>JAOANR010000001.1:47885573-48561518 GCA_030278955.1 Hygrophila difformis | reverse complement strand
GACTCCCACCATTTAGGATGTGAAACTTCTCCTTGGCCTCTCTGTTCGTGGGGATAACCTTGCCATTATGTCGTTGCCCAAGGAGAAAAATACTGGCTTTTCCTCTGGCGATTCCTTTGCTAATTGGATCATTTCCCATCAGAGTGATCCTATTTCGCCTGCTCCACACCCTTCAGAGCCTCTTGCTTTCATGATGTATTTCCTTACGAAATTCTTCTGGTGTGTCCCTTCTAAGGGTGTTCTCCTCGAAACACACTCTTTTGCTTCGGCACTTCTTAATCATGTGACCCTGCCCTCAGCCGATTTCTTCCTCGCTCATCTGTATGCGGGTATTTCGGCTACTGTGTCGGGTTGGGAGAAAGGTTCGTCTGATAAAGCTCGTGGCCCGTTATGGTTCCTTCACTTGTGGTTGGTTTGGCACTTTCGTGACATTTCTCAGTTTCCTCCCCATGATATTCGTCCTAACCATTTTGTCGCTCCTGATCTTCTTAGAGCATCCCTTCCTCCTTTGTCGATCCCTCATTGGATCAACTATTTCCTGGGTCGTACTGTCGAACAAGCCTTTTCCCATTATCACTACCGGAAAACTGACTTTGCTTGGGTCAGGGAGATTGCTACTTCCCCCTTCGGGACTCCTCTTCCTTTAGCTTTTGCTCAAATCTGGAATAGGTGTATATTACCCCGTCCGATCTTCAATGGTTCCACATTTGTATCTGCCAAGTCTGCTATTCCTTTCGAAGTTTACAATCCCCATCTGGTTAGCCGTCAATTCGGCTTTGGTCAAGACTTAGTGGAGGCCCTCAGAGCCGGTAGACGCCTTTCTGCTTCTGCCAGCCGTCAGCAATGCTCCCTCTATCATAAACGTTTGATTTCTTTCAAGGTTTGGAAGTTTGCCGTTCGTCCGGGGTCCGTTACCTCCCGCTTTCAGTCTTGGTGGGACGGTGTTGCTGGTGTCTTTTTTAGTGCCAACCTTGATTCGGTTCTGCGGAGGGGTGGTTTCTCTCCTATTCTGGCATTCTCTTCTGTCCCTTCATCATCTCCGGGCTCCACTCCTCAGCGCATTCTCGGTTCGTCTTCCGCTTCTCGTCCAGGTATGTTTCTTTTCTTTCCCTTTCCTCTTTGATCGTTGCTTGCTCCTTTTCCTTTGTGTCTCACTTATCCGATTTCTTCAGATGTTCCTCGCTCCTCTACTTCAGAACCTGGTCGAAAAAGGCCTGCTTCGCCTTCGGCCTCTCTTATCGACTTTCTCCCTCCTACTCAGACCAAAAGGCGTTCGTCTCATTCACCGCTTGGCAGAATCCCTGCCTCCCTTTTTGCGGTTTGTTACACTACTCTTTTCCTTTTCCAGGCTCCTTTCCTTCGACTAATTTCTTTTTCTTATTCTTGTCAGGTCCCACCTATTTTGCCACAACCCGATGTTCATCCACTTCCAACTGTGGTATCGGCCTCTCCGGTAGCCGAATTTCGCACATCGGCCAGTACCAGTAATTTGGCCGTTCACGCTAGTTCTTCTGCTGTTAACCCTCGGGGTTTGATTGCAAGCTCTACTTCGGCCGACCCTTCCGTCCCTCTTTCGGTCGATTGTCCTCAGCCTATTACGGATTCTGCTACACCCTCGTCTTTAGTTGTTCCGAAACCATCTGGCCTCCCACCTAGTGGTATGACTGCTGATGAAACCCCTGCCGATCAGGTCCCTTTATCGCCATTTCCTGATCGGCATGTCTTGGACGATTTCTTTTCTCCCGCGTCTCTGGTTTCTCGTCCGTCGGATCTTTCTACTCACCTTGGCGATTGTTTGGCCAGGCTATGTAATCTAATCGGCCGGCAATCTGACGTGGAATTCGTCAACCCTAAACCGATCCTTATTCTCTTGTCTCATCTTGAGCAACAATTTCATGACGAGATGGTATCTCTGAATCTGAATGGTACTCTTCAGATGATTACGAAGTCTGTCTTCTCAATGGATCAGGAACTCATGGCTCACTTAAAAATGCGACATAAGCTTGCCGCCGAACGTGAGGCTGCAGCCTCTTCACGAGCCATCTTTGACAATTATTCTGCAGAGTATCGGGCTCAAATGAGTAAGCTGTCCGAAGTGGAATCTCAGGAACTCAAACAGTCCGAGGACCTTTCTTTGATTCGGCCTGAGATAGCCAAGCTCCAGCGACAAGAGAAGGATTTGGAATTAACTTTGGCTCACACTAAGCGAAAATCGGCCGATCTGAAACAATCGATCAAAATCCTTCGTCAATCGGCCGAAGCTCCTAGGGCCACAATCTTGAATTCTCAGGAGGATGCTTCTTATTTGGCCATGCGGATAAGTTTCAACGATTTCATTCTTGGTACCTTCCAAGAAAAATGGGCCGAAACCCAGTCTTTAGTTGGTCAACTGGATTCGGCCATCAAGAGCCTTGGTGGGCAAAGTGTTGTTCAAGTCCTTTCTCCACATGTCTTATTTCCTTTGGACCCTTCCGAAATAGAGTCCTCCCCTTCGGGCGGTAACCCACCTTTGCCAATCATTCCTTCAGGTAATCTGTTCCCTTCCATTTCCTGTTATGATTTTTCTTTTATGCTCTCTTACTTATTATTCCCCTTTTCCTTCTTCTCTTCTAGGGAAAACTGGTGCTTCCTGTGGTGCTGGTTCATCCACCGTTCACCTCCCACCTAGCGAAGTTGCTGGCCCTTCTTCTTCAGCAAGTCCGAATCCGATGACTTCTTCCGTTAATCCTACTTCCGCTACTTCGCGAGGCTTGGATGATGCTATTCCTTATGACGATCAGGAAGACCACTAATTTGTCTTTGTATATCAGTTCTGTGTTTTGACTTGTCTTTTGTCAAGTGTAAATTTTGGTCACTCTTTTTCTCTTGACAGCTGTAATCGGCCTTGTTTAGACTATGTCGGCCGATACATTGTACTTGGATTCGTATCTTCTGTATCTTTTGTAATGCGATTCGTATCCCGTTAATTTCATTGTTTTCGGTCTCCTTTATTGCTGATTTCTAAATATTAGCAGCTTTTTCCGGGAATCAGCTGTAACGTTATCCCATAAATAACATTTACTATTGACCGTTTCTTCCGCCAAGCACTTATCTCTTCCTATAAATACCCGGCATTGTTGACACTTATCTATCACTTCCTTTTTTTCCCTTTTTTCTATAACAATATGGATCTCCCTTTTTCATTGCTCAACTTCATGTCTCCAGTTCCTCCATGGTCTTTGGCAAGTATTCTTGTGCAAGGATTTCCAGACGTGGTACGAAAATCTTTTGCTTATGCAACACGAGTTCAACTAATGCCCTTTTCACCATGTTCGTATGGGCGAGGATCTTTATATGTTATTCCAAATGAAGGTCTCGACGGCTATGCTGGTGTGCCCCTTTTCGACTTTGCGGTTGCATATCCTGTCGGACCTTTTCTAATGGGGGGGATAACTATCCTTAGTTATTCTTCCCTCCTTTCCCCCTTCCACCGTTTTTGGGTGACTGCCTCGCTGCACTCCTCCTTCTTCTGTCTGAGGTCGTGCGGATGCTGTACCCGAGTTTGACTTCTACCTCTGGGACGTTGTACTCTTCGTTCTATCGTATCCTAGAGTAGAAGTTCGGTGGTCGGACCTAAATCGGCAATACTGTTCTGGGGCAAGCAACTGTGCCCTGCTTCTGTGTTGCCGATAGTTTTAGCGGCATTTCTACAAGGCTGAATGTCTTTCGAGGACCTTTCCCTTGTATATGCCTGCTTAGTATAGGACGTTTCCCTTGTATATTGTACCTTTGGGCTATTGACGCCGCTTTCGGCCGAAATAGCACCCTTTTTGTACTTATTCGTTCATGCAATAAAATCTTTACTTTTTCGCATCGCTTAATGTTTAATCCCATACTGATGGATAATATTTCTTCATGTATCTTGCATTAACTGGATTTGACATCTGTTCACCATTTTCGTCCACCAAAACGTACGCTCCATTCGGTAATCTCGTATGAACAATAAATGGTCCCTCCCAATTGGGACTCCACTTACCTAATCGGCCATCCTTCTGCTTAGGCGGCCATATAACTTTCCAAACTAAGTCTCCAACTTCAAACCGCTTAAGACGAATTCGCTTATTGTACCAATCGGCCACAATATCTTTATTTTTCTGCAAATTCTCAAAGGCCTGCACCCGATTGGAATTTATCTCCAATAACTCATCTTTCATCGCACGATCATACTGTTCGGCCGACATTGAGTCCGCCTGGCTTGTTCTCAAAGTCGGCACTGTTATTTCGGCTGGCAATACTGCATCCATTCCATAAGTCAGCCGAAACGGTGTGAACCCAGTAGCTGAAGTTTTAGCATTTCGATAAGCCCACAATGCTTCAGATAACTTCTCGTGCCATTTTCTTGGCTGATCTTCAATCATTTTCTTTATAATTCCTATTAGCTGTTTGTTTGTGGCCTCTGCTTGTCCATCTCCTTGCGGGTAATATGGTGACGAATGCACAATTTTTATCCCGTATTCGTCTGCAAAGGCCTTGACTTTTTCTCCCACAAATACAGTTCATCTATCTGTTAGAATCGTCTGTGGGATCCCGAATCTATAAATCAACTGTCTCTTAATAAACTCAATCACCTCCTCTTGTGAAATGCTGACATACGCCTGAGCTTCGGCCCATTTTGTGAAGTAATCTGTTGCCACTAGCACGAACTCATGTCTTTTCGACGAAGAGGGATGAACTTTTCCTATGATGTCCATGGCCCATCCTCTGAATGGCCACGGTTTGATTATTATATGTAATTCTTCGGCCGGTAACTTCTGAATCGGCCCATGTTTTTGACATTCGGTGCATCCTCTTGCATATTTTTCACAATCAGGACCCATATTCGGCCAATAATATCCCAGCCGAATAATACTCCACTTCATCGATTTTCCTGCCCGATGCGCACCACATATTCCTTCATGAACCTCTCCCATTACCCTTCTAGCGTCCTCTTCTCCGACACATCTGAGCAATATTCCATCAATAGCACGCTTGAATAATAATCCTCCTATTATGACGTAGTCCATCGCTTTCCGTTTTTCGGCTAGATTAGCCTCCGAAGGATCTTCTAATGTCTGTGCTATCTTTTTTATCCATTCGGCCTTCTCTGTTTCGGCCAAACGTACTTCTACATTTCCTGCTATCGGCATCAACCGATATTTAGCTGCATGTTGAGCCAATTCATTGGCTACTTCGTTCTTTTCTCTCGGGATATATTCAATGTACACCTCATCAAATTCTTCTAACAAAATAACCGCTTCTTCATACAATCTAATCAACTGCGAACTCTTAACCGAAAAATCGCCTAGCAATTGCTGAACAACTACTTGCGAGTCTCCTTTGACAATGATTGCTCTGACCCCTTCTTCTATCAACCGTTGTAATCCCGAAATTAACGCTTTATATTCAGCTTGGTTATTCGTATATGACTCTGGCAGTTGCACGAAATATTTGTATATCTTGCCCTCCGGTGTTTGTAGGGTAAACCCTGCTCCAACTCCTGAAGCAGCTTTAGAACCATCAAATGTCATTACCCATGGTTGCAAGTATACAATCCCTATCTCATCAACTTCTTTCGGCCGATCCTGATGATCGATGTTATCGGTTATCGGGTGTATCACATGATCAGCCAGAAAATCGGCTACAATCTGACCTTTCATAGCCCTCAAAGGTTGGTATCTCAAATCGTATGCATTTAACTTCATGGCCCATTTGGCCATTCTTCGGCTACTGACCGGATCATTCATCATAATCTTAACTATGTCAACCGAAGCTACCACTATCACTTGCTTTGGCTGAATATAATATTCTAATTTCTGGCATGCATGATAAAGACTTAAACATAGTTTATGAATCGGCGAGTACCTTACTTCGGCGTCCCTTAGGATTCGGCTAAGATAGTAAATCGCCCGATCCCTTCCTTCATCGTCTTCTTGCGCCAGTAATGCTCCAATAGATTCTTCGGCCGCTGCTATATACAACTTCAATGGCCGTCCTAAAATTGGAGGAACCAACACAGGTGGATTCATCAAATCCTGCTTCAATTGTTCGAAGGTTTTTTGTTGGTCGACTCCCCATTTGAACTCCTCTTCCTTCTTTAACCTCAATAAATCGGTTAGTGGTTTCGACTTTCCAGCCGCATTTGCTAAGAATCGTCTCAGAAAACCGATCTTTCCAAGAAACTTCTGTAGACTCTTCTTATCATGTGGAGGTTTGGCTTCTTGGATAGCCCTGGTTTTGTTCGCATCAACTTCTATTCCTTTGTTATGTACCAGGAACCCGAGAAAATTTCCTGCCTGTACTCCAAAAGCACACTTGGCTGGATTCATCTTGACTCCATGCAGCCTCATCCTCATGAACACCTTCCGCAAATCGTTCAAGTGGCTTTCGATATCTTTGGATCTGACCATGACGTCATCGATATAGACTTCAATCCCCTATAAGGTCATGGAAAACATAGTTCATGGCTCTCTGGTATGTAGCTCCTGCATTCTTCAGTCCGAACGGCATCACCACCCATTCATATATCCCTATGGCACCAGGGCACCGAAATGCAGTCTTGTGAATGTCTTCTTCGGCCATAAAAATTTGGTTGTATCCTGAATATCCATCCATGAAAGATAGCATCCCCTGTTTTGCGGCCGAATCAATCAACAATAGGCATCATATACTCATCTTTTGGAGTGGCTATATTAAGATTCCTGAAATCAATACACACTCTCAATTTTCCATTCTTCTTTATTACAGGAACAATATTTGATAGCCATTCTACATATTTAGCTGGCCTAACAAACCCGGCCGCTAACAATTTCTCTATTTCTTCTTTTATTTTTGGGACTAATTTGGGCGCTGCCCTCCTGGCCGGCTGTTTATGTGGCCTGAATCCTTCTTTAATAGGCAGTCTGTGCTCTACAATTGACCGCTCCAATCCTGGCATCTCTGTATAGTCCCATGCGAAACAATCCTTGAATTCGACTAGAACCTCCTTGAATCGGCTTGTCATCTGCTGATCAAGATTTGCACTCAACGGGATCTCCCTCGGGTGTTCGTCTGTACCAACATTGACCATTTTCAAGGGGTCTTGAGCTTTGAAATCCGGCGTTCGCTTTGGAATTGCGTCTATTAAATCGCTCCATCCTGCTTTGTCGTCTGAAACTCCGAGTTCGGCCGATTCGAACTCGGTCGCTTGATTCGGTTGTGCCTCCATCATTTACTTTCTTCTTCGACTGGTCGTTCATCGGCCTGGTATCTGATTTCAAACCCCAAATCTGTCCAATCACACTCGATCACCTGCGGGTACCGATCCCCTACCACTGCTAGGAATGGTTGTATGGGTTCTTCATATAACACCGCATCAATTCGTCCGGCTGAGCTGACTGGAAATGGAGGTTGATCCCCATCTACTTCTTCTACTGTGCCATCCTTTTTCCAGAACCATACTTTCTGGTGAAGCGTTGATGGCAAACATCGGGATGTATGAATCCAGCATCGGCCTAATAGGGCCGCATACGGGACCTCTGCATCCACCACGAAGAACATGGTCGGAATTGATATTGTTCCGACCGTTACATCCACCAATATACATCCTTCAGCCGCAGTTTGTGCTCCCACAAAACTCATTACCTTCATTCTCGTAGGGAGTAAATCTTCCTTCGAACGGCCTATCTTCGTTAGTGTGGATAGCGGCATGATATTAACTGTGGCTCCACCGTCGATAAACATTCTTCTAAGTGGTCTCCCATTAACCCAACCTTTAACGTATAAAGGCCTCACATGCTGGGACATTTTCGCAGTTGGAGGCAAAATCGTACCTGGTTGAGCTTCTGGAACAAATGCTTTATATCCTTCCTCAAACGATTTCTCTATTTCGGCTTCCGGCCGAAATACCTCAAGTTTATCGAAACAAAAATCCACTATGGGTTCTTCATCGCCATAGTATTCTCCATCCTTCTGACAGAAAACCACAGCTGGTTCGGAATCCGACCAGTATTCCTCTTTCTCTTCGGTGGTTACCGTCACCATATTCGCACTAGATCCGAAGTCGAACTTAAACTGCCCAGCAGGGGGTGTATCACTATTCGGAATGATAGTTGTCTTTGGTTTCCACTCCCTGGTTCGGAATGGTCTAGGCTTCCATTCTTCTTTCGATTTCGGCTGCTCACTTTCAATTTTCGGCTGTATTACTTTTGGCCGAAATTCAGTTTTGTTCTTTAGCCGATCCTGTCCTTCTTTCGGCTTCCTCTCTTCTTTTGATTCGGACCTCAAACGAGCCGAAAATACCCTATTGAGTATTCGTCCTCCCGAGAACGAACAGTCATCAGGGAAGTCCTCTTCCATATGCATCATATCATACTCCTCCTGCTCAGAAACAGCAGTTGCTTTAAGCCGTTGCATTCTTCGTTTGAAAGTACGATATGATCCCTTTCCTTTTGGGACTTTTCTCTCCTCTGCCCTCCAAGCTGAATGGTCATACCGGCGTTGATCGAAATGCCTTCTTTCTGGAGAGTTTTGGACCCATCGGCCTACCTGAGTATTTGCTGGTGGCCTTCTAAGCTTTTTCATTTCGGGACTAACAGCTTCTTCAGGGACTGTGATCTGTATCACAGTCTTTCCATTCTGTTTATCGGCTGTTAACTTCATCTCTGAGTCCCATCCGTTGGTTATGATTTTCAACGTTGGTCTCTCACTCTTATCTCCGACCTCAATCTCCTGATGTCTCTCCGATTGCTTGATCCACTCTTTCACCTCATAATTCCCCAATCGGTCAAAAACATCTGTAACTTTCTCTTTTCCCTTCGGAGATCCTAGCCTTTTCCATACTTCTGACTTCTGAGCCGATGGCCGATCCCCAAGCCGATCGTGCACAGAACTCTTGCTAGATGATGTTTGATCCCCCAATCGGTCATGCACCGATTTATCCTGGTTGGGCTGCACCATCACCATGTTGGCAACTGGGAACGGATTCTTATCGATTGCCATAAGCCTCTCTGGGAACTTCAGCTTCCCTTCATCGACATGCTTCTGAATCAGTTTCCTAAAATGCCCACAAATCGCCGTGGAATGAGTAGCTGATCCATGGAATCTGCACCATCCAGCCTCCAACTGATCCTTGGTAGGCTGTGGATGGTTTCCTTTAAACTCTAGCAATCCGTTCTTCTGGCAATAATCAAATATTTCATCCATTTGTGACAAGTCGGAAGAGTAAAACCTTTGAGATTCATCTCCTCCTTCTTTCTCCTTGCCTCTGGCTGGCCGAAGTGCTGGACAAGTCATAGGCTTTTTTATGATTAACTCTGCCCTTGCGACTTCGGCTAATGCAGGAACGTCATCCGTATTATACTCTTCCTGAATGTCACATCTATCCAAAGATTCAGCAAATGAGGCAGCTGACTGGATAGGTTGTGACCTTCCGCTTTGACTTCGGCTTGATTTGAAAGCCGCCTGTTCCGCCAAATATGTCTCCATCCTTATAGCTTCAGCCGTTAATTCGGCTACTGTCCTTGGTCTTGTTACCATCAATCTGTCCTTAATGGCAAACTTCAAATTCTGCTTTAAGATTTGAATATATTCATGCTCAGGCAGCATTGTCTTCATCTGAGCCTTTATTGCATAAAATCTTTCAATGAATTCAGTAACCGATTCAGACGCCTTCTGCTTGGTTGACGTCAGATCAACTACCGAGACTTCCGGACTGGTATTATAGAATCGGTCATGGAATAACCGCTCCATTTCGGCCCACGTATTGACCGATCCCGCTGGCAAATTAATGTACCATTCGAATGCTGGGCCAGTTAATGACAAACTGAACAATATCAGCTTGTGAAAATCATTTTGCGCGATTCTGGTACATTGAGCTGTAAATTGGCCAATATGCTCGATGGTAGAGCGGCCGACTTCTCCAGAAAAAGTGTTAAAATCTGGAACCTTCACCCCTCTAGGCAGTGGATACTGCTCCTCAATGTAATCTGGATAAGGTTTCCGATACATCGGCCTATTCTCCTGGCCGATGAGATTCCCAAACTGTGTGCGAATAATCTCAGTAATAAGCTCTCTGTCAACCAGTTGTGGTGGATTCTGCTGAAGTGGTGCGTATTGTTGTTGAACCACTGGAGCAGGCGGTTGAACAGCTGGTTGAGGCGGTTGATTCTGTTGCTGATCGTACCTCTGCTGCGGAGGAACAAAAGGCCGAGCTCCATTCCCTCCTGGCGGCCTAAAGGCCTGCTGTTGAAAATTGTGAGGATTTTGCATCGCAGGTGGTGGATTTTGCGCCACTGGAGCTTGCTGCGCTCCCATCGGATACATACTCCTCGCGATTTCGGCTCTAAACATGGCTGGCATCGCTGCCAGGATATTTCCCTCAATCTGACGAACTGAGTTAGTAACCGCCGCCTCCACCATAAATTGAACCTGATCTCGGAATCGCGGGGTTAAATCATCGTTCGAAAACTCCTGATTATGGAAATGTGATGGTCCGGGGAACCCTGGGGGGAATTCTCCGGCTTCTGGTGCGCGCTCTTCCTGAATCGGCGGCAAATCAGTCCTCGCCGCCGTGTTTGCTGCTGGAGTTGCTTGTTCAAACGCCATTTTGAGTCCCACTGGGCGTGCCACTGTTTGGCTCGGGTGTAGCCAAGGACCTTTTTCTCCTCAAGGGAGGCTACCGGAAAAGGATCAAACCGATTACGGGTTCGGATTAACAATAATGCGCCCACAATTGACTGAATCTTCTTTGAATTGATCAAAAATAACAAGATACAACGGAGAATCTGCCTGTTGTTAAGAAACAATGGCGGAATTCACCAAAAACAGGGAACCAAACCACCAGCTGCTAAGGAGCAACGGTGGATTTGGAAATGGTAACCGCTACAAACTAGGCTAGATTCTAATGAAAGCTGTAAAGGAAAGCTGTAAAGAAAGCAGTAAAGATAACAAGGAATTAAACTTGATAAAAGTAATTTGGGGGTTGGATTGATCTCTCTGATTTTGTGTGTGTCGACCCCTATTTATAGCCGGAGCTGGAATAACTGCTCTCTGGCTAACTCCTCTGAGCCGAATTCTTTCTCTCTTCAATTCGGTTGTTTTGGTTTCGGCTGTTTCTTCCTATTTCGGCCGAAATCTTCATCAGCTTCGATTCCCTCCCTTCGGTTTACTATGTACTTTCGGCCTTACTAATCTTGAGCCCATCTTCTTTTTGGACTTCCTCTTTCTTCCGGCCCATGTCTTATGGCCCAATAGCTCTTTCGCGGCCTATTATTCCATATGGCCCCAACAGCTGGAGATGGCCTAAGTTGAGTACAAAGGAGAAGTGAGGGAGACGAGCCGATGCCTGAGGGCGAAACAATTTTGAATTAAGGGAATGAAGGAGATAGAGACGAATTGAAGGCAGAAGCTTAGAGATTGCATAAGCTGGAAATTTTGGCTTCACAATCACAACGAGTTGTGCTATTTGATCATGAGACATATCTGAAAGAGAACATACATGTTGCTGATGACACTTTGGTATTTCTGATGCAAATGAATGTATGTGCATAGAGCATGTTTGTAATAATCTTTGTTTGATTTTGGGCGTGGTCTTGTGTTTTTTTTTTTTTAATTCACCAATTGTTGTAATAAATACATTTAGGTGGATGTGTTGTAACTAAAGTCTACCATGAATTAGGGCATGTTTGGATTGGCTTTTAAAAAAAGTAGAAGTCAAAAGCAGAAGCAGAAGTGAAAGCCAAAAGCAGAAGCAGCTAACTTTTGTGTTTGGATGGAATGTTTGAAAAGCAGTTTTTTTCTCAAAAGTGTGTTTGGATGTGTAAAAGTGAAAAGTGCTTTTGAAACGTGTAAATTACCAAAAAAGATATGTTATTTATATATGATAATATATATTTATAGTGTAATTTAAATAAATTAATAGTGGCATTTATGACTCTGCACACATTACTAGGTGCTTTTGGCTTCTGCTTTTCGGAGAACCACCCCAGAAGCACTTTTGTTGTTTTTCGATGTGCTTTTGCTTTTTCTAAAAAGCCAAAACAAACACTCTTGTTCATTCAAAAATGCTTTTGGCAGAAGCAAAAGCCAAAAGCACTTGGAAAAAGTCATCCCAAACAGGCTCTTAGGGCCCGTTTGGATTGACTTTTGAAAAAAGCAGAAGCCAAAACTAGAAGCAAAAGCAGAAGTCAAAAGCAAAAGCATGTAACTTTTGTGTTTGGATGAAATGTTTGAAAAGCGGCTTTTTCTAAAAAATATGTTTGGATGAATAAAAATGAAAAGTGCTTTTAGAGTGTGGTAATTACAAAAAAGGACATGCTACTTAATATGATAATAAAATATATTTATAGTGTAATTTATATTAAGTAGTGGGGGTATTTAAGTCCATGCATATTTTACGAGGTGTTTTTGGCTTCTGCTTTTGGGAGAAGCACCCCCGGGCTCCAGAAGCACTTTTTTCGCTTTTCGAGGTGCTTTTGCTTTTTCTTAAAAGCCAAAACAAACACCTAATTTTTACTAAAAGTGCTTTTGGCAGAAGCAAAAGCCAAAAGCACCTCCCTAGAAGCCAATCCAAACGGACTCTTAGTGACTTGGTGTACCTATATTTTACTCTACTTAGCTGCTGTTGTGCCTATGCATTTGCATTATAAGAGCGCAAACAAAAATCTTTCCGAATCCCAATTTTATTCCTCCTGACCGTCGGATCCTAATTCAATTTTTTTTTTGCCGTACGATCCCCAGTTTCATTTGTGTCTTTTGTTAAATCTAGGGATGGCAAAAAAGACCGTACCCTGGTGTAGAATTTTTCAAAGTCCAAGATCTAACGAAGAAATCAATAGGAAAACAAAAGGAAGATAGAAATGGCGATGAAGAACAAGAGGATAGGGAAGCTTGATTCAACCTTGGATTTTGCTTCAAAAATCCAAGAATTGTGATGTTAGCTCAAAAGCACAAACACAATTAGATTTGAGGGTTTTCGGATCCCACAATCTCTCAAATGACCTTAAGATACATGATATGCTCTCAAGCAAAATAATTCATTAGATTCAAAA
Organism: Hygrophila difformis; assembly: GCA_030278955.1. Taxonomy (NCBI): domain Eukaryota; kingdom Viridiplantae; phylum Streptophyta; class Magnoliopsida; order Lamiales; family Acanthaceae; genus Hygrophila; species Hygrophila difformis. The sequence goes on along the minus strand of JAOANR010000001.1, from coordinate 48,548,475 downwards.
GGTGAGTAGCAAGTGTTGGGGGATGCCATATATATAGGCAAACCCTAATTACATGGATTAACAAAGGTAACTAATTAATTAGGGGCTTTAATCGACCCATTACAAAAATTAAACTAGCACTAATATAGTTTAAACAAGTGTTGAAAAATGATGTTTCATGTCGTGAGGCAAGAGCAGCATGTCGCGAAACAATTGCAAGTCTCACGACAGGAAAAACCAATTTCCAAATGCATTCGGGGGTCGGCGTAGGAAGTGACGGGACCTCGAGGGACAGCAGGTGGAATTTAAATATTGGTCCTCTTCGGGACCACAGCTCCCGGGACTTCCACTCTCGGCTGCACAAGGAATTGCACAATTGGAACCAGTCGTGAAAGGGGCCTCCTGTCGCGAGACGTCGCGGGCTGTCGCGAGAGGAAGTTTGGCGACACGATTGGCTCTTGCGACATGGACATGGAGACGGCTTCGACGGGAGGTGCTGGGTGGCAGCGGATGATGTTGAGGATGACAATACCTACGATGAGACGATGGCCGACACCGAGATGGAGATGATGGACGGAGGGAGCAGCCGGAGATGGAGGTCACTCGCCGGAGGCATGGAGAAGGTGACCAGAGTTGGGGAAACACTCGGTGGCAGTTACTGGAGCTGCCGGAAATGAAGAGAGCAGTGGCGGAGTGAACGTTGGCCGGAGTTGGTAATCTTGCGGTGGCGAATCGGAGTTTTCTTCTTCGGCATAGTTGCGCTTTTCGGGGTCGGCCGGAATGAGTTGCGGAGGACTGTGGGGTGCTGCCGGAGCTCCAATGATGATGGTAGGGGCGGCAGCTTGGCCGGAGGTGTGGCAAGGGATAATTGGAGGGTTTTCTCCATCGGAGGAGAAGACCGGAGAGAGGCCGCTGCTCGGTCGGAGATGACGGTTGCCATGGTGTTGGACCACTGGGAACGATGATGGCGATGGGATCCATGGGCTGGATAATGGGGATGAAGGCAGCTTGGTGAAGCTTCAATGGAGATGGGGGCCGTCGAAGGGGGCTGCCGGAAGCACATGTCGGGGACTACAGGGATAGTGATGGTGATGGAAGAGATGACGAGGCTGTTGGAGTTGGACTGTGGAGACAACGGGGTGATGGAGACGACGTCGGCAGTGATTGGTCGGAGATGGAGTAACGCCGCCGGAGGTGCTCACGTCGTCGGGGGGAGGAGAAGTCCATTGGAGGAAGAAGATCTCTCACGCAAGATGAACATGCGTTGGCCCTTTGTGACTCTAAATCCTTAACGCAGGATCGTACTGCGTTTGCCTTTCTTGTGCCTTCAACTGTAATGCATGATGAACCTCCGTTAGTCTGTGCTGGGCCTAATTCAAATTCATTGTTGCTTTGCTGGACTTTTAATCGGATTGGCCCTCGACTAGTCTTCCACCATTTAATTAATTCGGGCCCACTGGAATTTTGATCAGGATAACTCCATTTATTTTTCCGTCTGTTCAGAATATCCGGATCGGTCCGTCGGACAGTCGGGTTGGCTGGGCCGCCTACTGCATACCCGATGGTGAAATCGAAAACCGAATTTTCGGTATGGTATTGGGGAGAGGATTTGTAATACCCCGAGAGAATGTATGAAAGAATAGCTTAAAAAGGATTGAAAAATCTACTCATGTCAACAAGTTGCACCTTTCTTTTCTGGTGACCATCCCATAAGAACTCCACAGTTTAGCGTGCTTGCTGTGGAGTAGTCTTAAGGATGGGTGACCTCCTGAGAAGTCTCCCAGGGTGTGCGCGAGTGAGGCCAAAGCACACTGGAAAGAGCTCTGTTGACCTGTGGGGCCAGACTTCAATCCCGAAAGAAGCTCGAAGGCAACTCTGGCTCCATGGCGGGCCTGGGTGTTACAGAATGGTATCAGAGCCAGACCGCGACCGCGTGCTGTGGTATTCAGGTGCCTAGCGGGGTAAAAGATCCACAGGATGTGGATGGTTGTGGCATCCAAGGATGTGGATGGCCGAGTGCAACGAGGACGTTGCGATCTTAAGGGGGGAGGAATGTAATACCCCGGAGAATGACTTAAATGAAGTGAAACAAGCTACTCATACAAATAAGGTACCTTTCTTTCTTGATAGCCATTCTATAAGAACTCCAAAGTTAAGCGTGCTTGCCTTGGGGTAATTTAGGATGGGTGACCTCCTGGGAAGTCTCTCAGGGTGTGCGTGAGTGAGGCCAAAGCGCACTGGAAAGAACTCATGTTGGTTTGTGGGGACAGCCTTCACTCCGGGGCCGACAACATCTAGAGTAGCACCCGGTCTTTCCGCTGCGCCGAAACTGGGGGTGTTACAGATGGTCAATCCCGAAAGAAGCTCGAAGGCAACTCCGGCTCCATAGCGGGCCGGGGTGTTACAGGATTATTGGGGACGAGCCGGGGATTTTTTGGGGACGGAGAAGTAGTCCCCGCCCCGGCCCATCCCAAATATATTTTATAATTTTTATATATTATATTTAATATTTTTATATTAAATATAATAAAAATAATAAGACGAGCATGCAAAATAATAAGCAGTAATTAATACAAATAAGATGAGCTAGTCGTATCTATAAGAAAGAGACATTGTTACCAACACTGGTCTGTGATATTCATTACTTCCTATTTCATACAGTCACGGGTGAAGACCAAAATATAAGTAAGAAAATGTTTTTGGGATTTAAAAATAAAATTTGCCTTGCATGATAGATATTGGTTTCTCTTGCAAGGTATGGAAATTAATTCCATAATTACTCATTAATGCTCTAAATAATCTTTCATCCCATAATTAATTGTCGTCCGGATTATGTACTTAGAATATTAAGAGTTTAATTGTTTATAGAAACATATTTTTAATGATGAATTGAACAAAGTTCTTTATATCAATTAATCATTGATCTCAATTATCGCTAATTATGACCTTTAATTAATGATGTAAAGGTTCAATTAATTAAGTGAGAAAATGAAGAAATGAAAAATTTGGCATGAGGGGCCAATCACGTCGTAAGACCGGTATGACGTCGTGAACCTAGGTTCACGACGTGAGTGCTTGTGACGTATGGGTGGTAAGAGATGATTACGGAATTTTGGAAATAATGGGGTATACCCCGTCGCAAGGCTCAAAGTTACGTCGTGAGCCATGGGTTCACGACATGAGACTTGCAACAGGCAAGGTAGAATTTAGAGATTTATCTTTTGAAAAAGGAGGGGACACCGTCGCAAGGCATTAAATTACGTCGCAAAGCCTAGGCTTGCGACGCGAGTCTTGCGACGGGTAAATGGGGACTTAGAAAAATTTTGCTTCCTGAAAAAGAGTAAGGGTACCCGTCGCTAGGTATTAAATTACGTCGCTTGCGACGGGTAAGTGGGGAAATATTTTCTAAGGCATGAGTCCTCACGTCGGCAGACGGAAAAATTACATCGTGAACCCATGGTTCATGACGTGAGTCTTGCGACGTGGGGGTTTTCTGAAATTTATCCAAGTGTTTGGCCTCACGTCACTAGACTAAAAAAATACGTCGTGAACCACAACGTGAGACTAGCGACGTGAGTGTTTTATAAAATAAGGGTCCTATTGTACCCACGTCCCAAGACCCCTCACACGTTGCGAGGCTTGGTCTAGCGACGTGAGGCGGTTAGTGATGTGAATATTCCAGAATCTTGTTTCTGAAGCAAGGTCATGCATTCAGTGTGATTTCTAACCCTATTTCAGTTTTACAAGACTATTCTACACTAGAAAAGCACACAAACACTGAATTTAAAGGAAACATGCATGTTAGAATTGTAAATCTAATAAATGTCCATTTCATATTTTTGGGACACGTTCATGATTAACTTCTCATTCTGAATAAATATGGCTTGGTAATACCTATCATTTGGGTATTCCAAGCCTAAGTGAAAGTTCCACACAACTGAGAAAATGGTACGAAAGTGGCTAACTAAACTAAACAGTAAGCCTAAAGCATTATCTATGCTAATTAAAACTATGCAAAAATTAAATAATACAAAAAAAAAATGAAACTCATCTAAACTACTACCAAGCTCAAATCCTCCAATGTTGTCTTCAAGTGTAAATTTTCTAACCCCTGGCACCTTGGATTACCATCTATTTACAGGCGTGAAACCCTAGGCCCATAGGCCCATCAGCTTTGGATTTGAAGCCCACATATGGCGCAAGACTCACACACGTCGCAAGGCTATCTTTCACGTCGCAAGACTTCATGCCCGGCGTGAGACTCAAATGCACGTCGTGAAACTCCAAGGCACGTTGCAAGACATAGGTTTGCGACGTGGGTTTTCAGTCTTCATTCTCCTTTCTATGTCTTCACGTTGTGAGCCTCTGTCCCACGTTGCAAGACCAATCCACGTCGCGAAGCACCTTCACGTCGCTAAACTATGCTTTGCTACGTGGTGCTTGGCTTGCGACGGGTTGGACCAAATTGGGTCAAGTTCTGCAGTTTTGTGGGCTTTTCATTCATTTCGCATCTTTTTCTTTCTTTTTTCTTTTTTTTTTCTTTTTCTTATGTTTTTGGAGTTTTCTAGTACAAAATGTAATAAAATTACATATTTTTGTATTTTTCATATCAGCTTATTATTCTTACAAACATGCATTTATTTGTCCAATTCAACTGCTTTTTATTTAAATAAGACCGGAATGCGATCAAAACGTCAATATCGGCCACAGTAATGGATTGAAAAGAATGGACAGTTTTGGCCATTATCAGATGTTAGACCCCAAAATCCGACATTTTCTTCTCTCAAAATTGAGGCTTCAAGTAGCACCTCGCCTTTCACCATCTCCCCATCACCAGCTGCATGTCACTACTTAGGTATTGCGACTAATGGATGATCTTTGTGTGAATCAGAATTTTGCCTTTGGATTTCTCTAGCTTCTTGCAAGTTATTTATCCTTCGTTTAATGCAATCTAGTGATTTGAACGAAATTCTTACTCCACATATTGAGCCAATTCACTTTGGATGGCCATGTATTGGTTGTGTATCTGTTTCAAACCTGAATTGGAATAATAACAATTTTTTTTTTTGCTTTGTTGATTTTATTGATTGACTTGATTCTCTTTGATATAATTGAATCGTTATTTTAAGTTATATGTAAATAAATAATCATATTGAAAATCAGTCAAGCCTTTATTTTGGTTTTGCAACATCTATTGTGAGTTCCCTGTCTTCATTTTGACAATGTATCATTGGTTCTTCGAGTTATAAGTGTACTTGTAAATACTTGGGGCCTTTGGCCTTGATCATTCTTGGCTTTAGGTTGCAGGTTATGCAATTTTATGATGCGCCTCGTCTATTCCTTGTTGATTTGTAGTGAAATTGTAAATTTACGAAGGTTTGGGTTTTGGAAATTGGCTTTGAGCTCTGTCACAATGGTTTTGGTTTTTTTCCTAGGATGGGGCCCTGTTAATTCCTTCCTCATTTGTAGTAAAATTGTTACTCTACAAGGGTTCTGGTCTTGGACATTGGGATTCAACGCTCTTCGTATGGTTTGGTTTATTTACAATGTTTATTCAGTTTGAAATTAGTTGTTGACTCTAATTATCAATATGTTTTGATCGAAATGCAGTTTTGTTTATTTATAGAATGTTTCATTTGTTCGACTCTTCTTTTTTTTATGAAAGAGGGGGCCGAGAATATTATTCCAAAGATTGATACAAGTGGTACAAGCCCATCGAATCATGAATCAAAGCATCCCGAATATGCTCGGGAGGACGAGTTAGGTGCTCAACACCAAAGTGGATATGGTTATCACGTAGCATTAAGTCGCAAACAGTGTTAGACACTCTAGGGATGGTAGAAAACTTGAGATGTCAATTCCACCTCTTCATATGTTGAATCTTGGAGAAGATGTCTGAGAGTATCCCATGAATCTCAGAGTCTGAGTTGATCAGGTGAATAATTGGAGAGTTGTCACTCTCCACTTCCAAGTTGGTAATGCCGAGCTCCCAAGCTTCTTGGAGGCCAATAAGGATGCCCCAAGCTTCTGCTAACAAAATGTCCATGGCACCTTTCATTATCCGAACACCACCAACCCAGTTACCATTCGAATCTCGAATAACACCTCCAGCTTTGCTATGATGCCTTGACGAACTCCCATCACAATTTAATTTAAACCAACCTTGAGGAGGTTTGCACCATCTAACACGATTTAATCTCCAAGCCTTTCTGCCTTGAACCTTCGAATTAGAGAGAGCCTCTGTAAAGTTTCTGCTGCTTCTGGTAATGGCCAGGTGCAGCGAGTTCCAGTTAAGGTTGTCGTTGCCATAAAGATCCGAGCATCTGGCCTTCCAAATAAACCATACACCGAGAGCAAAAGTAGTAGCCGCCATGTTGCCAACCTTCGTACAAAGGTGGGATTCAATCCAAGCATGCATGGGTGTTGACCAAAATATAAAATCATTGAAACCAATTGACGCCAAACATGGGAAGAAGTTGGGCAATCCCTGAGTGCGTGTATGGCACTTTCCGGGTGTCCGCATTTCCAGCAGCTATCATCTGAACACATCCTTCGTCTACAACGTTCCACACCTATTAAGATTTTATTATTCATACACAACCACAGAAAAGCCCTAGCACAATGAAAGCAGGGCCATCGCCAGATGCATTTCCAAAGATTGCATGGTGGGTTGAGATTGTTCTGTTGAGAGTTGAGGAGCTCCCTCGCACTCCTGGTAGACAAATTGCCATCAGGACAAAGTTTCCAAATGGGGAGATCTTCAGGGGCAGAATGGCATGGTGGATTGGTTTGAAGAATGGTGTGTAGGATATCAATTGGGAGGACCTCTATCAGTTCCCTTACACACCAGGTAGCGGCAATTGCATAAGAGTCCACTGTCCGATCCTTCTCTTCATTAGTTAAGGGACGAAGAGCTACATCCTGCAAGGAGAAATCCTCGTTAAGCCAATGATCAGTCCAGAATAAGATTTTATTACCTTTTCGTAGTTTCCACCCCACTGAAGGAACGAAATTAGAGGTCCTTGGCAAAATAGGATAGGGACTGAGTATCAATTTTAAATTTATGATTTTTCCATCCATATCTCAGTTTGAGGAGTCTGGACCAGGTGGACTCGCGGTGCAGTAAGCTCCAGCAACTCTTGTAGAGTAATGCTTCATTAAGAGTAGCAAGGCGTTGGATTCCCAGGCCCCCCATCAAAGTGTCAGTAGTAATGTTATCTCAGGCAACAAGATGAACTTTTTTATGGCCGTAGGAGGAACCCCATAAAAAGTTACGACAAACGCGTTCAAGTTCCATGATAATGCTGTTAGGGAGTTTCAATACTTGCATAGGGTAGATGACCAAAGATTGGAGCACAGATTTAATTGAGTAATCCTGCCAGCAAAACTCAAATAACGGTTTAGACCAACTATTCAACTTAATGTGCATTTTATCAATGATGAATTTAAAATGAGCAGTAGAGCGTCTCCCTGATTGAATTGGGATGCCAAGCTCTTGCTCAATGTTGGACCTGATGTGCCTAGCTACAATTTTACCAAAAATAACACTTGACTTCTGGAGGCTAATAGAGAGACCAGATTTGGAACAAAAATTAGAGAGAATGGTTTTGATAATTCTGGCATGGTTACAGCTAGCTTGAGCAAACAAGAGAATATCGTCAGCGAAAAAAATGTAAGGAATTTTGAATAGATTCTTATTCCATGAAGGGGTTTCCAACGGTCAAGATCAACAGCATTTGTGATCATAGCTCCAAGGCGTTCCATGCAAAGGATAAAAATGTAGGGGGAAATGGGATCGCCTTGCCTAATCCCACGAGAGGGTTTGAAACCTGTGGATGGGACTCCATTCCATACAACCTGTATAGAGGAAGATTCTATACAGGCCATTGTTAGATTCACAAAATGAGAAGGGAAACCATATAAAAGAAGAGTTTCTCGAATAAAAGGCCATTCGAGTTTATCATAAGCTTTTTCAAGATCAAGTTTTATAGTCATAAACCCTGGCTTGGCTGTAGATTTCTCCATGTAATGAGTGATTTCCTTGCAGATAATGATGTTGTCTTGAATAAGTCTTCCTGGAACAAAGCTTGCCTGACCAGATGAAATGAGCTTAGGAAGAAGATGAGCCATTCTGTTAGCAAGGGTCTTGGTAATAAGCTTGTAAACAACATTGCAAAGGCTTATGGGGCGAAACTGAGTGACAGATGAGGGATTCTGAACTTTCGGGATGAGGACAATCCATGTGTGGTTAAAGTCTTGAATGAGATGAGGGTTGGAGAAACAATTCTGGAGGTAGCTGCACACATCAATGCCAATGATCCTCCAATTCCTTTGAAAGAAAGCCGCATGAAAACCATCGGGACCAGGTGCTTTCAGAGGAGCCATTCCTTTGACCGCCGTCCAAATCTCTTCATTAGAAGGGATGCTTCCAATATCAGCGGATTCCTCAACAGAAAGGAAAGGGAGAAATCTATGTAGGGACTGGTTTGAAGTAGTAAGGTTGCCATCTTTTGTGTAGAGCCTCTGGAAATAATCTGAGACCATTTGCTGAATGTGGATGGGGTTTGAGTAGGTGATACCTTTTGCATCATTTAAGACAGAGAAGGATCTCTTTATATTGAGACCCTTAACAAACTGGTGATAGAATTTTGTATTAAGGTCACCCGCAAGGCTCCAATCACGGACACTCCTTTGAATCCAATGAAGTTCCTCATCCTCCAATATTTTATCTAGATAAGAGTGGAGTTGGGAATGAAGTCGAGTAAGAAATTCATTATCCATCCAGTTATTAATGCTTTCAATCCCAGCCACTCTAGCCCTAATTCTTTTCTTACGAGCATGAGTCGAACTATAGACAGATTGATGCCACTGCGAGGCATTATCCTGAAGCTGTGAAAGTTTACTAGGAAAAGGATTCTCACTCTTCCAAGTATCATCAATGAGCTTCACAAAGCTGGGGTGGTTTTGTCATGCCAATTTATTCTAAAAATCTTTGGGCGGGGAATTCTGGAATGAGGATCACAGTTCATGACCTTGGTGAATAAAGGGGCATGATCGGAATGGAGGCGAGGCAAGACCTTAGCAGTGCAATCAGGAAAAGAAGAAAGCCAATCCGAATTAACAAGGAGCCTGTCCAGGCGTCGTCTCAGGGAACCACGGGCCCATGTAAAAGTATTGCCAAAAGTTTTCAACTCAGAAAGTCGATTAGCAGAAATCCAATCTTGGAGTTCATGCAAGAAGAGATTGAACAGGACCCACCACGAGCTTCAGAGAGGAGAGCAATGCAGTTGAGGTCTCCACCAACTAACCAAGGGCCAACACAATTACTACTAATGCGAGATAACTCAGGCCACAGACATGCACGGCGAGATTTGCTAGGTGCAGCATAAACAAAGGTGAGGTGAATGGGAGAATTCTGGTAGGATATGTGAGAATCGATGAACTGAGGATGGCATTCCATGATATCTACAGAGACGCTATCCTTCCAAAGAATCCAAATTCCCCCAAAGAAACCAGATGCTTCAACTCTAAACGAATGAGAGAAGCCACTACGCTTAATAAAATTATCCGCGCGAACACCACTAATTCTAGGCTCAAAAATGGCAATAATGTAACACCCCGGATTTGATAACCCAGGCCGGGATGTCACCGCCACACCTCCCTAGTAAGACACGGTTTCTCCGAGCTTGCTAAAGAGATGCAAGGCTATGGTTTTTCAGAATTTAAAATATTCAAACAGCCCATTATAATATAATCTAAAAATCATAATATCAAAGTTGCAGCGGAAAGTAATATTTACATATGTATAATGCAGCGGAATTTAAGTATAGGGCCGACATGGCCAAAACACGGGTTAAACAGGCCCGTTCATGCAAGTTGTAATTAAATGCAGGAATTTAAAAATAGAGTTTCCCCGAATATTCCCATGTATGCATATGATGATGCATAATCCTCATACTCTGAAAGAAAAAGGAAAAATAAATATGGTTTGGTCAGCAAAACGTGCTGAGTAAGTTAACACCTACTATGATCAAGGGGTTTCAAAATCTTTAATTAGATTTAAGAAAACATGTGCATACAAGACATTATTTAAATTTTATTCATCTAATAATAATTTTAATTACATATTTGAAAAGACAAGGATTTCCACGAGATCATAATTTAACACACGTATAAAGAGGTTTAATTAAATAATTAAATTTTTACTCCGAGGCATGCATACAAACAACTCATCTATCAATTTAAAATTAATAATTTAATTGTGTACTTGAACAGGCATTTAATCCATAATAACAATTTAATAAGATATGAAAATTTAAAGACATAATTTTAAATGCATAATTTAAAGACGGGCATGAATAAATAAATACTTAAAAACATCAAATCTTTTATTTCCCCGTTACGTAACCATTTCTCAATATTTTGTATAGCCGGTGATCCGGCGGCCGCAGCCGTGTCGTAAGTATCTTGTATAGCCGGTGATCCGGCGGCCGCAGCCGTGTCGTATTTCAAGTATTTCATTGGCCGTTTTGGCACAGTTTCTCATAACATTCACCCTCGGCCGTTTTGGCACGAAGCGAAAAGCTAGGGGCGTTCTATTGAGCATTTCCCCCTACGTCGGTCACTCTCGGCCGTTTTGGCACGAAGCGAAAAGCTAGAGGGGCACTCCTTCGAGCACTCACCCCCAATAGGTCACACTCGTCCGTCTAGGCACAATGCGAAAAGCTAGAGGGGCACTCTATCGAGCACTCACCCCCTACATAGCCAAGTATCTCATATGTTTTAATTTAGTGTAACGGGATTTTTCAAAAGTATAGATATATCGTATTTCAAGGTCTCGACCGTTTGTTTCGATATTTCACAATCTCTTCGATTTAAAATCATTTGACGTCACAGTTTACGCCTTTTTAATTCAAAAATTCATTTCAAGTCCAAGAATTCTGATATTTTCATATTATATCGAAAACACCCTAACGAACAACTTTCGTGTTTTAACTTTTTCAAAATAAGTTGAGGAAACATGTCAAAAATCGAGTTCATTGCACAAATAGTTCACTGTCCAGTTACAGTTTTGACACAGTTTAGAAAATTGACTTTTTGACATATCAATTGGACTCCAAAAATTCTGAAATTTTATATGCACATACTAGACATGATTATCTACAACGTTTATTTAGATTGTAAAGATCAAATCGGACTAGAAAATATATAAACATGCTCATCAAGTTCGGATATGTTCACAGTCAGATTTCAAAAAGTCTTATCAAGGCAGTTTATGTTTGATGCGATTTGGAATAGCAAACATCGATGACAATGTCTGAAATTTTTACACAACCTAGAATAATGTGTTAGGATTAAAAGTCTAGTTTTGGGTTTTTCGGTTTGATCTCTCGAAATAGGGGTTTTGGTTCGATTTCAAATCTGTCACAGTTTCAAGTTTGAATCTCAAGGCAGATTGGTTCTTGGCCATTTTCGGATATCAAAACAAAATGAAAAATTATGAAAATTTTCCACGAACTAGATCTATGTCTTAGGAACGTTTTTCATGTTTTAAGTTTTTCCGTTTGAGCAGTTTTAAAGGTTCGAAAAATTCACATAAAATTGTTGCGCCGAGGGTTTTTCGTGTTGACAGATTTTAGAGTTATTAATTCTATATGTTTGGTTGCATTTTAAGTCACCCAAAACCAAGTAAGTATTAACTTACAGTGGTAAGGTGTTTGGTCGTCCTCGGGTCGCTTGGCTCGTCCAAATCCACTACGAACGGATCTCCTCAACGCCAAGCTTCCAACTTTGGCCACGATTTCAACTCGGAAGAATAAATCCAATGTTAGATCGAGTTTTCGGGTTCGAAAACTTAAATGAAAATCTATAAATGACTTACCCAAGTCTGGAGTACTAGAGAACTTGTGTTCTACGCCTCCTCCGTCGGTTTTCGTCGCCGGAAAGTGATCGGAAAGTTCGAAGTTGGTGGTTTTCGGGTGTTGGAAGAACATAGAGAGTTGGAGAGTGTTTTTGGGGTTGCTAGGGTTAGAGTCTCGAAAGGATCAGCCATATGACCTCCAAAACCGACCATATACACCTTCCATCAACCGGGATTGAGTTTCCAAAGTCGGGACACGAAAATATGGTAAGAAAATCGCCAAAACGCGTCATGCCGCAGCTGCTGTCTTGGTGGCGCGGGGTTGGCGCGGTTTCTAGCCAAAAACCGCCCGGAGGGCGCGCGGCCTGGTCTGGGCCGTGCGTCCGGACTGGGCCGTGCGATCCCGTCGGGCCTTTTCTCCTCTCTTTCGGACTTCTGTCCTCCTACGTTTTCGGGCTCGATTTTTCGGGTCATTCTCGGATCATAAATTCTTATCTTAAATTTATCTCGACTCAAATGAATTTCATGTTTGAAATCTTAAGTCCGTCGGTCTCGGGTTCGTCGGCTTCCAATTCGTCGTCTTTTGACTCCCGTGCAATAACTTGTGTAATTAAATTTCTTCCGACTTCACGGGTTCTTGGAATTAAAATTCTTTTCCTTCTTGAATTTAATTCCAATTATTTTGACTCAATTCATGGAATGTCTTCGGGCTTCCTTTCCCTCTTTTATTCCATTTTGAATTTTGAATCTATCGGCGTTTCATTTCCGAGCAATAATTTATTGTGATAAATTATTTTCTTCTTCTCGGAGATATTTCGACATTGATCGGAATAAATTTTTATTCCTTTGGACGTTGATAAAAATCTGGGGTATTACAGTCTACCCCCTTAAGAATCAACTTCGTCCTCGAAGTTGTGTTTCGGCTTTTCTCGCGCTAAGAGTTAGGGTCCTTTTGTTTATTTTTATTATTTTGCGATATTGTGCTATTGAATTATTGTTCGATTGTTGATTGTTTCTTGTTTGATTATTGTTTGACTGAACCCAGAATTGAAATTTCCGAGTTGCCTACGTACCCTGTGAAGGGATCAAGCCATGACGTAGTTCAAAACAATTTTAATTTGTTTATTTGGGATACAAAATATTCGGGTTTCAAAAATAAATGCTTATGCATTCTTACTGGGTATTACATCCTCCTCCCCTTAAGATTACAGTTATGTCCCCATAACTGCCTACACATTATTCCCACGAAGGTTCGAGTATCGTTGCCTAGCACAGGTATGTCCGCTTTATTCACCACATTGAACGTCCCATGAGTCCCCCTTGGTTATTTGTGGCTACTTAGGTCCAACGACCAGGTCATCTCTTTTGGTTATATTCTTAATCTGGGTTCGACATTCTTTCATCCGATGTCCACGTCGACCACATCGGAAGCATGTGTCGGGTTGAGGGCATCCCCTCACCAGATGAGGTTGGTTACAGGTTAGGCATCGGGGCACGTAGCCTTTACGGGTGAAAATCCTTCTATTATTGCCTCCATCGTTGCCTTGGGTTGGTCCATTTGGGCCTTTGCGAAGGTTATTCCCACCTGAGTCTTTATCAGCTCCGCGGTCCTTACCTCTCTTGTCTTGTGCTTGGGGACCTTGGCTAGACTCATCTATCGCCTTCTGCTTCAGTCCCTGAACTCGTGCAACCGCTACCGCACGATCATAAACAGCTTGTGCGTCAGAGTAGTGTACCCCCGTGATTACTTCCCTAATGGCCAGGTTTAACCCCATCTCAAATTTCTGAGCCTTGTCGGAGTCAGTTGGTACTAGCCTCGTAGCAAATCGTACTAGCTCCTTGAATTTGGTGTAGTACTCTTGCACTGTCTGTGCGCCTTGCCTTAGGTTAATGAATTCCTCGTACTTCATCGTTTTGGTGCTTAATGGGTAGAACCTCTCCCTCAGAGCTTCCTTAAACTCTTCCCAAGTGTAGGCTTTCTCGTCTTCCACTAATTTCCTCTGGAGGTTTTGCCACCACTCATCGGCTTCACCTCCTAAGTAGCAAGTCGCTACACGTATCTTTTCCTCATTAGGGCATTTGATAGCATTTAAGAGTCTATCGAACGTACGGATCCACTCCTCTAGTTTGGCGGGATCTTCCTCCCCATCATAGTGTGGCGGTTGATAAGGATTTACCAAAGCTAGATAGTTGTCTCGAGCTACTGGCGGAGGTATTGCCGCTTGTGCCCTATGCACCTCGGCGTTTCCTAATACTAGGAGTACTTCTTCTACCATCCTTAAACGTTTATCCATGTTGTTGGGAAGATGAGGCACTCGATTTCCTATGTTCGGAGGAATCTCATTGTTGTTAGGTGCGCTTGGGAGGTCAGTGTCAGTGCCGTTTGGACTTACTTTCCTCGGCTTTCTCCTAGGTGCCATTTTCTGTTATTAAGCACGCGAAGGTGAGTTTCTAAGTGATGAAGATCTAGGACTAAGGCAAAGTTAGTCTCAAGTTAACGCTTCTAAGTCAAGTCTCAAGGTCATGTCGAACACTGGAGTGAGAAGTTTAGGTATCACATATGATTCACATAAGAGGTTAGTACAGATATTTATGTATGCATATGCATATGTAATCCCCCCCAATAAAAATTTAATACATGCATTTATTTATCCATGGGTTTTAAAAAATAAATTTATTCCATGGATAGATTAAAATAAGAATAAAAGGTTTGGGCCACTATATTGGGCCGAAGGAAATAAATTATTTGGGCTTTAAGTAAAAACAAGGTTATTGGGCCAAAATAATTGGGCCAACATAGTAATTAAATATTGGGCTAAAGATTTGGGCTAGGAAAAATAAATTTTGGGCTCAAAAGGTTTGGGATTTAAAATAATAAATTTGGGCTAAAAGTTAGGGCTTAGAAAAAAAATTTGGGCTCAAAAATGTTAGTTTAAAAATAATAATGGATTTTTAAATATAATACTAGTTTAAAAATAATACCCGTAATTGTTTAAAAATAATAATACTAGTTTTAAAAATAGTCCGGGCTCTGATACCACTTTGTAACACCCCAGATTTGATAACCCAGGCCGGGATGTCACCGCCACACCTCCCTAGTAAGACACGGTTTCTCCGAGCTTGCTAAAGAAATGCAAGGCTATGGTTTTTCAGAATTTAAAATATTCAAACAGCCCATTATAATATAATCTAAAAATCATAATATCAAAGTTGCAGCGGAAAGTAATATTTACATATGTATAATGCAGCGGAATTTAAGTATAGGGCCGACATGGCCAAAACACGGGTTAAACAGGCCCGTTCATGCAAGTTGTAATTAAATGCAGGAATTTAAAAATAGAGTTTCCCCGAATGTTCCCATGTATGCATATGATGATGCATAATCCTCATACTCTGAAAGAAAAAGGAAAAAAAAATATGGTTTGGTCAGCAAAACGTGCTGAGTAAGTTAACACCTACTATGATCAAGGGGTTTCAAAATCTTTAATTAGATTTAAGAAAACATGTGCATACAAGACATTATTTAAATTTTATTCATCTAATAATAATTTTAATTACATATTTGAACAGACAAGGATTTCCACGAGATCATAATTTAACACACGTATAAAGAGGTTTAATTAAATAATTAAATTTTTACTCCGAGGCATGCATACAAACAACTCATCTATCAATTTAAAATTAATAATTTAATTGTGTACTTGAACAAGCATTTAATCCATAATAACAATTTAATAAGATATGAAAATTTAAAGACATAATTTTAAATGAATAATTTAAAGACGGGCATGAATAAATAAATACTTAAAAACATCAAATCTTTTATTTCCCCGTTACGTAACCATTTCTCAATATTTTGTATAGCCGGTGATCCGGCGGCCGCAGCCGTGTCGTAACTATCTTGTATAGCCGGTGATCCGGCGGCCGCAGCCGTGTCGTATTTCAAGTATTTCATTGGCCGTTTTGGCACAATTTCTCATAACATTCACCCTCGGCCGTTTTGGCACGAAGCGAAAAGCTAGAGGGGCACTCCTTCGAGCACTCACCCCCTACATAGGTCACACTCGTCCGTCTAGGCACAATGCGAAAAGCTAGAGGGGCACTCTATCGAGCACTCACCCCCTACATAGCCAAGTATCTCATATGTTTTAATTTAGTGTAACGGGATTTTTCAAAAGTATAGATATATCGTATTTCAAGGTCTCGACCGTTTGTTTCGATATTTCACAATCTCTTCGATTTAAAATCATTTGACGTCACAGTTTACGCCTTTTTAATTCAAAAATTCATTTCAAGTCCAAGAATTCTGATATTTTCATATTATATCGAAAACACCCTAACGAACAACTTTCGTGTTTTAACTTTTTCGAAATAAGTTGAGGAAACATGTCAAAAATCGAGTTCATTGCAAAAATAGTTCAATGTCCAGTTATAGTTTTGACACAGTTTAGAAAATTGACTTTTTGACATATCAATTGGACTCCAAAAATTTTGAAATTTTATATGCACATACTAGACATGATTATCTACAACTTTTATTTAGATTTTAAAGATCAAATCAGAGTAGAAAATATAGAAACATGCTCATCAAGTTCGGATATGTTCACAGTCAGATTTCAAAAAGTCTTATCAAGGCAGTTTATGTTTGATGCGATTTGGAATAGCAAACATCAATGAAAATGTCTGAAATTTTTACACAACCTAGAGTAATGTGTTAGGATTAGAAGTCTAGTTTTGAGTTTTATGGTTTGATCTCTCGAAATAGGGGTTTTGGTTCGATTTCAAATCTGTCATAGTTTCAAGTTTGAATCTCAAGGCAGGTTGGTTCTCGGCCGTTTTCGGATATCAAAACAAAATGAAAAATTATAAAAATTTTACACAAACTAGATCTATGTCTTAGGAACGTTTTTCATGTTTTAAATTTTTCCGTTTGAGCAGTTTTAAGGGTTCGAAAAATTCACATAAAATTGTTGCGCCGAGGGTTTTTCGTGTTGACAGATTTTAGAGTTATTAATTCCATATGTTTGGTTGCATTTTAAGTCACTCAAAACCAAGTAAGTATTAACTTACAGTGGTAAGGTGTTTGGTCGTCCTCGGGTCGCTTGGCTCGTCCAAATCCACTACGAACGGATCTCCTCAACGCCAAGCTTCCAACTTTGGCCACGATTTCAACTCGGAAGAATAAATCCAATGTTAGATCGCGTTTTCGGGTTCGAAAACTTAAATGAAAATCTATAAATGACTTACCCAAGTCTGGAGTACTAGAGACCTTGTGTTCTACGCCTCCTCCGTCGGTTTTCGTCGCCGGAAAGTGATCGGAAAGTTCGAAGTTGGTGGTTTTCGGGTGTTGGAAGAACATAGAGAGTTGGAGAGTGTTTTTGGGGTTGCTAGGGTTAGAGTGTAATACCATAGAAATTGCCCGAAATATATATATGAATATATATTTTTGATTAATTCACTAAGTAGATTTTTAATCAAATCTATATATATTTATATGTTCAAATATGTGCTTAAAGATTAGAATATTATTTACTACAAAACATACTTTGAAAAATTATATATATTTGTCTTTTCAAATAAATATATGGATTTCAGTATCAAGTGTAATAAGTATATGGTTCATAGAATATTTTAAATCCATATACAAGTTTATATACACATATATAAATACCTTGGTCTTGAAATAATATTTCCAAACATGTACACATGTATATACATGTATATATTCATATGTTTAAATTATAATGAGAATTATCTATTTTCTATAAATCCTTGATTAATCATTCTACCCATATATTTTTTTATTATGGGATTATTCTAGAATGCCATAATATAATTGGGAATAATTTGACTATGGTTTGAAATTGTAGGGTGGAATATTAATGATATCTTGTCATTTTCAAATAAAGAATATATTCCTTTTTGAAGCTATGTATGACTTACAAGATCACAAAAATTCCCACATTATGATTTTTTTTAAGATAAGAATCTTAATATATATATATAAAAAAAAAATTTTTAAAAAAAAAAAAAAAAAAAGTTACTGTAGCATGCTACTGTAGCACGCTACTGTAGCATGCTACTGTAGCAGTCGGGCATTATGTGTTTTTGGCGACTTTTTGCCATTTTTTGGGTCCCAAAGGTGGGAATCTTGATCTATCACGGGTGAGGCCTCTTTTGGACGTTATGTATTGAGTCCCACCTCCATTGTCAGCCATTTTTCATCAATCATTCACCCCAAAACTCTCCCAAAACTCTCCCAAAGCCAAACACTCTTCCGGCGACTTTCCGACGAGTTTCCGGCAACCAAATCCAACCAAGGAAGTGTGTAGATCAAGGATTGCAGGCTTTGGATTGTTGGTAAGATGTTATTCAAGTTTCCTTATGATTTTAAGATCATAAACATCATCCTAACTTACGAATCTTCGTATTCAAACACAAATCGGAGCCAAGGGAAGAATAAATCGGGTGGAAGAGATTCGTTCGTGACATCCCGTGGATTCCGGACGACCCCGTGACTTCCTAGACATCATCCCCACTGTAAGTTAACCTTACTATGGTTTTGGGTGACTTAAAATGCAACAAGAACATAGAGATTCAACTCAAGAAAATTTATAAAAATCTGTCAACAAGAGAAACCCTCAACGCAGCGTTTTCGTATGAATT
This sequence comes from Hygrophila difformis, assembly GCA_030278955.1. Lineage (NCBI taxonomy): Eukaryota > Viridiplantae > Streptophyta > Magnoliopsida > Lamiales > Acanthaceae > Hygrophila > Hygrophila difformis. Next base: position 48,529,970 of record JAOANR010000001.1, on the reverse strand, counting down.
TTTCAAACCTCTAAAGCTGCTCAAACAAGAAAACTCAAAACATGAAAAGTGTTGCTAAGACTTTGATTTAGCTTCTGTAAAAATTTCATAATTTTTCATGAGGTTTTGAAACCTGAAACCGACCCAAAACCGAAGATCATTAAATCTGGATTTTTGAACTTTGGCAGATTTCACTCTCAATCTTGTTAGCCATTTTGACCTTGGATCTAAGCCGATCTAGGATTGGTGTTGAACATAAGAATTGTAGATCAATGAGTTTAGAACATTACTGTAAGTTTTTAGAAATTTTCGTTGAGATTTGAGCCTCCGAATCTGAGCCGATCCGATCTGCGTTAGTACCGAAATCAAGAACCTTGACAGATTTCATAATCAAACCCGACGAGCAAAACTCTTACTTAGAGTGTTCAAACCTGAAAACTCAAAACTAAGATTTTGATCCAAAGATCATAAGCTATATTGTGTAAAAATTTCAGAAATTTTCATCAAGTTTTGATACCCCAAATCGTATCGGACATATTCTGCGTTTTTAGGAATTGTCAAAGGATGACAGATTTCATAACCGATCTTGTGGAGCTTATTCCTATCACTTCTAGCCCGAACCAATCCTCATGATCTAAATAAAAGTTGTTGGAAATCATGTCTAGTATGTGTCTGTAAAATTTCAGAATTTTTGAAGTCAATTTGATATGTCAAAAAGTCAAATCTTTGAAAGGTGTCAAACCTGAATCCTGACAGCATACTATTTGAGTCGAAAACTCGATTTTTGACATGCTTCCCATTGTTTTTCCGAAAAACTTAAAACACGAAAGTTGTTCGTTGGGATGTTTTTGAGATACTGTACAAATTTCAGATCAATCGCCTAAGAAATAGATTTTTAAACCAAAAAGGCGCAAACTGTGACGCCAAATGATTTTTAAATCAAAGAGATTTTGAAATTCGAAACAAACGGTCGAGACGTTGAAATACGATATATCTATACTTTTGAAAATCCCGTTACACCAAATCAAAACACATGAGATACTTAATCGACGTAGAGGGTGAGTGCTCGATAGAGTGCCCCTCTAGCTCTTCGCATCGTTCCTATACGGACGAGTGTGACCTCTGTTATGTAGAGGGTGAGTGCTCGATAGAGTGCCCCTCTAGCTTTTCACTTCATGCCAAAACGGCCGAGAGTGATCGACGTAGGGGGTGAGTGCTCGATAGAGTGCCCCTCTAGCTCTTCGCATCGTGCCTATACGGACGAGTGTGACTATAAAAGAAACGAGAAATGTTGAGATGATGGCGTAACGGGAAAGAAATATATAAAAAAGCTTAGATTTTATGAAATTGGCTGCGGCCGCCGGATTGCCGGCTAAATTAAATATTGTTGAAATGTTTTTATTAAATTTAATTAAAGGCTTTGAAACCCCTAACCCATGCTATGTGTTAGCTTACTCAGCGCGTTTTTGCTGACCCAAACCATTTATCCCCTTTTTCTTACAGAGTACGAAGAATATGCATCGTCATATGCATACATGGGAACATTAGGGGAAATCTTTATTTTAAATCCCTGCATTTAATTACGACTTGCATGAACGGGCCTGTTTAACCCGTGTTTTGGCCATGTCGGCCCTCATACTTTATTTCCGCTGCACAATTTATATTTCCGCTGCAACTTTGATGTATTATTTTTAAATTATTTATGAATGGGCTGTTTGAATGTTTTAAATTCTGAAAAACCATAGCCTTGCATCTCTTTAGTGAGCTCGGAGAAACCGTGTCTTGCTAGGGAGGTGTGGCGGTGGCATCCCGGCCTGGGTTACCAAAACCGGGGTGTTACATAGAGTCTCGAAATGATCAGCCATATGACCTCCAAAACCGACCATATACACCTTCCATCAACCGGGATTGAGTTTCCAAAGTCGGGACACGAAAATATGGTAAGAAAATCGCCAAAACGCGTCATGCCGCAGCTGCTGTCTTGGTGGCGCGGGGTTGGCGCGGTTTCTAGCCAAAAACCGCCCGGAGGGCGCGCGGCCTGGTCTGGGCCGTGCGTCCGGACTGGGCCGTGCGATCCCGTCGGGCCTTTTCTCCTCTCTTTCGGACTTCTGTCCTCCTACGTTTTCGGGCTCGATTTTTCGGGTCATTCTCGGATCATAAATTCTTATCTTAAATTTATCTCGACTCAAATGAATTTCATGTTTGAAATCTTAAATCCGTCGGTCTCGGGTTCGTCGGCTTCCAATTCGTCGTCTTTTGACTCCCGTGCAATAACTTGTGTAATTAAATTTCTTCCGACTTCACGGGTTCTTGGAATTAAAATTCTTTTCCTTCTTGAATTTAATTCCAATTATTTTGACTCAATTCATGGAATGTCTTCGGGCTTCCTTTCCCTCTTTTATTCCATTTTGAATTTTGAATCTATCGGCGTTTCATTTCCGAGCAATAATTTATTGTGATAAATTATTTTCTTCTTCTCGGAGATATTTCGACATTGATCGGAATAAATTTTTATTCCTTTGGACGTTGATAAAAATCTGGGGTATTACAAATAAGATCAACTCCGTTATAGTGAGTCATATCTCGAAATTCTCGACGAAAAGTATTAGATCCAGCACCTTGAACATTCCAACAAACAAAAGAAAAAGACATTAATAAAAGATAGGAAAGAGGTTACCCAGAACAGATTAAGGTCGTAAGCGAGCCAGCACACTGGATGCTCTAGATGGATTAGAGCCATAGGGAGGATCTCCCGTATCCATAGGGTCCACACCAGTAACATGATCCGTGGAAATAGCATCAGTTAGGTCCGGAGGACATCCATTCAGTTTGCTAGTGGAGAGATTAGGTCGCCTTGATTGTAGATGAGAAGAATCATCAAAAGATACGGCTGCATGGTGATCCGTTTGCAGGGATATTGGAGAATGGAAAGCTCGCAATCCAGACGGTTGAGTCCACACATGAGTGGTACTGGCTGGAGGAATATCGGAGGCAGCAGCTGGTTTAGAGGAAGAAGGTTTAACCGTTGGACTCCGATTGATATCAAGAGGGTTTGCAACGGGTTTTTTATATCGTTGGGTACCTGGGTTCGATCCCTGAGTCACGGGTCGTTGCTGGACCGTCTCGGTGCGTTCAGAGTCCTTCTCAAGAATTGAAAACCTCTTGGCATTGGAGGAGATCGGTGGAGGATTTGCTTTTGCCGAATTAATGAATTGCCTTCTCCTAGATTGGACAACCATCCATGGACCATAGGGATTAGCTGTCTGCATAGTTTCTTCTGTGGGGTTAGATGGATCCTGAGGAGGTTCTTTCTGTTCATCCGAAGAAGGACAATCAGATTGCATATGGCCATACTTTCCACACTGAAAGCATACCATCCGAAGATTCTCATACTCCACATTGAAATCTTTCCCATCAATGGTGATACACGGGGTAAGCAGCTTATCAAGATCAATCCGGACAGCAAGTCGAGCGAAACGTCCCCTCTTTTTATCGCCGGTATTAAAATCCACACTGTTTACCTGTCCAAGAATAACACCAGCCAGGGCGATAACTCGAATGTTATACATATGCATAGACAAACTGGGGACTCTAGCCCAGGCCACCATCGACTTCACCTCATTGGTTTTGGGATCAAAAGATTCTTCCCATTTTTGCACGTGAAGGTAATGTCCCAATACCATCTGCGGTCCTCCGGTAAGAGCTTGATTTGCCTCCTCCTCAGTTTGGAATTGGATGACGAAATAATCATTGTCAAGATCGATAATGTCATAGTTCATTGCTGATGGCCATATCTGCTCAATCCTAGTTTGAAGAATCTTGAACGATACTCGTCGGCCAATTACTTTGAACACTATCGCGTTCGCCCAAGGTTTTAGAAGGTAAGCTCGAAAGGAATCAGAGAAAGTGATGCAAGGTTTACCATTTACGTAAGAAAGACTCAGATCAGAGGGGTCACCCAGAGAATCTGCCGGATCTTTATCAAGTGTAATGTGTACGAAACCGGCACGACGGCGAGCGATTTCACTATAAAGAGCCCTTGGCCGTTTACTTGCTCTATTTTCCAGCGGGTCCGGCCATCATGATCATACTCGAAATCTTCCGCCATACAAGAGAGAGATCAGTCGTCAGAGAAGAGAGAGTTTCTTGGAGAATTTTTCAACCGTTAGTACCTCAAATTTTTTTGTTGTTCGACTCTTCTTTTGCAAAACATTTTCTCGAAAACGTTGCGTAGGTTTGCTGCCTCCGATTGGATTTGGAACCTTAGCTTCCATCAATTTAACCTGGTTTTGAACCTTCCCTTGTGCCGCCTATTCCATCAATCAGATCTCGAGATTCACGGGCTCCCTAAGGTTTGATTTCTCCATTCCTAAGTTGCTTCCTTCCCCTTGGATGTTATGCGTCTTCGCTTGAGTTTTCTATTTTGCTGGTGCCTTACAATTCGACCCTCTTGAATCTGTCTGTGTATAGAATCTTGTTCATTTCCTTACTGATGATACTTTTTGCCACGTGTGCTAATTAATTATAATGAAGTAATTGATGGGAATTGTATCTAAATCAAACACACACACACAAAAAAATTGTCTTTTCATTTTTGCTAATATTTATATAACTAGTATTATTTATTTAAAATAAGAATAATGAATGCTAATTACTTTGTTACGCTTGGAATATCGCTACTATGAGAGTTTATTTAGCTTGCCATTTCTTTGCCCTTCTGGTGAATCTACGTACAATTTAGGCCAATCAATTTTGTAGATGCTGTTCTACCCAAAAAAAAAAATGTAGATGCTCTAAGCCTCTATCACCTCGGCTTCTACAAATTCTGCCATCTACTCACAATAGGGTTATTTAGGTTCAATTACGGATAAATGTACTTTCATAGGCTTCTACAGATTATGCAGTCAGGGATAAATGTACTTTCATAGGCTTCTACAGATTATGCAGTCTACTCGTATGAGCTCCTTCTTACCAACAACAAGATCCTGAGAGGGATACACTGCAATATGTTTCTAGTGATGATCAAAGGCATACACACTGCCTGGCGCAAATCATTGTTCATTTTTCTGATCCAAATAGTTGAATTCTGATGTCCAATTTAATTCTGTCATACACATTTATGACTTATTAAACATCTTCTTGGACTGATTTTCGACCAATTGCAAATTCTATAAACAAAGACTGCCTGCTCCGCAGATGATTCGTAAATTTATCAAACAAGACTCTACATTTACGCTACATTTTATTTTACAAAACAGCTTCAACGTCATACACAGTGACTACATAACAGTTAAAATTCACTCGCCGTCCCACGCATCATAGCGCGCGGAGGTCGAGTTCTAGTATATATATATATATATCACAATAATAATAAAAAAATGGTCCTCAAAAATTGGAGGCCCTGTTCGGTAGGTCTGAATGAACCCGCTAATCGCCGGGACCGCCGCCACCATCCCAAAATTTCATTTGAGCTTGTTTTCCAATTCTTGGCGTCCGTGTATTTAAACATTGCATGTGTGTTGAGTTTATTGGATTAAACTTGAGATTATAATGTTAATAGTGAAGGGATTTTACGGGTTGCTGAATCGTTCTTGAGCAATTGTTTAATTTTTTTTTAATATCATCCCTTGTTCTTGATTGGGACACGTTGATCCGAAAAAGCTGTGGAAGAATTGTTATTGATAAGCAATCATTAGCGCGCGCACAAAAAAAAAAAAAAAAAAAAAAAACCGAATTGCAGTACAAAGTTGGAGATTTGATATCACTAGCTACTCCGAGGACTTGGGTTCCGACCATCTTTCCGATAAGAAGTCCTCGGATAACACTACAAGAAAATTGCGTTTGACCGACCGAAATTACCGACCGACATGTTGCGGGTCGGATTTACCGACCGCAGGACCGACCGCAACATGAGGTCGGTAATTTAGAGCCGTTATGGTGGACCCGGTTTCCGGACGACCGCTGCACCGACCCAATTTAATTCGCTCGGTATCACCGACCGAATTACCGACCGCAACTGCGGTCGGTAAATTTTTTTCAATTTTTTCCAATTTTTTAAAGGTTTTATTATTTTTAAAAAAATAATTTAATCTACCGACCGCAATACCGACCGAAATGTCGGTCGGTAAATTTGTTTTTCATTTTTTGTAATTTATTTTTATTTTTAATAAATGTTTCTTTAATTATTTTTTAAATTTAATTATTCCTTTATTTGAGTATTATTTATTTTATAATTTAATTATTATTTATTTCAACAATTTAATTAATTATTTATTGTATAATTTAATTATTTATATAATAATTTATATTTATCTTAATTTCAAAATGAACTTATTAATTATTTTATTTAATTAAGTGATTTCAGGTTTTTTTATTTAATTATTTTATTTTATATTTTACTATTTAATTAATGAAATTTTATATTTTTAATTAATATAATTTTAATTTTGATTTTATATTTTAATTTAGTTTATAATTTACACATTTATATGTATATATGTACTTATATAGGTTATATACATAACATTTCATACATTTACATGAAACATGAAGTGCACAGATGGCCACACGCGCGAGGCATGCAATTGCCTACCCGGATTCGAGGCCTCTCTTCAGCAAATTCTTTCAACATAGTATATGGGAAGGTGTACTATAAAGGATACATGGCGGAATATGATTGATGTGTTAGACACATAGCCAAGCTGGTTAGGGTTGAGGATGGTGATGGTGAGGTGGGCGGTCGGTAATGTTCTCCAGGACCTCTTAGGACCAGATTGTACCGACCGCAAATGCGGTCGGTAATTCGGTAGGAAAATTTACCGACCACTGTGCGGTCGGTAATGCGGTCGGCAAGGTTCCGACGGCAAATTTTTTTGGTCGGAGGAAAAATACCTACCAAGGAATTACCGACCGACCCTTGCGGTCGGTGGTGCAGTCGGTAATCCCCGAAACGACCCGCATTTCGGGGTTACCGACCGCAGGTGCGGTCGGTAAAACGAATTTTTCTTGTAGTGTAAATGGTCGGAAATATTTCCGAGGACTATTCCTAGATTCTCTTCTCGGTATATTTTCCAAGTAATAGTGCTCGGAAAGGTCATCGAATATACCGGGACTCAACAAACCTGTTTCCGAGGACTTGTACTCGAAATTGTCCTCGGAAAGAAATTTTCCTAGTCCCATTGCAGCATGTTTTCGCACCTCCAGAGCCACCTATAATCAGCAATATCCAAAACAAACAATCATATACACGAGAACACAAAGTAGCCAACAAAGAAAACATCCATTCAACAACCTTTATCCCATGTTCGACATTCAACAACTACAACACACAACTACGACAATGTAACGCAAGTTTCATAAGTCTTGACATCAACATAAACTTCATAATACGTCATAATCAAATCCTAAGACATGGCATCAGAGACATCTTGAGGGCGAGTGGTCGGAGGCGGGGGCAGAGCGCCGGCGAGGGAATCCCGTCGGAGGAGGGTGTCGCTCGTCAGGAGGGAGGAAGGAGAAAAAAATGGCGCTGTCAATGTGAGAAGAGGGAAGAAAATAACCTAATTTACAGAACTTGTTTCCGAGGACTAGTCCTAGGAACAGGTCCTCCGTTGTGATTCCGAGGACCAGTCCTGGATGCAGTACTCGGTAATATTAGACCCGGTTCAGACTCGTATTCCCGGTCCGTGTTCCTTGTTCTTGTACTCGGAAATGTCCTCGTAAATCTTGACCCGGTTCAGACTCACTGACCCGATCCGCATACCTTGGACTAGTCCTCAGAAATGTCCTCGCAAACGTCCTCGTATATTCTCCTTGTCCCACATTTCTTACATTCCGAGGAAATCCTATCGGGCCTTGTTATCCGAGGACTAGTACACGATTTTGTCCTCGAAAACTTCCGACTAATTCTCGGTCCTTAGAAATGGTCCTCGAAAATCAGGCTTTTTCTTGTAGTGGTATTATTTAATACCATGTGAGAGGGTGGGTTTATGGTATATTATTTTTTTATGTTTATTTTCTTTTTTTCCTTATGCATCTCATAATTATTAAATATTAGTATGATATTAAAATAATATTATTTTTTATATATTATTTTTTATATATTAATGGTTTTAATTTAATTATTTAATTATTAGTTTTAATAAATTGTTTATTAATACATATTAATTATTTTAAGGGGTTATTTATAAAATAATTTAATTTTAAATATATTATTTATTAATAAATTAGAAAACTTTATTTTTATTTAGTTTTTTAAAATAAAAAATAAGAGATGATGATGTAATCAACATCAACACCAAACACTGTGTATAACATTAATTTAATACAATACATCATAATACAATACACCCTCATTAAATAATATAATATATCATAATACAATACAGTGGTCCAAACTTGCCCAAACAGTTGAAGTTCCGTCAGAATGATATTGGAATTCCTCTCAAATTGTGAAACCGATCTATTGAAAGTCACAAAGAGTGTTTCAGTGATTGGGAAAATTTTCCGATTGTTTTTATTTTAGTGAGGTGTTAATTGTGCACATCTAAATTGGGACCAAATATCACTGTTCAATAGTTTAAGACTGTAAACTTGTGTAGACTACATTGCATACATACACTTCTGTGCGATTTACGCGTACGAAAATCTGTTTCCTTGCATTTGTTTGGACTATTGAGCAGGATTTTGACTGACTTCAAAGGTCTAAGATCAAGGCTGAGACAAGGAGAAGAACACCTAAGTAATACTATATATATTTCTGCATAATTTTTCTCACTTCCTTATATATACGTACTTGTTAATTATCTGTTCAAACTGCATTGCATGCATACACTTGTGTGTGTTTTTGATCAAGTCGAGCATTTCATTAGATTCGTGATCTATGCATAGGGAAATCTGTTTCCTTGCAAATAAATAGGCAAAAGTTGGTAGGGTCAAGTAATAATTTCAAAAACACTCAATGGTCTAAAATTGAACACAATATGTTTGTAATGGCCGAAAATCATAATTCAAACTTATTATGGCCCAAAAACGGAAACCACTCCTTATAGTGGCCTAAAATTATCATTAACTCTTTGAATTTTTATTATTTTTATTATTTTATTATTTGTTTCATACTTTCATATTTTTATTAAATATTTCTTTTATTATTTTTATAATTTAATTATTTATTTATTTGAGCCATTTAATTAATTATTTATTTACTTATTAATTTAATTACTGAATTTCATAACTTCTTTAAGTAATTTTATTCTTAATTAACTCTAGATGCCAATGTCGCTAACGTAACTACTATAAATGAAAGTATTGATAACTTTATAAATGACTTTGCAGGTAGGATAAAATTCCAAGATGAGGCCATTGGAATGCGGTTAATGCAAGGGGTCGAACGGAGATTGGAAGAAGCAGTAACAAATATGCTCCTAGAAAAATTAGAGGTAATCAGAGCTGTGATTGTTCGTACCTATAAAGAGTACAGCTCAAGAAAATAAACATCAAACATCATATATATAATTACTGTAACCATCCAAAACTCTCCAATTTCCTTCCACCCAAACTGTCATCTTCCCCTCATCCAAAACCGTCTTCTCCCCCACCCAAAACCATCATATTCACCACCTAAAAAACTTTGAAACCCACATATGGCAATCGCTCTGAGGCTATAATCTAACATTCTTTGATGGACGAAATTATTTATTTAAAAATCCCACCGCCGGATGAAAAACCTATGGAAGAAGCCATGCCGGAAACTTGCAGGAAAATCACGTCCATTGATGAAGAAATTACGGGGGAATCCATTCAAAGTTCCATGGATAAAGAACCTACACGTGAAATACTAGGGATGGAATTCGTGATTCATCCGGTCTACACATATATGTGTGATGTTTAGTCCTATTTGTGTATTGCCTGCAATTATTGCATGTGATGGGAGATTAAAAGTGATGTATAGATCTGAACAACAGTCATGGTTAAAAGTGGTACGTTATATACTTGTATTATGTGATGTACTTGTATTATGTGATGACTGCAAGTATTTCATTTGATGTGTACGTCATTTAATGTGATGGAAGACTAAAAGTATTATATATATATATGTGAATAATAAATGTTTAATTTCTATATGTCAAAACATTACCATTTTAAGGCATAAAAATCTGCACCTAAAGGTGCTGCACCCTAACCTCTTCCAACTGCAACCTGCGATATTTATTACAAATAACTCATCAAAATAAAATGACTGAATTCTGAATGTGTAATAGATCAATTATACCTCAGATAGAACAAAATGGGTTGCTAAAACAAGATATTCTCCTGCCAGAAAATGGCGATTTCCACACAGATCGCAGAGCTAGTACTGTTTTCCTCAAAGATCGTAGAAGCAAACGGGATACAAAATTTCCAGAGAGAAAAAATTTGCCTAGAAAGAACGTAGTATGATTCAGATGTGTATAGCATAAAGTAATATTCAGAATTAAATACAGTTGAGTTCGACAGATACTACTGTCATATGCATGTGCAGTGGAGCTGCAATTAAATTAAATAATGTAGGGTCGGTCAGCCCAAAAAAGTGGCTTATTAATGAAGGAAACAAAGAAAATAAAAACTACTAATAAATACAGTTGCCTGTAGTCACCAGCAGTAATAGGTAAGGGCATTAAAAACAGATCGGGGAGTGCAGCCAGTGAAAACCGAAGGAGAGAAACAAGAACAAAGAAAGATTTTTACCTTACAGAATAAACAAAGTGTGGTGACAGCCCACTTGTGTGTATATTCAAGAAAAAAGACAGACTTTCTACCTTACAAGAAACGACTAACTTAATTCTTCAGCTTTAACCCTTTCTTCCGAGAACCAATCTCCAATCTCCATAGCAGCCACCAAAATCTCTCTCACCATTCAACCCTTTCTTCCTGGAGAAATGAATCATTTGCATACAGAAACTCTGCGCCACCTTATTGACCTAATTCTCCTCCATATTCATTTCGGGCCAATAAGAACCGAAAGTGACGGAGGAAGGAAGCCCCTATGCCTAGTCAACATCCCGTCTTCTTCTGTAGTATCAGATCTGGAGGTGGTTCGTGATCATTCCTCGGTCCTGGGCATTCACGCTTTTATGGAGAAGGAAAGAAGGTCCCAAACCAGTTACGCAAACTTGTACTACAGTTCAGAACTTAGAAGTAACACCGACCAAGCCAACAAATGGGTGGTAAATTTCTTGCAGGATCTACAGGAAGTGTTCGAGGTACCAAAGCTTAACCGCCCTAGGAATGTTCAGGCGGCAAGCTTTATGGCTTTCCTTGTTCAATTATTGATTGGTAAACCACACTTTCATTTTGTTATCAACGAGTTACAGTATTTTAATACCATTCTTCTTGATTCTCCATTTCAAAGCACTACTGAGAATCATCATTCGGTAGTGCAAACTCTCTTGTCTGAGTTTGAGACACTGGCTAATGAATGTGGTAGATTAGTTCACTCTTTTCTTTTTTCTCCGCATCCTCCACCACTCAAGAAGATTGATAAGATCCTATCAAAGCCCATCATCCTCTTGAAAGTTAATGTGATCCAATTCTTGAATTCACTCTCATATATTAGCACTACTCCCAATACCCTCCAGTTTGCTATGTCTTCGGTTTTCATTGTGGATTCTTTCCTATATGATCTTGAGAACTTAATAAATCGAGAAGATAATTCCATTCTTGAGATGAAAAATGACGTTGAAAAGCTTCATCAGAGCCTAAAACATTCTTGGTCTTTGTTGAACAAGCATTACCATGAGACTGAGGAGCTGAAACAAATTGTAATGCTGGCATATGAGGCTGAATATCTGGTCAATTATTTTTTGAGTGGAGATGCTCCAGCCTGGTACCTCGCCCTTAGGCTCCCTCACATCATCCACAGTGTTGAGCTCGTCGGGAGTAGGCTTCCGGAAATTGTTATGGAAAATCATGATGTTGGTCAGCTGTTACAAGTAGGAGAAGACTTTGGTGATTGGAAGATGGATGGGACTATGGTTGGATTTGAAGATGAGGAAAATAAAATTCTTGGTGATTTGGTTGGAAGTGGAAAAGGCTTGGAAATTATTTCCATCATTGGGATGCCAGGACTTGGCAAAACAACTTTGGCCAAAAAGATGTACAATCATCCCACAGTGAGAGATAGATTTGACAGAATTTCTTTCTGTATTGTTTCACAAAATTATAAGATGAAAAAATTACTAGTTGAGATCTTAACGGGTTTGGATTCTCATGTCAAAGAAGCCACACTCGTAGGAGAAAGTGAAGATGATGTGGGTGTACTTATCCATAAAACCTTGAAAGGCCGAAGGTATTTTATTGTTGTGGATGACATATGGGAGTTCAGCCCATGGGAATGTATTAAGAGGTACTTTCCCGATGATGGAAACGGTAGCCGGATACTGCTCACTAGTCGGAACAAAGAAGTTGCCGATCAATGCAATAGCACTATCCATGCACTTCCCCTTTTCTCAAAAGATCAATGTTGGGAGCTATTACAAAAGAAGGTTTTCCATGGACAATCATGCCCACCCAAACTGCAACACACAGGAGAAAATATTGCAGCACAATGTAATGGTTTACCACTTGTAGTTGTAGTTGTTTCTGGAATTCTTACGACTACGCAGAAGGATTTAAGTGCATGGGAAAATGTGAGACAAAGTTTAGATTCCTACATCTTGCCTAATCAAGACAGTGCTGTCGCAAAATCATTGGAACTCAGTTACATGTATTTACCTCACCATTTGAAGCCTTGCTTCCTCTATTTTGGAAGTTTTCATGAAGACGAACGAATCGTTGTAAATGAAGTGGTGCGACATTGGATTGCTGAAGGATTTATTCCAGTGGATGAGAGAAAGAGATCAGAGGATATAGCAAAGGAATATATGAAGGAGTTAATTGGTAAAAACCTCGTTATGGTTGCCGAAAAAAACTATAAAGGGGAAGCCAAAGTTTGTAGAATGCATGATCTATTACGTGACATGTGTTTGAAAATTGCCAAGGATGACAACTTTATGACAGTCACGGAAGGGTGAGTTCCTTCACTCCCTTTTTATTACATGTTTCATTTGAAACTTGATATTTCTGGTTAATTAAAGAGATGGTATGTATTGGTGACAGAAAATAACTATTAAATGTTATACTCTTCCATTTTCAGTGACGATTCGTTCTGGGATCACCGAGTCCAACGTGTGACATGCCACTCCAATGGATGGTTTCAGCCCTACTCAAAGCACATTCGGTCTTTATTGTGCAGTACTATTAACAGTAACGGGCGACATCCACAGTTAGAAGTTGGCCACATGAAAGTACTTCGAGTCTTGGGGCCTATACATTATGAGAGTGGAAACCAAAATCTAGTCCACTTGAGATACTTGGACACTTGGATACTAAAACCAACAGACAGATTTTCCAGTCTTGAGTTCCTTATTGTTGCTACTGAGGTTTATATATCCTCGAGCTTTTTGGATGCGTTGATGAAGTTGAGATACCTTAGAGCCTACAGAGTATATTTGGACATTGATTTTAATACCTCCCATACCTATAAGCTTGAGTATGTTTCCGAGGTCATGATTTCCAAGAAAGAGGATGTTGAGCGGTTGAAAGTTTTCCCCCATATCCGCAGACTTGGATGTATAATAGATACGGAGTCAAGATTTATTCTTGATATCAGCTTATTTATCCAACTCGTATCCCTTGCATTAGAGAAATGGGCAAAGACAACAGTTGAGATCACATTCCCAAGTACTATCATAAAGCTACGCCTACAAGGTCGTCGTTTCTGCATGTCTAGCGAGCAAATATCTATTATTGGGGCACTACCGAATCTTGAGGTTCTCAAATTAATTGATGTTTATTTTGATGAGGAAAAGTGGGAGACAAGAGATGATGAATTTCAAAAACTCAAATACTTGAAACTGAAATGGATGCGTGACCTTGTTGAGTGGAATGTGTCATCCTCGGAACATTTCCCTGTGCTCCGACACTTGATCATTGACGAATGCGAGAAGCTTGAGGAGATCCCTAGTGAAATTGGCTACATCTCAACGCTGCAATTGATTTCCGTAAAAGGGGACTGCACACCGCAGTTGAAGAAGTCTGTAAATATACTTAAAGAGCAGTTGAAAGACGAGGGAAATGAAGATGTTACAATCGAAGGCAATTTTACAGTTGTGGAAGTAAGATAAACCTCAACTTTGTTTATCTGATTATATTTTTTCAATCCCCCACAACATATCACTAAATATGAATGTGTACAGAGCATGTTTGTACTGATCTTAGTTTGAGTTTGGTTGTCTTTTGTTTGTTTTAGTTCACCAATTCATTTGTATTACTTTTGTATTTTAGCCAACCCAGAAATCAATCTAATTAATTATATACAGATGGTAATAATGAACCAGCAAAACAGGCAGATGGATGCATATAGGTGAAATTCTGGATTTCCTCTGCAGCCTAAATAGACATGTGAAATTTTATTTGTATATTTTTGTTTTCACTATTTAGTACTACTACTATATTGAAATCTAATGTAAGTTGTGGGTAAGTTTTAATCTTTGAACTCTATATTTATCATCCTTTAGTTTTTTTACCAAGTGAGAAGGAAAGAACATAACAAAAGATGAGGCCTAGTGGTGCCAAGAAGGAAAGAACACAACAAAAGATGAGGCCTAGTGGTTCTAAAATCATCTCTGCCTTGTCCAAGACTGTTAACAGAAAACGGGGGACATTTTCAGATTCTCTGAAGATGGAAAATAATTCATGCTAACCATGAACCAAGTCAAACAATTCAATTACATGAACAGCTACTGCATTTCATTTGAAATAATCCAATCATCCTCAATGCAAAGATATTCAAGAATAAAGAAATATGAAAAAATAGGCTTGACAGAGAAATAAAGCAATAAATACATGAAAAACTGGGATCTGCTATATAGTATTTTGCTTCAGTTATAAATGCTCATGACCAAGCAGCATATCCAGAGCCTTTTTAGCATATTTTGATCCAATTGACAGCCATAACTCAGCAAGCATCAAGGTTGCAGAGGCTTTGAGAAGAACCAAGTTGTGACTGACAATAAGAAAGACTAGCCAAAGCATATGGAATTCCTAAAAACTGAATTTCCTGACTTCTGAAATGAACAAAATGGGAACACAAAGTCCAACACAGAAATTAACATCAAATTGTCAGAAAAGAAACACAAAACAAAAGCTCCTTCTAAGCAACGATCTTGCTTACTAGACGCCTTTAGATATAAATATATCCTTCATTTTTTTAACGTAACATTCTCTAATTTCACACAATTCAAGACATATTTTTAATGCATAATAACTCAGTATAAAAAGTAAAAATTATAAAAAGAATTAATATTCTAAATCAATACTTTATCTTATATAAATATGTTAAAAAGTCAATTAAATTTACCCTGTGAATAGTTTCATAGTAATTACTGCAAATGTAACATCTAAAAAAACAGAGGAATATATATATATGCCTATAGGCAAGTCTCTGTATATATCTATATATATGTATTCAGTGGAGAGGGAGGTATATGTTTGGGGGGCCATGGCCCCCTCAAATTTTTGAGATTTTAATAGGATATATATAATGTTAAAAAATAAATTATATGCTAACTGTGCTAAAAAAATGAGATTTGTTTGTGCCCTCTCAAATTTTGATATTAATTGTCATAAAATAAAATTTGAGGATATTTTGTATCTTATAAGATTTTATACTACCTTAATTATCTAAGAAAATTTCTAAAAAAATAAAATTGAAATCTCTACTAATTTGTATATCCATCAAAATTCTTTATTCCTTATGTTTTTCACTCTATTCTCAATCCCACTTTATTACTCATCATGTTCTTGACGTTTGCACAAGTTACAATTACAAGTAAGTTGTTCCAATCTCACTTCTGAAGCAATTATCTGGCTTCAGAAAGTCGGTCTCTCAATCTTAGTGGGGTGTATTCAATACTGAGTCTGTAGGATTATTTTGAATTTTTAAAGTTGGGGTGTATACAATTTAGATTTTAAAAAGTTTTGAAGTATTCAATACATATTTTAAAAAGTCTTTAAAAATATATGTGTATTCAATACAGATTTTAAAAAGTCTTTAAAAATTGGAGGTATTCAACACTCCATGAATTTTATATCTATATATATTTTAATGGATTCTCTTAAAAAAATATAACTAAACAAAATATCTCTAAACAATCCAATATTTCTAAAGGTCAGCATAACTCTACATGGAGTCCACACAAAATCAATCAACTCTATGTGAGTCTCTAAATTCACTAATTTTTTAAAATCCATAAAACTCTAGATTGAATACACCCATCTTACAGACTTGGGGTGTATTCAATGCATAGTTTTATGAATTTTTAAAAATTAGTGGATTTAGAGAGTCCATAGACTTACATAGAGTTGATTGATTTTTTGTAGACTCCATATAGAGTTTGGCTAGAGTCTGGCTGACTTTTAGAAATCTTTGATTGTTTAGAGAGACTTTATTTGTTATATTTTTTAAGAGAATCCATTAACATCTATAAAGATTTAAAATCCATGGACTGTTGAATACCTCAAAATTTTTAAAGACTTCTTAAAATCTGTATTGAATACACCTAGATTTTTAAAATCTATATTGAATACACCTAGATTTTTAAAGACTTTTTAAAATCTAAATTGAATACATCCCAACTTTAAAATTCCAAAAAAATCCTACAGACTCTTGATTGAATACACACCCCTTGATATTGATAAATTGATATTCAATTATTGGAGCAAGATCCTAGCTTGCACTTCCAATGTCTAAGGTTTCTATTCACAAGATTAATAAAATTTGAAGAGCTTACACCGCACATAGTCATTGGCCCCATAGTTTCGTCGTGTAATACCCCGTAATAGTGTATAAGCATTTATTTTTTAGGTCGACTCGAAAATATGTATCCCAAATAAAAAATAAACAAATTCAAATTGTTTTGAACTACGTAATGGCTTGATCCCTTCACAGGGTACGTAGGCAACTTGGAAATTGTAATTTTAAGTTCAGTCACTATCATGATATAAGAAATAAAAACGACATGACCCTAGTTCCGAGCTCGCGAGAAGCTAACACGCAACTTCGAGGACGAAGTTGATTTATAAGGAGGGTAGACTGTAATACCAGAGATTTTTATCGGAGCTCGCGAGAAGCTAATACGCAACTTCGAGAGTAGACTGTAATACCCGTAATTTTTATAATAAGAAATAGAATTTAAATCCGAAGAGCGAAGGAATTTTGATTCCAAGAACCCGTGAAGTCGGAAATGCACGGGAGTCAAAAGACGACGAATTAGAAGCCGACGAATCCAAACTCGACGGATTTAAGGTTTCAAACACGAAATCAATTTAAGTCGAAATAAATTTAAGATAGAAATTGTAATCCAATGATGACCCGAAAAATCGAGCCCGAAAACGTAGGAGGATAGAAACCCGAAAGAGATGAGAAAAGGCCCGACGGATCGCACGGCCCGGACCACGACGCAGTCTTGCCGAGAGCCGCGAGGTGGCCGCACGGTCTGGAAGGAAAATGCGCCACGGCCGCGTGATCACACAGGATGTGATATTCTTGCACGTTTTGGCGATTTCTTACCTTATTTTCGACCCCCGACTTTAGAAACATGATCCCAGATGATGGAAGGGTATTAAGGACGACTTGGGACAGATTCTTGGCCATTCTCATCAGACTCCCTTCACCCATTTTCTTCCAAACTCTCTCCCAAGCTCTCCCAAAACTGAAAACCTCATATTGCCTTGTGTTCTTGAGTTTCCGACGACCGAATCCGAACAAGAAGGACTTGAGAAGGAGAAGACAGACCCCTAGATGTTGGTAAGTGGATTTTGAGTTTTCTTACACCTTTTCGAATCCAAAAATTCGATCTAACTATAGATTTTTACTTGCGAATTCGGTTCGTGGCCAATGGAAGAGGAAATTGAGTTGAGGAGATACGTTCGTGACATCCCGTAGATGCCGGACGATTCAGAGGCGACCTAGATCTCATCTAAAGTAAGATAATGCCTTACATATCAATATCGATGGCTTAGTATCGTTCGTAACATTATTTTTAATCAAAACATGAAAATCGAACTTAAAAGATTCACTTTTGCGCGTTTTCTGTGATCGAACGAAAAGCCCTATCTCCGAAACGAAAAACTCCGAACTAGAGATTTGTTCCTAACATATTAATCTAGGTTGTGACAAAATTTCACGCATTTTCATCAAGTTTTGTTTCCCCAAAACGCGTCGGACATTTTCTGAGTTGCATGACTTTTTCGAAAAACTGACAGTATGCCTAGTCGAACTTGATGTGCATTTCTCTATCACTCTTTCGTGTAAAAATAAAAGTTGTAGATAATTGTCTCAAGATTATTCCTGTAAAACTTTGTGTATTTTCATTAACGTTTGGATAGTCAAAACCCGATCTGAACAGACCGTGTTTTTTAAGACAACTTTGATAGATCTGAATTCGAACTTGAGGAGCAAAACTGATTTAATCCGTAATGATTTTGCATAAAATGCGTCTAATAAAACTTGTTTATTTTTGTGTTGTGTAAGTCTGTAAAATTTCATAAAT
Organism: Hygrophila difformis; assembly: GCA_030278955.1. Taxonomy (NCBI): domain Eukaryota; kingdom Viridiplantae; phylum Streptophyta; class Magnoliopsida; order Lamiales; family Acanthaceae; genus Hygrophila; species Hygrophila difformis. Next base: position 48,511,362 of record JAOANR010000001.1, on the reverse strand, counting down.
TTTGGCGGTCGTTTGCTATGTCGAAAACTCGTTTGAAAATCAGTGCGCTGTTTTAGAAAAGTTGACAGATTTTATGTTTTGAAGAGATTGTAAAATTTCACTTGCTTCCTCACCTGATTTCGAGAAACTCAAACATGAAAGTTGTTCGTTAGCATGTTTTTGAGTCGCTGTACGAATTTAAAGTCGATTTCCTTTAAATTGAATTTTTAAACTGAAATTGCATAAACTGTGGCAATGGCTTTGGTTAATATGTTGAAAAACTTGACTTTTTGAAAACGCACGATTTGCGAGCTATGTCTAAATGGTAAAAACAATTTCAATAATCCCTGAACCTAGGTTGAGTGAAATCCATACTTAAACCAGAGGGTGAGTGCTCTGCAGGGTGCCCCTCTATCTTCTTCATGTCGTGCCTGTAAGGACGACGGTGACCCGATATGAGATATTGAGCCAAAACGGCAGTTGTGCACATGGCCTGCCAAATTGGCAGTGAAATATACACGGCCTGCCCGAGTGGCAGTGAAACCGCTTGAAAAGCCTGTCAAACGACAGTTGATATACACGGCCTGTCAAAACGGCAGTCGATACACAGAGCTTGCCAAATGGCCATCGATACACAAAGCTTGCCAAATGGCAATCGATACACAGAGCTTGCCGAATGGCAATCGATATACATAGCTTGCCAAGATGGCAATGAAATACGTAAACCCGAGATATGAGACTTATGAGAAACTAGTTGGACCTTGATTGGTAGTAACGAGAATGAAATTAAAAGACTTTAATTTTTAAACTATGTATTTACTCATGTTATTAATTATTTATTTAAGTCATGCTTTAAATTTATGCCTATGCCTTAATTTATCCTTTTTAAATTTAATTGTGTTATGAGAAATATGTGAATTAAATTATTGTCTATTAATTAGTCAAATTACATGTTTTAAATATGCATGCTTAAAAATGAGTTTTTAATTATTAAATTTTAAAACCCCTTTATTGCTATGTTAGGATTGTCTTACTCAGTATTTTATATACTGATAAAACCCGTTGTTTATTTTTCTTTTACAAAGTATGGAGAAATGGTATGAGTATGCACGCATATTGGGGCTCGGGAATTGAATTAATATCTGTGAATATTGCATTTTATTAGACTTAAATTACTCACTGCATTTTGGCCATGTCGGCCTAAGTTACATTTCCGATGCGACTTATTTTATTATTGTGGATGCAACTATATACATTTTAAATTAGACTTCCGTGGCTTGTTTTTAAATTATTTCTGAAATACCTTTAGCCTTGCATCTCTCAAGTGAGTTCGAATGAAGTCGTGTCTTGCTTGAGAGGTGTGGCGGTAGCATCCCGGCCTGAGTTATCAAAACCGGGGTGTTACACGTCGTCTAGCTCCGCCCCTGTATATATAATTATTATTAATGTATAAAACACATTTATCATATGAAAACAAAATAATAGTATCACAATTTAAAACATTAAAATGATATTCAAAGAGCATTTAGAGTCGCAAACAATGAAAAAAAGGAGCAAAGAATATCAAAAAAATATAAAAACTAGTAAAACAGATATCATGCATACCAACAGTGGCGGATCCAGGATTTTTTTATAGGTAGGGCTCAAATTTATTTTTTCAACCGTAAGTATACAAAATATTACATATACTATTTTGTTCATAAAAAGTACAAAATATGAGAAAGATTTATCCACAAGAAAAATAATACGATATACTTAAATTAACAGAATATAACTATAATTCAATATAAAAGTTTAATAGCGTAAATATGCATTTAGAAGACAATTAAAACAGGTAGCAAAAGCTATACCCGTGAGCCCCAACAAATCACTTCAATCTGTTTTATGTAGTGTGAACAAATTTTTATGTCCCATCAACACTAATTTAATTTGGGTAACAACCAATTCCTTGCCACTCGTGTCAAGTTTCAATGTAATTTTTAAGATCCACAAGGTTTTGGACTTTAATTTACAGGACAAATAACATTGATTAGAATGATTCTTGGATGTAGAAAACATCAAGGTTATGCAGAGAAACACATATCAACTAGTTGAGAACAAAAATAAATGCATAAAATTGAGTATATTCTCCTAGAACAATTTACAATTATCATACTATGTCTCAATCAGCAAGAACAATACTTTGATTTTGATTATAGGTAAGAACAAAAAATAATTCGCTTGAGGATCGGCAAATTAAAAGAAAATCCAAATACAAAGAAGAGGTTTGAAAGAGTAAAGAATAATGCACTCAAACTTCATTAACAGCAATAAAACGGAGCATTTTTTAAATTCTAAGGCACCACAAAGTCAACAAAACTCTTCATTTTACTAAAACTCTACTTAATTCAATACTTATATATATATATAATTTTTTTTTTTTGAGGTGGGGCTGGAGCCCCACCTAGGCTTGGGTACGCCCCTGCATACCAAAGTAAAATAGATATTATGCATATACCAAAGTAAAATTTATTATGTGATTATTGCGATTTTGAAAGCATAATTTCATCCAAACATTTAATTTTCTACTGCATATTTGTTACAACAATTATCTGATTATTTAGATTATCAGTTTGTTAAATGGTGCATCACTTCTCAAAATACACATACAACACCCTAGAACACCCACCGAAACTTCATACTATCCTGGCATACCTCCATATCCGCCGAACTACCAGGATTTGATGCTCTCAGGGCATCGCAAGATGCATGTAGGTTGTTGAAGGAATCATCATCACCTCCATGGATTCCTGTCAGTGTGTCTCTTTGCCATTCCATGCTATACGATATGAAATCTCAATTGCGAATGCTGCTTGAATACCATCCATGGCTTCGTTCGGCTTGTAGCTTGGATTACGTCTTAACTTCTCCTTAATTATAATGGCTACCCAATTAGCATCAGCCTTCGGGTATGCTGAAGATTGCAATTTCGTATGCGAAATGATTCATCCCAAATGTGAAATGATGCATAAATCCTCCAACTACATCCCTCTATACTACACTGACAATCACTTTTTGCTTGTTATTCTTCACATACTTAAAATCCTTCGTATAGAAACATAATAATTTTTCAAAACTTTTCGGAATTGTTCGGCATCTTTTGAACTTTTGCTGCTCACCACGAATACCTTAAGACCAAAACATTGTAGCATCCTCAATTGGAAAAATAGCTAAAAATGTCCTTTTTCTTTGCATTTTTGTCAAATTAATCCCATCCGAATTTTTATCCCCTTTTAATCCGTTTCTTTGCTAATCCAGACCAATTTAGTCCTAAGTTAACTAATGACCTGAGATTAAGTGATGTGGCAACTTAAAATTACAAAAGAATGCCATGTCTTTGGTCAAAGTCCAAGTAGAGTACAAATCATTCGAATCCAGTAAACATTTCTTCTCCCAGCAATTCCCTTTGCATTTCCCCAAAAGAAAACCCTTGTTCTCCATCCCTCAGCACTCACTCTTGAAATTTAAATGCTCCCACTCTCGAAATCATCTCAGAATTTCAACACTCCTGACCAAGATATCATTAACAGGTGTTGCAAGACAAGATATTTTATATATCTTTCTGAGTTCCATATTGCATCTTTGAAATTCAGAACATATTGTAGACTTGGTCTACACCGTCCATTGCTTGGCATCGAGAGTCCCTTCCTCCCATGCGTCCATCACTTCAAATAATGGTGGATTCGTAAGTTATGCTGATGATAATTAATTCATCGATTCAAATGATGATTCGTAAGTTCGATTTGCACTCCATTCCCATCATCATTCAATTTAATTGTATCATTACTGATCATCGTCCGACCAACCACCCTCATTTCAGCATCCAAGGTTCCCCCTCAACCCGATTTTTGACATCCACCAGACTCCGTAGCAACCATCATCCACCCCATCGTTACAACAACCGCTGCCATCCTTCGTCCGATCTGTTGAATAATAAACTCACCTAACTAAGCGTGCTCCAGCCGCCGTCCCCGACAACGCATGCTCCCGCCGTCGTCAAAAAGAGATGCGCACGCCGTCGTCAAAGTAGCCGCCTTGTTTGATTGCCATTGTCAAAACTTGCGGATCCGTAGTTTTTCAAAAATGGTGTATTTTATATCTTTACTTTTGTAAACCTTCCGGCTATAAATAGCCGTGTAATCTTAGTGAAAAAATGCAGAATCGAGTTTTAAGAAATACAAACTTTAACTCCTTCTCCCCAATTCAAAATTCCAACAGAATTGGTATCAGAGCCTGAGATCTAAACTCAGAGCAAAACAACTTGAGTATAAATACTCAAAATTAAAAGACTTAATCTGCTTACCGTTGTGTCTCCTCCGAGCCGCTGCCTAGCAACCGCCGGCGCCGCCTCTCCCTTCCGCTGCTCCAGCGAAGGCCAGCCTTGCCTCCGCCGTGCACCGCCCCCGGCGCACCTCCGCCCTCCGGCCGGCTGTCTGTGCGAACTCCGGCGCCGCTCCCGCTTCCGATCGCCAGCCCCAGCGCCGTCGCAACCACGACCGCTGTCCTGCGCTCCTCTACTCGCCGCCGCTGCCTTCGTGAGACGCTTGCCTGCGTCGACTCCGCCCCGCGAGTCCGGCGTGAATCCAGCTCCGTCGCCCACCTCCGTGAAGTCATCGATCACTGCCGATCCGTTCGAGCGTTGCTGCTACGTGCTTGAAATTGGAAAACAGGACTTCACTTCAAAAGTTCAAGCTTACTGTTGCTATTTTGTGGAAAGGGCTGTTGTGCTTATAGAGAAAAGAGAAAGCTGAGACAAAGTTATTGGTTGGTGCGTGGGAATTTGAAGGAAAGTGGACAGGAAGCAAAAAAGAAAAAGGAAGAAGTGATTAAGACTTGTAGTTAGTGGGAGCAGGTGATTAAAAAAAAAGGGGAAGGAGTGGAGCAGGAGAATAAAAAAAAGAAAAAGGAAGGAGTGATTAAAGAATTGTAGGTAGTGGGAACCGTATGGAGTATTAAGTTCAAGAGGTGGGGTCATTCAAATTTTTTTTTAAAGAAAAAGGAAGGAGTGGAGCAGGTGATTAAAAAAAAAGTGTCGGTATGATTTTTAAAAAAAAAAAAGATTAGTTAGTGGGTGATTAAAAAAAAAGGGTTGGTATAAAAAAAAATTAGTGGAGAGAGATTTTTTTTTAAAAAAAAAAAGAGAGAGCGTGGATTAAAAAGGTTGGTAGAGAAGAATTTGTCAAATTGAAAATTTTGGAGAAGGAAGCTGCGCAACAGAAAGGAGATATTGCTCAAAATGGCGTCAATCAGTTCTCTTCAATCACAGGTGCCCAAATTAACAAAACAAAATTACAGGATGTGGAGTATCCAAATGGAAGCCTTGCTCGGATCCCTTGATGTCTGGGATATGGTGGAAACAGATTTTGCAGAGTTGACATCAACAATAGAAGATGACGATCAATTGAAGGAGATAAAGAAAAAGGAGAAAAAAGCCTTGTTCACAATATACCAAGGCATAGATGAAGCCACATTTGAGTTGATTTCTACAGCAAAAACATCAAAGGATGCATGGGAAATTTTAAAGAAAGCCCACGATGGAGTAGATAAAGTGAAGAAAATCCGGCTCCAATCTTTGAGAGCCCAATTTGAAACTCTACAACAAAGCAGATCAGAAGCCGTCTCAGATTACTTCTCCCGAGTAATTTCCGTTGTTCATCAAATGAGACAGAATGGCGAAGAGATCAAAGATGTTCGTGTTGTGGAGAAGATCTTGAGGTCCCTAGACCCAAAATTCAACTTTATCGTTGTTGCCATCGAAGAATCAAAAAATCTCGAGGCAATGACAATTGAAGAATTAATGGGCTCTTTACAAGCCCATGAGCATCGACTCTTCAAAAAGGGAGACGAACAATCCTTGGAGCAAGCACTGCAAACGAAATTGTCGTTTAAAAGAAATAATGCTGTAAGAGGAAGTCCACAACGTGGACGTTATCAAGCACAAAGAGGAAGAGATGGCCGAGTCAACAATCGCTATGATCAGAATCGAATCAATAATGGCGAAAATAATGGAGAAAATGAACGTGGCCAGAATACCTATCGAGGCCGAGGACAATTCCGAGCCCGTGGTCGTGGACGTGGCAGAAACTTTGGAAGATTTGACAAATCAGAAGTTCAATGCCATGTATGTAAGAAATTTGGTCATTTCGCTAATGAATGTTGGTACAATGCAGACAACAACAAAAATGAAAAGGCGAATCTCATTGATAAAGAAGAGAAGGATGGTCCAGTTGTACTAATGTCTTGCAAAGAACCAGAGCCACCTCAAACAGTCACATGGTACATGGATACAGGTGCATCAAACCATATGTGCGGAAGAAAGGAATTCTTTTCCAAACTTGATGAAAGACGAATGGGCAATATCACATTCGGTGACCTGTCAAAAAGGCCAATTGAAGGTAAAGGAGATATTACCTTTGAGTTACATAATGGAAAACATCTATGCATTTCTGATGTTTATTATGTACCTGAAATTAAAAGTAATCTGCTGAGTGTTGGCCAATTGTTGGAAAAGGGATATGAAATCCAAATGAAAAATTTGGCTCTTAGTTTGCGAGATAAGAATAACAGGTTGATCACACATGTCAAGATGACGACAAACAGAATGTTTCCGCTGAAGCTCACTATAAATGACTCAAAATGCTTGAAGGCAACCACTGTTGATAGCGGCAAGTTATGGCATCTCCGGTATGGGCATCTTAACTTTGATGCATTGAAATTGTTACAGAAAAAGAATATTGTAACAGGACTGCCGCAGATTGAATCCTCCAACAATGTTTGTGAGGTTTGTGTCATGGGAAAACAACATCGACACACCTTCAAGAATTATGGCGCGAGAAGAGCTAGATCGCGACTTGAGCTGGTACATTCTGATGTTTGTGGACCAATTACTCCAGTCTCTATTGGTGGAAACAGGTATTTTCTTACCTTCACAGATGACTACAGTGGAAAAACATGGATCTACATGATGAAAGAAAAAAGTGAAGTTTTCTCTAAATTCAAGGAATTTAAAAACCTTGTTGAGAAACAAAGTGGGTGCCAATTAAAGTACCTGCGGACAGATCGTGGTGGAGAATACACATCTCGAGAATTTGATCATTTTTTCAGAGAGCATGGGATATCACACCAACTCACGATGCCATACACACCACAACAAAATGGTCTTTCAGAAAGAAAGAACCGAACAATTTTGAATATGGTTCGATGTATGCTGAAAGAGAAAAATATTCCCAAAGAATTTTGGGGTGATGCTGTAAATTGTTCTGTCTATCTGTTGAACAGGTCCCTGACAAAGAGAATTGGAGACATAACTCCCGAAGAAGCCTGGAGTGGGAAAAAGCCAAATGTTGATCATCTGAGAATTTTTGGAAGCATTTGTTTTGCAAAAGTGCCAGAAGAAAAGCGTACAAAGCTCGAAGATAAAAGCCAAAAATGCATTTTTCTTGGCTATGGTGAAAATTTCAGCGGGTACAAACTGTACAATCCTGTAACCCGCAAAGTGGTGATGTCAAGAGACGTTATATTCAATGAGGATCAAACTTGGAGATGGAATGAAGATGAGCCGACCAAGCATGTTCCTTTTGATGATGAACATGAAAACCAAAAGGAACAGCAACAACAAATGGAGGACATGGTACCTGATCATGTTGAAGTTGAAAGCCACTCCTCTGATGATAGTCCTCTTGTGAGAAGAACAAGAAGAGTCCAGGACATATATGACTCCAGTGAGCCAATTGATGATGAATTTAATAATTTCTGTCTATTTGCAGGTCTTGACCCATTGACATTTCAAGAAGCCTCTAAAGAAGTCAAGTGGCAAAAAGCTATGGAGGAAGAAATTCTAGCCATTGAAAAGAATAATACATGGGAGCTCACATCACTTCCTGACAAACATCGAGCAATCGGAGTCAAATGGGTGTTCAAGACAAAAAGAAATGCAAAAGGAGAAATTGAAAGGCACAAAGCCCGTCTTGTTGCAAAAGGGTACAATCAAAGATATGGAATTGATTATGAAGAAGTCTTTGCCCCAGTTGCCCGGCTTGAAACAGTGAGACTGCTCATTTCACTAGCAGCTCAAAAGAAGTGGCAGATACATCAAATGGATGTTAAATCCGCATTTCTGAATGGAAATCTTGAAGAGGTTGTCTATGTTGAACAACCACCTGGATTCATAATTGAAGGCCAAGAAGACAAGGTGTACAGGTTAAAGAAAGCGCTCTATGGATTGAAGCAGTCACCAAGAGCTTGGAATTCAAGAATCGATAAATACTTTATCGAAAATGGATTTGTAAAGTGCCCATATGAGCACTCCCTATATGCAAAAAGAAACCTGTCTGGAGAGTTCTTATTGGTATGTCTATATGTTGATGACATTATCTTTACAGGTAGCGATAAGGCCTTGATCCAGGAGTTCAAGAAATCAATGGAAAAGGAGTTTGAAATGTCCGATCTGGGGTTGATGCAATACTTCCTAGGCATTGAAGTCAAGCAAGATGAAGAAGGAATTTTTATCTCACAAGAAAAATATGCAAAGGAGATCCTGAAGAAATTCTCAATGGAAGATTGTTGCAGTGTCGACACTCCGCTGGAAGTTGGCACCAGATTGACCAAAGAAGGAGAAGGAAACCCAGTAAATCCAACCTACTACAAAAGTCTTGTGGGATGCTTGAGGTACTTAACCTGCACACGACCTGATATCTTGTTTGGAGTTGGTCTTGTTAGCAGGTACATGGAAACACCAAAAACCTCACACTTGAAAGCTGCGAAAAGAATTTTGAAGTACATCCAAGGGACAATCAATTATGGCATGCTATACTCTACAAATCAAAGCACTGAATTGGTTGGATTCAGTGATAGTGATTGGGCTGGAAGCAAAGAGGATCGAAAAAGCACATCAGGGTTCGTGTTCTACCTCGGTAGAAATGCATTCACTTGGTCATCAAAGAAGCAACCCATTGTCGCGCTATCGACTTGTGAAGCAGAATACATTGCTGCTGCTGCATGCGTCTGTCATGCAATTTGGCTGAAGAAATTGCTTGGAGATTTGAAGATACAACAAGAAAGTGCAATCAAGATTCATGTCGATAATAAGTCTGCCATTGCTCTTGCAAAAAATCCAGTGCATCATGAACGCTCAAAACACATTGACACCCGTTTTCACTTCATACGGGAACATGTAAAATCAAAAGAAGTGGAGCTGAAGTATGTCAGCTCAAGTGAACAAGTCGCAGACATTTTTACAAAAACGTTGAAAGCTGAAACCTTCCAGTACTTGCGGAAGAAGCTGGGAATCCAAGATTTCAAGAGGATGAGTTTAAGGGGGGGAAATGTTGAATAATAAACTCACCTAACTAAGCGTGCTCCAGCCGCCGTCCCCGACAACGCATGCTCCCGCCGTCGTCAAAAAGAGATGCGCACGCCGTCGTCAAAGTAGCCGCCTTGTTTGATTGCCATTGTCAAAACTTGCGGATCCGTAGTTTTTCAAAAATGGTGTATTTTATATCTTTACTTTTGTAAACCTTCCGGCTATAAATAGCCGTGTAATCTTAGTGAAAAAATGCAGAATCGAGTTTTAAGAAATACAAACTTTAACTCCTTCTCCCCAATTCAAAATTCCAACACGATCTCCACATCTCCAACTCTACCAACCACCCTTTGTTTCCAAAGGGTATCAGACGTCCTCGCTTCCTACCAATCTCCATTTTCATTTTCTATAACTATTACAACTCAACTGTGGTTTTGATTTGTAATCTCAAAATTTCAATCGCTTTTGTTGCACATTGATTTAAATTGTCTTTTGAGTTTACGCTTGCAATCATTGGGAGATTTCGGTTGAAATTGACATCAAGTTCATCAAATGGTGGATAAACGAACTTCGAATAAAATCCTGATCCAGAAACTGAAATTCCGGCCAAGATAGTGCAACAACGGGCTACAATATGAGTTTCGGAAATCCGAGCATAGATTTGTAATCCTTATGTCGAGTGGAGTTGAATGAGTATAGTTTTTCATTTTTGAATGAGTTTGAATCCCTGCCGGAATTACTATTCATCGTCTTCTCCGGTGATCCATTTTTACTCCGGCGTCCTTTTTATGATCTGAAAGCAGTCACATGATCTTTGTGCACTCTAGACTAATTTTTTTCATCGGAATTAGTGTTTGGAATATGTTTTCCACGATTAGCGAAAGACGAATCACTGGAGTTGTCCAAAATTTCTTTTTAGGGCACTGATTTTGCTTTGCTTTTCGTCTTTCAGACTTGAAGAATGGAATTTTACTTGGTTCCGAACCTTACAGCTTGTATAACTTGAGTAGAATATCTGTGTGTCAAATGAGTCCGACCTGGCCATTTTTTAAGCCTAAACCTTATCCAGTCATCTAATTTATCTTAATTAGAGAATTCTGGACTGTATTGGCACGGATTAGCAAACTTAACGGTCTAAAAAGGGCTAAAAATTCAAATAGGACAGAATCAGCAAAAACAAATAAGAAAAGGATTATTTTGGCAAGTATTCCATCCTCAATTTATCCCATTCATCGGATTATGTCCTATTGTGCTCCGACTCAATCCTGCTTGAGTTACATTGATTCTTTTTACACCATTTCATAGATACTGTACACAACTTATATATAAAATTTACCCAATTATGGAATACTATCCACACGTGAGTCTGCACCATTCTACATAAGTACAAAACTCAGTTTAGCATAGTTAATACCTATGATGCTCCTACACGAAAGACGAAACCATCTACAAACTAACACATCAAATCATACCAGTTATACATCAAATCATACCTGCGCAAAGCCTAGTAGCAGCTAATGGGCTGGGCCAATTTCTATGCGGACTAGGCTAATTCATATGGGTCGGTCCGATTTTTTCTTGGACTAATTAACAGATGTCCCCCTCGCACAATTTGTCGATTAGGCTTAAGACAAATATGTGTGTTCTAAATAAGGTTGACTTGTCTAGCTTTTTATAAAAGCAGACATCTTTTAGCAAGAGAGACAAAAATATACTCTTCCTTTTTCTTTAAATCTTGGACACCCTCTCTCTGGCCGCCTTCCCATCTATCTGTCTGGAAACATAGTGAACTCGGGCATTTTGAACCCTCTCGGATAGGGTTGTATCGTGTTCACCCAGTCGGGACAGGGCTTTCTGTAAATAGACCGCTCCATCGGCTCAACTGGATCCCGAAATGCTGTTGCATCACATCCTCTAGCAGTTCCGGTGACACCGCCGGTGCCTGCGTAGGAGGCATAACATGCGCAGACAAAATGGTAGATGCAATTTCCACTCCTTGTGACTGTGGCGACTGCCCCCTAGCGTTAGAGGTGTCCAACTAGGGTTTGGCATGGGCACCGGTACTGCCGAGAAATTTGCCGCATTCGGCGCTGTAGGCATGTTCGGCCCAAGAGCTTGATATCGCTGCACACTAGGCCTACTGGAGGCATTAAACAACCAATTGGGGCTGGCATATTGTAGATCGGCATCGGAGGTGCCGCATATGTGAAATTCGGCACTTTTGGTACTGCTGGTGCATAGACGGGTGTTGTTTGGTAGGGTGACTGAAAGGAACTTCCCAGAGCACCAAGATCTGAGAATGGTGGGTGGCAAGTTGAGACCCCCAAACTCCTCTGTTGGCCACCGGATGGCCCAGGACATGGGTGACAAGGCAACACACTACCGTTGATCGCAGAAACAACTTCTTCTTGTTGAAGATGCGTGGATCCACACACCTTGTCTACCTGATCGGCTCGGCTATTACAGGCCGCACGATATCCATCAGATGTTTCGCCAGAAATGGCATCAAACCATTGATTCTGTCAACGATAGCCGTATTTGCTCCGAAACTGTTGGGGTTTTGAATGATGCCCCATGGTGCAATGTTTGATTCCCCATGGTGCAATGTTTACCACTGTGTCGCCAGCGTATTATGCAATATATGTTTTAGCACACATTTGCTCTTGTAGAAACATCTTCTTCAAGTGGATATGGTTTCCACTTCGTGTGTCACTGGGCGTGCCAATTTATTGTATCAGAAAAATTGTATAGAAGGGAGGCAAACAAGATCGAAGGGAGGCAAGCGAAAACGAAGGGAGGCAAGCAAAATTAAAAAATTGAAGAACTTAAAAGGAATGCTTATATTAAATAAATTGAAAAGATTACAGGAATTGAACGAAAGCGGTAAAGAATTTAATTGCAGAAAACGGTAAGGTAATGAATTGCATAAAACTGTAAAAGAAAGAAAAAATGAAAGCAAGAAAAATTGTGAATGAAAAATAATACGGCTCTTTGAAGAGTTGATCGGAGATGTTTTGATATGGCCGCCTAAGGTCTTATTATATACCTACGCAAACCCTAGTAGCAACTCATAGGCTGGGCTAATTTATATGCGGACTAGTCTAATTCATATGGGCAGAGCCAATTTTTTCTTGGACTAACAATTACATAGTTACCAAGGTAGAGAATCAAAATGAGATTCATCAAGCTGGACTATTCAAATCTGTTGCATATAGTGCATTTCAATTCAATTCATCCTCTATGCAAAGATGTTCAAGAATCAAGAAATATGCATAAATAGGATTGACAGAGGAGTAAAGCAATAAATACATGAAAAACTGGTATCTACTTGTAAAAATTCATAGATGAGAGGTTCACACCTAAAACCAATTGGTGATAGGTGGAGTTGCTCCCAACCATATAAGGTAGTAAAGGGGACACATCACTAACGATGTGGGATATAGATATGCTAAATAGCATTTTGCTTCAGTTATAAATGTTCGAGAACTGAGCTCCAGACCACCATGACCACAACTGATGACATGTTCTCTATGATAAGCTCAGAAGTCATCTATATCTATCTCTCTCTATATATATATAAGTAATATAGTCTAATTTCCCCCCACTTTCCAACCTCTTTTTTTCAACGTCTCATTCAATTTTTTCTCCAATTCAACAACCTCACCAACATATAAAAATAATATAATAAAAATAAATATTTAGATAGTGAACGTGGTAAAAGAAAAGTTGATATAGAAAATATTGGTTATATATATATTATCCTAATTATATATTAATATTTGAATAAGTTAATGATTTGGTTGATTAAGTTTGTTGAGATTTATTTGGTTAAGTTCGTTGTTTAAGTTTGTTGAGATTTATTTCGTAGTCCGATTTATTTTTGGCACCTTATAATATATGACATTTTAGTAGAAGACTGTATTTTATCGTGATTAAAAAATATTTTGAGTCTTTTCATTTTTCCATTTATTTTCTATTTTTCCTACAATCCTACAAGTTCCATCTTCCTACGAATCCCAACTTCAATCTCCACTTGGCAAAATTGAATTGAATGTATTAATGAATGAAATTGGGAGAATAATTCTATTTGCTGTTACGATTCTGTAGTATGAAATATTTGTGTGTTTTATTATGTTTGTGTAAGATGAATGTAATTTTTTACGTATCCGATTAAATGTTGTTTATTGACAGATGGAAACCTGATGAAAATGCATAGAAGGTTAGTGGATTCATAATATATAAGGAATTTTAGCAGTGAAAAATTGTTTTTTGCAGTTTCTGATATTTTTTCACAGGGTTTCTTTCATAATATATAGCACAAGGTAAAACATTTCTATCTCCTTAACCACGCTGATCATATTTGGTAATTTTTTGCTCTTCACAATTTAATATATAGTATTTTATTATGTTACAATCTATTTGACTGGTGAGATATTTTTTTTCGCCATAGCTTTTTACCTTCCTTTTATTGTTTAATTGCTAAGTATGGTGGAAAATGTTATCTGCTCCAATCTAACTTATTCTTCTATCTATATTTTTGTATCACATATAAACATTGTTTTCTTTCATTTTTGATAGTTGTGTATTTAGGTATGTATCTGGAAAAGGGCCATTGATTTTTTTTTTTTGTGGTGAAGCAATTCTAAAGCGCCAGTTAGAAAGTCAATTGGAGTGACATAATAGTATAGACCTATGAGATGGTAGATGGAATTGTGAATATTTTTTAAGTTTAGTTTCCTTTGTGGGATTGAGATCATCAAATCCAATTGTAATTATTTGAATTGATTTGTTCAATAAAGTGTATGAATGCTCAATTCATTCATTGCTCGAATAAACCATTGTATCTTTTCATGTATTTGTATTTCATTCATTTGCTAGAATGAATTAATGTATCATTTAACTAAACAATGGCCAATGGTTAATTTATTCTTCAAAGATTTTTAGAGCATATAATTGTATCTTTTCATGTATCAAATAAACTATTGTATATTTATTAAAAATTAATTTTATATTGTACAAATTTGTATCTTTTCATAACGTGGATTTAAATTATTTACAAACCTGATAACTAATACACACTACATAAACTGGAATTAATTATTGGTAATTAATGTCATATTCAATTAAGGTTTTAACAAATAATCAATACTGTTTAAATAATTATTTAATATAATTGCAAATGTCAAAATAGAATTAGTTTATTGGTAATGTTCGGCAATTAGTCGTTAGTTGTTAACTGATTACATGAGTAATAAATTACTCAAAATTAGTTGTTTGACTAGAGACTAACTTTTTGCCTACAATAAGTTGAAGTCTAAAATTCCACTCATTGTAGAGTCAAAAAGAACTGATGGCCGTTTTAAGTTATTTTGTCTCTTTAGAAAAATTATTTTGTCTCACGAATGAGCTGATTCAAATATTTGTTTTGCGAAACACCACCATTATGTCCTAAGATAGGTTTATTTTTATCTAAATATTTGTTTTAGAATTAGTCATATAATTATTGTTTGTTGTATCTCTTGAATGATTAGTTATTCAAACAAAATAAATTTGAATAACTAATTATATAATAAATTATTTGAAAGACGCAGTATATAAAAAAATTTGTCTATGAGTGATTTACATAAATGATGGTAGTATTATTTAGAGATGGTTGTGGCTACAACGGTACATTATATATCGATAGTTTTGATAGTTGCAGTGAATTAATGTGTCCATTTAAGACATAAAAAAGTAGTAGTCAATTAATGATACGAGCTCAATAAATTGGGTTATTAAAAAAGATCACATCAAATAATTTATATTCTCTTTCATTTTTCCTTTTCCCTTTCTAACATGGAAAATAATCTCTATTCTCTTCCATGTTTCTATTCTAAATTTGGATCAATTGCTGTAATTCTTGATCGAGAAAAATAATATGGAAAACTCATAAATCAATGTTGGAAACTTAATAAATTAGTTTATCCAAAAGTTATATAGAAAACTCATAAATCAATCTTGAATATAATCAAACGCAATTGGCATGAGTGGTAAGGGGCTATGACAGCTTAAGCAAAGGTTTCGGGTTCGAGCATTTGTGTATTAGAATTCTACTTTGGGAGATGCAATCTTTCAATGCCCACCAGATCCTCAAGGGATTGGTTTTGTGTTCAATGTGGTCTGGGAATACCCGGTATACGCCAAAAAAAAAACTTGAATAGATGCACAAATCAATAATCTTTATATTATGAACTTTTTTTGTAGGGAATTTTCTTTTACACCTTCATTGGACGGTCTCTTTTTTATCATCTTTTTTGGTTACATTTTTCCTCAATAGTATGTGGTCGAAAAATGAGCATGACCCAATTAAGTTTATATAATAAAATATATGAATTTTTAATATATTATGTTATTTTAAAAAAAAACTGTAAATTTTACTTCCCGCGCATTGTGCAGGCGGGTGTGTTAGTTTTTTTTTTAAAAATAAAAACAAATCTAATCTTTTCCCATCCATTATTAAATTAAAAATCATCAAAAGTGCTACTTCCGGCTTTTGATCTAAACAAGCAAAATCACTTAAAGGAAAATAGATTGAAATCTTCCTTAAGAAATTAACTCCATCAAATAAATCTATCAGTGTCTCAAAGAAACCAGATTTCTGAAATTTATTTGAAGGCTTTATTAAATTTATTATTTCTACAATAAATCCTTATATTTTGTTCAATAATAGTAGTATATTTTTGGCCTGAAAGATATTATATATAAAAATTATAAAAATATTACATTTAATATTTATTAATATTTTTTTCCCTATATACTAGTGCCTTTTTAGTTTTTCCCTTTAAAATAATCTACACACTTTTAAATGGTAAATTGAAGAACCAAAATAAAATTACTATTGCAATGCCAAAATGACAACATGGTGTATATTGTACAGCTTTGTAGGTTTAGTTCTAAATTGCATCAAATTTTATTCGATGTGTATTGCATTTATTATATTTTTTACTCTTATGTAAATAAATATTAATTAAAATATTATATATATTAGCAAAGTTCATATTTAAAAATATATTTATTAAAAAACTTACAATATTTTTATTAATGAATATTATTTTTAATCATAGAACATATTTTTACGATTTACTGATTAATTTTGACTTAATAATATTATAATTATATAAAGATAAAAATATAGTATCTTATTAAATTATCTAGTCACATAATTTTAAAATATAGTATAATTTATCAAATTTACTCATCATATACATTTCTGACTAAAGTGTAATCTCTATCCATAATAGAGTTTGACTTAGGTATATATTGGGATGGAGGGATTAGTTTTCTCTTGAAATGATTATTAATTTCAGTGATGCGTCGCAAGTGTAGGACATAAAACTTCATTATGACAATAATTTAACTCAAAATTTAAAATATATTGGTTGTAGAAATTATAAGGCCAAAACTTATGGGACCATACTTCTACTTAGGGGTGTGCAAATTTCTGTCGAAATCGAACAAACCGACCGAACCGAACCAAATATTGGTTTTTGGTTCGGTTTTTGAATTTCGGTTTGGTTTTTTGTTTTGGAAATCCAAAATTTCATTTTTCGATTTGGTTTTTGGTTTTTAAAAATCTACAATTAACCGAACCGAACCGAAATTTGAATAATATATTTAAAAATATATAAAATAATACCCCTAATTTCTATTTTCTAAAATAACAATACCCCTAATTTTTAACCCTATCCATTCTCCATCCATTCCATTTCCGCCGTTCACCTTCCCCTTCCCAGTTCCCCTTCCATTTCCCATCCATTCCACTTCGCAGTTCACCCCCTTCCCCTTCCCAGTTCCCCTTCGTCCCTACTCCCTTCCACTTCCCAATTCGGCCGCCGGCCGCCGCCACAACTCACAAGAGAGCTGCGAGCACCAGGTCCACTTCCCACATCCACGTACCGTTGCAGTTCCCAGTAACCACATCCGTCGTCTGCACTAGAGCTGCGAGCACCAGGTTCACCACTGGTCCACCACCACATAGAGAGCTGCGAGCACCACTGCCTTCCAGATTCATTCCAATTTTCTGTTTCCGTTTCTGCCCTCCAGGTGGTCGAAGTTGTCGAACAAGATGGATAATACTCCAGTATGTTTATGTTTCTTCCCATTCCGAACAGAAACATTTTTCCCATTGATATTATATTGTGTAAACATAAACATTTTTCCCATTCTGAACAGAAAAAACTAACTAATCTAAGCATTTTTGTAGTTTTGGTTTAATGTATAGATGTAATCAATCGTTTATTAATTTTGAAAAGCTAGTATAATTGAGTATTTTCAGTGGGATTTTGTTATTGTTATTATTATATTATGTGCTAAACATTTACTGAAATATTATAGGTCTCGAGCTCAGGAGGGGGAGTTGAAGGCTCTATTCAAAGCAACTCCGGAAATGAGCCTAGTTCAATGCAAATAGAAGCTTCTAGTCGACCTCCAAAGAGGAAACAATGAGAGAACGATTTATAGTGTGGAATCATTTTGAGAAGATCTTTGATGCTAATGGCAAGCTAGTTTCAGCTAAGTGCAATTACTATCCAAAAGTGTTTGCTAGTGATCCTAGTAAGAATGGCACTTCTTCACTTCGTAATCATATGGATGTGTGAATAAATAACCCTAATAATGAAAAACGTAGTCAATCTTTGATAAACTTGCAGCCTAGTCAATCTAATGTGGGTACACTTTCTTCTTGGAATATGATTATGAAGATATTAGGAAAGCAATTGCACAAATGAATATTGAAACTTTTGACAGATTTCCTACCACGAGTATTTTTCTGAAATATCAGGTTTGGATTTATTAAATGAAAAGAGTTATGATTTAGGGAAGGGGTTTAAGGATATATTATGATTACTACTTTTTATTACTCATGTGGGGTGCTTTGATTTCAAATGGCGTTGTGGTCCTTCCCGCCATGAAACTTTTGACGAATATCACGGTGCAACCGGGATTTGACCTTTAGTCTGTCACCCTGAATGTCCCCGGTATCTGCGTCATGATACTTTTCATAATTTCATGTCACAGAAGTCCCTGCCATGA
Source organism: Hygrophila difformis (assembly GCA_030278955.1). Taxonomy (NCBI): domain Eukaryota; kingdom Viridiplantae; phylum Streptophyta; class Magnoliopsida; order Lamiales; family Acanthaceae; genus Hygrophila; species Hygrophila difformis. The sequence goes on along the minus strand of JAOANR010000001.1, from coordinate 48,492,974 downwards.
AATCTTCGACATTTTCCCACTACATGAGTATTTTCTAAAATGTTGTGTTTTTATTTACTCGTGTCAAGAAACTGTGCCCCCGAAAGCGCACGGAGTCAAAAATTGCAGTAATTTATAGTAAGTACTGGATCGTTCACTGGAGGATGTGCGATAGAAGCAGGGCCCACGTCGTTTACTAAGATTTTCTACTCGGTTACTCGATTCAAGTTTTGCAAAGGTTTCTAACAACTACTTGACATAATTTAAATCAGATTAAGAAAGCAGTAAAAATTATTCTACAAAGCATGGTAAACTAGATCGAGGAAAGCAATTAAATTTATACTAAGAAAGCAATGTAAAATTATGCTACGCTATCTAGAAAGCAGATTTAAATATGACAGAAGGGACAGGGAGGAAATAACAAAGATTGGACAAGGTTCAGATGAAACACAATCAAACTTCCATTTTAATACACAGATCTTAGATTGAGATAATCCTCTATTTAGCTAACTCTCATGCTCTCTATACCAAGTTCCCTTTAACAGACAGGTACTTACAGTAAGAGTTTACATGCTCTTAAGACAACAAGATCTAAGATACCACAGACTTATAACTCCCTTCACAGGCCTTGTGAAGTTACATTATATATCTGTGGTGGATAAGCAACACCTAACATATCATTAGTTGACATGCCAAGTACTCCTATCATTCCCCCATGTCACACCCAAAGTTTCAAATCAAGCCCCAAACCATTCCATAACTCTCAAACCTTTTAACAGATGGACAGCCCCTAATTCTTCCGAGTGACCTCTATGAAAGCATTTTAAAGGAAAGCAGTAAAAAAGCTGTAAAGAAAGCATTTAAATCTATCACTCGGAAGCGTTAAAAACGTCTCTTTCCGTTAGTATAAAAGAGCCCCTGGTCTTGGTGACCAGATGCAGATCAAGAACCCCCGAGATATCAATAAGCCACAGGGCTTACAACATCTGGGTAGTTATGAGATGCAAACTAAATGAAACAGATCCATAAATGAACCTATTCCGGATGTACTCACTCAAGACTCAATTCTAGACTTTGGCAGAAGAAGATAGTAGTCGAAGGAATACTCAACCCTACCTTAGAAATTCATCAAGGCCTATATGTTGTTCCTCTAGTATTATTTATCACATCTCATCTACACCCAAGTGGATATTGACTTAATGCGATATCTAATATCAAATTTCCAACACATAGCAATTTTGAGAAGCAAATGAATATTTGAAAATCATTCCCTAGACAGGTACTAAACTCTCAATTAAAACACAGATCCTTTCAGTCAAGATGAGACCTAATTGCTGACTCTGCTTCTAAGCTCTCAAAATTAACCCCCAGTAGAATGTGAATTAACCATAACTGTCGAATTTATCCCTTACTCATATCCGGATTTTATAAAGGAATTTTTGTTGGAAGTTTATTATGCAGCATCAGATTTAAATCAAGACTTCTATATCCAAGGGGAAGGATCCCCAAAATAATGATATGACTGGAACATCTACATAATAGTATCATGCATACAAGTATATGAAAAGAAAAATAAAACACCCCAAAATATATGGTGGGGCTAGACAGAATTTGATACACAAAGATGGATTAGCCTTGAGATAAGAAGAAATTGGCTAAAAGAATGCCAGGAATAACTGGGGTGATCTGGACTGCAAACATCTGCTACCCAGTTCCCAATTATCCCAGATGGAATGATTTTAGACAGAACGAATTCCAAACGACGGTGACCGCCGTCATTCAGTTTTCTTTTGTCTGTGAGTGGAAGAAAAACCCACATATTTCTTGCTGTAATATTTCTCAACTGATGTTGGTCGACATCAGTTGATACTATTGCATCTTGAATTCAGGTTTGAAATTAAGATAAAGAAGGGGAAAACTGTATCTGATTAGGAATTGGCTGAGTGACTAATCGAAACTCTTAGTGAAGAGAACGCTCGCCGAAGCTTCCACCAACCACTAACCAGATCATGCAAAATAACAGATAAATGATTGACACACAGAAGACGGGTTAATCGATATCCCTGTGAAGGGACCTTTCACCAACATTAATCTGTGGTGTTTCTCATTATCCGTTCATACACACAATGAAAGAGAAAACATGAAAATAAGAAAATATTTTTGGTATTGTGTGGGTGTTAAGCACCCAATAAGTAGACACTAGTGGGCTGAAATGTGTAATGGATGGAAATCAGATGAACTGGGCCTAGGCCCAATACACCCATGCAACTTACACAAATCATGAAAGAAAATGTTTATGGAGTTTTTAAAATAGAAGAAAGAGTTCAATTTGAATTGTTGGGGTAATTCGAATTGAGAATGCATGCAGAATGAACTATGACCTTACCCAATTAATCATTGCCAGGAATTGGAGCATCATCTAATTCGAATTATTGATCAATTCGAATTAATTCGAATTGCTGGACAATTCGAATTGGTGAAGTCCTTTTCTTGCTCAATTTGACTAAGGCATTTACCTCAAGGGGAAGGTGAATTCGAATTGTCAAGCAATTCGAATTAATTCGAATTGCATAATTCGAATTGGTTGGAGATTGAAAAATGAACCAAGGCATGAATGGATGGTATGCAATACAATGTGGATTCCCATGCCAGTTCGAATTGTTGAACCAATTCGAATTAATTCAAATTAGAACATTCGAATTGGTTGGAAACCACATGAAGGAAATTTTTATTTGTGCAATTTGAATCTCTTAGGCAATTCGAGATAATTCGAATTGCCTCAATTCGAATTACACACTTTCAAACAACAACAATTTTTGTTCTCACAAGTATGGGTTAGGTGTACACTGTGCGGTTAATGATGGGTTTAGATTTACCAAATCCCTCATCTCACATCAATGTCACTTCACAGCCACCCTAGTGAGGTTTTCTAGAAATAAACAAACACATGTCCAGTGGGTATTGGCAAGATTCAAACCTTATTTCTACAAACAAAGGATTCAAAGATTCAACATCCTAATGCTTCTAAATATCTAAGAACTACATGCATAAAGCCAAGAACACCTATGTTATCTAAGGCATCAAGAAAACAGAGACAAGGCAGAAAAATAAGGCAAAAAAGTAAATTCTAACAAACCCTAAAGACATCTAAAACCTCAGAACACTTATTTGAAGCTCTAAGGCTCAAAATCAAACCAGAAACCCACCAAACATGCATTTATTTAAGTTTGAATGTCAACTAGGACATAATAAATGTAACCTAGTTGAAACAAGCAAACATTCTAAGCATTTATTTCTAAGGAAAGCATTAAACAGTGTCAAAACACATGAATAACACCATTTCTGGAAATTTTTCTTGTATTGACACTTTGAAAGCAAAATAAAGAACCCAAAACCATCATTAGCTTGAAGGTAGGGTTTATTCTAACTAGAAAGCATACAAAAAGTATGAAAATGGCTACTCTAAGGGTTACACAAACTGCTTCAACACTAAACTAAAATCAAAGCATGTAAAACTATACTACTTGCAAGAAAAATAAACTAACTAAACTAAACTACCTACCTAACCCTTAAGGGGTGTGGAACTTCCTGCTATTCTTTTTGTCCCCAAGCTGCTTTTTGGCCAATTTTCTTCTCGATCTCCTTTTCTGTTGTGGAAGGTCTGCTTTTATAGACAAACTTCGAAACCCTAGGCCCACCAGTGTTGTGCTCATGCTCCACAGCTTCATTTGGATGGATTTTTGAGTGAAGTTCGAATTATTTCAACCAATTCGAATTAATTCGAATTGTGAGATCTCTTCCTTGAGCTGGGATTGTGGCCTTCAGTCATCAATTCGAATTAATGTGAAGAATTCGAATTGGTCTTTTCTCGAATTGGATGAGGGTTTCTGCTTGGCCTCCTTGCATTTGTGGCAATTCGAATTGTTTGTGCTAATTCGAATTAATTCGAATTGGGCAATTCGAATTGCACTCCTTCTTCTTGCCTTTGGGTTCCTTCTCTTCATTCCCTAATTCGAATTATGAGTAATTCGAATTAGCTCTTCTGCATCCCTTCCCAACACTTAACCATTTCTTTGTTCTCTTCAGCAGTTCGAATTGTGTGCAATTCGAATTAATTCGAATTGCACAATTCGAATTGTGCTTCAACACTTAACCAAATTTCAGTTGTGGGATTTTCAATCTTTTTCCCATCTTTTTGATTTTTTTGTGGGCTCTTTTATTCTTTTGCCCATTTTTCTTCCTTTTTCTTTTCTTTTTCCCTTTTCCATGTTTTTGGATTTTTCTTAACACAAATACAATTAAAAATTGCATATTTTGTGTCTTTTATTACCGGCTCAATGTTCTTACAAACTCGCATTAATCTGTCAAATTCAACTGCTTTCTTATTAAGATGGAAACACGATCAAAATGTCCGTCTCAGACACGGAAATGGATTGGAAATAATGGTCAATTTTGGCCATTATCAAATATCATTGATGAGTTTCCATTAAAGTTTGTGGAAGGGAAAGGGTTTAAAAATATTATGAACAAAGCATGCCCTCGGTTTACTATTCCTTCTCGTTGGACTATCACACGTGATATTCTTAAGTTGTAAGATAATGAGAGGACCATGTTCAAGACTTTCATGAAAAATAACTGTCAAAAAGTGTGTCTCACTACTGATACATGGACTTTCTTGCAAAGGATCAATTACATGTGTATTACTGCTCATTTTGTTGATAATGACTGGAATTTGCACAAGAAAATTCTGAAATTTGTGTCAGTAACTAGTCATAAGGTGAATACTTAGGAGAGTCACTTGAAGCATGTGTTCTTGATTGGGGTTTAAAGAATGTATTCACCATCACTATTGACAATGTTAGTGCAAATGATATAGCAGTATCTTTTTTGAAGAAAAGAATGATGAACTGGGGGGTAGTGTAGCAGCTTGTGAGCATCTTCACATGAGGTGTAATGCACATGTCATCAATTTGGTAGTCTCTGAGGGCTTGAAAGAACTGGACCCTTCGGTGAAGTGTGTTAGAGATGTTGTGAGATATATTAGGAATTTTCCATCTAGACTTAGAAAATTTAAGGAGTGTGTGGAGTATGAAGGGATTGTGGTAATAACTGATTGTGCTTAGATGTTTCTACAAGATGGAATTCCACTTATTTAATGCTAAAAACTGCAGAAATGTTTGAGAAAGCTTTTGAGAAGTATGAAATTGATGAATCAAATTATGTTGTTGATTTGGGGGATAATGGGTATCCATGGCTGCTGATTGGGTTCGTGTTAGTAAAATTGCTGATTTATTGAAGCCTTTCTATGAGATGACATCACGTGTTTCTGGATCTTTATATGTGATAGCTAGTTCCTTTTTTAGTGAGCTTAGTGAATTATGTTGCATGTTGAATGAATGGAAGGTTGGTGATGATCTTTTTTAGAGAAGGTTGGGTTTATCAATGTCTTCAAAGTTTGATAAGTATTGGGGAGATCTTGAGAAGATGAATAAGATGACTTTTTGGGCTAATGTTTTTTATCCTACCGATAAGTTTGAGTTTCTGGAATATACTTTGCCAAATATGTATGGGCCTGAAAAGGCTAGTATGTTTCTTTTTAGCTAAACAGCCTACAGGCTAGGAAAAAAAAGGCTAGTATGTTGATTCAAAACTTGAAAGATTGTCTTTTAGAAATGTACAAGGAATATGAAAAAAATCTCACCCAGAAAAATTATGTGAGTGGAAGTGGATGTGAAAGTGGAAGTGGCAGTGGTAGTGTTTCAAGCGTTAATTCAGTTAGGGGTTCAGATTGTCAAATAGTTAATGTGTCGGTATTACCAAGAAAAGCTCAATATAAAAAGTTAAGAGTTCAAAGTGGTGGTTCTGTGGATAAGAAAACGGAGTTAGAGTTGTATCTGAATGAGAATTGTGTGGAAGCTGACAATATAGATTTGTTGTTGTGGTGGAAAGCCATTTCCTGTGCTTTCAAAGATTGTTCGTGATATATTAGTCATTCCCATCTCTACTGTAGCGTCAGAATCTGCATTTAGTACCGGTGGAACGGTACTAGATGAATTTAGGAGTTCCTTAACTCCGAATCTTGTGGAAGCTTTGGTTTGCACTCAAGATTGGCTTGGGGGTTCAGAAAAGCTAATAAATATTCAAGAACAATTAGAGGAGCTTGAGAAATTTGAAAATGGTAATGAATTCTATAATGTATTTGCTTTTATCTACATTATTTTTATTCGTTGTATGAGTTGATTCATCACTTTTTTTTTTGCAGAATTATCTAATGTTGGGATTGGAACATCATTGTCAAACACCAACATTTAGAAGATTGAAATTGTGGGAGATGAATTTTTGAGAAATTTGAGAATGGTAAATAATTCTATAATATATTTGCTTTCATTTGTATTATGTTTATTCTTTGTATGAGTTGATTTATCTTTTTCTTTGTTTTCGCAGAATTACCTAATGTTTGAATTGAAACATCGTTGATTCATTGTCGAACACCAACAATTAGAAGATTGATGTTGTGGATTTGTGGGATATGAATTTTTATGGTTGTTTAATGAACTATTAGATGGATAACTGTTTTTTCGTTATTTATTATCTACTTCATTATGGTTTGTTTAGATGAGAAGTAAGAATTACTGTTGAGAGTTTTCGGACTTTTATATTGTTTCGTATTTGAACTATTCGGTGACTGTTTCTTTATTTTGTCATTTCATTTGTGTGTAATTTGAACAATGCAATTTGGAATGGTTTAGTATTATGCACTCATAGTTATATGTAGATATGATGTTTTTGTTTGACATGGTGAATTTACAGGTTTGAAAAAATGGTAATAGAGATGTTTTGATCAAAAATATTTTATTTTTTAGAAAAGCAGTTTAGTTTGGTTCGATTAATCGGTATATAACCGAACCGATCGGATTTCAGTAATTTTGGTTCAGGTTTTAGTTTTTAGAAAGAATTCAGCTTTTAATTCGATTTTGGATTTCGATTCCGACCGATGCACACCCTGCTTGAACTGTAGTACATTATTGAAAAAACATGGTTGAGTTAACCGGGTCTTGATGGGAGCAGTGCTGCCGAGGGGAGGTGTGGTGACAGCTGGACGACAACCCACTTTTGTGGTAGTAGTATATTCAGCAATAAAGAAATAGACTTTTACCTTACAACAAACGATTCATTTATCAATTTTAACATAATATTATCGTAATATTGAGACAAAGTTAAACAATGAACAATGTCAAAAGTCAAGACAAGTATACTGGGACGGAGGGAGTATATAATAGTTTTGTTCTGATTTTTGTTACGATTCATTTATCAATTTTAACATAATATTATCGTAATTATATAAAAATAAAAATATAGTAGATTCAGATCATGTTAGATTTTCTCGTCATTTGCAACTATTAAAAAGTGAATTGGAATTTCTATCCATATTAATATAGTTGACTAATATATTGGGATGGATCATTGATGGATTACTTTGTCATACTACTAAAATAATACTATATTGGTTGTATAAATTAGGCAGTGCCGGAGAGGTGCGATGGCAGCTGGACGACAACCCCACTTGTGTATACTAGTATTCAAGAATAAAAGAAATAGAGTTTTACGAGTTACAAGAAACGACTCAAGTTGAGTTGAGGCTTCAGCTTTAACCATTTCTTCCTCCAATCTCAATAGCAGTCATTATCCTCAACCCAGCTGATCTCTCTCACCGGCCACTCAACCCTTTATTCAATTCCCATACAGAAATGGAATTTTCCCATACAGAAACTCTGCGACGTCTTATTGACCAAATGATCGATCAAAATCTTTTCAGGTCAATAACATCCCAAATTGAGAGAAGAAGAAGGGAGTCTGTCAACATCCCGTCTTCTTCTGTAGTATCAGATTTGTACGTGGTTTGTGATCATGCCTCAATCCTTGGCATTCGCGCTTTTTTGGAGAAAAAGAGAAGGTCCCAAACCAGTTATGCAAACTTGGACCTCAGAAAACAAATTAGAAGTCGTAATATCGAACGAGGCAACAAATGGGTGGTAAGTTTCTTGCAGGATCTAAAGGAAGTGTTTAAGGTACCAAAGCTTAATAACCGCCCTAGGAATGTTCAGGTGCTGAGCTTTATTGGTTTCCTTGTTGAGTTATTAATTGGTAAACCATACTTCCATCTTGTTCTCACTGAGTTGCAGTAGTACCATTTTTCTTGATTCTCCATTTCAAAGCACTGATGAGAATCATCATTCAGAAGTTCAAAGTCTATTCTCTCAGTTTGAGACACTGGCTAATGAATCTGGTAGATTAGTTCACTCATTTCTGTTTTCTCTGAATCCTCCACCAATCAAGAAGATTGATGAGATCCTATCAAAGCCCATCATCCACTTGAAAGATAATATAATCCAATTCTTGAATTCACCCACATATATTAACACTACACCCAACACCCTCCATTTTGCTATGTCTTCAGTTTTCATTGTTGATTCTTTCCTATGTGATCTTGAGAATTTAATGAACCGGGAAAATAATTCCATTCTTGAGGTGAAAAATGACGTTGAAAAGCTTCATCGGAGCCTAAGACAATCTTGGTCTTTGTTGAACAAGCATTATGATGAGGCAGAAGAGTTGAAACAAATCGTAAAGCTGGCATTTGAGGCTGAATATCTGGTCAATTATTTTTTGTGTGGAGATGCTCCAGCCTGGTACCTCGCCCTTAGGCTCCCTCACATTATCCACAATGTTGAGCTCGTTGGGAGCAGGCTTCAGGAAAGGGTTATGGAAAATCATAATGTTGGTCGGCTGTTACAAGTAGGAGACGACTTTGGTAATTGGAAGATGGATGGGACTATGGTTGGATTTGAAGATGAGGAAAATAAAATTCTTGGTGGTTTGGTTGGAAGTGGAAAATGCTTGGAAATTATTTCCATCATTGGGATGCCATGACTTGGCAAAACAACTTTGGCCAAAAAGATGTACAATCATCCCACAGTGAGAGATAGATTTGACAAAATTTCTTGGTGTATTGTTTCACCATTCGTATGAGATGAAAAAATTACTAGTTGAGATCTTAACAGGTTTGGATTCTCATGTCAATGAATCCACACTCGCAGGAGAAACTAAAGATGAAGTGGGTGTACGTATTCATAAAACCTTAAAAGGCCGGAGGTATTTTATTGTAGTGGATGACATATGGGAGTTCAGCCCATGGGAAGGTATTAAGAGGTACCTTCCAGATGATGGAAATGGTAGCCGAATATTGCTCACTAGTCGGAACAAAGAAGTTGCTGATAAATGCAATAGCACTATCCATGAACTTCCCCTTTTGTCAAAGGATCAATGTTGGGAGCTATTACATAAGAGAGTTTTCCATGGAGAATCATGCCCTCCCGAACTGCAACACACAGGAGCAAAAATTGCAGCACGGTGTAATGGCTTGCCGCTTGTAGTTGTAGTTGTTTCTGGAATTCTTACGACTATGAAGAAGGATTTAAGTGCATGGGAAAATGTGCGACAAAGTTTAGATTCCTACATCTTGTCTTATCAAGACAGAGCTGTCGCAAAATCATTAGAACTCAGTTATATGTATTTACCTCACCACTTGAAGCCTTGCTTCCTTTATTTTGGAAGGTTTGGTGAAGACGAAGGAATCATTGTCAAGGAAGTGGTGCAACTTTGGATTGCTGAAGGATTTATTCCTAAAGATAAGAGAAAGAGATCAGAGGATATAGCGAAGGAATATATGAATGAGCTAATTGATAAAAACCTCGTAATGGTTGCCGAAAAAAATTATGAAGGAGAAGCCAAAGTATGTAGAATGCATGATCTGGTGCTTGACATGTGTTGGAAAATTATTGATGAGGACAATTTCATGACATATTGGTGAGTTCCTTCACTTTCTCTTTATACATTTTTCATTTAAAACTTGATATTTCTGGTTAATTAAATTGATGGTATGTATTGCTATTTACATTTTGTATTAGTAACACACAATAACAAGTTAAATGTTACTATATTCTTCCATTTTCAGTGGCGTTCCTCTCTGCGATCACCGAGTGCAACGTATGATATGCGACCTAGATTCTAACAGCCGTGGATGGTTTCATCAGCCCTACTCAAATCACATTCGGTCTTTAGTGTGCGGTGGTCAACGGTTTTTGCGGTTAAAAGTTGGGCACTTGAAAGTAGTTCGAGTCTTGAGGGATGGTCAATGTGATAGTGAAATCCAAAATCTAGTTCACTTGAGATACTTGTCGTGCAGAAGGTATATTCCAAAACCAGTAAACAGATTTTTCAGCCTTGAGTTCCTTATTTTAAAGAATGATGATGTCACTCTATCCTCAAGCTTTTTGGATGCGATGATGAAGTTGAGATACCTTAGGGCCAACAAGGTATATGTGGATGGCATTGATTGTAATAATCCCTCCTGTACCTATAAGCTTGAGTACATTTCTGAGGTTTCGATTTCCCAGCGAGAGGATGTTGAGAGGTTGAAAGTTTTCCCCCATATCCGCAGACTTGTATGTACAATAGATAAGGAGTCTGGATTTAGTCGGTTTGATTTCAGCTTATTTATCCATCTCGAATCCCTTACATTAGAGTACTGGCCAACTACAACAGTTGAGATCAAATTCCCAAATACTATCATAAAGCTAAGCCTAAAAGGTTATATGAGCCTGTCTAGTGAGCAAATGTCTATTATTGGGGCACTACCAAAACTTGAGGTTCTCAAATTAAAAAGAGTTTATATTGGGGAAAAGTGGGAGACAAGAGATGATGAATTTCAAAAACTCAAATACTTGAAACTGGACTCCATAGACAAGCTTGTTGAGTGGAATGTTTCCTCCTCCGAAAATTCCACCCTGTGCTCCGACACTTGATCATCCATGACTGCTCTAGGCTTAAAGAGATCCCTTGTGAAATTGGCTGCATCCCAACGCTGCAATTGATTTCCGTAATAGGGTTGCATGTGGTGCACACGGCAGTTGAACAAGTCTGTAAATATACTTAAAGAGCAATTACAAGACGAAGGAAATGAAGATGTTACAATTGAAGACGATGTTACGATATTCAATCGTGAAGGTAAGATGAATCTTAATTTTGTTAATCCAATTATATTTTTATATCCCCCTAAAATCCCCCAAAACATAGAATAAAACACGTGAAAATTTTTTGACAGAAATTTTTATAGTGTGTGTTAACACTTGACAAATGAAGCAGAGACTGAAGAATGATTCATAGGCCCAAGAGAGAATGAATCCAGTGAAGATCCATCCACACGGTAATTAAAAGCTGTCCGCGACACAAGATTTGCAGAACCAACTTGGTTGGCGGTTAACCCACTTTTTGGGAAAGGCTACCCTACTTTTTTGGATTTATTGTTCGTTTAAATAAAAGTACTTATTTACTTTTTCTATTGATTCTGAGACATATACTCCCTCCGTCCCACTCCAAGTGTCTTGTTACTGTTGGGCACGGGAATTAAGGTAGAGTTGGTTTGTGAGTATATGGTGGGTCCACATAGTTGTTGGAGGGGAAAATTATTTCTATTTATAGAAAGAAGACATTTATAATGGGACATCCAAAAATAGTAAGTAAGACAATTGGAATGGGACAGAGGGAGTACTTCAGATGCCAATGAATGTTTGTAGTACTAGTATTTCCCCCGCCCATGGGCGGAAATTATAGATAATATGGGTAAAATTATCCAGTTTAACAAATAAAATTGTTCAATTTTTATAATGTCGATTACATTCCCCAATATCCTTAAACTATTTTAAGCATTACATAAGTACATCTATACATTGCATAGTAATCGGCCAACATATGTCATTACCAATATTTATATATATTACAATTTAGTATCTTAAAAAAAATACTTATACTACAAACAATAGTTGAATGGACAAAAAAAATTGAAAAGCAAAGATAAAAACATTTCTACTCACGACTCTAATTTCATACATTGACGAAGAAAGTACGTGAACTTGTATTGTATTCGATAATTGATTATTGATATTGATTCACACCTTAAAGCATTGAGATATTAGAAATCTAATTTATTTAATTTAGTTTATTTATCTAATACAAATATTATATTCATTAATGAATATAATATCAATCTATAAAGTACTTGTTAATAATTTACAATATATTTTTTTAACTATAATTACAATTAATAGGGTATTGGTTAAGAATTATAACAAATATTGGAATTATATTTAAAGAATATAAAATTTTTGTAACATTCTTTATTTAGTAGTATTCTTTATCTATTGTTATAGATAGAATGAAAGCCCCTAACCCTCGCTCGAATTTGGTTCTCTTATATTTTGAAAGTGCATTACGTTTTGTTTTATTTTTTATTTTTATATAATTCCTTCATTTGTATAGTGAAAAGGAATTGATTTTTACTATTGTTTATCATTCAACTATCAACCCATAAAGTTTTTGTTACATCTTTTGTTTCGTAGTATTCTTTATCTATAATAATTAATGAAATTAAATTATTTAACGTGAATATCGCTCAAATTTGGTTCTCCTATATTTTGAAATTGTTTTATTTTTTTTCCTTTCTATAATTCCTTTATTTTTATAGTGAAAATGGATTGACTTTTGCTGTTGTTTATTATTCAACTTTGACTAATGCTTATATAACATCTATAGAAGAAAAAACATAGTCAGGTGGGATCTGGTTAGATTCGTCTCATTATGTAGTTTTATAGTATTAAATTTTTAAAATTTTTTATTGTTCACATTTTAAATTATTGATGAGTTATTGATAATTAGGAATGTGTATTGGAATGCGTGCAGAAAGTGAATAAAGAGGAAATAGGTAGGTTATTGTTCATAAGGGGATTTTTGTGAGAGAGAATTGATAGGATACTGTTCATAAGAGTAGGTTACTGTTCATAAGGGATATTTTTTTTATATATTATATAGATATAGATATGTGGAAGAGGGCATGTATGTTGCTAACCCTTTGGTATTTCTGATGCCAATGAATGTTTGTGTATTTTCTTTCCACACACCACACTGTACTTGTGGACATGCGTCGGGTGTGTTTTAATCTTTGAACTCTATATTTATCATCCTTTGGTTTTTTTACCAAGTGAGAAGGAAAGAACATAACAAAAGATGAGGCCTAGTGGTGCCAAAATAAAAGCCTAGACCAAATTGAAGAATGAGACTTGTCAGCATTCACTAGTAAAGATAAGGAGGGAGATCAACTGCAGCAGCATCAATAATGTAAGTATTTTCTTTGCTGCTTCAAAATGTGTCTACATGCAGATCTTTAGAGATAATGAGAGTATTTAAGATCTTCCAGAAGTCATTTCTTTTTTATGCATCATTGTTTGTTTGTCCGTGTGATGTTAGATCATTCTCAACAGCCTGAATAGAGGGGGATATCTTTATCGATGATGGTCTCCACAACTCCTCAAGAGGGAAACAAGGTCTGGAACAAGCGAAAAGAAGTCATTATTGTAAGGTAACACATTTAAGTATGGTCTAACAAATTTTTTACTTGGCATGAAGTTATATTATACAGTTACCAAGGCAGGTTGTAGAAAATCAAAATGAGAATCATCAAGCTGGACTATTCAAATTAAAGATACAAAGAGAAATAAAATATAGCTCCTCTATGCAAAGATGTTCAAGAATCAAGAAATAAGCAAAACTAGGCTTGACAGAGGAATAAAGCAATAAATGCATGAAAACTAGGATCTGCTAAATACTAGCATTTTGCTTCAGTTATAAATGCTCGAGAGCTGAGCTCCAGACCACCATGACCAAGCAGCATAGGGAAAAAGCTATGTAGAAGATCCAGGGCCTTTCTAGCATGGTTTGATCCAATTGACAGCCATAGCTCAGCAAGCATTAATGTTGCAGAGGCTTTGAGAAGATCCAAGTTGAATGACTGGCAATAGGAAACACTAGCCAAAGCATATGCTATTCTTAGAACGGAATTTCCTGACCTCTGAAATTAACAAAACGGGAACATAAACTCCAGCACAGAAAGTAACATCAAATTGTAAGAAAAGAAACAGCACCAAACAAAAGCTCGCCTACAATGAAATAAAAATGAGCGAAGAATTAAAAATATAAAAACTAGTAAACAGATATCATGCATACCAAAGTAGTAGTAATTAATATCCAACCCACTAAGGAAAATGTGTAACTAATGTTATCAACTATGATCCCTATGTTTACAGAAATTTTGAGCTCATCACTGCATCAGATTTCTCAATTAACAATGAGAACTAATACAGTGGCCATTGTATGGGTTGGATATATATCCACAGTTTCTTCCTCAACTCAAGATTCTCTCCCAAATCTCCCCAAATAATTCTACAGTGCTCTCATTCATCCAATTTTCACTGACAATTAGGAATCTGAAAAAGATTCTGAAATTGCAAAATCAGGGCAGCTTGCTTTGGTTTTGATGCATTTCATTTAGGGACAAGTATACAGATCAGCGTTTCATTTCTCTCATGTGTAGAATTGTAGATAACCACATCAACACGTTCGCAATCTATAAGTCGAATTGTAGATAACAAAAATACTTTATAGACATAAATAGTGTTATAAATTCAAACTTCAAAGCTAAATCTACATGTTTTGCCCCCAAGCATTTAGTTAGTATTCGCTGTTTCTTTCTCTTCCCAATCAATAATTTATTTTTTAACCATAATTAATAAAGGTATATATGCCACTTTATGTTTTGCCTGAATAAGTATGTGTTATGGGTGAAATTTTGTAGGAGCGGAATCTCCCTTTGATTGACGAACTTAGGAAAGATTACAAGGAATATAAAAAGCAAATTACAGGAATTCAAAGAAAGCAGTAAAGGAATTGAAATACAGAAAGCAATAAATGAAGTGAAATTGCAAAAAGCTATAAAATAAGTAAAATGCAGCTTCTTGAGAATTGTTGAAGGTGTCTTGTTTTGGTGCCACATTCATGAGAATTGTTGAAGGTGTCTTGTTTTGGTGCCACATTCAGCTTATATAGAGAAGGTGCTTCGTCGCAATTTCTTTCCTTTGATGGCACATCATCCTGATTTTCTTTCCTTCCATGGTACCTCATCACAATCTTCTTTTCTTTCATGGTACCTTGTCAGCGATCCTAGGGATTCTCTTGAATGCCGCCTCTCTGAGATCATCTCCCGTAGGATAAAATTAATTGGGCCGATTAGTTGTTATTGGGGTGAAACATAATGGACCTTAATTTTTTATTGGGTTAACAGATGCCCCTCGCGCATTTTGTCTCATTAGCATCTTTAAAACAAATTTGCGTGCTTAATTTAGGGTTTGGAGGTTTGGCCCATTAAGGCCCATTAGGGGTTCAAAACCCTAGCTCTATAAAATGCATGAATTAAACCGGGATTATTAATTAACTAAATCCTAACTCCATCATCATAAATCAGTTTCATTAACTAAAATTATACTGGGATTATTATTTTTCAGAAAGTACTCGTGTAGGAAATTGTCAAAAAGTTTCATTAAAGATGTACCCATTGTTGAAGAGGATAGTGTTGCTGAATCAGAAGAAGATAGTGTTGTAGAAACATCTTCTCAAATTTCTGAACCTGCCCCTAAGCCTACTCAACCAACCAGTAAGAGTAAATGGGTTCGTGATGCTGAGGATAATCCAGAACAGAGAAAGAAGTCTAAGATTGATTCCAAAGGAAAAGCTTCTGCCAAAGCCAAGAGCCCTGAAGTACTTGATGCCTCACGTGCTCATTCTACTCTGTTTTACTATTTTTCTAGCGAGTCCTATTACTCCAAGGTGATGCAAAAGAAAAAATTCAGATCAGAATACACCTACTGTGGGAAGAAGTTCATTCAACTTTGCTGGACTAAGTATTTGGAAGATAAGTACCTAATGCAATGGGCATCTATTCTTAAATGTTTTAGACCAGACCTCATAGGACAATTTTATGCTAATCTGCGGAAGAATGTTATCGCTCCAGTCTCGCTGTGGTTTAACACAAACTACACCAAGGGTGTACTTTATCAGCTCACGGCCTCAAAGATCCACATCCTACTAGGTCTGCTTGAGGTCTCCTTTGATGGAATTCTGGAGAAAGGATTCCTGGAGAATGGTCTCAAAAGATTCAGGGAACTGAAACAAATTATCTCTGAAGAAGAGAATAACTTCGAGCAAGCCCTTGTTTTTATGCCAGACACGTGGTCTGAAGATGATAAAGATGACTCTGTGGTCTTTGTGGGAGCTGATGATCAAGAGATCCCTCCAGACATAAATGATGCTGAAGATGCTGATGGCTCAGATGATGAAGAGGAGTCCGAATGATATTTGCTAGGCAAGTAGATCCAGAGAGGGATTATCAAATTCAAATCGTGCTGAACATTATACCCCTTGGAGTATGGTAATATCTTTCCAACTTAACTCTTTCCTTTTGGTATTTGAACTGATAAACTCTGTTATTACTTCTGCTTTGTTGTGGTTGTTTCGTGCTTGGAACTGGTAAACTCTGTTTATGCTTTTGTGATGGTCACTGTTGGACATTGCTGGTTGTTTTATGATGAATATTTCCCTGCTGTTTTATTGTACAAGCTCTCTGAGTTTTTTTCGTCATTAGAGCTTATTACTTTCTGGGAAATATGTTTGGTGGTTGAGTTTATTTTCTGTTTTTCTTAGCTAGTTCATCATCGGTTTGTCATTTATAAACGCTGGCTCACTTTCTGTAAAAAGGAGGAGAATGTTGAGTCATGTTTTCTGTTGTAAATTCAAAACCGATGATTGCACCTAGCCAATGGAACCACCTCAGCTGCATTATGCGTCAAATTTGTGTTGAGGATAGAAGATTGCAGAGATCGGGCTAGCAATGAATCCAAATGGCTATTTCCTGATATGGGATGATGTAGACTAACAATTTCTTGCATGGACTTCCTTCCAAATCATAAATAGAGTTGTTACACTCAACAAAGAGAAGCCTCAACGACTCTTGGAGAGGTTGCCATAGGTTGAGATACCTATACAGAAACTGGAGATAGTTCCTAGTCAAAATAACAGGCCACTTGGAGTTTGGAGTGAAGGCATTTTCCATATTTTGTTTATGTGTGTGGTAGTGTGTCATGGTTGAAATACATAGTAGAATATCCTCCTAGATTGGTAACCCCAGGCCGAACTGGGTCAACAACTCGTGTGTCTCATTTATTCTTTATACTTGTTGTGTTTATGTTTATATTTCCACTGTGCATGTTTATCTGGTTTTGTTTAATCTGTGTGTTCAGTGTGTTACATAAAACTCTCTAGGTTGAACTCTGCATAAAAAATACAACTTGTTTGTGCTGGAACCTAACATAATAAAGCAATTCATATTTTCCAAGGCTACCGCAACCAGACACACGGCCAGGGGGAAGATATTCAATTCCTCAAGTCCCTGCACTTTAATAGGAAGGTTTACATACATGGGCGTATCTATTCAAGAGCAAGGTGGGTCAATTGACCCACCAAAAAAAATAAAAATTAAAATATTAGTACTAATAGTTTTATATAATTAGGAATTAGATGGTAATCTTAGAACAATTGTTGAGTAATTTGAGTAGAAGTTTTATAGTAATAATTGTTTTATTATAAATGTATATATATTTTAAGGGGTTCATAACTTAATGGGGATATATCCAATAAAGAGCATATAGCATTTTTCTTAGTCTCTTAAAATTTGAGTGTTTACAATATGAATTTTAAAAAGTAGTTAAAACTCTTAAGTTATTCAATTCAGATTTTAAAAGTCTTTTAAAAATCTTGATATATTTAATTAATACAAAATTTAAAAGGTCTTAAAAATCTTTAGGTGTTCAACAACCTAATTACTTAGACTCCATCAATTTTAGTGGATTCTCTTTGAAAATTATAATTATACAAGTTTTTTTTTCAAAAAAAGTTTCTACGTACAATATGAAATCTATACAAAGGCAGCCACTTATACGTGAAGTCTATGGATTTTCTAAATATACTCATTTTCAAAAGTTTAAAAACATGTTACAAAATGTTAATTGAATATATCTTAGTAAATTTAGTTGTTCACTCTTCATGATATTTGACCTACCAAACTAAAGATCCTGAATCCGCCACTGTTTACATATGCAGAGTTTCACATATAATGGATGGTTACTGCACTACGCAAAGTACATCCGTTCATTGAAATGTTAACCACATGAAGATGAAGGTACTTGGAATTGTGGATGCTATAGATTGTGTCAATAATTTGGTTGGGATCCAAAATTTGTTGGACTTGAGATATTTGGCTAGCTTTGACATGCCAAAACCAGTAGACTGATTTTCCACTCTTTTTTTTGCGAAGCGATTTTCCACTCTTGAGTTCCTTATTGTAGCTACTTAGGTTCATATATTATATTCTCAAGGTTTCGGGATGCGATAAGGAAGTTGTGATGCCTTAGTGCCAACCATGAGGTATATCTGGACATTTTAATACCTCCGTTAACTAGAAACTAGGGGTGATATCGAGTCGAGTCGAGCCCGAGTAGTTAATTACTTGAGCTTGACTTGACGGGGAAATATCACTACTCGAGCTCGAGCTCGAATCGAGTAGTGATTCTCGAGCTCGAGTATCATCGAGTTCGAGCTCGAGCTCGAGTAGCTTGAATTTTTTTTTTTCTGGATTAGGCCCCTTATCTTATACTTCCTCTATTTTTTTATAAGTGCTACGGACCCACCCAATACGCAGTCCAGTGCACATTTTAAACTATTAATGACTCAAGTTCGGTACAAGTAAAAATTTTAACATGTACAGTTCGGTATTAAAAACTACACAACGAGACGAATCTAACAAGATCTTACTTGGCTATATTTTAACTTGTATAATTATGATAAAACTTTAAGTCAAGGTATTTGTGTGAACAGTATCATATTTCAACATATTGCATTTATTCAAGAACGAAGGAAGTATTATGAGTTTTTGAGTTGTTTGACCTTTTTTATTTTGAGTTTGATCCATTAGTCTTATTCATTATCAATAGAAGTCAATCAAAAGATCATATTCATTTAAATAAAATTACAATTGTTTATTCCTAATTTAAAACATACACCTTACACACAAGCACGATTTTTTATTTATTCCAAACATTCTTTTTACACAGCCAAAAAGACATCAATCCTTTGTGATGAATATGACTTTCTTTGTTTAAAAATTGGATTGCAACAAAAAAAAAAACATATTAAAAAGCCTATGGCAATATAAACATATTGCACTAAATAAAAAAATATATCAATCTAAATTTGTGAGTAAAATATGTTCCGTCAATTACTTAGAATATTCCAATTATAATGAATCCATAAATGAATAGAGAAAACAAAATGTTTAAATATTGATATGGGCTTGTGAGAATAGGTAATGACCTTAGAATATTTTGATTATAATTATTGATATGTGCTTGTGAGAATAGATAATGGGCTTGTGGGAATGGTGGGAATTTTTAAATATAAAATAAAATATAGTAAAATTAATTAATAATCAAGTACTCGACTCGACTTGGCTATTCGACGAGTACTCGATACTCGACGAGTATCATATTCTTCTACTCGAGCTTGAGCTCGATACTCGATTAAAATACTCGATACTCGACTCGACTCGAATTTTTCGAGTACGAGTCGAGCTTTTTCCGAGTCAAGTGCCGAAACGAGTTTGAGTAGCACTGCTCGTTAATCACCCCTGCTAGAAACCTTGAGTAAATTTCAATTGTTATTATTTCCAGCCAATTAAGCCAAAATTACTCCGGGGGATGAGGACTTAGCCCAAGTGGTTAAGTCCCTTGACTTCCAACGGAAGGTTGGAGGTTCGATTCCCCACCGGCCCCCTATCCCTCCCTGTTTTCCCCCTTTGTAATTGTGTGGCATGGGCTCCCACCACCTCTTTCCAGGCCTTCAATGGCTCTTCCAAAAAAAAATTACTCCGCAGATATAGAATGAGGGATTTTTTATCGCCTGAAAGAAAAACTATTGTGGAAACATTTTGGTATTAGCACTTGTGGTTTACTGTACGCAGCCATAAATAAAAATAGAAATATAAAATATAAAATATAAAATAAATAAATAAACTGCAGTATGCTAGTACTCCCTCCGTCCCGCGAAATGTGGCACGTAATCTTTTTTAAGATATATTAAATTAATATAAATATGATTAGAATCTTAATGGTTTCCAAAATTTCATTAAAAATAATTACTTTAATTATTCTGCACAACTCCCAATATACTTTTATTTTTCTATATAATTCCCTTACATTTCTTTAATTCTTCATATTTCAAAATGGTACAAATAAAAATTATATAAAATATGTATTCTAAAGCTGGATGCCTAGACGATTCTAACGAGATAACACTTGAATATTTTTTTCTAATTAAATCATTACCATAATATTAAGTCAAAGTTAAATAATAAATAAAGTGAAAATTCATTAAAATTTTAAACACAAAATGTCCACAACACTTTAACTACTAAACCCCACCACAAAAATTACCGTGCCCAAAAGAAATGTATCACATTTCGCGGGACGTAGGGAGTATATAACAGGGTACAATAGCTTGGAACTCATTAATAAACTACTACTACTATAAAGCAATACTCCCTCGTCCTAAGGTATAGTCATTATTAGAAAAATTATGGTTTCAGTAATTATAATTGTGGTATCTAATATATTTCGATCGCTAACCTTTTTAATAACCAAATTTTACCAAAAATTTTCGGTCGCTATAACAGAAAATTCTTGTAGTATTTATTTTTTTGGGTGAAATTTCTTGTAGTATTTATTGATCCACTCAATTCTAATGTTCTCCCAATTATATAAGGATAAAAATATAGGTTACTGGGGCTTTGTTTATTTTTTTTGCTTAACAGCCAATTAAGGCTAGAGAAATTATTGGGGCTTTGTTAAATTGTCTATTACTCCCTCCGTCCCGCTAATAATGTCCCAAAACTTTTGGGCACGGTATTTTATGTGGGGATTGTTAGTATTTAATGTAGGGGTAGATTAGTGTTTAAAGTGGGGGTAAATTAGAAATTTATGTGATGTGATTTGAATGGGTTTGAATTTTTAATTGATTTATTTATGTGTGATGTGATAGTTGTGTGTTTGAAATTTTAAAATATTTATTTATTTATGTGAGGTGATGAGAGAGTGTTTGGTAATTAAAGTGTATAACTATTTCCTAAAAGGGAATGTGACAATTCTAATGGAACGGACCAAAAAGGAAAGTGAGACAGAATTAATGGGACGGAGGGAGTATAATTTATAAAATTTTACTTATACATATTTTAAGATGTGAATTATAAGATATTAAAAAGTGAATTGAAATCGACATTAAAAAGTGAATTGAAAACTCTATCTATAAGAGAGTGGTGCATAGCACTTGCAGGAAATAAAACTTTATACTATCTTCGTTCTCAAGAAAGTAAAGCACTTCACTTTTTGCTACTGTTCATTGTGTAACATTGATTCAATTTTTTATCATAGTTATATAAGAAAAAATATAGTCATGTAAGATCTTGTTAGATTCGTCTTATCTTGTAGTTTCATAATATTAAATTTTTACAATTTTTACTTCTGTACAATTTTTTTATTTATCGATAAAAATGTGTACTCGATTGCATGTAAAAGGTAAATGTTACACTTTCAAAAACAAAGAGGAAGTATTACTAATTTAACTCAATTGAAAACTGTTTGGCCAAAAACTTATGGAGCATACAGCGGAGTACAGACAGCGAGACAAGTAAAATATTGAAAAAACATGGTTAATGGCCGGATCGAGAACACACTTGTGTGTATTCAAGAAATCAAGAATAAACAAAGATTTTAGTACATTACTACAAGAAAAGGAGTCATCACTCACCTTTATGCATTTCTAAGTGGAACGAATCTCCAATTTCCATAGCAGCCTTCTTCTTCAACTCACATCTCTATCTCATCACTCAACCCTTTCTCCCACCCAATACAGAAACTATGCGCCGTCTTATCAAAAAAATTGGCGCCTGCGGCTGTTTTATTTCTCAGGAGGAAAATGGAGGAATGGAGTCATCCTCAACCTGGAGATCTCTAATCACAGAACTCTGTCATCCTGAAGATATGAACCTTCCCCATTTTCTGTACCTTCTTATTCAACAAAATTTCCATGTTCACCAAGTGAACTTCCCGATTTCTCAATCAGATCTGGAGGTGGTTTGCAATCATGCCTCCATCCTGGGCATTCCCGATTTTTTGGAGAACAAAACAAGGAACGAAACCAACTCGGACTTAATAGAGGCATGTTATTTGAGTCTTACTACCCAACAACGCTACCAAGGGATAGTAAGTTTGTTGCAGGATCTCAAGGAAGTGTTCAAGGTACCGAAGCTTAACCTTCCTAGGAATGTTCAGGTGTCAATCTTTGTTGGTTTCCTTGTTAAATTATTAATTGGTAAACCACACTTCCATCTTGTTATAACTGAGTTACAGTCGTTTAATACCATTTTTCTTGATTCTCCATTTCAAAGCACTACTGAGAATCATCATTCAGAAGTTCAAAGTCTATTATTGTCTCAGTTTGAGACACTGGCTAATGAATGTGGTAGATTAGTTTACTCATTTCTGTTTTCTCCGGATCCTCCGCCAACCGTGAAGATTGATGAGATCCTATCAAAGCCCATCGTCCTCTTGAAACAGAATATAATCCAATTCTTGAATTCACCCTCATATATTAACACTACTCCCAACACCCTCCAGTTTGCTATGTCTTCGGTTTTCATTGTTGATTCTTTCCTATATGATCTTGAGAATTTAATGAATCGGGAAGATGGTTCCATTCTTGAGGTGGAAAATGAAGTTGAAAAGCTTCATCGGAGCCTAAGACATTCATGGTCTTTGTTGAACAAGCAACACAATGTGACAGAGGAGTTGAAACAAATTGTAATGCTGGCATTTGAGGCTGAATATCTGGTCAACTATTTTTTGTGTGGAGATGCTCCAGCGTGGTACCTCGGCCTTAGGCTCCCTCACATTATCCACAGTGTTGAGCTCGCTGGGAGTAGGCTTCAGGAAAGGGTTAGGGAAAATTATGATGTTGGTCGGCTGTTACAAGTAGGAGACGACTTTGGTGCAGGACTATCACTTCACACTGGAACAAATTCAGTGATGGATGGGGCTATGGTTGGATTTGAAGATGAGGAAAATAAAATTCTTGGTGATTTGGTTGGAAGTGGGAAAGGCTTGGAAATTATTTCCATAATTGGGATGCCAGGACTCGGCAAAACAACTTTGGCGAAAAAGATGTACAATCATCCCACAGTGAGAGATAGATTCGACAGAACTTCTTGGTGTATTGTTTCACAATTGTATAAGACAAAAAAAATTACTAGTTGAGATCTTAACAGGTTTAGATTCTCAGGTTCAGGATGCCAAACTCGCAGGAGAAAGTGAAGACGAAGTGGGTATACGTATCCATAAAACCTTAAAAGGCCGAAGGTACTTTATCGTAGTGGACGACATATGGGAGTTCAGCCCATGGGAAGGTATTAGGAGGTACTTTCCAGATGATGGAAACGGTAGCCGAATACTACTCACTAGTCGGAACAAAGAAGTTGCTGATCAATGCAATAGCACTATTCATGAACTTCCCCTTTTATCAGACGATCAATGTTGGGAGCTATTACAGAAGAAGGTTTTCCATGGAGAATCATGCCCTCTCGAACTGCAAAACACAGGAGCAAAAATTGCAGCACAATGTAATGGTTTGCCACTTGTAGTTGTAGTTGTTGCTGGAATTCTTTCGACTATGATGAACGATTTAAGTGCATGGGAAAATGTGAGACAAAGTTTAGATTCTTACATCTTGTCTTATCAAGACAGAGCTGTCACGAAATCATTGGAACTCAGTTACATGTATTTACCTCACCACTTGAAGCCTTGCTTCCTTTATTTTGGAAGGTTTCGTGAAGACGAGGGAATCATTGTCAAGAAAGTGGTGCAGCTTTGGGTTGCCGAAGGATTTATACGCGTGGATAAGAGAAAGAGAGCAGAGGATATAGCAAATGAATATATGAAGGAGCTAATTGGTAAAAACCTTATAATGGTTGCTGAAAAAAACTATAAAGGGGAAGCCAAAGTTTGTAGAATGCATGATCTATTGCGTGACATGTGCTTGAAAATTGTTGAGGAGGACAACTTCATCACACTAGAAGATGGGTGAGTTCCATCATGATCTATTGTGTTTGTACATTTCTCATTTTAAAAAAACTTGATACTTCCGGCAGTTAATTAAATTGATGGTATGTATTGCTAATTACTTTGTTTTGGTGACACACAATAACAAGTTAAATGTTATATTGTTCCATTTTCAGTGACATTCCCTTCTGCGATCAGCGAATGCAGCGTATGATATTCGACTCACATTCTAACAGCCACGTATGGTTTCAGCCCTACTCGAATCACATTCGCTCTTTAGTGTGCAGTGGTCATTGTTTTTCAGAGTTAAAAGTTGGCCACATGAAAGTACTTCGAGTCTTGAGGGCTGGTCATTGTGAAAGTGAAATCCAAAATCTAGTTCACTTGAGATACTTGGAGGCCACTACGATGCCAGAACTAGAAGGCAGATTTGCCAGCTTTGAGTGCAGTTTAATCCCAAAATCTAGTGAAATCCAAAATCTAGTTGGCCATCACATGAGATTTTCCAGCCTTGAGTTCCTTATCTTACCTTATTATGATTTTCATATATCCTCAAGCATTTTGGATGCGATGATGAAGTTGAGATACCTTAGGGCCAAAAAGGTATATGTGGACAACCGTGATTGGAATACCTCCCGTACCTATAATAATCTTGAGTATATTTCGAAACTTGCTATTTCCAGCCAAGAGGGGAGTGCACAGCAGCAGTTGAAAGTGTTTCCCCACATCCGCACACTTGTATTTGGAATAAATGATGATGAGTCGGAATTAATTTTTGATTTCAGCTTATTTATCCAGCTCGAATCCCTTACACTTGGATGTGATGGCAGCAGCTGGATATTCAATGAGAAATGGGGGGGATTAAAAGAGATAAGGACAGGTTATTTATTCCCAAGTACAATCATAAAACTAAACCTAAGGCGGTGTTACCTGCCACAGGAGCATATGTGGATGATTGGGGCACTACCAAATCTTGAGGTTCTCAAATTAATAGATGTGGTGTTTGATGAGGAAAAGTGGGAGACAAGAGATGATGAATTTCAAAAACTCAAATACTTGAAACTGGACTCCATAGACAAGCTTGTTGAGTGGAATGTTTCCTCCTCCGAAAATTCCACCCTGTGCTCCGACACTTGATCATCCATGACTGCTCTAGGCTTAAAGAGATCCCTTGTGAAATTGGCTGCATCCCAACGCTGCAATTGATTTCCGTAACAGGGTTGTGGTGCACACGGCAGTTGAAGAAGTGTGTAAACATACTTAAAGAGCAATTGCAAGACGAGGGAAATGAAGATGTTACAATCGAAGACGGTGTTACAAATGCGATGGTAAGATGAGCCTCAATTTTGTTTATCTGATTATATTCTTGAATTCCCCCTATAAAATCCCCCAAAATATATCACTGAAAAATTTGAATTATATATCTATTTATATGGTGAATATGCAACAACATTTTCATTTATCAATTCCTAAAAAAATTTCTGATAATAATATAGTAGTACATACTTAATCATTATTTCCTTGATTATTTCCTACCTGGGGATGGTTGACTTGTTGCCATTTAAATGCGTGGTATGTATCAACACAAATCATCCCAATTGTTCAAAAAATTTCAGCGGCTATAGAATAAAAATAATAGATTTGTCAAAATATATATATAACCCTAATTTTATTAACATGATCATTCACAAAATCAATTCTCAAATTTTAATCAGTTATTTGTATCTTTTAATATATATTGAGATAAAATAATATTCAAATTAGTAATTAATAATCCATCCATTTCAAGTATCATTAATTCCCAGACTATATTAATCATTTTAATATTCAATAACAAAATTATTTTTCTAACTAAATAGTAATAAAATTAAATTCTATATAATATATATATATATATACTAGTGCTCGTGTCGCGCATTTCACCGCGCAAGATTGCATGGATTTAATATTTTGACTATTGGTGTTTCGTTGACAGATGATTGCAGTTCGAACAAATAGACATGCATGTGTATTGAATAATAAATAGTACTATATATTGGCATTATTATGTATGAATATAATACACAAGTAGTAATTGAACAGCAGTATGACAGTATCCTCCATGAAATACATAAAGTTTATTTAATTCATTTATTCAATTGAAATTTTTTTTTTTGATCTTTCATTACAGGTATACGAGAGGTATTAGGATGACTGTACTGCAGACAAAACCGCATTGGTGCATTACGCAGCATAATGTTGTGTCAATTTAACTTTTCCAATGGTATCATAAAAACTGATGTAAACTATGTTAAATTGAGGAGGGTAGTCAAAACATAAAAAACTTAGTGACCTTTATTGACTTTGAAACTAGAACTTATTTCACCCTTACCTCTTGACTCGGGAAATTGGTTTGATGGTGTTATCGGTGAAATTTTGAAGGAGTAAAACCTCTCTATGATCTTGGGAAAGATTACAAGGAATGTAGAAAAGCAAATTACAGGAATTGAAAGAAGGCTATAAAGGAATTGAAATACGAACCTGAAGAATATAAAGGAATTGCAGAAAGCTGTAAAGAAAAATAAGTAAAGTAAAGTGCAGCTTCTTTAGAAGGGTTGGAGTCCTCCTTCTTTGATGCCACCTTCATGCTTTTATAAGGGGTGGGGAATGCCTTCAAGGCCCCTGATCCCGTCCCACGCTGTGATTTTATTTCCTTTGGCGGCGCTTCAGTGTCACCTCATCATGCGGTGTGCGGCGCCTCCATTTGATTTTCTTTGGAGTCACCTCCCACGCTGTGATTTTATTTCTTTTGGTGGCGCTTCAGTGTCACCTCATCATGCGGCGCACGGCGCCTCCGTTTGATTTTTTTTAGTGTCACCTCATCATGCGGCGCGGCGGCGCTCCGTTTGAGGTGCACTCATCCTGATGACTCCACGATCCTAGAGATTCTTCTGAACGCCACTTCTCTTCAGCCATCTCTACTGGATATATCTTGGCCGGCTATTTGGTTATTGAGCCGGAACGTGATGGGCCTTACTTTCTTATTTTTGTTGGGTTAACAGATGGTAAATCTGTGCACATCGTTCTCTTTATTACTCTTCCAAGGATTCGGGCAAATCAAGTAGAAAAGCTCCACAAACTGTTGTTTTTTGCACCGCTTGACAGCATTAGCGTCGGATAAAGCTAGTATTATAGCATATGAAACGACAGTTTTTGGACACCCGAGTTTAGATGATCCTGATCAGACAAAAGTGGAAGAGAACATATATGTTTCTGACCCATTGGTATTTCTGATGCCAATGAAGTTTTGTGTACATAAGCATGTTTGTAATGATCTTAGTTTGAGTTGGTGCACTACAAGAAAATTCCGGAACACCGACTGACATTTTGCGGTCGGTATTACCGACCGCATCACCAACCACAAGCCGTGGTCGGAAGTTCATAGTTGTTATTGCGTAAGGGGGTTTTTGCCGACCGTTACCGCATTACCTACCGAACGTTCGGTCGGTAATTTTTTTCCAAAATTTTAATTTTTTATTATTTTTTATAAAAGAAATATAATTTAGCGACCGACTTACCGACCGAAAATTCCGTCACTAAAGTTACCGACCGACTTACCGACCAAAAATTCAGTCACTAAATTTACCGACCGAAATTTGGGGTAGCTAAATTTTTTCCCCATTATTTTATTTTTGAATTTTCTTTATTGTTTATTTTGATGAATATTTTTTAATGTAATTAGTTTTAAATTTTTTATCAATATAAATTATTTTATTTTTATGATAAATTTATTTTATGATTATATAATTTAATTTTTTATTATTTTTATTGTTTTATTTAAATATTTAATTTAATAAATATTTATTTCATTTTTATTTTATTGTTTATATTTATATATGTTATATATTAAAATTTACATATAAAAACATGAAATGTAGGATGCACACGCGCGAGGAAAGGTCTCCCTCACAAGGGTTCGAGCCCTCCCTTCAACATATTGCAAAACATATTTGAGAAGGCTTTAATATATGACGCATGGAGGAATGTAATTGGTGGGTTAGAGACCTAGCCAAGCTGGTTAAGGTGTGGAGGCTGGGGAAGCTGAGGTGATGGTGTCGAGACATCGTGAGCACAATTTTTCTTATATGTGGTGTGTTTTTAGCGACCGCACATTTCAGTCGCTAATTCGGTTGCTAAAATTAGCAACCGATAATTCGGTCGGTAATTCGGTCGGGAAATATCTCCCGGACCATTCGAGACCAGACATGACCGACCGCATTTGCGGTCGGTAATTTCGCCAACCAACTTACAGTTTCGTGCCCTTGTCACCCCTTCTTTTCAACTTGATTGAACCACTCGGCCCTCATGCTCCAATTCGACCTTTATCCTATTTCCGGGCTGATGAGAGAGATCCTCTACAGCCTGAGGCAGAGTACAGGGCAATGGTTCTTGGGACATGTGAATGAATTTGTTTCAAGCACTGCTTAGGGAAAGGTACTATTGCTTCCGATGCCATTCTGTAAGATGTGGTTGGCAAGTCCCCGACGGCAGTTTTTTTTTATGGGCGGCAAATTTCGGACCAAGAAATTTCCGACCGACACTTTCGGTCGGTAATGCGGTCGGTACCCCCGAAATGACCCGCATTTTGGTGTTACTGACCGAATTTTTCGGTCAGGAAATAGGTTTTTTCTTGTATTGGTGGTCTTTTGTTTGTTTTAATTCAACAATTCATTTTTACTATTTTGTATTTCAGCCAACCCAACCCAACCCTTTAAGAAATTATCTAATTGATTATATTGAGTATGGTAATAATGTAACTGCAAAACAGGCAGATAGATATATTTAGATGAAATTCTGGATTTCACCTGCACCTTAAATAGCGATGTGTAGAGTTTTATTTTTTTTTTTTGGTAGACAGGGACGCACAAGCGTCAGCAAAGAAAAAGCTAAAAAATCTACAGAATAAAGAGGGAAAGGATAATCAAAAAATCAACATCAAACTCTCTGAAACCAAGTGCCCGCCAAATCCGCAGTGACAGCCCCACACGTATCATCCGGGGGGTAGGCCCAAGATGTAAAGAATTCCTCCGCATTTGCCCCCCGCTTAGCCAAGCTATCCGCAACAGCATTACCTTCTCGAAGAATATGAAACCACTTAGCCCCAGGAAGTTGGGTCTGAACATCAATAATATTTTTAACCAACGGGAATAGCCAGTGGTCCGACTGAACACCTTTCCTGATGATAGTCAGGGCCGCAAGAGAATCAGAAAAGCAGGTCGCTTGCGAAATTCCCCTTGCAAGCAATCTTCTCAACCCGTTGAGGATGCCATGAAGTTCTGCCACCAAATTAGAATTGATGCCAATAAAACCCGAGAAACCCTCAATCCAACTCCCATCACTTTCACGAATCACTCCACCAAAGCCTGCCGGACCAGGATTGCCAATTGAGCTACCATCCACATGAAGAATAATACCGGAGGCACCCAATGGATTCCAATTAACCAATCTTGGTATGATATTCCTGCTGGTCTTGGCGAAAACCCTTTGAAAGCAATTGCCAAGAAAAATGCTTTCTCTAACCGTAGCTTCAACATTCGCTACAGCTCCTCTAAGCACCACAGCATTCCTCCCTTTCCACAAACTCCAAGTGATCGCCCAATGCAACCCAGTCCAGTCGCGGCAGACCCTGTAGAGGGATGACGGGAGGTCCTTTTGTTTTATTTGTATACTACGTATTTTTGTTCTCACCATTTTTTAACTCAATCCTTGTCCTTTTGTTTTTTTTACCAAGTGAGAAGGAAATAACATAGATTAAATAACAAAATGGGGCTAGTGGTGCCAAAATAAAAGTCTAGACCAAATTCTCCCAAGCAGGAGAATGAGACTTGTCAGCATTGACCAGCAAAGATGAGGACGACGGAGATCAATTGCAGCTGCATCAATATCAATTTATATTTTCTTTGCTGCTTCAAAATGTGTCCACTTGCAGATAATAATGATATTTAAGATCTTAGACCCTTACAAACATTTTCAAGATTGTTTGTTTGTCCTTGTGATATTAGATCATTCTCAACAGCCTGAATAGAGGGGATATCTTTATCGATGATGGTCGTCTTAACACTCCACGACTCCTCAAGAGGGAATCTATCTATCTAAAATCTAAAATGAGAAACAAAAAAGATTATTCCTGTAAACAGATACACAAAGCAACATTAATACCAAATGCAGAAATCTACATTGCAAACAAGAGAGCAGATGCTATAGGTGATGACTTATAAACAGAGTGGGATTGCGAAGGAAACAAGGTTTGGAAGGTGGGTTGTATGAGAAAAGAATTCATTATTGTAACAAGAGACAAGGAAGGGAAAACAGGTGAACTTTTGTCATGCAATTATGTTTTAGAAGCTTGGTAAGATGTAATTGTAATACTTGTATAAATGTGTAACTATTACTCTACATAATTTTATACATCAGGGCTAAGGTAGAAAGATTCACGATTCATGCCCGTGGCAGCACAAGTTTTTTGCCAATTTACCCCTCCAACACTCATTCTATCACCATCCCTAGTAAACTCCCTCCAATGTTCCATCATCCATGTATGTATTTTCTTGTTTCAGCGGCCGCGGGAACTGGTCCAAGTAAATCTGGTGCATAATAACCCACAACCATCCACTGCACAAGTACATAATCAACCACACAAAAATATTCCTAGCTAAAGCTACAAAACACAAATAATGTTCTCCGTATACCTTACTCGACTTATCTCTCTGCAGACAACACACCAAAGAGTGAACGATCCATGTCACCCGGATTCTCAAGAGCGGTGATGTGCTTCTTAAATGAAGCAGCTGCCTCTTCCCTGTTGCCTAACTGCCCCAGTTTGTCGTACACTATGGCCATTAGGTAAAATGCTTCGGAAGCCAATTCATGATACTGTCAACAACCAATATATCAATAACATTAGTAATTCAAATACAGAAGCGTTGATGTTATATTGGTATTAGATTTTGACTGTGAAACGGAACTAATGGCAACGAAAATGTTCAAAGTCTATCTGACTTGCAATATGAAATTGAAAGACACGTGCCAAATTAAACAGTATTGATTTATGGAGGGCTGGAAAATTGTATGTGAATGCATGAACAACAAAATGGCTGTGACTGCAAGTCTGCAACAGTGAATCACTAAGTCCATAAACACATAAAATTGAAGGCCATGAGATAAACCAACCTCCAAAAGCTGAAGTTCCTTGGAAGCTTGAGTTAGAGGTTCTAAAACCATCTCTGCATTGTCAAAGACTGTTGACGAAAAGGGGGAGGGAGGCATGTTCAGATTCTCCGAAGATGGCATATATTCAAGCTAACCATGAATCAATCAACCAAATTAAAACAATTCAATTACATGAACTGTCAAAATAAGTATGGTCTCACAAATGTTTTACTTGGCACATATATTACATAGTTACCAAGGTAGAGAATCAAAATGAGACTCATCAAGTTGGAATATTCAAATCAGTTGGATATAGATACTGCATTTCAATTCGACTCATAATCGATGCAAAGTTGTTCAAGAATCAAGAAATATGCAAAAATAGGATTGACAGGAATAAATCAATAAATACCTGAAAAACTGGGATCTGCTAAATAGCATTTTGCTTCAGTGATAAATGCTCGAGAACTGAGCTCCAGACCACCATGACCAAGCAGCATAGGGAAAGAGCTATGTAGAAGATCCAGGGCCTTTTTAGCATGGTTTGATCCAATTGACAGCCATAGCTCAGCAAGCATTAATGTTGCAGAGGCTTTGAGAAGATCCAAGTTGAATGACTGACAATAGGAAAGACTAGCCAAAGCATACGGTATTCCTAAAACGAAATTTCCTGACCTCTGAAGTAAAGAAAACGGGAACATAAACTCCAGCACAGAAAGTAACATCAAATTTTCAGAAAAGAAACAGCACAAAACAAAAGCTCGCAGACAATGAAATAAAAATGAGCGAAGAATATCAGAAAAATATAAAAACTAGTAAAGCAGATATCATGCATGCCAAAGTAATTAATATCCAACCCACTAAGGAAAATGTGCAACTTTGTTATCAATTAGGATCCAATGTTTACAAAAATTTTGAGCTCTCACAGCATCAGATTTTCTCAATTAAACATTGAAAACTAATACAGTGGCCATCGTATGGGCTGGATATATTCCCACAGTTTCTTCCTCAATTCAAGATTCTCTCCCAAATCTCCCCAAATCATTCACAACTTCCACAACGTGAGATTCTTTCCAGTCTCCAAATTGATTACAACTCCCTAGACCCACAGTTCCATGTTCCATTTAGCAGAGACTTCACATTGATTTGGAGGATTATACATGGCGAAGCTCAAATTGAGAAAGAAATTGTAGTGAACTAAAATGACTTGATTCCACCCGGCTCACATGATTGATTTTCAACAGTGCTCTCACTCATCCAATTTTCACTGACAAATAGGAATCTGAAAAAGATTCTGGAATTGCAAAAGCAGGGCGGCTTGCTTTGGTTTTGGTGCATTTCATTTAGGGACAAGTATACGCACCAGAGTTTCATTTATTTCATGCGTAGAATTATAGATAACAACATCAACAAGTTCCTTAGAGAGGCATACTTTAAAGTGATTCGATACTGGCTGCTGAAAAGATATGTTTGGTCTAAGGGATGAGGTTGATTAATTATTTTACCTATGCTACTAAGACCAAGATGTTTAGCGTCCACCTACTCAGGCTATGATGGTTACCATGCAAAATAAATTAGAATTTAGTAATTAGTATTAGTACATTAAATTTCACACAATTTAATCACAAGGGATGAACTAAGGCTATCCTACCGCAAACTAAACATGCCCAGTAAAGACTCCCAGTTAAAATAAATAATAAGCATACATCAAAGAAATTTGTCACAACTCAC
Source organism: Hygrophila difformis (assembly GCA_030278955.1). Taxonomy (NCBI): domain Eukaryota; kingdom Viridiplantae; phylum Streptophyta; class Magnoliopsida; order Lamiales; family Acanthaceae; genus Hygrophila; species Hygrophila difformis. The sequence goes on along the minus strand of JAOANR010000001.1, from coordinate 48,459,912 downwards.
AACTAATTTATAGTACAATTTACTTCTGTCTAAAACTTAAACATATAAGGATGACATCGTGGCTGGTGCATCTCCATTAAGTTATCAACTTGAACTTTAGATAAGTAGGTTATGAAACAATTCAACATACCTTCTGTATTTCAGCGAGTAAGAGAAGAACAGTGGCATTTTTAACTTGCATGTTGAACTTATAACACATGCAGAATAAAGAATGCGCAACAGCTGCAGCCTGCAAGAACAACTTACCTCAGAAAACAAAATTGGGAATTTGGCAGGACAACTTAATTTGCAATCAGAGCATCAATCTACTTGTGACAAGAAAGCTTGTACATGAGGGTTAAAAAAAAAATTTAAAAGTAACTCTTTTTAAATAAATAAATATTTTAGAAAAAAAAAATGAGGAATCAACAGAATATATCACATTTTTGTTTACATGGTGCGATTGTCTTGAAATCCACATTATACAGTCCACAGCATGTTCTATAAGTCGGTTTTAAGAGTAAAAATTACTTCATACTTCATAGACACAAGTCGTTTTATAAACTCAAAGCTCTAACCACATGTTTTACCTCGAAGCATTTATTATTGTTTGTTTCTTTCTTTTCCCAATCATTAATTTATTTTAACCATGATTTGTAAAGGTATTATTGTCTACTTTATGTTTTGCCTGAAATATGTCCAAATAATGCACGCATGTGTGCACAAGTGCGTTTCATAGTATACAGCTGTTGCAACTAGAACGAAAGCATTCAGGGAATCTTTCAATTTAGATAACCAGAACTAACAAGTGAGAACCAGCTTCACCCATTAGCACACTCTTTACTCCATAAAAGGACAAGTTAATAATGTATTTTACTCATCTTTTCCTCACCAAAACATAAAGGATAAACAACACACTTCCAAGAAATTACATTATCTATTGAATGAAGTGTATTAAAACACACTGGACTTATGTTACACCTCCCCAGGCATTGAAGATGTAGAGAATACATCAATGTCCTGAACAGATATATGAACTGCAGGGATGCCATTTCGCCACTCGGTGAGGCAAGTACTCAAGGCGGCCATCCCTTCAAGATATTGCATTTGATTGGTTAAGTGAGATTTTTCTTTTTTATGTTTTGAGATTAAAATAATAATAATTTCAAAAAGAAAAAAAGAAAGAAAGAAATAGTCAGGCATGTAAAAGGTTGTCCTTTCCTGAAATAAAAAGTAGCTAAGAGAAGTTGTGGGAAAACAAAATAATAGATATTACAATATACGTATTTGATATGGATCTTAAAACAAATCTAACATTGATGTAAAAGATGACACCAAACACCGAAAAAAAAAATATATATATATATATATATAATATATAATTATATATATATATATATGGAGAGATAAAAAGGGATGCTTTTGGAATACATTAAAGAGATTACAAATAAACTTATACTAATTTGTGGATTATTCCTAAAATATTTCAAGAGGTCAACCAAAGAATGCTTTAATTTTATTTCATGGAACATGAAATTATGAAATCCGCCAAACCTTGCTATATTGATTCGCAGCAAGCAGTGTCCGAGCATGACGAAGACTAGCTTCTGCCTTCATATCCATGTCCACCCCATTTACAGAACAGGCCAACACACCAAGCTCATCGCAGAATTGCTGAGCTAGTTTTACATCTCCTCTAGAGATAAACCGAGAAACAAAGAAGCGGTAAGCAATCTCCATATAGAACTCACATAAAGTAGACAACCAATAGTGGATGCAAAGTAGTGTACCTATGCAAGGCACAATCATGAAGTAATTGTAGTTTTACAATCAAGATTCTTGACTTAGAGACACACGTAAACTTTTCTTCTGCTATTTTCAAAGCAGCAAAAGCATCTGCAGATATCACACACATAGAGTAAGTGCAAATAAAGAGAAGCCTCTGATCAGCATAGATTTCAAGGTAAAAAAAGTGTGGGATTCTTGAATTTATTCTAATATATTCATCTTCCATTTAGCATATAATAGCGGTTAGTGGGCACCGACCTACTATTACTATGAAAAAATATAAATAATCAATAGATACATAGCACACAACATAAAGATGGTCTAGTGCTACAGTCAGACCCTACCTCTGTATCCTTTATATATGGCCAAATGTTGGATGAGCTTGGAGTATGCCAATGCAGCATCAGATGAACTGCAAAAGCATGACCAATTACATAATATTAACCAGGCAACAGATGTAAATAGTATTAAGCAACAGCTGACAAAAGAAGCAGCAGGTGGTATGATTACCTTGAGGAATCCACAAAGCATGTCGCAAATACCAATGCATTCGTTCGAGCTAGAGGTGCACTAAATAAGAAACATAAAAAAAGAAAGAAAATCATAATATGATAGTGTACAGCATAAATGTGCAGATACAGAGCATGAGCCATGATCATATATGTATCTTCTAATGCATAGGACTGCAGTGCAAAGATGTCAGGGTAAATTAAATCCACAGAGCATTACAAAAACACAGAGAAAAAAAATAAAATAAAATAAAAAGGAGCTCAATACAAGAAAGCCAACTAAATTTGGAAATAATGCACTAAGAATATTTAGTGCAAACAGAGGTTTGCTTCCAACTGAGCTTGAATATCCAACATGTACCTTTAGAAAGAAAAAAAAAATTCAACAAGCCAGCTTGCAAAGGAGGCACCACGTGCCATATGTTAGAATTCACAGACAAATTAGATATTTCAGTTACACAGAAAAAAAAAAAAAAAAAAAAAAAAAAAAAAAAAAAAGAGGAAACTTGCAAACATAAATGCAAAGAAATATGAAACTGATTTAAGCATAAAAATGAAACACATAGTAGCATTTGGACAGACTGAAAGACATTCACATTAGTATAACATAAAATGGAATCCAATAAATCACCTTCCATACGTCTCCCGTGAACTGGCACGGACCAAATACGAAGACCCTAATAATTGTAAAACAGATCCAGGGACAGAACTTGGTTGTGCGGAAAATTGAAATGCATCAGAATTACTCTCAGTTTCTTGAGCAAATATTAATGTTGACTTTGGCTTGTTCAAACTTTTCACCCATGCTGTACAAAAGGCGCCATCGGTGGGCATTACAGAACTTTCTTCACCAAAAGTATTAATAAGAGTAGAACTCAACCATAGTTCCTGCAGTGGGTATTACAACAATAAAATATAGGGGGTTCAAACACAAGTTGGATAGCTTCCTAAGCATTGAGACTAAAAAGGTAGAACCTTATAGACATTGGTAGGGCTTGTTTTGAGCTTCATGGATGCCTTTGGGCCGAACGAAAGCAGTGGTCTTTGAACATGCTGAAAATAGAGAACAATGCAATTCAGTTTTATTCCATGTACTGTGTTCACCAATTGGAGAGTACATAAGAATAGGACCCCAAAAACAAAGACGGGAAAAATACAAGTAAGTCAAAGGAGCACAAAATTGTTTTCCATTTTCCCATTGCAGATAGCAAGGCCACATTTAGTTCACACTATGCACAAGAGTCAGAATATGAGAAAGCAATCTGATATGATTGACTACCCCATTGAGATACATTTGAAACCTGCATACAGAAGGCTTCACGATCAATGGTGATTGCCAGACCAGGAGAGAACGGCACTATTTATATCAACTAGAAGTTAGGCAGCGCAAGTAATAAACTGTCTTAAGCTGTTAGCATTTGCTATAACAGAACATTTATGAACACTAATCTGTAATTGTAAATGGTAAATGGCACCATGCAGCACAAAGTCTGAACTACGCCATGGTGCACCGAAAAGGAAGGATATTGACTATATTACTGTATATGTGAGCACACACATGAACAAAACTAAAAATATAAAAAGTTCAATACTTCCTCCGGTTTGTTTTAGGTGATACATTTGGATTTCGCAAATTATTTAAAGAGGAAAGAGAAATTTTGTAGTACTATTGTACAAGTGGGGAGAGAGAGAGAGAGAGAGAGAGAGATTTAAGGAAGTCAAAAAGAAAGTTATCAAATACTCCCTCCGTTTTTTTCTTGCATCATTGGGTGTTTTGATACAATTCACACTCACACTTTGACTTAAAGTTTTATCATAGTTATACAAGTTAAACTATAGCCAAGTGAGATCTTGTTAGATTCGTCTCGTTAAATATGGAACTTTTAGAATTTTTACTTATATCGAACATGAGTTATTAATGGTTTAAAATGTGCATTGAACTGCATGTTCGGTGAGTCCGTCGCAAGAATAAAAGAACAGAGGGAGTACGATAATGTAATATGACTTAGTTCAAAACAGTCTCAAAAAAATCTAAATCTAATTTAAAATGTGTTACTTCATTCGCTTAAAATTGGCTTAAATCATTGTTCTTTCGAGTAACTAAGACAAATTCTATGTTACTTCCAACATTGCCCCTATTCAATAGGGTATATAATTTCATTTTACATTTTTATAATATTAATGGTGGTATATTTGTATATTCATGTAATTTCTTGATTAGCATGTAATTATCAAAAAAACAATTTTCATGAACAGGACTTAACAGAATTTAGCAAGAATGAAAGCTAAGAAACCAACATACATAACTGCGAGATATCAGTCAACAAAGATTGAAAAAATATAAATGTAAACACGCAAAATACATCTAAATTACGGATAACAGAAATTTAATAATAAAATCAAAAAGGGCTAAAGGTTAGGATGTTAAATATCAAATAGCCCTCATCTTGAGAGATTCAGAAACAGGCAGTTGTAAAATCACTGCAGCCGACATGGTTTGGGCAGGTGAAAAGGCAGTGCCATGGAAGTGCCTTTTACAACTCTACACTAAAAAAGAAAGGGAAAGCCAGAGGTGTGTGCACACAAATAATATCTAAGCAGGTAGATTTGATCTTGGATGCTAGACAGAAAATCCTCAGCAGAATTTGATGATAAAAATCCATCATAAATTGTGTCTTCATCAATCCAAACACACAATCACAAATGGTAGCACCTTTTAAAATGTTAAGTAACATAACGCATTGGTAAAAAAAAACTTAAAAAAAATTAAAAAAAAGTAATTGCTAACCGTTATGTCATATTTCGCAATTTCAAGATGAATAGATGCCACAAGTCGTTTCAACTTCAAACTTTCTGCCCTCCTGAGGGATCTTCTTAAGAGCACAAATAACTGCTGTTGCACCGACAATGAAGTCCCTATGCCAGCAACAGGCCAGTAAGCTGAACCAATAATTCCATGTGACTTTGATATTCCTATTTCTGACAACAGGTTAGAAATTGCCGCCAATGTGAATGCAAGAAGCGTGTCATCACTGTACTGTAGACAAAAGTAATATCAAAAAACAGGTTCAACAAAGTTACAAAGACATGATAATTTTTGCAGTTACAAATCAATAAAAGTTACAGAGATTAGATATTCAAATTAGAAGCCACCAAAGGAAACAACTTAAGACACAACTTATGTGACACGCTATGTCAAACATAAAATGTAAAATTTCAAAGACAAACAGATAATATCAGTTCATAATTAACTGGCAGGCAGCAACTTTTGTGGTTATAACTTTTACGTTTTACCCTTACGCTAGAGTACTAACTCAAATTCACATAAAAACTGGCAAAGTGAAGTCCAATTTGGCTTCCGAGTCCTCAAATTTTCAAAGTATTTAACCACTCAGAACCAAGAAACAGTCATAGAACTAAATACACTGACTGGATAAATTCATATAAATGTCTAAGCTGCTCCAAGACCTCTACAAGTTTACAAGTTACATAATGAGACTCCAAAATTCTGGTTTAAGAGGGTATGTTTTGGTAAGTTATACGCATCAGAAGCTGTATAATTTTGCTAGATTCAGCTTTCAGCCATTCACTTCATAACAAAATACCAAAAAGAAAAAAATATACTTTAAACAGAATTTAGAAAAAAATAAATGCACCTGCTGAGAAACACGAACTGCTTCAGTTAAAACCTGAATATATGAATAGATTTATTAGCCAATCATCATCACTTAAAACCTGATGTTATGAATAAAATAATTGGTCAATCATTATGACAAAACCCATATGCTGAGAACAATGAACCGTGTGTTGCTGCAAATACAAGAGGCAGCCAGGAGGATAAAATGCATAACAGGAGATAATAAAACTGAGGCCATTATTCTTATATGCTTACTTCCAATGCTTGCTTGGGGTGTCCTAGATGAAGATGCATCATTCCTAAGAATAATAAAGCAATTTCATATTTTCCGAGGCTACCGCAACCGGACACAGGGGGAAGATATTCAATTCCTTCAGTCCCTGCACTTTATTAGGAAGGTTTATCACATAAATTGCCAAGAGACACTACCAAAGGACAAAGACAGTTTCGACAGGTTCAGTCTAGCACTGTAATCTTGTAGCAAGTCAGATGTTTAATGCAATATGCAGATATAGAATGAGGGATATTTTATCGCGTGAAAGAAAAACTATTGTGGAAACACTGTGGTAATCATGTTCATGAAGAAAATCATGACCTTGAGTCCTTGATGTATAGCTCCATAATATGCAGAATTTCACATTTGTAGATTAGCTAAACACACACAATAAAATTTAGGGGCGTTCCAAGGACCAATCATTCCTTGAAGCACGATTTTTGAAAATGATGCAAAGTTATTCAAGATAGAGACTATAATAGAAAAATAATACTACCTCCGTATTCATATATTGTTTATATTTGATTAGGTACTACTATCCATACATAGACTTACACTTAAAGTTTTATCATAGTTATACAATTTAAAATATAACCAAGTGGGATCTTGTTAGATTCGCCTCGTTATGTAGTTTTTAAATATAGAAATTTTAAAATTTTTACTTGTACCGAACTTGAGTTATTAATGATTTAAAATGTGCATTGGACTACGTGAAAGGTGGGTCCGTAATAAACATTTCAATACGGAGGAAGTATAAGCTTCATAGATTAGTGAACAATAGAATATCTATCAGACTATCACTAGAATACAGATACTGTAAGTTTAAAGTGGAATGAAGTTACTAAGAGGGTGTTTGGATTAGCGATATAAAATAGATTAGTTGATTATTGCGTTTTCAAAACGCAAATAATCAGGTTTGCAGCATATTTTTTTAGCGGTTAAACTGATTATTTGTGTTTTGAAAACGCAATATGCAGATAATCCATTTTCTTACAACTTATCCAAACACCCTCTAAGAGTAAGACTGCTGAGTAAGTAAACCATACAATTACAAGAAAGAACTAGATAATGTGCCATTGGCTTGCGATAACAAGAACTGAATAGATAGTTACAAAAGAATCATTTGCCTGTTTGCATCACATCAAACAACCATAATGTGTTCTCAATTACTAAATCATGCACTATCAACAGTTTAACTGTCAATAAATACACTTCTCTTTACTTTACCAACTGTGGTTAAAACTACATCATAAAAATATCAAAGGAAGAGCAAGTAAATGGATAGAAAAAAAAAATCAAAATCACCAACGATACCTATAATCGAAATAGCGATGGAGGTTTTCCAATGCACCAGGATAGTCATCGTGATAAAGGCTATTCAGATAACGCAAGTAATGGACCTAATAAAGAAAAGAAGACACGAGTGTTGTCAAAAATCACAGTCAAGCTTGTTTAACATACAAATCGAATAAGTAAACATGAATTTGGCATCCCTTTAAAGTAAGAAACTAACCCTATTTAATTCAGGTGCCAATTGCTGAAGCTTTTTTAGTATAGATTCAAAAGCATTTAGAGGGAAGGAGCTTCCATGCCTGCCAGAGATAGTAAACAGTTACCACTCTGAAAGCAAGGATCAGGAAATGAGATAATGAATATCACTTCAATTGAGTTGCTCACTTCTCAAGAGAATTTGCTTGCTCCGATAAGTACCCCTGCACCTGCCAATTCGTCCGCAAAAAGGTGCCACTAATAGAGCCAATATCCTTCAACACATTCGAAGAAAATCCACTGGGGTAAACTTCGGCATCCATTTGAAAAGTTTCCAGCCTTGAGCTTGATGGGACATCTGCGTCCGTTCCAGTGTATAAAACGTATACAAGCACAAACACATGAATCAGGGTTGTTCAAAAGAAACAACTCAACCATATCCAAATTTTCATATTTATGATGTTCTGGTGATAATAAATTATGAAAACTTGAGAGCTGCATACAAGAATGTGCCCAGCGAATTATACTAAAAGAAAAAGGAGAAAACTAGAACATTGGAATTACCATAAGACTTAAATGAGAACTTCTGATATCACAGCATAAAATGATGGAATTGTATGAAAGTGTGTCATAGTGAATAAGTATAATGATAAAATATTGTGAATATAAAAAATGTGATATTGAGCTTCAATGAATAAATTTGATGTTGAATTTGATAATTATTGAATAAATACCAAATTCTCAACCTCTTTATGTTTGCATAAGAGAGATGAATTATAGATAAAGTATTCATGAATTTGTGTGTGATTTTTCTAGGACGGAAAAAGACAAAATGAAAAGCTGCAGGTATAAAAGTTAAGTCCACAGAGATCAGAGAAGTTTTCATGTTAACATTTTTAAGACTGTTCCCACTTTTTCCAGGTAACAGTTATATTAACCATGAAAGTGGCATACCCTAAGAGATTGCAACTTGCCAACTTTCACATAAAAAAAAAAGAATAAATAAATAAAAAGTCTCGTATACCTTCAACAGTACAAGATTTGGGTGCATAGCCATGGAAAGGGGTTCCTCCAGTTGCAGTTTTAACATCTTCAGAATCATCACTATCTTTTTCATAAACAAAATTATCGGCCTCCAAATTCTCAAACTCTAGTGCATTGGCATCATTTGTTGAATAATCCAAATGTGATAACTCATATGGAGGGTACCCGGAGATGGACTCCTTACAATAAGTCCCTATATTTGTTAAAAGATGGCACATGCCCTGCAAATGAAGATAATATTAGACTTCTAATCTAGTCTTTGCATTGGAAATGCATTCAAAGAGAATAATTGCACGAGAAGCATGGATTCCAAGAGTGCTAAGGCCTGAGGGCTTACTACTGAAAAGGGTGTTCTATTGAGGCACACTGATTGGTATAAGTGCCCATCTAAAACACTGCTAATTCGGCAAGGGCAGGAAAAAGATCCCAATGTCTTATTTCCTAAAAATAGCTCCCACTCCTACAGTAGACTTGCATATCAAGCTACTTGATAGAAACAACTACCAAATCCTCTTGAGAAACCAACAGTGATCTCATGAGAGTACAATTATTACCAACAACAAAACTAACAAAAAATAGTTAAACAATATCCAACCTTCGGTACTCGAAATGATTACCGGAAACAAATGCTGCAATACGCATAATTACCTCAAACAACATCTGATTGAAGGCAAGCAAGCATCTCCGTACAAACATTCCAATGTTACTATTAGGATCCAACATTATTTGGTCATCATCCATGACACTCGAATCAGGGCCCCCAAGAATTCCTAATAGAAGAACACATTCTAAATTATGAACATTTTTTAAACATCTTAATGCAGATTCCAGCAGCAGATTTCTTAACATTAATAATGAGCTATCAAACAAGAACCTAGAGTACTCTAGAGTGCATTGCACATAAAATCTTATCCCCTACCCCGTAATTACCTCGCAAATCAGCAAAGAAATTAAACAAATCATCTGGTGAGGCTAATGACGAAAGCCTCCTTATTAAGTGATCACTCAACCAGTGATTCAGCAAGCCACCAATCTCCCTTAGCTGCACAATCAACTCATCCAATGTCGGCTCAAAAATCCCATCACATGCCTAAACAGTGCAAACACAGTTTACTCAAACAAACCACTTTGCCAATATATATATATACAGCATTTACAAAATTATCAAAAGCATTCCAACCTTCGTGAGAGATAAGAGGAAAATGCCAAGACAATTGTGCTGGGAAACAGAGGAGAAAGGAAACGGGACAGAAATTTGAGAAGGTGGCGCATACACTTGAACTAGAACACAGATGGAGATCTTGTGAGGGGTGACAGCGAAAGTCACCGGGGGCTTGGAAGCAGCCGCCATATAACCACGGCGGGTTTAAGCTCACACCTCTAGAGCATATTCTATGACATGCAACAGAACAATTATTATGATAGCAATGGAAGAGATGTACATGTACTAATAAGCATCAACTGATCCTCCGGCTATTTTACAAATACTGATCTAAACCAGAAAAACCATGTGGCCTCGGAGTAGTGTATTAAGAAAATGACTCAACATAGTTGAAGAACTCTTGCTGATTTAAAGCAGAGATAAGAGCAATAAGTATATTCAATTCCGAGCGAGACTTAAGAAACCACAGCGTTGCGAGTCCGAATTAGAAGGAGAGGGTGGGGCACCGCTGCCGCCGTGGCGAGTCAGAACCCGGAATTCAGGTGGATGCCTGACGACGCCTTGTGGTTAGCCGATGGAGATGGATGGTGGTTGAGTGGTGGTCTGGTGGAGGCTGACTGCGGAGGGGCTTGGAGAGGGAGTGACGGGGATGGGAAAGGGGAATTGGAAAGGAAACCCTAGGCGGGAAAGTAATTGAAAATAGTATGGAAAAAAATGAGTAATGTTACAACGTCGACACTACGTGTATACCTTGTAGCTAATGACGTCGATACTATGTGTAATCTTTGTGGCTGCTTTACTTATAGTTAGATTTAATGGTAGTCATATATGCCTATAAATAAGGCCTGTATGTTCTCAAATTGTGAGTAAGAAATGAAGTTGCAAAAACCGAAATGAAGTTGCAAAAACCTTATTAATATATTATCCCACTTCAGATTTTGTCTACTGCTCCAATTTCCTTATATTCAAATACTTGCTTATATACTTATATTATATAACACGTTATCAGCACGAACAGACTCTGCCGAGGTTCTGCCAAAATTTTAGGTACAACTTTTATTCCTAGCTTTTCAATATAATTATGGCTAACATTTCAAAGCAGGAATTTCTCCCGTTATAAGTTCCTGGTGATAAACACATGTCCTGGGCATGAGACGTTAAAAGGCACCTGGCTTCAATGGGGTTAGAAGATACTATTACCCCAATAAAAAGGGCAATAAGCCAAGATCGAGTAAATTGCACTAAACAAGCTTGCTCTTAGTCCTGGTCATGAATACCAACAGGGTCCATAGGTCTTAGTTTGGTTATACCAACAGATTTAATGAATCTTTAGTTTGGTCATGTATACCGACAGAGTAACTGCTATCATATATTTCTACCATCACTTTGATGAGCTTTTAAAGTGACAATATGTCATACTTGAAAATCCACCAAATTGTGGAAAATATTATTCGATCGCCTGAAAATGATCGTAATGTGTCTCTTGGCCGAATAAGCAATGAAATATTATGAATCCAGGACAACAAGTGTTCCTCCATTCCACTGAATCAAAATATCTATGGTGTTGCTGAATGAAGATTTAAATCTACCAAAATCAGAGGTATATTTGTTTATTTATTATTTCCAATATTATTATTATTTTAACTAACCTTGCAGAATTGGGTTATATCTGAATAGCCATATTTTGAGCCAACAATATGGAAATGAAATTGGCCTTAATGAGCCTAAAAATATTGTGGTGATAAAAATATCACACTTGGCTTGGGAAAGCAATTTGTGTTATTGGCTAATATTTGGCCGGAATCAAATAATTTGGTACGAATCAAATCGTCTTTATAATGACGAAATGCTACAAACCCCAAATGAGGGTAAACCCCAAAGGAGGGTATATATGTGCCCGGTTAAACCGGATGAATTGTGAAATACTCAAAATGGTATAAAAAAAAAAGACCATTACGCCTACATATGAAAAAGGGTATTGAAAATCCACTAAAATGTGGAAAAATTATACCGTCATTGATGATCATATTGGCTTTCTTCGCTGAGAAATGAAACATTGTTGAAAATTATGAATTCAAGCCAACAGGTGATTGACTTTTCCAAAAGGAAAAATGACTGAATATGATATCCATGGTGTGGTTATTGTTATACCAAAAGGCAAAATATTGACCAAATCATGATCGAAATTGAAACAGGGTTAAGCCATATTGGCGAATAATGAAAATGTAAATTCCCTGGAATTAAATAAATTTTCCATATGATGACAAAATGTCTTTTAAACCCAAAAGAGGTTTAGTATCACCATACCAGGAAATACACATTATTGTGATATCGAAAAAGTTGTTGGACATGTAATGTCACCTGGCTGGACATCTGGCTCGCTTATATTAATCTCAAAAGAGTAAACATTAAAGGCCAGATTTTGGAATGGACCATATTGATCATGATCATTCACTTGATAATAGAAGTGAAATATGGTATCACACATGAGATTAAATAAATTCATTGAGCACAATATTGGTGCCAAATAAAATGAAAGTTCACGCATTTATTCCCCGTTATAATCTCCCTTTGTGCATATAAATTATACACTTATTGGACAATTAAATTTGGATGCCAAATAAAGCCAGAGATATGTGCCTCTTCGAAAGTGCTATTACACATGTTATACTGAAATGCAATAGCCATTATCCCAACTAAAGGTGGGAAAAACCCACTGCTAATTTAATCAGTGGAAGTTCAAAAAGACTCTGGAAGAGTCATTGTATACTTCCTGAAGGAGAATAAAAATTGTGCTTGAAAATGCACTATGATTATGAAAATCTCGAAAGAGCTTACTAAGCTTCAGTGATATTGGGAAATATTGATGTCACTATGAAACATTGAATGGGGCAATAAGACTCTTGATTACTCAAATCATGATGCGGACAAAATTGTTTAAAAAAAAAATTGCATCAATATCTTCTAGCATATATTATACAAATTAAAGTTGAGTGCCACTGAAACAAATTGTGATAGACCTGAAGTCTACAAGTAATTTTCTTAATTGGCACGATCGGCTTAGGCATCCTTCTAAAAGCATCATGCTGAGGTGACTTATTGAAGATTCAAATTCAAATGAATCTATATGTGTTGCTTACACATAATTAATTGTGAGCATAATGACATCCAATAAAGAAAATAAGATTGGAAAATGCCACTGAATTTTAATCGCGTGCAAGCCTGGCCAAAAGTATATGCCAAAGAAGTAATAACTAAAATGCACGCTGAACTGATAAGGTCAAAGTTACCTACAACAGTTCGGGGACATACTATACAGCAACGCTTGTGTAAATAAAGCCGAGAGACTGTCATTAATTCTCTTCCCTAACATTGATATAAGCCCAATGCATAATAATTGAAAATATTTTGGGTGCGCAATATACGTCCCCATAATGCCACCCTAATTGGACTCCCAATGACGATTGGGTATATTAATGTCGGATACAAATCACCATTAATAAATTATTTGGTACCAAAATTTGGTGATTTTATATAAGGTTTGCAAATTATTTACCGACATTAGGGGGAGATGTGGATCAACCGAAAAAAATTGCAAATTCACTGCCAAACGTATCACGTGGCTCTAAAAGGGTTACTAAATCCCACATGTCGATATTACCCAAGGAAAACTTGTTGCCTGAGTAAAATGCTTATTGCACAAGATAATCACTTGGTGTCGAGTATGTCCTAAATGGACCAATTACAAATATGAAAGATAAAATTTCTTTCACGCCAAAAGTGCGATAAATCATCTGGTTCTAAAGTTAAAAATCTTCGAGGTTTATAAATTTTATAAAGTGATAAAATTGATGAAACAAGCTCTAGAAATGAGCAAATAGCTCAATAAAGAGCAGGGCCCTTAAAAAGGAATGAGATCTCAATCAATTGTCACAAATAAAATATTTGGAACCCAGATGAAATTATATTGCAAACCTAAATCGGTTGATGAATGTCGGTTAAAGAAAATATTGGTATTATGTGCAATCTAAATGCACGTTATTTACCAGCCTCAGCAAAAGTTTAATAAATGAAGGTTATATAAATGACCCTATATGCCCATGTGTTTTTATAAAGAAAAATGGGTCAAAATTTGTAATCGTTGCAGTCTATGTTGACGATTTAAATTTAAATGGAACTCCTGAAGAGTTGAAAAAGACAGTTGAATATCTTAAAAGGGAGTTCGAAATCAAAGATTTCGGAAAAACGAAATTTTGTCTTGGCCTGCAAATTGAGCATTTGGATAAGGGCATATTAGTTTATCAATCAACTTATACCCAAAAGGTATTGAAGCAATTTAGAATGGATTATGCTCATCCATTAAGTAATCCAATGGTTGTTCGGGTACTTGATCCTGTAAAGGATCCTTTTAGGCCAAAAGAAGATAATGAAGAACAACTTGGCCCAGAAGTGCCATATTTAAGTGCAATTGGCGCGTTAATGTATCTTGCAAATAGCACGCGACCTGATATCGCGTTCGCTGTTAATTTACTCGCAAGATTTAGTTCTTGCCCTACTCAACGACATTGGAAAGGCATAAAGCACATCTTTCGCTATCTCCAGGGAACAATTGACCTTAGGTTATTTTATCCAAAAGATTCTCGACATGAATTGATCGAATATGCTGATGCCGGTTATTTATCAGATCCACACAAAGCCAAATCTCAAACAGGCTATATTTTTGTGTGTGGTGGAACTGCTATCTCATGGAGATCTATGAAACAAACATTAACGGCTACTTCATCAAATCATGCCGAAATATTAGCAATCCATGAAGCTAGTCGAGAATGTGTTTGGTTGAGGTCAATGACTAATCATATATTGAAAAATTGTGGTTTGGTCACTGAACCAAAAATGCCCCCAACAATTTTATTTGAAGATAACTCGGCTTGCATAGCCCAATTAAAAGGGGGTTATATAAAAGTAGATAGAACTAAACACATTTCACCAAAATTTTTCTATACCCATGATCTTCAAAAGAATGGTGAAATTGATGTGCAACAAATTCGATCAGATGAGAACTTAGCAGATCTATTGACTAAGGCATTGCCGACTGCAACGTTCGAGAAGCTCGTGAAGAAAATTGGAATGCGGCGGCTTCGAGATATAATGTGATGTCCAAATCAGGGGGAGAAATAAATACAAGAATATTGTACTCTTTTTCCTTCACTAGGATTTTTTCCCATTGGGTTTTTTCCTAGTAAGGTTTTAACGAGGCATATTCTATGTATTAAAGCAGCCAAGGGGGAGTGTTACAACGTCGACACTACGTGTATACCTTGTAGCTAATGACGTCGATACTATGTGTAATCTTTGTGGCTGCTTTACTTATAGTTAGATTTAATGGTAGTCATATATGCCTATAAATAAGGCCTGTATGTTCTCAAATTGTGAGTAAGAAATGAAGTTGCAAAAACCTTATTAATATATTATCCCACTTCAGATTTTGTCTACTGCTCCAATTTCCTTATATTCAAATACTTGCTTATATACTTATATTATATAACAAGTAATTGTTATTTTACTCATTATAAGAGGCAAATTAATTATGACTGAATTGAAAAAAAAAAAATAACAAATGGAGCAAACTATAAAGGGCAAATTTTTTTTTAAAAAAATATTACTCCATGAGAATAAAACAAAATTATTATTATTATTTATTGGAACAATAGTTTTAATTAGAATAAAAATATGACCATATCAAACCACAAACATACAGATCAGACCAGACAAATTTAGATCAGACCAAACCAGATCTTATAAATTCATATCAGAACAACTTATTTAAGACGAAGAGAACCGTGTAATGGTTCCATGTTCCACCAAATGATGGGGTTGAATTTTCACCTTACCTTTATCTATTTTTATATTTTTTATAATTAGTGTGGTATGAATTTTCATCACACTTGAAATAAAATAAATAAGTAAAATATTTTGGTACTAAAACACTAAAATAAACAACGCCAACAACAATAATATCTCTATAGAGATCAAGTACTTGACAGTAACCATAAATTAAAGCACATAAGTATTCGTTTTTAACCATTAGCCATAGTATTTATTAATCGAGTTAGTCGCAACAAGTTTGATTGAGGAATGTGGATGTAATACTTTCCACCCAAATATGTTTTTTTTGGCTGATTACCCAAATATGTTTTGGATAAAAAAAAAAAAAAAAAAACTCGGGGGTGTTATAGTTTCCTTTATGAGGTAAAGAAGAGTACCATTTAGTGGACAATTGTTTTCGATTTATAGGGCTCCAAATAGGTGTACAGTGGCCTCCCAAGTGGCCGTTGGGGGATGCAGATACTAGAGTTAGGGACCGAAATTCATTTACCAAATATTTTCGTCTTTATTTATGTGACACCCCGCACAAGAGTCGCCGCGTACCGAGGTAACAATTTAAATTTCCAAGCCTCAACAAATTCTACGTGCCATTGATCTACATCTTTTTGCTTTCCGAAGTGCGACCCAACTTCGAGGACGAAGTTGATTTCTAAGGAGGGTAGACTGTAATACCCGAGAAATCGACATCGGATTTTAAATCCAAAAATTAAAGAATTGGATTTAACTATCGAAACCGAAATAATTCCGAGAGAGCGGAATTCAACATTTTCGGACGATAGCAACTCGAAGAGAGTTATCGGATTATCCAACGATTTCGGATAATTCATATGATTTTAAAAATCATAATAATAATTTTAAAAAAAATAATAATAATAAGGGCCGAAGCCTAGTGGTCGCGCGATGGCCGCGCGGTAGCGCGCCACCGGCGCGCCGCCTTACAGGGGCGGTGAACCACCGCGTTTCAACGCGGTTTGCCTCATTTTTCGAACCAAAGTGCAATAAATCGAGCATTGATCTGTGGTTTAGTCTTAGGGGATGTATTGGGACACTCATGGAAGGATTTATGAGGATTTAAAGTCTCCACAAAGTCATAAAGTATGGAGCAATGCATAAGAATTTGGATAAGTGCAACCAAGTTGAATGGGGTGAATTAATGAGGTTGTTAGGCTTCAAATTTGAAGCCAATGACTGCCATAACTCATCCCCACATTCCAAGGTATGTTATGGCAGTCAATTGAGCAATAAACACCCCCAATCCAATCCCTTTTCAACCCCAAAAACACCCCCACAAAGTGCACCTACGAATTTCAGATTTCCATTGGAGAGTGGGTGAGATTGTGTGGGTTCTTCTTCTTGTTCTTGAGGCCTTGGACGAATTGGGAGGTCCAAACACTTTCTTTACAAGTTGGTAAGGTTCCTAACCCAAATCATTGTCCTTGAATTCGATTATCAAGCCCTAACATCTAGTATTCTTCCAACAACCCCCAAAATAGGATTCATTCGGTAGATTGCGGAAGAGGGGACTGTTTCGGTCGATTTTGGGAGCAATCATGTAACACCCCGGTTTTGGTAACCCAGGCCGGGATGCCACCGCCACACCTCCCTAGCAAGACACGGTTTCTCCGAGCTCACTAAAGAGATGCAAGGCTATGGTTTTTCAGAATTTAAAACATTCAAACAGCCCATTCATATATAATTTAAAAATAATACATCAAAGTTGCAGCGGAATTTAAATATAGGGCCGACATGGCCAAAACACGGGTTAAACAGGCCCGTTCATGCAAGTCGTAATTAAGTGCAGGGATTTAAAATAAAGATTTTCCCTAATGTTCCCATGTATGCATATGACGATGCATATTCTTCGTACTCTGTAAGAAAAAGAGGATATATGGTTTGGGTCAGCAAAAACGCGCTGAGTAAGTTAACACATAGCATGGGTTAGGGGTTTCAAAGCCTTTAATTAAATTAAATAAAAAGATGTTTTGAGCTTTTAAAAATTCTTCCCGATACGCCACCATCTCAACAATATTTAATTTAGCCGGCAATCCGGCGGCCGCAGCCAATTTCATAAAATCTAAGCTTTTTAATATATTTCCCGTTACGCCATCATCTCAACAATATATCATTTAGCCGGTGATCCGGCGGCCGCAGCCAATATCAAAAGTATCATTTAGCCGGTGATCCGGCGGCCTCAGCCAATTTCAAAAATATCATTTCTCATTATTTTTCGTTTCTTTTATAGTTCACCATTCACCAGGGCTCTTGTGACCGCAATCCTCATAATCAATATTTATAAATAACCATTCGCCAGGGCTCTTATGTCCACTGGCCGTTCGCTTGGGCTCTTATGTCCACAAGCCGTTTGGTCGACCATTCGCTAGGGCTCTTATGTCCACTAGCCGTTCGCTTGGGCTCTTATGTCCACAAGCCTTCTGGTCATATTGATAATATCAAACTTGGTCACAAATTCCCCAATGTTTCAAAAGAATTCTTTTAAAGAAAATGTTTTTATTTGGTGTAACGGGATTTTTCAAAAGTATAGATATATCGTAATTCCAACGTCTCGACCTTTTGTTCGAAATTTCAAAATCTCTTTGATTTAAAATCACAGTTTGCGCCTTTTTGGTTTAAAAATCCATTACTTAGGCGATTGATCTGAAATTTGTACAGCAACTCAAAAAACATCTCAACGAACAACTTTTGTGTTTTAAGTTTTCCGGAAAAACGATGGGAAGCATGTCAAAAATCAAGTTTTCTACAAAAACAAAAAGCTGTCAGGATTCAGGTTTGACAACGTTAAAAGATTTGACTTTTTATCATATCAAATGGACTCCAAAAATTCTGAAATTTTACAGACACATACTAGACTTGATTTCCAACAACTTTTGTTTAGATCATGAAGATTGGTTCGGACTAGAAATGATAGAAATAAGCTCCTCAAGATCGGTTATGAAATCTGTCATCCTTTGAAAATTCTTAAAGACGCAGAATATGTCCGATACGATTTGGGGTATCAAAACTTGATGAAAATCTCTGAACTTTTTTACACAATATAGATTAAGATCTTTGGATCAAAATCTTAGTTTTGAGTTTTCAGGTTTGAACACTTGAAGTAATAGAAATATGCTCATCAAGTTCGGTTAAGAAATCTGTCAAGGTTCTTGACATTGGTACTAACGCAGATCGGATCGGCTCAGATTCGGAGGCTCAAATCTCAACGAAAAATTCTAAAAACTTACAGTAATGTTCTAATCTCATAGATCTACAACTTTCATGTTCAACACCAATCCTAGATCGGCCTAGATCCATGGTCAAAATAACCAACAAGATTGAGAGTGAAATCTGCCAAAGTTCTAAGATTCAGATTTAATACTCTTCGGTTTTGGGTTGGTTTCAGGTTTCAAAACATCATGAAAAATTCTAAAATTTTTACAGAAGCTAGATCTAAGTCTTAGGAACACTTTTCATGTTTTGAGTTTTCTTGTTTGAGCAGCTTTAGGGGTTCGAAAAATTCATACAAAAACGCTGCGTTGAGGGTTTCTCTTGTTGACAGATTTTTATAAATTTCCTTGAGTTGAATCTCTATGTTTGGTTGCATTTTTATAAATTTCCTTGAGTTGAATCTCTATAATTAAGGAGAAGTTAAGACGTAATCCAAGCTACAAGCCGAACGAAGCCATGGATGGTATTCAAGCAGCATTCGCAATTGAGATTTCATATCGTATAACATGGAATGGCAAAGAGACACACTGACAGGAATCCATGGAGGTGATGATGATTCCTTCAACAACCTACATGCATCTTGCGATGCCCTGAGAGCATCAAATCCTGGTAGTTCGGCGGATATGGAGGTATGCCAGGATAGTATGAAGTTTCGGTGGGTGTTCTAGGGTGTTGTATGTGTATTTTGAGAAGTGATGCACCATTTAACAAACTGATAATCTAGATAATCAGATAATTGTTGTAACAAATATGCAGTAGAAAATTAAATATTTGGATGAAATTATGCTTTCAAAATCGCAATAATCACATAATAAATTTTACTTTGGTATATGCATAATATCTATTTTACTTTGGTATGCAGGGGCGTACCCAAGCCTAGGTTTGGTGGGGCTCCAGCCCCACCTCAAAAAAAAAAATTATATATATATATAAGTATTGAATTAAGTAGAGTTTTAGTAAAATGAAGGGTTTTGTTGACTTTGTGGTGCCTTAGAATTTAAAAAATGCTCCGTTTTATTGTTGTTAATGAAGTTTGAGTGCATTATTCTTTACTCTTTCAAACCTCTTCTTTGTATTTGGATTTTCTTTTAATTTGCCGATCCTCAAGCGAATTATTTTTTGTTCTTACCTATAATCAAAATCAAAGTATTGTTCTTGCTGATTGAGACATAGTATGATAATTGTAAATTGTTCTAGGAGAATATACTCAATTTTATGCATTTATTTTTGTTCTCAACTAGTTGATATGTGTTTCTCTGCATAACCTTGATGTTTTCTACATCCAAGAATCATTCTAATCAATGTTATTTGTCCTGTAAATTAAAGTCCAAAACCTTGTGGATCTTAAAAATTACATTGAAACTTGACACGAGTGGCAAGGAATTGGTTGTTACCCAAATTAAATTAGTGTTGATGGGACATAAAAATTTGTTCACACTACATAAAACAGATTGAAGTGATTTGTTGGGGCTCACGGGTATAGCTTTTGCTACCTGTTTTAATTGTCTTCTAAATGCATATTTACGCTATTAAACTTTTATATTGAATTATAGTTATATTCTGTTAATTTAAGTATATCGTATTATTTTTCTTGTGGATAAATCTTTCTCATATTTTGTACTTTTTATGAACAAAATAGTATATGTAATATTTTGTATACTTACGGTTGAAAAAATAAATTTGAGCCCTACCTATAAAAAAATCCTGGATCCGCCACTGTTGGTATGCATGATATCTGTTTTACTAGTTTTTATATTTTTTTGATATTCTTTGCTCCTTTTTTTCATTGTTTGCGACTCTAAATGCTCTTTGAATATCATTTTAATGTTTTAAATTGTGATACTATTATTTTGTTTTCATATGATAAATGTGTTTTATACATTAATAATAATTATATATACAGGGGCGGAGCTAGACGACGTGTAACACCCCGGTTTTGATAACTCAGGCCGGGATGCTACCGCCACACCTCCCAAGCAAGACACGACTTCATTCGAACTCACTTGAGAGATGCAAGGCTAAAGGTATTTCAGAAATAATTTAAAAACAAGCCACGGAAGTCTAATTTAAAATGTATATAGTTGCATCCACAATAATAAAATAAGTCGCAGCGGAAATGTAACTTAGGCCGACATGGCCAAAATGCAGTGAGTAATTTAAGTCTAATAAAATGCAATATTCACAGATATTAATTCAATTCCCGAGCCCCAATATGCGTGCATACTCATACCATTTCTCCATACTTTGTAAAAGAAAAATAAACAACGGGTTTTATCAGTATATAAAATACTGAGTAAGACAATCCTAACATAGCAATAAAGGGGTTTTAAAATTAATAATTAAAAACTCATTTTTAAGCATGCATATTTAAAACATGTAATTTGACTAATTAATAGACAATAATTTAATTCACATATTTCTCATAACACAATTAAATTTAAAAAGGATAAATTAAGGCATAGGCATAAATTTAAAGCATGACTTAAATAAATAATTAATAACATGAGTAAATACATAGTTTAAAAATTAAAGTCTTTTAATTTCATTCTCGTTACTACCAATCAAGGTCCAACTAGTTTCTCATAAGTCTCATATCTCGGGTTTACGTATTTCATTGCCATCTTGGCAAGCTATGTATATCGATTGCCATTCGGCAAGCTCTGTGTATCGATTGCCATTTGGCAAGCTTTGTGTATCGATGGCCATTTGGCAAGCTCTGTGTATCGACTGCCGTTTTGACATGCCGTGTATATCAACTGTCGTTTGACAGGCTTTTCAAGCGGTTTCACTGCCACTCGGGCAGGTCGTGTATATTTCACTGCCAATTTGGCAGGCCATGTGCACAACTGCCGTTTTGGCTCAATATCTCATATCGGGTCACCGTCGTCCTTACAGGCACGACATGAAGAAGATAGAGGGGCACCCTGCAGAGCACTCACCCTCTGGTTTAAGTATGGATTTCACTCAACCTAGGTTCAGGGATTATTGAAATTGTTTTTACCATTTAGACATAGCTCGCAAATCGTGCGTTTTCAAAAAGTCAAGTTTTTCAACATATTAACCAAAGCCGTTGCCACAGTTTATGCAATTTCAGTTTAAAAATTCAATTTAAAGGAAATCGACTTTAAATTCGTACAGCGACTCAAAAACATGCTAACGAACAACTTTCATGTTTGAGTTTCTCGAAATCAGGTGAGGAAGCAAGTGAAATTTTACAATCTCTTCAAAACATAAAATCTGTCAACTTTTCTAAAACAGCGCACTGATTTTCAAACGAGTTTTCGACATAGCAAACGACCGCCAAAATTTATGAAATTTTACAGACTCACAACACAAAAATAAACAAGTTTTATTAGACGCATTTTATGCAAAATCATTACGGATTAAATCAGTTTTGCTCCTCAAGTTCGAATTCAGATCTATCAAAGTTGTCTTAAAAAACACGGTCTGTTCAGATCGGGTTTTGACTATCCAAACGTTAATGAAAATACACAAAGTTTTACAGGAATAATCTTGAGACAATTATCTACAACTTTTATTTTTACACGAAAGAGTGATAGAGAAATGCACATCAAGTTCGACTAGGCATACTGTCAGTTTTTCGAAAAAGTCATGCAACTCAGAAAATGTCCGACGCGTTTTGGGGAAACAAAACTTGATGAAAATGCGTGAAACAAAACTTAATATGTTAGGAACAAATCTCTAGTTCGGAGTTTTTCGTTTCGGAGATAGGGCTTTTCGTTCGATTACAGAAAACGCGCAAAAGTGAATCTTTTAAGTTCGATTTTCATGTTTTGATTAAAAATAATGTTACGAACTATACTAAGCCATCGATATTGATATGTAAGGCATTATCTTACTTTAGATGAGATCTAGGTCGCCTCTGAATCGTCCGGCGTCTACGGGATGTCACGAACGTATCTCCTCAACTCAATTTCCTCTTCCATTGGCCACGAACCGAATTCGCAAGTAAAAATCTATAGTTAGATCGAATTTTTGGATTCAAAAAGGTGTAAGAAAACTCAAAATCCACTTACCAACATCTAGGGGTCTGTCTTCTCCTTCTCAAGTCCTTCTTGTTCGGATTCGTTCGTCGGAAACTCAAGAACACAAGGCAATATGAGGTTTTCAGTTTTGGGAGAGCTTGGGAGAGAGTTTGGAAGAAAATGGGTGAAGGGAGTCTGATGAGAATGGCCAAGAATCTGTCCCAAGTCGTCCTTAATACCCTTCCATCGTCTGGGATCATGTTTCTAAAGTCGGGGGTCGAAAATAAGGTAAGAAATCGCCAAAACGTGCAAGAATATCACATCCTGTGTGATCACGCGGCCGTGGCGCATTTTCCTTCCAGACCGTGCGGCCACCTCGCGGCTCTCGGCAAGACTGCGTCGTGGTCCGGGCCGTGCGATCCGTCGGGCCTTTTCTCATCTCTTTCGGGTTTCTATCCTCCTACGTTTTCGGGCTCGATTTTTCGGGTCATCATTGGATTACAATTTCTATCTTAAATTTATTTCGACTTAAATTGATTTCGTGTTTGAAACCTTAAATCCGTCGAGTTTGGATTCGTCGGCTTCTAATTCGTCGTCTTTTGACTCCCGTGCATTTCCGACTTCACGGGTTCTTGGAATCAAAATTCCTTCGCTCTTCGGATTTAAATTCTATTTCTTATTATAAAAATTACGGGTATTACAGGTTCGAAACCAAAGTCTTAGGAACACTTTTCATGTTTTGAGTTTTATTGTTTGAGCAGCTTTAGAGGTTCGAAAAATTCATACGAAAACGCTGCGTCGGGGGTTTTTCGTGTTGACAGATTTTAGAGTTTCTAAATCTCTATGTTTGGTTGCATTTTAAGTCACCCAAAACCATGGTAAGGTTAACTTACAGTGGGGATAATGTCTAGGAGGTCACGGGGTCGTCCGGAATCCACGGGATGTCACGAACGAATCTCTTCCACCCGATTTATTCTTCATTTGGCTCTGATTTGTGTTTGAATATGAAGATTCGTAAGTTAGGATGATGGTTATGATCTTAAAACCATAAGGAAACCTGATTTACATCTAAGAGTATAGACTCTTACAATCACTAAACCATAATAACCATATTTGCCGTTTTGGCTACAAGAGGGGGCGGCCCAACGAGCTCCACCAAGTGCACTTACCCTCTAAAACATTGGGCATCCCACTCGATCAAAACTTACAAAGTTTCAAAACCATACTTTTACACTTTACAAAATCACACATGTCCAGATTTCACATATTTCCAAAAATGAGAGCCATTCGACTCATAGATCATCAAAATACACAAGTACGATTTACCGACAAAAATAGTCCTTTGGGCAGTTTCAGAAATCGCTTATGGAAACTTAGCAAATCATTTTCAAAAATTCCGAAATTTTTACAGGAGCTAGAACACACCCAAATGAACATTTTTCATAGAAATAGGCTTCTTCAAAATCGGACTCTAAGTGACCTAAAAAAAATGATTTCAGATCCATCTTTTCCAAAGAGTGTAAATCCTACTGTTCATTCGACCACAGTCTCTTTAAAAATTCATAACAAATTCAAACTTACTCCAAAAATTATGAAATTTTACAGAGATGATCTAGACACATAAAGGAACAACTTTCATGAAGACATCAACCATTGGAAACGACAATAGGTAGGAGTAATATGAACAACAAAACTGAGTACACCATGAAACGAATTCTGCCAACAGGATTTCAGAAAATACCAGATGAATTTTCGACGCTCAAATCATGTCCAAAAATTCTGAAAATTTACAGAGATCATATTCAAGGTGTTAGGAACATTTTTCATTTAGAAAGGTTTTCCCAAAAACGAACGGATCTAGACGAACAAGGATGAACAAAAGAAACTATCCTGAAGAAACCCTAAATCACAGATTTGACAAGGAATGGATTTCGAGTTGAATCTCCATGAATACTCAACCAAAAGCTCTAAAATTTGAAAGGCACAACACTAACTTACCATCTATGAAGTGGTATCAAGAAATTCTCAAATCCAAGCCTTTAGGATGTCCAAAGTCCACAACTCCATTGCTATTCCTCCACAAAGCTAGGTTTTGGACACATGGAGAGAGATTCTTAGTTATCTACCCAAAGATCTCAATCTAAACAAGATATGTGAACTTAAAAACATCCTTACCTACTGGATGAAGAGATTGGATGTTGAAGAAAGCCTTCCTTGCTTGACCAACTAGAAGAATACTCATAAATCCCACCAACACTTTCTCAAGTTTTTTCTAAAATTTGCAATGATGGGAGTGGAATCCAAATGGCTGCCTTTGGTAGCTAAATGAGGGTATTAAATAAATTCCCACAAGACTTCTATCCACCCTAGAGTGTTATAGGAGTCACAAGTCACATGGAGACACAAGTCACAAGTCACAAGTCACATAGGAGTCACATGCACAACCTAACAAAGTTGGCACTCACTATGGTATATGTCCAAAGACAGAGATGCTGGGACTAAATGGCTTGGCCAAAAATTCTAAAATTTGACGTGCATAATCTAGACACAATTTGGAACAACTTTTGTGTTGAACACTTTAAGTGATTCCCACTGTAGGTAGGTCAAATAATTCGATTCTTATAGCTAAAAATTTCTGTCAGCTTGTATCCTAATGGTAATGGTGTGAATGACTTTATCACTTCATAATTCAATCCTTATTACTCTAATTGTGGCCCCAATACCTTATAATAATAATAAGAATAATATGTATATATATTTATATATATACTAAAATAAAAATTAAGTGATCTTGTAAGTCATACATAGCTCCAAAAAGGAATATATTCCTTATTTGAAAATGACAAGATATGATTAATACTCCACCCTACAATTTCAAACAATAGTCAAATTATTCCCAATTATATTATGACATTCTAGAATAATTCCATAAATAAAAATATGGGTAGAATGATTAATTAAGAATATATAGAAAATAGATAATTCTCATTATAATTTAAACATATGAATATATACATGTATATACATGTGTACATGTTTGGAAAGATTATTTCAAGACCAAGGTATATATATGTGTATATAAACTTGTATATGGATTTAAAATATTCTATGAACCATATACTTATTACACTTGATATTGAAATCCATATATTTATTTGAAAAGACAAATATATATATAATTTTTCAAAGTATGTTTTGTAGAAAATAATATACTAATCTTTAAGCAAATATTTGAACATATAAATATATATAGATTTGACTAAAAATCTACTTAGTGAATTAATCAAAAAAAAAATATATATATTCATATATATATTTCGGGCAATTTCTATGGTATTACAATTATAATGAAGTAATTGATGGGAATTGTATCTAAATCAAACACACACACACAAAAAAATTGTCTTTTCATTTTTGCTAATATTTATATAACTAGTATTATTTATTTAAAATAAGAATAATGAATGCTAATTACTTTGTTACGCTTGGAATATCGCTACTATGAGAGTTTATTTAGCTTGCCATTTCTTTGCCCTTCTGGTGAATCTACGTACAATTTAGGCCAATCAATTTTGTAGATGCTGTTCTACCCAAAAAAAAAAATGTAGATGCTCTAAGCCTCTATCACCTCGGCTTCTACAAATTCTGCCATCTACTCACAATAGGGTTATTTAGGTTCAATTACGGATAAATGTACTTTCATAGGCTTCTACAGATTATGCAGTCAGGGATAAATGTACTTTCATAGGCTTCTACAGATTATGCAGTCTACTCGTATGAGCTCCTTCTTACCAACAACAAGATCCTGAGAGGGATACACTGCAATATGTTTCTAGTGATGATCAAAGGCATACACACTGCCTGGCGCAAATCATTGTTCATTTTTCTGATCCAAATAGTTGAATTCTGATGTCCAATTTAATTCTGTCATACACATTTATGACTTATTAAACATCTTCTTGGACTGATTTTCGACCAATTGCAAATTCTATAAACAAAGACTGCCTGCTCCGCAGATGATTCGTAAATTTATCAAACAAGACTCTACATTTACGCTACATTTTATTTTACAAAACAGCTTCAACGTCATACACAGTGACTACATAACAGTTAAAATTCACTCGCCGTCCCACGCATCATAGCGCGCGGAGGTCGAGTTCTAGTATATATATATATATCACAATAATAATAAAAAAATGGTCCTCAAAAATTGGAGGCCCTGTTCGGTAGGTCTGGATGAACCCGCTAATCGCCGGGACCGCCGCCACCATCCCAAAATTTCATTTGAGCTTGTTTTCCAATTCTTGGCGTCCGTGTATTTAAACATTGCATGTGTGTTGAGTTTATTGGATTAAACTTGAGATTATAATGTTAATAGTGAAGGGATTTTACGGGTTGCTGAATCAGTGTTCTTGAGCAATTGTTTAATTTTTTTTTAATATCATCCCTTGTTCTTGATTGGGACACGTTGATCCGAAAAAGCTGTGGAAGAATTGTTATTGATAAGCAATCATTAGCGCGCGCACAAAAAAAAAAAAAAAAAAAACCGAATTGCAGTACAAAGTTGGAGATTTGATATCACTAGCTACTCCGAGGACTTGGGTTCCGACCATCTTTCCGATAAGAAGTCCTCGGATAACACTACAAGAAAATTGCGTTTGACCGACCGAAATTACCGACCGACATGTTGCGGGTCGGATTTACCGACCGCAGGACCGACCGCAACATGAGGTCGGTAATTTAGAGCCGTTATGGTGGACCCGGTTTCCGGACGACCGCTGCACCGACCCAATTTAATTCGCTCGGTATCACCGACCGAATTACCGACCGCAACTGCGGTCGGTAAATTTTTTTCAATTTTTTTCCAATTTTTTAAAGGTTTTATTATTTTTAAAAAAATAATTTAATCTACCGACCGCAATACCGACCGAAATGTCGGTCGGTAAATTTGTTTTTCATTTTTTGTAATTTATTTTTATTTTTAATAAATGTTTCTTTAATTATTTTTTAAATTTAATTATTCCTTTATTTGAGTATTATTTATTTTATAATTTAATTATTATTTATTTCAACAATTTAATTAATTATTTATTGTATAATTTAATTATTTATATAATAATTTATATTTATCTTAATTTCAAAATGAACTTATTAATTATTTTATTTAATTAAGTGATTTCAGGTTTTTTTATTTAATTATTTTATTTTATATTTTACTATTTAATTAATGAAATTTTATATTTTTAATTAATATAATTTTAATTTTGATTTTATATTTTAATTTAGTTTATAATTTACACATTTATATGTATATATGTACTTATATAGGTTATATACATAACATTTCATACATTTACATGAAACATGAAGTGCACAGATGGCCACACGCGCGAGGCATGCAATTGCCTACCCGGATTCGAGGCCTCTCTTCAGCAAATTCTTTCAACATAGTATATGGGAAGGTGTACTATAAAGGATACATGGCGGAATATGATTGATGTGTTAGACACATAGCCAAGCTGGTTAGGGTTGAGGATGGTGATGGTGAGGTGGGCGGTCGGTAATGTTCTCCAGGACCTCTTAGGACCAGATTGTACCGACCGCAAATGCGGTCGGTAATTCGGTAGGAAAATTTACCGACCACTGTGCGGTCGGTAATGCGGTCGGCAAGGTTCCGACGGCAAATTTTTTTGGTCGGAGGAAAAATACCTACCAAGGAATTACCGACCGACCCTTGCGGTCGGTGGTGCAGTCGGTAATCCCCGAAACGACCCGCATTTCGGGGTTACCGACCGCAGGTGCGGTCGGTAAAACGAATTTTTCTTGTAGTGTAAATGGTCGGAAATATTTCCGAGGACTATTCCTAGATTCTCTTCTCGGTATATTTTCCAAGTAATAGTGCTCGGAAAGGTCATCGAATATACCGGGACTCAACAAACCTGTTTCCGAGGACTTGTACTCGAAATTGTCCTCGGAAAGAAATTTTCCTAGTCCCATTGCAGCATGTTTTCGCACCTCCAGAGCCACCTATAATCAGCAATATCCAAAACAAACAATCATATACACGAGAACACAAAGTAGCCAACAAAGAAAACATCCATTCAACAACCTTTATCCCATGTTCGACATTCAACAACTACAACACACAACTACGACAATGTAACGCAAGTTTCATAAGTCTTGACATCAACATAAACTTCATAATACGTCATAATCAAATCCTAAGACATGGCATCAGAGACATCTTGAGGGCGAGTGGTCGGAGGCGGGGGCAGAGCGTCGGCGAGGGAATCCCGTCGGAGGAGGGTGTCGCTCGTCAGGAGGGAGGAAGGAGAAAAAAATGGCGCTGTCAATGTGAGAAGAGGGAAGAAAATAACCTAATTTACAGAACTTGTTTCCGAGGACTAGTCCTAGGAACAGGTCCTCCGTTGTGATTCCGAGGACCAGTCCTGGATGCAGTACTCGGTAATATTAGACCCGGTTCAGACTCGTATTCCCGGTCCGTGTTCCTTGTTCTTGTACTCGGAAATGTCCTCGTAAATCTTGACCCGGTTCAGACTCACTGACCCGATCCGCATACCTTGGACTAGTCCTCAGAAATGTCCTCGCAAACGTCCTCGTATATTCTCCTTGTCCCACATTTCTTACATTCCGAGGAAATCCTATCGGGCCTTGTTATCCGAGGACTAGTACACGATTTTGTCCTCGAAAACTTCCGACTAATTCTCGGTCCTTAGAAATGGTCCTCGAAAATCAGGCTTTTTCTTGTAGTGGTATTATTTAATACCATGTGAGAGGGTGGGTTTATGGTATATTATTTTTTTATGTTTATTTTCTTTTTTTCCTTATGCATCTCATAATTATTAAATATTAGTATGATATTAAAATAATATTATTTTTTATATATTATTTTTTATATATTAATGGTTTTAATTTAATTATTTAATTATTAGTTTTAATAAATTGTTTATTAATACATATTAATTATTTTAAGGGGTTATTTATAAAATAATTTAATTTTAAATATATTATTTATTAATAAATTAGAAAACTTTATTTTTATTTAGTTTTTTAAAATAAAAAATAAGAGATGATGATGTAATCAACATCAACACCAAACACTGTGTATAACATTAATTTAATACAATACATCATAATACAATACACCCTCATTAAATAATATAATATATCATAATACAATACAGTGGTCCAAACTTGCCCAAACAGTTGAAGTTCCGTCAGAATGATATTGGAATTCCTCTCAAATTGTGAAACCGATCTATTGAAAGTCACAAAGAGTGTTTCAGTGATTGGGAAAATTTTCCGATTGTTTTTATTTTAGTGAGGTGTTAATTGTGCACATCTAAATTGGGACCAAATATCACTGTTCAATAGTTTAAGACTGTAAACTTGTGTAGACTACATTGCATACATACACTTCTGTGCGATTTACGCGTACGAAAATCTGTTTCCTTGCATTTGTTTGGACTATTGAGCAGGATTTTGACTGACTTCAAAGGTCTAAGATCAAGGCTGAGACAAGGAGAAGAACACCTAAGTAATACTATATATATTTCTGCATAATTTTTCTCACTTCCTTATATATACGTACTTGTTAATTATCTGTTCAAACTGCATTGCATGCATACACTTGTGTGTGTTTTTGATCAAGTCGAGCATTTCATTAGATTCGTGATCTATGCATAGGGAAATCTGTTTCCTTGCAAATAAATAGGCAAAAGTTGGTAGGGTCAAGTAATAATTTCAAAAACACTCAATGGTCTAAAATTGAACACAATATGTTTGTAATGGCCGAAAATCATAATTCAAACTTATTATGGCCCAAAAACGGAAACCACTCCTTATAGTGGCCTAAAATTATCATTAACTCTTTGAATTTTTATTATTTTTATTATTTTATTATTTGTTTCATACTTTCATATTTTTATTAAATATTTCTTTTATTATTTTTATAATTTAATTATTTATTTATTTGAGCCATTTAATTAATTATTTATTTACTTATTAATTTAATTACTGAATTTCATAACTTCTTTAAGTAATTTTATTCTTAATTAACTCTAGATGCCAATGTCGCTAACGTAACTACTATAAATGAAAGTATTGATAACTTTATAAATGACTTTGCAGGTAGGATAAAATTCCAAGATGAGGCCATTGGAATGCGGTTAATGCAAGGGGTCGAACGGAGATTGGAAGAAGCAGTAACAAATATGCTCCTAGAAAAATTAGAGGTAATCAGAGCTGTGATTGTTCGTACCTATAAAGAGTACAGCTCAAGAAAATAAACATCAAACATCATATATATAATTACTGTAACCATCCAAAACTCTCCAATTTCCTTCCACCCAAACTGTCATCTTCCCCTCATCCAAAACCGTCTTCTCCCCCACCCAAAACCATCATATTCACCACCTAAAAAACTTTGAAACCCACATATGGCAATCGCTCTGAGGCTATAATCTAACATTCTTTGATGGACGAAATTATTTATTTAAAAATCCCACCGCCGGATGAAAAACCTATGGAAGAAGCCATGCCGGAAACTTGCAGGAAAATCACGTCCATTGATGAAGAAATTACGGGGGAATCCATTCAAAGTTCCATGGATAAAGAACCTACACGTGAAATACTAGGGATGGAATTCGTGATTCATCCGGTCTACACATATATGTGTGATGTTTAGTCCTATTTGTGTATTGCCTGCAATTATTGCATGTGATGGGAGATTAAAAGTGATGTATAGATCTGAACAACAGTCATGGTTAAAAGTGGTACGTTATATACTTGTATTATGTGATGTACTTGTATTATGTGATGACTGCAAGTATTTCATTTGATGTGTACGTCATTTAATGTGATGGAAGACTAAAAGTATTATATATATATATATGTGAATAATAAATGTTTAATTTCTATATGTCAAAACATTACCATTTTAAGGCATAAAAATCTGCACCTAAAGGTGCTGCACCCTAACCTCTTCCAACTGCAACCTGCGATATTTATTACAAATAACTCATCAAAATAAAATGACTGAATTCTGAATGTGTAATAGATCAATTATACCTCAGATAGAACAAAATGGGTTGCTAAAACAAGATATTCTCCTGCCAGAAAATGGCGATTTCCACACAGATCGCAGAGCTAGTACTGTTTTCCTCAAAGATCGTAGAAGCAAACGGGATACAAAATTTCCAGAGAGAAAAAATTTGCCTAGAAAGAACGTAGTATGATTCAGATGTGTATAGCATAAAGTAATATTCAGAATTAAATACAGTTGAGTTCGACAGATACTACTGTCATATGCATGTGCAGTGGAGCTGCAATTAAATTAAATAATGTAGGGTCGGTCAGCCCAAAAAAGTGGCTTATTAATGAAGGAAACAAAGAAAATAAAAACTACTAATAAATACAGTTGCCTGTAGTCACCAGCAGTAATAGGTAAGGGCATTAAAAACAGATCGGGGAGTGCAGCCAGTGAAAACCGAAGGAGAGAAACAAGAACAAAGAAAGATTTTTACCTTACAGAATAAACAAAGTGTGGTGACAGCCCACTTGTGTGTATATTCAAGAAAAAAGACAGACTTTCTACCTTACAAGAAACGACTAACTTCATTCTTCAGCTTTAACCCTTTCTTCCGAGAACCAATCTCCAATCTCCATAGCAGCCACCAAAATCTCTCTCACCATTCAACCCTTTCTTCCTGGAGAAATGAATCATTTGCATACAGAAACTCTGCGCCACCTTATTGACCTAATTCTCCTCCATATTCATTTCGGGTCAATAAGAACCGAAAGTGACGGAGGAAGGAAGCCCCTATGCCTAGTCAACATCCCGTCTTCTTCTGTAGTATCAGATCTGGAGGTGGTTCGTGATCATTCCTCGGTCCTGGGCATTCACGCTTTTATGGAGATTGGAGAAGGAAAGAAGGTCCCAAACCAGTTACGCAAACTTGTACTACAGTTCAGAACTTAGAAGCAACACCGACCAAGCCAACAAATGGGTGGTAAATTTCTTGCAGGATCTACAGGAAGTGTTCGAGGTACCAAAGCTTAACCGCCCTAGGAATGTTCAGGCGGCAAGCTTTATGGCTTTCCTTGTTCAATTATTGATTGGTAAACCACACTTTCATTTTGTTATCAACGAGTTACAGTATTTTAATACCATTCTTCTTGATTCTCCATTTCAAAGCACTACTGAGAATCATCATTCGGTAGTGCAAACTCTCTTGTCTGAGTTTGAGACACTGGCTAATGAATGTGGTAGATTAGTTCACTCTTTTCTTTTTTCTCCGCATCCTCCACCACTCAAGAAGATTGATAAGATCCTATCAAAGCCCATCATCCTCTTGAAAGTTAATGTGATCCAATTCTTGAATTCACTCTCATATATTAGCACTACTCCCAATACCCTCCAGTTTGCTATGTCTTCGGTTTTCATTGTGGATTCTTTCCTATATGATCTTGAGAACTTAATAAATCGAGAAGATAATTCCATTCTTGAGATGAAAAATGACGTTGAAAAGCTTCATCAGAGCCTAAAACATTCTTGGTCTTTGTTGAACAAGCATTACCATGAGACTGAGGAGCTGAAACAAATTGTAATGCTGGCATATGAGGCTGAATATCTGGTCAATTATTTTTTGAGTGGAGATGCTCCAGCCTGGTACCTCGCCCTTAGGCTCCCTCACATCATCCACAGTGTTGAGCTCGTCGGGAGTAGGCTTCCGGAAATTGTTATGGAAAATCATGATGTTGGTCAGCTGTTACAAGTAGGAGAAGACTTTGGTGATTGGAAGATGGATGGGACTATGGTTGGATTTGAAGATGAGGAAAATAAAATTCTTGGTGATTTGGTTGGAAGTGGAAAAGGCTTGGAAATTATTTCCATCATTGGGATGCCAGGACTTGGCAAAACAACTTTGGCCAAAAAGATGTACAATCATCCCACAGTGAGAGATAGATTTGACAGAATTTCTTTCTGTATTGTTTCACAAAATTATAAGATGAAAAAATTACTAGTTGAGATCTTAACGGGTTTGGATTCTCATGTCAAAGAAGCCACACTCGTAGGAGAAAGTGAAGATGATGTGGGTGTACTTATCCATAAAACCTTGAAAGGCCGAAGGTATTTTATTGTTGTGGATGACATATGGGAGTTCAGCCCATGGGAATGTATTAAGAGGTACTTTCCCGATGATGGAAACGGTAGCCGGATACTGCTCACTAGTCGGAACAAAGAAGTTGCCGATCAATGCAATAGCACTATCCATGCACTTCCCCTTTTCTCAAAAGATCAATGTTGGGAGCTATTACAAAAGAAGGTTTTCCATGGACAATCATGCCCACCCAAACTGCAACACACAGGAGAAAATATTGCAGCACAATGTAATGGTTTACCACTTGTAGTTGTAGTTGTTTCTGGAATTC
This sequence comes from Hygrophila difformis, assembly GCA_030278955.1. Lineage (NCBI taxonomy): Eukaryota > Viridiplantae > Streptophyta > Magnoliopsida > Lamiales > Acanthaceae > Hygrophila > Hygrophila difformis. The sequence goes on along the minus strand of JAOANR010000001.1, from coordinate 48,425,483 downwards.
TTACGACTACGCAGAAGGATTTAAGTGCATGGGAAAATGTGAGACAAAGTTTAGATTCCTACATCTTGCCTAATCAAGACAGTGCTGTCGCAAAATCATTGGAACTCAGTTACATGTATTTACCTCACCATTTGAAGCCTTGCTTCCTCTATTTTGGAAGTTTTCATGAAGACGAACGAATCGTTGTAAATGAAGTGGTGCGACATTGGATTGCTGAAGGATTTATTCCAGTGGATGAGAGAAAGAGATCAGAGGATATAGCAAAGGAATATATGAAGGAGTTAATTGGTAAAAACCTCGTTATGGTTGCCGAAAAAAACTATAAAGGGGAAGCCAAAGTTTGTAGAATGCATGATCTATTACGTGACATGTGTTTGAAAATTGCCAAGGATGACAACTTTATGACAGTCACGGAAGGGTGAGTTCCTTCACTCCCTTTTTATTACATGTTTCATTTGAAACTTGATATTTCTGGTTAATTAAAGAGATGGTATGTATTGGTGACAGAAAATAACTATTAAATGTTATACTCTTCCATTTTCAGTGACGATTCGTTCTGGGATCACCGAGTCCAACGTGTGACATGCCACTCCAATGGATGGTTTCAGCCCTACTCAAAGCACATTCGGTCTTTATTGTGCAGTACTATTAACAGTAACGGGCGACATCCACAGTTAGAAGTTGGCCACATGAAAGTACTTCGAGTCTTGGGGCCTATACATTATGAGAGTGGAAACCAAAATCTAGTCCACTTGAGATACTTGGACACTTGGATACTAAAACCAACAGACAGATTTTCCAGTCTTGAGTTCCTTATTGTTGCTACTGAGGTTTATATATCCTCGAGCTTTTTGGATGCGTTGATGAAGTTGAGATACCTTAGAGCCTACAGAGTATATTTGGACATTGATTTTAATACCTCCCATACCTATAAGCTTGAGTATGTTTCCGAGGTCATGATTTCCAAGAAAGAGGATGTTGAGCGGTTGAAAGTTTTCCCCCATATCCGCAGACTTGGATGTATAATAGATACGGAGTCAAGATTTATTCTTGATATCAGCTTATTTATCCAACTCGTATCCCTTGCATTAGAGAAATGGGCAAAGACAACAGTTGAGATCACATTCCCAAGTACTATCATAAAGCTACGCCTACAAGGTCGTCGTTTCTGCATGTCTAGCGAGCAAATATCTATTATTGGGGCACTACCGAATCTTGAGGTTCTCAAATTAATTGATGTTTATTTTGATGAGGAAAAGTGGGAGACAAGAGATGATGAATTTCAAAAACTCAAATACTTGAAACTGAAATGGATGCGTGACCTTGTTGAGTGGAATGTGTCATCCTCGGAACATTTCCCTGTGCTCCGACACTTGATCATTGATGAATGCGAGAAGCTTGAGGAGATCCCTAGTGAAATTGGCTACATCACAACGCTGCAATTGATTTCCGTAAAAGGGGACTGCACACCGCAGTTGAAGAAGTCTGTAAATATACTTAAAGAGCAGTTGAAAGACGGGGAAATGAAGATGTTACAATCGAAGGCAATTTTACAGTTGTGGAAGTAAGATAAACCTCAACTTTGTTTATCTGATTATATTTTTTCAATCCCCCACAACATATCACTAAATATGAATGTGTACAGAGCATGTTTGTACTGATCTTAGTTTGAGTTTGGTTGTCTTTTGTTTGTTTTAGTTCACCAATTCATTTGTATTACTTTTGTATTTTAGCCAACCCAGAAATCAATCTAATTAATTATATACAGATGGTAATAATGAACCAGCAAAACAGGCAGATGGATGCATATAGGTGAAATTCTGGATTTCCTCTGCAGCCTAAATAGACATGTGAAGTTTTATTTGTATATTTTTGTTTTCACTATTTAGTACTACTACTATATTGAAATCTAATGTAAGTTGTGGGTATGTTTTAATCTTTGAACTCTATATTTATCATCCTTTAGTTTTTTTACCAAGTGAGAAGGAAAGAACATAACAAAAGATGAGGCCTAGTGGTGCCAAGAAGGAAAGAACACAACAAAAGATGAGGCCTAGTGGTTCTAAAATCATCTCTGCCTTGTCCAAGACTGTTAACAGAAAACGGGGGACATTTTCAGATTCTCTGAAGATGGAAAATAATTCATGCTAACCATGAACCAAGTCAAACAATTCAATTACATGAACAGCTACTGCATTTCATTTGAAATAATCCAATCATCCTCAATGCAAAGATATTCAAGAATAAAGAAATATGAAAAAATAGGCTTGACAGAGAAATAAAGCAATAAATACATGAAAAACTGGGATCTGCTATATAGTATTTTGCTTCAGTTATAAATGCTCATGACCAAGCAGCATATCCAGAGCCTTTTTAGCATATTTTGATCCAATTGACAGCCATAACTCACCAAGCATCAAGGTTGCAGAGGCTTTGAGAAGAACCAAGTTGTGACTGACAATAAGAAAGACTAGCCAAAGCATATGGAATTCCTAAAAACTGAATTTCCTGACTTCTGAAATGAACAAAATGGGAACACAAAGTCCAACACAGAAATTAACATCAAATTGTCAGAAAAGAAACACAAAACAAAAGCTCCTTCTAAGCAACGATCTTGCTTACTAGACGCCTTTAGATATAAATATATACTTCATTTTTTTAACGTAACATTCTCTAATTTCACACAATTCAAGACATATTTTTAATGCATAATAACTCAGTATAAAAAGTAAAAATTATAAAAAGAATTAATATTCTAAATCAATACTTTATCTTATATAAATATGTTAAAAAGTCAATTAAATTTACCCTATGAATAGTTTCATAGTAATTACTGCAAATGTAACATCTAAAAAAACAGAGGAATATATATATATGCCTATAGGCAAGTCTCTGTATATATCTATATATATGTATTCAGTGGAGAGGGAGGTATATGTTTGGGGGGCCATGGCCCCCTCAAATTTTTGAGATTTTAATAGGATATATATAATGTTAAAAAATAAATTATATGCTAACTGTGCTAAAAAAATGAGATTTGTTTGTGCCCTCTCAAATTTTGATATTAATTGTCATAAAATAAAATTTGAGGATATTTTGTATCTTATAAGATTTTATACTACCTTAGTTATCTAAGAAAATTTCTAAAAAAATAAAATTGAAATCTCTACTAATTTGTATATCCATCAAAATTCTTTATTCCTTATGTTTTTCACTTTATTCTCAATCCCACTTTATTACTCATCATGTTCTTGACGTTTGCACAAGTTACAATTACAAGTAAGTTGTTCCAATCTCACTTCTGAAGCAATTATCTGGCTTCAGAAAGTCGGTCTCTCAATCTTAGTGGGGTGTATTCAATACTGAGTCTGTAGGATTATTTTGAATTTTTAAAGTTGGCGTGTATACAATTTAGATTTTAAAAAGTTTTGAAGTATTCAATACAGATTTTAAAAAGTCTTTAAAAATATATGTGTATTCAATACAGATTTTAAAAAGTCTTTAAAAATTGGAGGTATTCAACACTCCATGAATTTTATATCTATATATATTTTAATGGATTCTCTTAAAAAAAATATAACTAAACAAAATCTCTCTAAACAATCCAATATTTCTAAAGGTCAGCATAACTCTACATAGAGTCCACACAAAATCAATCAACTCTATGTGAGTCTCTAAATTCACTAATTTTTTAAAATCCATAAATATAAAAATATTGTAAGTTTTTTAATAAATATATTTTTAAATATGAACTTTGCTAATATATATAATATTTTAATTAATATTTATTTACATAAGAGTAAAAAATATAATAAATGCAATACACATCGAATTAAATTTGATGCAATTTAGAACTAAACCTACAAAGCTGTACAATATACACCATGTTGTCATTTTGGCATTGTAATAGTAATTTTATTTTGGTTCTTCAATTTACCATTTAAAAGTGTGTAGATTATTTTAAAGGGAAAAACTAAAAAGGCACTAGTATATAGGGAAAAAAATATTAATAAATATTAAATGTAATATTTTTATAATTTTTATATATAATATCTTTCAGGCCAAAAATATACTACTATTATTGAACAAAATATAAGGATTTATTGTAGAAATAATAAATTTAATAAAGCCTTCAAATAAATTTCAGAAATCTGGTTTCTTTGAGACACTGATAGATTTATTTGATGGAGTTAATTTCTTAAGGAAGATTTCAATCTATTTTCCTTTAAGTGATTTTGCTTGTTTAGATCAAAAGCCGGAAGTAGCACTTTTGATGATTTTTAATTTAATAATGGACGGGAAAAGATTAGATTTGTTTTTATTTTAAAAAAAAAAACTAACACACCCGCCTGCACAATGCGCGGGAAGTAAAATTTACAGTTTTTTTTTAAAATAACATAATATATTAAAAATTCATATATTTTATTATATAAACTTAATTGGGTCATGCTCATTTTTCGACCACATACTATTGAGGAAAAATGTAACCAAAAAAGATGATAAAAAAGAGACCGTCCAATGAAGGTGTAAAAGAAAATTCCCTACAAAAAAAGTTCATAATATAAAGATTATTGATTTGTGCATCTATTCAAGTTTTTTTTTTGGCGTATACCGGGTATTCCCAGACCACATTGAACACAAAACCAATCCCTTGAGGATCTGGTGGGCATTGAAAGATTGCATCTCCCAAAGTAGAATTCTAATACACAAATGCTCGAACCCGAAACCTTTGCTTAAGCTGTCATAGCCCCTTACCACTCATGCCAATTGCGTTTGATTATATTCAAGATTGATTTATGAGTTTTCTATATAACTTTTGGATAAACTAATTTATTAAGTTTCCAACATTGATTTATGAGTTTTCCATATTATTTTTCTCGATCAAGAATTACAGCAATTGATCCAAATTTAGAATAGAAACATGGAAGAGAATAGAGATTATTTTCCATGTTAGAAAGGGAAAAGGAAAAATGAAAGAGAATATAAATTATTTGATGTGATCTTTTTTAATAACCCAATTTATTGAGCTCGTTTTATTAATTGACTACTACTTTTTTATGTCTTAAATGGACACATTAATTCACTGCAACTATCAAAACTATCGATATATAATGTACCGTTGTAGCCACAACCATCTCTAAATAATACTACCATCATTTATGTAAATCACTCATAGACAAATTTTTTTATATACTGCGTCTTTCAAATAATTTATTATATAATTAGTTATTCAAATTTATTTTGTTTGAATAACTAATCATTCAAGAGATACAACAAACAATAATTATATGACTAATTCTAAAACAAATATTTAGATAAAAATAAACCTATCTTAGGACATAATGGTGGTGTTTCGCAAAACAAATATTTGAATCAGCTCATTCGTGAAACAAAATAATTTTTCTAAAGAGACAAAATAACTTAAAACGGCCATCAGCTCTTTTTGACTCTACAATGAGTGGAATTTTAGACTTCAACTTATTGTAGGCAAAAAGTTAGTCTCTAGTCAAACAACTAATTTTGAGTAATTTATTACTCATGTAATCAGTTAACAACTAACGACTAATTGCCGAACATTACCAATAAACTAATTCTATTTTGACATTTGCAATTATATTAAATAATTATTTAAACAGTATTGATTATTTGTTAAAACCTTAATTGAATATGACATTAATTACCAATAATTAATTCCAGTTTATGTAGTGTGTATTAGTTATCAGGTTTGTAAATAATTTAAATCCACGTTATGAAAAGATACAAATTTGTACAATATAAAATTAATTTTTAATAAATATACAATAGTTTATTTGATACATGAAAAGATACAATTATATGCTCTAAAAATCTTTGAAGAATAAACCATTGGCCATTGTTTAGTTAAATGATACATTAATTCATTCTAGCAAATGAATGAAATACAAATACATGAAAAGATACAATGGTTTATTCGAGCAATGAATGAATTGAGCATTCATACACTTTATTGAACAAATCAATTCAAATAATTACAATTGGATTTGATGATCTCAATCCCACAAAGGAAACTAAACTTAAAAAATATTCACAATTCCATCTACCATCTCATAGGTCTATACTATTATGTCACTCCAATTGACTTTCTAACTGGCGCTTTAGAATTGCTTCACCACAAAAAAAAAAAAAAATCAATGGCCCTTTTCCAGATACATACCTAAATACACAACTATCAAAAATGAAAGAAAACAATGTTTATATGTGATACAAAAATATAGATAGAAGAATAAGTTAGATTGGAGCAGATAACATTTTCCACCATACTTAGCAATTAAACAATAAAAGGAAGGTAAAAAGCTATGGCGAAAAAAAATATCTCACCAGTCAAATAGATTGTAACATAATAAAATACTATATATTAAATTGTGAAGAGCAAAAAATTTGTGAATACCAAATATGATCAGCGTGGTTAAGGAGATAGAAAGGTTTTACCTTGTGCTATATATTATGAAAGAAACCCTGTGAAAAAATATCAGAAACTGCAAAAAACAATTTTTCACTGCTAAAATTCCTTATATATTATGAATCCACTAACCTTCTATGCATTTTCATCAGGTTTCCATCTGTCAATAAACAACATTTAATCGGATACGTAAAAAATTACATTCATCTTACACAAACATAATAAAATACACAAATATTTCATACTACAGAATCGTAACAGCAAATACAATTATTCTCCCAATTTCATTCATTAATACATTCAATTCAATTTTGCCAAGTGGAGATTGAAGTTGGGATTCGTAGGAAGATGGAACTTGTAGGATTGTAGGAAAAATAGAAAATAAATGGAAAAATGAAAAGACTCAAAATATTTTTTAATCACGATAAAATACAGTCTTCTACTAAAATGTCATATATTATAAGGTGCCAAAAATAAATCGGACTACGAAATAAATCTCAACAAACTTAAACAACGAACTTAACCAAATAAATCTCAACAAACTTAATCAACCAAATCATTAACTTATTCAAATATTAATATATAATTAGGATAATATATATATAACCAATATTTTCTATATCAACTTTTCTTTTACCACGTTCACTATCTAAATATTTATTTTTATTATATTATTTTTATATGTTGGTGAGGTTGTTGAATTGGGGAAAAAATTGAATGAGACGTTGAAAAAAAGAGGTTGGAAAGTGGGGGGAAATTAGACTATATTACTTATATATATATATAGAGAGATAGATATAGATGACTTCTGAGCTTATCATAGAGAACACGTCATCAGTTGTGGTCATGGTGGTCTGGAGCTCAGTTCTCGAACATTTATAACTGAAGCAAAATGCTATTTAGCGTATCTATATCCCACATCGTTAGTGATGTGTCCCCTTTACTACCTTATATGGTTGGGAGCAACTCCACCTATCATCAATTGGTTTTAGGTGTGAACCTCTCATCTATGAATTTTTACAAGTAGATACCAGTTTTTCATGTATTTATTGCTTTACTCCTCTGTCAATCCTATTTATGCATATTTCTTGATTCTTGAACATCTTTGCATAGAGGATGAATTGAATTGAAATGCACTATATGCAACAGATTTGAATAGTCCAGCTTGATGAATCTCATTTTGATTCTCTACCTTGGTAACTATGTAATTGTTAGTCCAAGAAAAAATTGGCTCTGCCCATATGAATTAGACTAGTCCGCATATAAATTAGCCCAGCCTATGAGTTGCTACTAGGGTTTGCGTAGGTATATAATAAGACCTTAGGCGGCCATATCAAAACATCTCCGATCAACTCTTCAAAGAGCCGTATTATTTTTCATTCACAGTTTTTCTTGCTTTCATTTTTTCTTTCTTTTACAGTTTTATGCAATTCATTACCTTACCGTTTTCTGCAATTAAATTCTTTACCGCTTTCGTTCAATTCCTGTAATCTTTTCAATTTATTTAATATAAGCATTCCTTTTAAGTTCTTCAATTTTTTAATTTTGCTTGCCTCCCTTCGTTTTCGCTTGCCTCCCTTCGATCCTGTTTGCCTCCTTTCTATACAATTTTTCTGATACAATAAATTGGCACGCCCAGTGACACACGAAGTGGAAACCATATCCACTTGAAGAAGATGTTTCTACAAGAGCAAATGTGTGCTAAAACATATATTGCATAATACGCTGGCGACACAGTGGTAAACATTGCACCATGGGGAATCAAACATTGCACCATGGGGCATCATTCAAAACCCCAACAGTTTCGGAGCAAATACGGCTATCGTTGACAGAATCAATGGTTTGATGCCATTTCTGGCGAAACATCTGATGGATATCGTGCGGCCTGTAATAGCCGAGCCGATCAGGTAGACAAGGTGTGTGGATCCACGCATCTTCAACAAGAAGAAGTTGTTTCTGCGATCAACGGTAGTGTGTTGCCTTGTCACCCATGTCCTGGGCCATCCGGTGGCCAACAGAGGAGTTTGGGGGTCTCAACTTGCCACCCACCATTCTCAGATCTTGGTGCTCTGGGAAGTTCCTTTCAGTCACCCTACCAAACAACACCCGTCTATGCACCAGCAGTACCAAAAGTGCCGAATTTCACATATGCGGCACCTCCGATGCCGATCTACAATATGCCAGCCCCAATTGGTTGTTTAATGCCTCCGGTAGGCCTAGTGTGCAGCGATATCAAGCTCTTGGGCCGAACATGCCTACAGCGCCGAATGCGGCAAATTTCTCGGCAGTACCGGTGCCCATGCCAAACCCTAGTTGGACACCTCTAACGCTAGGGGGCAGTCGCCACAGTCACAAGGAGTGGAAATTGCATCTACCATTTTGTCTGCGCATGTTATGCCTCCTACGCAGGCACCGGCGGTGTCACCGGAACTGCTAGAGGATGTGATGCAACAGCATTTCGGGATCCAGTTGAGCCGATGGAGCGGTCTATTTACAGAAAGCCCTGTCCCGACTGGGTGAACACGATACAACCCTATCCGAGAGGGTTCAAAATGCCCGAGTTCACTATGTTTCCAGACAGATAGATGGGAAGGCGGCCAGAGAGAGGGTGTCCAAGATTTAAAGAAAAAGGAAGAGTATTTTTTTGTCTCTCTTGCTAAAAGATGTCTGCTTTTATAAAAAGCTAGACAAGTCAACCTTATTTAGAACGCACATATTTGCCTTAAGCCTAATCGACAAATTGTGCGAGGAGGACATCTGTTAATTAGTCCAAGAAAAAATCGGACCGACCCATATGAATTAGCCTAGTCCGCATAGAAATTGGCCCAGCCCATTAGCTGCTACTAGGCTTTGCGCAGGTATGATTTGATGTATAACTGGTATGATTTGATGTGTTAGTTTGTAGATGGTTTCGTCTTTCGTGTAGGAGCATCATAGGTATTAACTATGCTAAACTGAGTTTTGTACTTATGTAGAATGGTGCAGACTCACGTGTGGATAGTATTCCATAATTGGGTAAATTTTATATATAAGTTGTGTACAGTATCTATGAAATGGTGTAAAAAGAATCAATGTAACTCAAGCAGGATTGAGTCGGAGCACAATAGGACATAATCCGATGAATGGGATAAATTGATTGGAATACTTGCCAAAATAATCCTTTTCTTATTTGTTTTTGCCGATTCTGTCCTATTTGAATTTTTAGCCCTTTTTAGACCGTTAAGTTTGCTAATCCGTGCCAATACAGTCCAGAATTCTCTAATTAAGATAAATTAGATGACTGGACAAGGTTTAGGCTTAAAAAATGGCCAGGTCGGACTCATTTGACACACAGATATTCTACTCAAGTTATACAAGCTGTAAGGTTCGGAACCAAGTAAAATTCCATTCTCCAAGTCCGAAAGACGAAAAGCAAAGCAAAATCAGTGCCCTAAAAAGAAATTTTGGACAACTCCAGTGATTCGTCTTTCGCTAATCGTGGAAAACATATTCCAAACACTAATTCCGATGAAAAAAATTAGTCTAGAGTGCACAAAGATCATGTGACTGCTTTCAGATCATAAAAAGGACGCCGGAGTAAAAATGGATCACCGGAGAAGACGATGAATAGTAATTCCGGCAGGGATTCAAACTCATTCAAAAATGAAAAACTATACTCATTCAACTCCACTCGACATAAGGATTACAAATCTATGCTCGGATTTCCGAAACTCATATTGTAGCCCGTTGTTGCACTATCTTGGCCGGAATTTCAGTTTCTGGATCAGGATTTTATTCGAAGTTCGTTTATCCACCATTTGATGAACTTGATGTCAATTTCAACCGAAATCTCCCAATGATTGCAAGCGTAAACTCAAAAGACAATTTAAATCAATGTGCAACAAAAGCGATTGAAATTTTGAGATTACAAATCAAAACCACAGTTGAGTTGTAATAGTTATAGAAAATGAAAATGGAGATTGGTAGGAAGCGAGGACGTCTGATACCCTTTGGAAACAAAGGGTGGTTGGTAGAGTTGGAGATGTGGAGATCGGACGAAGGATGGCAGCGGTTGTTGTAACGATGGGGTGGATGATGGTTGCTACGGAGTCTGGTGGATGTCAAAAATCGGGTTGAGGGGGAACCTTGGATGCTGAAATGAGGGTGGTTGGTCGGACGATGATCAGTAATGATACAATTAAATTGAATGATGATGGGAATGGAGTGCAAATCGAACTTACGAATCATCATTTGAATCGATGAATTAATTATCATCAGCATAACTTACGAATCCACCATTATTTGAAGTGATGGACGCATGGGAGGAAGGGACTCTCGATGCCAAGCAATGGACGGTGTAGACCAAGTCTACAATATGTTCTGAATTTCAAAGATGCAATATGGAACTCAGAAAGATATATAAAATATCTTGTCTTGCAACACCTGTTAATGATATCTTGGTCAGGAGTGTTGAAATTCTGAGATGATTTCGAGAGTGGGAGCATTTAAATTTCAAGAGTGAGTGCTGAGGGATGGAGAACAAGAGTTTTCTTTTGGGGAAATGCAAAGGGAATTGCTGGGAGAAGAAATGTTTACTGGATTCGAATGATTTGTACTCTACTTGGACTTTGACCAAAGACATGGCATTCTTTTGTAATTTTAAGTTGCCACATCACTTAATCTCAGGTCATTAGTTAACTTAGGACTAAATTGGTCTGGATTAGCAAAGAAACGGATTAAAAGGGGATAAAAATTCGGATGGGATTAATTTGACAAAAATGCAAAGAAAAAGGACATTTTTAGCTATTTTTCCAATTGGGGATGCTACAATGTTTTGGTCTTAAGGTATTCGTGGTGAGCAGCAAAAGTTCAAAAGATGCCTAACAATTCCGAAAAGTTTTGAAAAATTATTATGTTTCTATACGAAGGATTTTAAGTATGTGAAGAATAACAAGCAAAAAGTGATTGTCAGTGTAGTATAGAGGGATGTAGTTGGAGGATTTATGCATCATTTCACATTTGGGATGAATCATTTCGCATACGAAATTGCAATCTTCAGCATACCCGAAGGCTGATGCTAATTGGGTAGCCATTATAATTAAGGAGAAGTTAAGACGTAATCCAAGCTACAAGCCGAACGAAGCCATGGATGGTATTCAAGCAGCATTCGCAATTGAGATTTCATATCGTATAGCATGGAATGGCAAAGAGACACACTGACAGGAATCCATGGAGGTGATGATGATTCCTTCAACAACCTACATGCATCTTGCGATGCCCTGAGAGCATCAAATCCTGGTAGTTCGGCGGATATGGAGGTATGCCAGGATAGTATGAAGTTTCGGTGGGTGTTCTAGGGTGTTGTATGTGTATTTTGAGAAGTGATGCACCATTTAACAAACTGATAATCTAGATAATCAGATAATTGTTGTAACAAATATGCAGTAGAAAATTAAATATTTGGATGAAATTATGCTTTCAAAATCGCAATAATCACATAATAAATTTTACTTTGGTATATGCATAATATCTATTTTACTTTGGTATGCAGGGGCGTACCCAAGCCTAGGTTTGGTGGGGCTCCAGCCCCACCTCAAAAAAAAAAATTATATATATATATAAGTATTGAATTAAGTAGAGTTTTAGTAAAATGAAGGGTTTTGTTGACTTTGTGGTGCCTTAGAATTTAAAAAATGCTCCGTTTTATTGTTGTTAATGAAGTTTGAGTGCATTATTCTTTACTCTTTCAAACCTCTTCTTTGTATTTGGATTTTCTTTTAATTTGCCGATCCTCAAGCGAATTATTTTTTGTTCTTACCTATAATCAAAATCAAAGTATTGTTCTTGCTGATTGAGACATAGTATGATAATTGTAAATTGTTCTAGGAGAATATACTCAATTTTATGCATTTATTTTTGTTCTCAACTAGTTGATATGTGTTTCTCTGCATAACCTTGATGTTTTCTACATCCAAGAATCATTCTAATCAATGTTATTTGTCCTGTAAATTAAAGTCCAAAACCTTGTGGATCTTAAAAATTACATTGAAACTTGACACGAGTGGCAAGGAATTGGTTGTTACCCAAATTAAATTAGTGTTGATGGGACATAAAAATTTGTTCACACTACATAAAACAGATTGAAGTGATTTGTTGGGGCTCACGGGTATAGCTTTTGCTACCTGTTTTAATTGTCTTCTAAATGCATATTTACGCTATTAAACTTTTATATTGAATTATAGTTATATTCTGTTAATTTAAGTATATCGTATTATTTTTCTTGTGGATAAATCTTTCTCATATTTTGTACTTTTTATGAACAAAATAGTATATGTAATATTTTGTATACTTACGGTTGAAAAAATAAATTTGAGCCCTACCTATAAAAAAATCCTGGATCCGCCACTGTTGGTATGCATGATATCTGTTTTACTAGTTTTTATATTTTTTTGATATTCTTTGCTCCTTTTTTTCATTGTTTGCGACTCTAAATGCTCTTTGAATATCATTTTAATGTTTTAAATTGTGATACTATTATTTTGTTTTCATATGATAAATGTGTTTTATACATTAATAATAATTATATATACAGGGGCGGAGCTAGACGACGTGTAACACCCCGGTTTTGATAACTCAGGCCGGGATGCTACCGCCACACCTCCCAAGCAAGACACGACTTCATTCGAACTCACTTGAGAGATGCAAGGCTAAAGGTATTTCAGAAATAATTTAAAAACAAGCCACGGAAGTCTAATTTAAAATGTATATAGTTGCATCCACAATAATAAAATAAGTCGCAGCGGAAATGTAACTTAGGCCGACATGGCCAAAATGCAGTGAGTAATTTAAGTCTAATAAAATGCAATATTCACAGATATTAATTCAATTCCCGAGCCCCAATATGCGTGCATACTCATACCATTTCTCCATACTTTGTAAAAGAAAAATAAACAACGGGTTTTATCAGTATATAAAATACTGAGTAAGACAATCCTAACATAGCAATAAAGGGGTTTTAAAATTAATAATTAAAAACTCATTTTTAAGCATGCATATTTAAAACATGTAATTTGACTAATTAATAGACAATAATTTAATTCACATATTTCTCATAACACAATTAAATTTAAAAAGGATAAATTAAGGCATAGGCATAAATTTAAAGCATGACTTAAATAAATAATTAATAACATGAGTAAATACATAGTTTAAAAATTAAAGTCTTTTAATTTCATTCTCGTTACTACCAATCAAGGTCCAACTAGTTTCTCATAAGTCTCATATCTCGGGTTTACGTATTTCATTGCCATCTTGGCAAGCTATGTATATCGATTGCCATTCGGCAAGCTCTGTGTATCGATTGCCATTTGGCAAGCTTTGTGTATCGATGGCCATTTGGCAAGCTCTGTGTATCGACTGCCGTTTTGACATGCCGTGTATATCAACTGTCGTTTGACAGGCTTTTCAAGCGGTTTCACTGCCACTCGGGCAGGCCGTGTATATTTCACTGCCAATTTGGCAGGCCATGTGCACAACTGCCGTTTTGGCTCAATATCTCATATCGGGTCACCGTCGTCCTTACAGGCACGACATGAAGAAGATAGAGGGGCACCCTGCAGAGCACTCACCCTCTGGTTTAAGTATGGATTTCACTCAACCTAGGTTCAGGGATTATTGAAATTGTTTTTACCATTTAGACATAGCTCGCAAATCGTGCGTTTTCAAAAAGTCAAGTTTTTCAACATATTAACCAAAGCCGTTGCCACAGTTTATGCAATTTCAGTTTAAAAATTCAATTTAAAGGAAATCGACTTTAAATTCGTACAGCGACTCAAAAACATGCTAACGAACAACTTTCATGTTTGAGTTTCTCGAAATCAGGTGAGGAAGCAAGTGAAATTTTACAATCTCTTCAAAACATAAAATCTGTCAACTTTTCTAAAACAGCGCACTGATTTTCAAACGAGTTTTCGACATAGCAAACGACCGCCAAAATTTATGAAATTTTACAGACTCACAACACAAAAATAAACAAGTTTTATTAGACGCATTTTATGCAAAATCATTACGGATTAAATCAGTTTTGCTCCTCAAGTTCGAATTCAGATCTATCAAAGTTGTCTTAAAAAACACGGTCTGTTCAGATCGGGTTTTGACTATCCAAACGTTAATGAAAATACACAAAGTTTTACAGGAATAATCTTGAGACAATTATCTACAACTTTTATTTTTACACGAAAGAGTGATAGAGAAATGCACATCAAGTTCGACTAGGCATACTGTCAGTTTTTCGAAAAAGTCATGCAACTCAGAAAATGTCCGACGCGTTTTGGGGAAACAAAACTTGATGAAAATGCGTGAAACAAAACTTAATATGTTAGGAACAAATCTCTAGTTCGGAGTTTTTCGTTTCGGAGATAGGGCTTTTCGTTCGATTACAGAAAACGCGCAAAAGTGAATCTTTTAAGTTCGATTTTCATGTTTTGATTAAAAATAATGTTACGAACTATACTAAGCCATCGATATTGATATGTAAGGCATTATCTTACTTTAGATGAGATCTAGGTCGCCTCTGAATCGTCCGGCGTCTACGGGATGTCACGAACGTATCTCCTCAACTCAATTTCCTCTTCCATTGGCCACGAACCGAATTCGCAAGTAAAAATCTATAGTTAGATCGAATTTTTGGATTCGAAAAGGTGTAAGAAAACTCAAAATCCACTTACCAACATCTAGGGGTCTGTCTTCTCCTTCTCAAGTCCTTCTTGTTCGGATTCGGTCGTCGGAAACTCAAGAACACAAGGCAATATGAGGTTTTCAGTTTTGGGAGAGCTTGGGAGAGAGTTTGGAAGAAAATGGGTGAAGGGAGTCTGATGAGAATGGCCAAGAATCTGTCCCAAGTCGTCCTTAATACCCTTCCATCGTCTGGGATCATGTTTCTAAAGTCGGGGGTCGAAAATAAGGTAAGAAATCGCCAAAACGTGCAAGAATATCACATCCTGTGTGATCACGCGGCCGTGGCGCATTTTCCTTCCAGACCGTGCGGCCACCTCGCGGCTCTCGGCAAGACTGCGTCGTGGTCCGGGCCGTGCGATCCGTCGGGCCTTTTCTCATCTCTTTCGGGTTTCTATCCTCCTACGTTTTCGGGCTCGATTTTTCGGGTCATCATTGGATTACAATTTCTATCTTAAATTTATTTCGACTTAAATTGATTTCGTGTTTGAAACCTTAAATCCGTCGAGTTTGGATTCGTCGGCTTCTAATTCGTCGTCTTTTGACTCCCGTGCATTTCCGACTTCACGGGTTCTTGGAATCAAAATTCCTTCGCTCTTCGGATTTAAATTCTATTTCTTATTATAAAAATTACGGGTATTACAGTCTACTCTCGAAGTTGCGTATTAGCTTCTCGCGAGCTCCGATAAAAATCTCTGGTATTACAGTCTACCCTCCTTATAAATCAACTTCGTCCTCGAAGTTGCGTGTTAGCTTCTCGCGAGCTCGGAACTAGGGTCATGTCGTTTTTATTTCTTATATCATGATAGTGACTGAACTTAAAATTACAATTTCCAAGTTGCCTACGTACCCTGTGAAGGGATCAAGCCATTACGTAGTTCAAAACAATTTGAATTGTTTATTTTTTATTTGGGATACATATTTTCGAGTCGACCTAAAAAATAAATGCTTATACACTATTACGGGGTATTACACGACGAAACTATGGGGCCAATGACTATGTGCGGTGTAAGCTCTTCAAATTTTATTAATCTTGTGAATAGAAACCTTAGACATTGGAAGTGCAAGCTAGGATCTTGCTCCAATAATTGAATATCAATTTATCAATATCAAGGGGTGTGTATTCAATCAAGAGTCTGTAGGATTTTTTTGGAATTTTAAAGTTGGGATGTATTCAATTTAGATTTTAAAAAGTCTTTAAAAATCTAGGTGTATTCAATATAGATTTTAAAAATCTAGGTGTATTCAATACAGATTTTAAGAAGTCTTTAAAAATTTTGAGGTATTCAACAGTCCATGGATTTTAAATCTTTATAGATGTTAATGGATTCTCTTAAAAAATATAACAAATAAAGTCTCTCTAAACAATCAAAGATTTCTAAAAGTCAGCCAGACTCTAGCCAAACTCTATATGGAGTCTAAAAAAAATCAATCAACTCTATGTAAGTCTATGGACTCTCTAAATCCACTAATTTTTCTGAAATATCAGGTTTGGATTTATTAAATGAAAAGAGTTATGATTTAGGGAAGGGGTTTAAGGATATATTATGATTACTACTTTTTATTACTCACGTGGGGTGCTTTGATTTCAAATGGCGTTGTGGTCCTTCCCGCCATGAAACTTTTGACGAATATCACGGTGCAACCGGGATTTGACCTTCAGTCTGTCACCCTGAAAGTCCCCGGTATCTGCGTCATGATACTTTTCATAATTTCATGTCACAGAAGTCCCTGCCATGAAATCTTCGACATTTTCCCACTACATGAGTATTTTCTAAAATGTTGTGTTTTTATTTACTCGTGTCAAGAAACTGTGCCCCCGAAAGCGCACGGAGTCAAAAATTGCAGTAATTTATAGTAAGTACTGGATCGTTCACTGGAGGATGTGCGATAGAAGCAGGGCCCACGTCGTTTACTAAGATTTTCTACTCGGTTACTCGATTCAAGTTTTGCAAAGGTTTCTAACAACTACTTGACATAATTTAAATCAGATTAAGAAAGCAGTAAAAATTATTCTACAAAGCATGGTAAACTAGATCGAGGAAAGCAATTAAATTTATACTAAGAAAGCAATGTAAAATTATGCTACGCTATCTAGAAAGCAGATTTAAATATGACAGAAGGGACAGGGAGGAAATAACAAAGATTGGACAAGGTTCAGATGAAACACAATCAAACTTCCATTTTAATACACAGATCTTAGATTGAGATAATCCTCTAGTTAGCTAACTCTCATGCTCTCTATACCAAGTTCCCTTTAACAGACAGGTACTTACAGTAAGAGTTTACATGCTCTTAAGACAACAAGATCTAAGATACCACGGACTTATAACTCCCTTCACAGGCCTTGTGAAGTTACATTATATATCTGTGGTGGATAAGCAACACCTAACATATCATTAGTTGACATGCCAAGTACTCCTATCATTCCCCCATGTCACACCCAAAGTTTCAAATCAAGCCCCAAACCATTCCATAACTCTCAAACCTTTTAACAGATGGACAGCCCCTAATTCTTCCGAGTGACCTCTATGAAAGCATTTTAAAGGAAAGCAGTAAAAAAGCTGTAAAGAAAGCATTTAAATCTATCACTCGGAAGCGTTAAAAACGTCTCTTTCCGTTAGTATAAAAGAGCCCCTGGTCTTGGTGACCAGATGCAGATCAAGAACCCCCGAGATATCAATAAGCCACAGGGCTTACAACATCTGGGTAGTTATGAGATACAAACTAAATGAAACAGATCCATAAATGAACCTATTCCGGATGTACTCACTCAAGACTCAATTCTAGACTTTGGCAGAAGAAGATAGTAGTCGAAGGAATACTCAACCCTACCTTAGAAATTCATCAAGGCCTATATGTTGTTCCTCTAGTATTATTTATCACATCTCATCTACACCCAAGTGGATATTGACTTAATGCGATATCTAATATCAGATTTCCAACACACAGCAATTTTGAGAAGCAAATGAATATTTGAAAATCATTCCCTAGACATGTACTAAACTCTCAATTAAAACACAGATCCTTTCAGTCTAGATGAGACCTAATTGCTGACTCTACTTCTAAGCTCTCAAAATTAACCCCCAGTAGAATGTGAATTAACCATAACTGTCGAATTTATCCCTTACTCATATCCGGATTTTATAAAGGAATTTTTGTTGGAAGTTTATTATGCAGCATCAGATTTAAATCAAGACTTCTATATCCAAGGGGAAGGATCCCCAAAATAATGATATGACTGGAACATCTACATAATAGTATCATGCATACAAGTATATGAAAAGAAAAATAAAACACCCCAAAATATATGGTGGGGCTAGACAGAATTTGATACACAAAGATGGATTAGCCTTGAGATAAGAAGAAATTGGCTAAAAGAATGCCAGGATTAACTGGGGTGATCTGGACTGCAAACATCTGCTACCCAGTTCCCAATTATCCCAGATGGAATGATTTTAGACAGAAAGAATTCCAAACGACGGTGACCGCCGTCATTCAGTTTTCTTTTGTCTGTGAGTGGAAGAAAAACCCACATATTTCTTGCTGTAATATTTCTCAACTGATGTTGGTCGACATCAGTTGATACTATTGCATCTTGAATTCAGGTTTGAAATTAAGATAAAGAAGGGGAAAACTGTATCTGATTAGGAATTGGCTGAGTGACTAATCGAAACTCTTAGTGAAGAGAACGCTCGCCGAAGCTTCCACCAACCACTAACCAGATCATGCAAAATAACAGATAAATGATTGACACACAGAAGACGGGTTAATCGATATCCCTGTGAAGGGACCTTTCACCAACATTAATCTGTGGTGTTTCTCATTATCCGTTCATACACACAATGAAAGAGAAAACATGAAAGTAAGAAAATATTTTTGGTATTGTGTGGGTGTTAAGCACCCAATAAGTAGACACTAGTGGGCTGAAATGTGTAATGGATGGAAATCAGATGAACTGGGCCTAGGCCCAATACACCCATGCAACTTACACAAATCATGAAAGAAAATGTTTATGGAGTTTTTAAAACAGAAGAAAGAGTTCAATTTGAATTGTTGGGGTAATTCGAATTGAGAATGCATGCAGAATGAAGTATGACCTTACCCAATTAATCATTGCCAGGAATTGGAGCATCATCTAATTCGAATTATTGACCAATTCGAATTAATTCGAATTGCTGGACAATTCGAATTGGTGAAGTCCTTTTCTTGCTCAATTTGACTAAGGCATTTACCTCAAGGGGAAGGTGAATTCGAATTGTCAAGCAATTCGAATTAATTCGAATTGCATAATTCGAATTGGTTGGAGATGGGAAAATGAACCAAGGCATGAATGGATGGTATGCAATACAATGTGGATTCCCATGCCAGTTCGAATTGTTGAACCAATTCGAATTACTTCAAATTAGAACATTCGAATTGGTTGGAAACCACATGAAGGAAATTTTTATTTGTGCAATTTGAATCTCTTAGGCAATTCGAGATAATTCGAATTGCCTCAATTCGAATTACACACTTTCAAACAACAACAATTTTTGTTCTCACAAGTATGGGTTAGGTGTACACTGTGCGGTTAATGATGGGTTTAGATTTACCAAATCCCTCATCTCACATCAATGTCACTTCACAGCCACCCTAGTGAGGTTTTCTAGAAATAAACAAACACATGTCCAGTGGGTATTGGCAAGATTCAAACCTTATTTCTACAAACAAAGGATTCAAAGATTCAACATCCTAAAGCTTCTAAATATCTAAGAACTACATGCATAAAGCCAAGAACACCTATGTTATCTAAGGCATCAAGAAAACAGAGACAAGGCAGAAAAATAAGGCAAAAAAGTAAATTCTAACAAACCCTAAAGACATCTAAAACCTCAGAACACTTATTTGAAGCTCTAAGGCTCAAAATCAAACCAGAAACCCACCAAACATGCATTTATTTAAGTTTGAATGTCAACTAGGACATAATAAATGTAACCTAGTTGAAACAAGCAAACATTCTAAGCATTTATTTCTAAAGAAAGCATTAAAGAGTGTCAAAACACATGAATAACACCATTTCTGGAAATTTTTCTTGTATTGACACTTTGAAAGCAAAATAAAGAACCCAAAACCATCATTAGCTTGAAGGTAGGGTTTATTCTAACTAGAAAGCATACAAAAGTATGAAAATGGCTACTCTAAGGGTTACACAAACTGCTTCAACACTAAACTAAAATCAAAGCATGTAAAACTATACTACTTGCAAGAAAAATAAACTAACTAAACTAAACTACCTACCTAACCCTTAAGGGGTGTGGAACTTCCTGCTATTCTTTTTGTCCCCAAGCTGTTTTTTGGCCAATTTTCTTCTCGATCTCCTATTCTGTTGTGGAAGGTCTGCTTTTATAGACAAACTTCGAAACCCTAGGCCCACCAGTGTTGTGCTCATGCTCCACAGCTTCATTTGGATGAATTTTTGAGTGAAGTTCGAATTATTTCAACCAATTCGAATTAATTCGAATTGTGAGATCTCTTCCTTGAGCTGGGATTGTGGCCTTCAGTCATCAATTCGAATTAATGTGAAGAATTCGAATTGGTCTTTTCTCGAATTGGATGAGGGTTTCTGCTTGGCCTCCTTGCATTTGTGGCAATTCGAATTGTTTGTGCTAATTCGAATTAATTCGAATTGGGCAATTCGAATTGCACTCCTTCTTCTTGCCTTTGGGTTCCTTCTCTTCATTCCCTAATTCGAATTATGAGTAATTCGAATTAGCTCTTCTGCATCCCTTCCCAACACTTAACCATTTCTTTGTTCTCTTCAGCAGTTCGAATTGTGTGCAATTCGAATTAATTCGAATTGCACAATTCGAATTAATTCGAATTGCACAATTCGAATTGTGCTTCAACACTTAACCAAATTTCAGTTGTGGGATTTTCAATCTTTTTCCCATCTTTTTGATTTTTTTGTGGGCTCTTTTATTCTTTTGCCCATTTTTCTTCCTTTTTCTTTTCTTTTTCCCTTTTCCATGTTTTTGGATTTTTCTTAACACAAATACAATTAAAAATTGCATATTTTGTGTCTTTTATTACCGGCTCAATGTTCTTACAAACTCGCATTAATCTGTCAAATTCAACTGCTTTCTTATTAAGATGGAAACACGATCAAAATGTCCGTCTCAGACACGGAAATGGATTGGAAATAATGGTCAATTTTGGCCATTATCAAATATCATTGATGAGTTTCCATTAAAGTTTGTGGAAGGGAAAGGGTTTAAAAATATTATGAACAAAGCATGCCCTCGGTTTACTATTCCTTCTCGTTGGACTATCACACGTGATATTCTTAAGTTGTAAGATAATGAGAGGACCATGTTCAAGACTTTCATGAAAAATAACTGTCAAAAAGTGTGTCTCACTACTGATACATGGACTTTCTTGCAAAGGATCAATTACATGTGTATTACTGCTCATTTTGTTGATAATGACTGGAATTTGCACAAGAAAATTCTGAAATTTGTGTCAGTAACTAGTCATAAGGTGAATACTTAGGAGAGTCACTTGAAGCATGTGTTCTTGATTGGGGTTTAAAGAATGTATTCACCATCACTATTGACAATGTTAGTGCAAATGATATAGCAGTATCTTTTTTGAAGAAAAGAATGATGAACTGGGGGGTAGTGTAGCAGCTTGTGAGCATCTTCACATGAGGTGTAATGCACATGTCATCAATTTGGTAGTCTCTGAGGGCTTGAAAGAACTGGACCCTTCGGTGAAGTGTGTTAGAGATGTTGTGAGATATATTAGGAATTTTCCATCTAGACTTAGAAAATTTAAGGAGTGTGTGGAGTATGAAGGGATTGTGGTAATAACTGATTGTGCTTAGATGTTTCTACAAGATGGAATTCCACTTATTTAATGCTAAAAACTGCAGAAATGTTTGAGAAAGCTTTTGAGAAGTATGAAATTGATGAATCAAATTATGTTGTTGATTTGGGGGATAATGGGTATCCATGGCTGCTGATTGGGTTCGTGTTAGTAAAATTGCTGATTTATTGAAGCCTTTCTATGAGATGACATCACGTGTTTCTGGATCTTTATATGTGATAGCTAGTTCCTTTTTTAGTGAGCTTAGTGAATTATGTTGCATGTTGAATGAATGGAAGGTTGGTGATGATCTTTTTTAGAGAAGGTTGGGTTTATCAATGTCTTCAAAGTTTGATAAGTATTGGGGAGATCTTGAGAAGATGAATAAGATGACTTTTTGGGCTAATGTTTTTTATCCTACCGATAAGTTTGAGTTTCTGGAATATACTTTGCCAAATATGTATGGGCCTGAAAAGGCTAGTATGTTTCTTTTTAGCTAAACAGCCTACAGGCTAGGAAAAAAAAGGCTAGTATGTTGATTCAAAACTTGAAAGATTGTCTTTTAGAAATGTACAAGGAATATGAAAAAAATCTCACCCAGAAAAATTATGTGAGTGGAAGTGGATGTGAAAGTGGAAGTGGCAGTGGTAGTGTTTCAAGCGTTAATTCAGTTAGGGGTTCAGATTGTCAAATAGTTAATGTGTCGGTATTACCAAGAAAAGCTCAATATAAAAAGTTAAGAGTTCAAAGTGGTGGTTCTGTGGATAAGAAAACGGAGTTAGAGTTGTATCTGAATGAGAATTGTGTGGAAGCTGACAATATAGATTTGTTGTTGTGGTGGAAAGCCATTTCCTGTGCTTTCAAAGATTGTTCGTGATATATTAGTCATTCCCATCTCTACTGTAGCGTCAGAATCTGCATTTAGTACCGGTGGAACGGTACTAGATGAATTTAGGAGTTCCTTAACTCCGAATCTTGTGGAAGCTTTGGTTTGCACTCAAGATTGGCTTGGGGGTTCAGAAAAGCTAATAAATATTCAAGAACAATTAGAGGAGCTTGAGAAATTTGAAAATGGTAATGAATTCTATAATGTATTTGCTTTTATCTACATTATTTTTATTCGTTGTATGAGTTGATTCATCACTTTTTTTTTGCAGAATTATCTAATGTTGGGATTGGAACATCATTGTCAAACACCAACATTTAGAAGATTGAAATTGTGGGAGATGAATTTTTGAGAAATTTGAGAATGGTAAATAATTCTATAATATATTTGCTTTCATTTGTATTATGTTTATTCTTTGTATGAGTTGATTTATCTTTTTCTTTGTTTTCGCAGAATTACCTAATGTTTGAATTGAAACATCGTTGATTCATTGTCGAACACCAACAATTAGAAGATTGATGTTGTGGATTTGTGGGATATGAATTTTTATGGTTGTTTAATGAACTATTAGATGGATAACTGTTTTTTCGTTATTTATTATCTACTTCATTATGGTTTGTTTAGATGAGAAGTAAGAATTACTGTTGAGAGTTTTCGGACTTTTATATTGTTTCGTATTTGAACTATTCGGTGACTGTTTCTTTATTTTGTCATTTCATTTGTGTGTAATTTGAACAATGCAATTTGGAATGGTTTAGTATTATGCACTCATAGTTATATGTAGATATGATGTTTTTGTTTGACATGGTGAATTTACAGGTTTGAAAAAATGGTAATAGAGATGTTTTGATCAAAAATATTTTATTTTTTAGAAAAGCAGTTTAGTTTGGTTCGATTAATCGGTATATAACCGAACCGATCGGATTTCAGTAATTTTGGTTCGGTTTTAGTTTTTAGAAAGAATTCAGCTTTTAATTCGATTTTGGATTTCGATTCCGACCGATGCACACCCTGCTTGAACTGTAGTACATTATTGAAAAAACATGGTTGAGTTAACCGGGTCTTGATGGGAGCAGTGCTGCCGAGGGGAGGTGTGGTGACAGCTGGACGACAACCCACTTTTGTGGTAGTAGTATATTCAGCAATAAAGAAATAGACTTTTACCTTACAACAAACGATTCATTTATCAATTTTAACATAATATTATCGTAATATTGAGACAAAGTTAAACAATGAACAATGTCAAAAAGACAAGTATACTGGGACGGAGGGAGTATATAATAGTTTTGTTCTGATTTTTGTTACGATTCATTTATCAATTTTAACATAATATTATCGTAATTATATAAAAATAAAAATATAGTAGATTCAGATCATGTTAGATTTTCTCGTCATTTGCAACTATTAAAAAGTGAATTGGAATTTCTATCCATATTAATATAGTTGACTAATATATTGGGATGGATCATTGATGGATTACTTTGTCATACTACTAAAATAATACTATATTGGTTGTATAAATTAGGCAGTGCCGGAGAGGTGCGATGGCAGCTGGACGACAACCCCACTTGTGTATACTAGTATTCAAGAATAAAAGAAATAGAGTTTTACGAGTTACAAGAAACGACTCAAGTTGAGTTGAGGCTTCAGCTTTAACCATTTCTTCCTCCAATCTCAATAGCAGTCATTATCCTCAACCCAGCTGATCTCTCTCACCGGCCACTCAACCCTTTCTTCAATTCCCATACAGAAATGGAATTTTCCCATACAGAAACTCTGCGACGTCTTATTGACCAAATGATCGATCAAAATCTTTTCAGGTCAATAACATCCCAAATTGAGAGAAGAAGAAGGGAGTCTGTCAACATCCCGTCTTCTTCTGTAGTATCAGATTTGTACGTGGTTTGTGATCATGCCTCAATCCTTGGCATTCGCGCTTTTTTGGAGAAAAAGAGAAGGTCCCAAACCAGTTATGCAAACTTGGACCTCAGAAAACAAATTAGAAGTCGTAATATCGAACGAGGCAACAAATGGGTGGTAAGTTTCTTGCAGGATCTAAAGGAAGTGTTTAAGGTACCAAAGCTTAATAACCGCCCTAGGAATGTTCAGGTGCTGAGCTTTATTGGTTTCCTTGTTGAGTTATTAATTGGTAAACGATACTTCCATCTTGTTCTCACTGAGTTGCAGTAGTACCATTTTTCTTGATTCTCCATTTCAAAGCACTGATGAGAATCATCATTCAGAAGTTCAAAGTCTATTCTCTCAGTTTGAGACACTGGCTAATGAATCTGGTAGATTAGTTCACTCATTTCTGTTTTCTCTGAATCCTCCACCAATCAAGAAGATTGATGAGATCCTATCAAAGCCCATCATCCACTTGAAAGATAATATAATCCAATTCTTGAATTCACCCACATATATTAACACTACACCCAACACCCTCCATTTTGCTATGTCTTCAGTTTTCATTGTTGATTCTTTCCTATGTGATCTTGAGAATTTAATGAACCGGGAAAATAATTCCATTCTTGAGGTGAAAAATGACGTTGAAAAGCTTCATCGGAGCCTAAGACAATCTTGGTCTTTGTTGAACAAGCATTATGATGAGGCAGAAGAGTTGAAACAAATCGTAAAGCTGGCATTTGAGGCTGAATATCTGGTCAATTATTTTTTGTGTGGAGATGCTCCAGCCTGGTACCTCGCCCTTAGGCTCCCTCACATTATCCACAATGTTGAGCTCGTTGGGAGCAGGCTTCAGGAAAGGGTTATGGAAAATCATAATGTTGGTCGGCTGTTACAAGTAGGAGACGACTTTGGTAATTGGAAGATGGATGGGACTATGGTTGGATTTGAAGATGAGGAAAATAAAATTCTTGGTGGTTTGGTTGGAAGTGGAAAATGCTTGGAAATTATTTCCATCATTGGGATGCCATGACTTGGCAAAACAACTTTGGCCAAAAAGATGTACAATCATCCCACAGTGAGAGATAGATTTGACAAAATTTCTTGGTGTATTGTTTCACCATTGTATGAGATGAAAAAATTACTAGTTGAGATCTTAACAGGTTTGGATTCTCATGTCAATGAATCCACACTCGCAGGAGAAACTAAAGATGAAGTGGGTGTACGTATTCATAAAACCTTAAAAGGCCGGAGGTATTTTATTGTAGTGGATGACATATGGGAGTTCAGCCCATGGGAAGGTATTAAGAGGTACCTTCCAGATGATGGAAATGGTAGCCGAATATTGCTCACTAGTCGGAACAAAGAAGTTGCTGATAAATGCAATAGCACTATCCATGAACTTCCCCTTTTGTCAAAGGATCAATGTTGGGAGCTATTACATAAGAGAGTTTTCCATGGAGAATCATGCCCTCCCGAACTGCAACACACAGGAGCAAAAATTGCAGCACGGTGTAATGGCTTGCCGCTTGTAGTTGTAGTTGTTTCTGGAATTCTTACGACTATGAAGAAGGATTTAAGTGCATGGGAAAATGTGCGACAAAGTTTAGATTCCTACATCTTGTCTTATCAAGACAGAGCTGTCGCAAAATCATTAGAACTCAGTTATATGTATTTACCTCACCACTTGAAGCCTTGCTTCCTTTATTTTGGAAGGTTTGGTGAAGACGAAGGAATCATTGTCAAGGAAGTGGTGCAACTTTGGATTGCTGAAGGATTTATTCCTAAAGATAAGAGAAAGAGATCAGAGGATATAGCGAAGGAATATATGAATGAGCTAATTGATAAAAACCTCGTAATGGTTGCCGAAAAAAATTATGAAGGAGAAGCCAAAGTATGTAGAATGCATGATCTGGTGCTTGACATGTGTTGGAAAATTATTGATGAGGACAATTTCATGACATATTGGTGAGTTCCTTCACTTTCTCTTTATACATTTTTCATTTAAAACTTGATATTTCTGGTTAATTAAATTGATGGTATGTATTGCTATTTACATTTTGTATTAGTAACACACAATAACAAGTTAAATGTTACTATATTCTTCCATTTTCAGTGGCGTTCCTCTCTGCGATCACCGAGTGCAACGTATGATATGCGACCTAGATTCTAACAGCCGTGGATGGTTTCATCAGCCCTACTCAAATCACATTCGGTCTTTAGTGTGCGGTGGTCAACGGTTTTTGCGGTTAAAAGTTGGGCACTTGAAAGTAGTTCGAGTCTTGAGGGATGGTCAATGTGATAGTGAAATCCAAAATCTAGTTCACTTGAGATACTTGTCGTGCAGAAGGTATATTCCAAAACCAGTAAACAGATTTTTCAGCCTTGAGTTCCTTATTTTAAAGAATGATGATGTCACTCTATCCTCAAGCTTTTTGGATGCGATGATGAAGTTGAGATACCTTAGGGCCAACAAGGTATATGTGGATGGCATTGATTGTAATAATCCCTCCTGTACCTATAAGCTTGAGTACATTTCTGAGGTTTCGATTTCCCAGCGAGAGGATGTTGAGAGGTTGAAAGTTTTCCCCCATATCCGCAGACTTGTATGTACAATAGATAAGGAGTCTGGATTTAGTCGGTTTGATTTCAGCTTATTTATCCATCTCGAATCCCTTACATTAGAGTACTGGCCAACTACAACAGTTGAGATCAAATTCCCAAATACTATCATAAAGCTAAGCCTAAAAGGTTATATGAGCCTGTCTAGTGAGCAAATGTCTATTATTGGGGCACTACCAAAACTTGAGGTTCTCAAATTAAAAAGAGTTTATATTGGGGAAAAGTGGGAGACAAGAGATGATGAATTTCAAAAACTCAAATACTTGAAACTGGACTCCATAGACAAGCTTGTTGAGTGGAATGTTTCCTCCTCCGAAAATTCCACCCTGTGCTCCGACACTTGATCATCCATGACTGCTCTAGGCTTAAAGAGATCCCTTGTGAAATTGGCTGCATCCCAACGCTGCAATTGATTTCCGTAATAGGGTTGCATGTGGTGCACACGGCAGTTGAACAAGTCTGTAAATATACTTAAAGAGCAATTACAAGACGAAGGAAATGAAGATGTTACAATTGAAGACGATGTTACGATATTCAATCGTGAAGGTAAGATGAATCTTAATTTTGTTAATCCAATTATATTTTTATATCCCCCTAAAATCCCCCAAAACATAGAATAAAACACGTGAAAATTTTTTGACAGAAATTTTTATAGTGTGTGTTAACACTTGACAAATGAAGCAGAGACTGAAGAATGATTCATAGGCCCAAGAGAGAATGAATCCAGTGAAGATCCATCCACACGGTAATTAAAAGCTGTCCGCGACACAAGATTTGCAGAACCAACTTGGTTGGCGGTTAACCCACTTTTTGGGAAAGGCTACCCTACTTTTTTGGATTTATTGTTCGTTTAAATAAAAGTACTTATTTACTTTTTCTATTGATTCTGAGACATATACTCCCTCCGTCCCACTCCAAGTGTCTTGTTACTGTTGGGCACGGGAATTAAGGTAGAGTTGGTTTGTGAGTATATGGTGGGGTCCACATAGTTGTTGGAGGGGAAAATTATTTCTATTTATAGAAAGAAGACATTTATAATGGGACATCCAAAAATAGTAAGTAAGACAATTGGAATAGGACAGAGGGAGTACTTCAGATGCCAATGAATGTTTGTAGTACTAGTATTTCCCCCGCCCATGGGCGGAAATTATAGATAATATGGGTAAAATTATCCAGTTTAACAAATAAAATTGTTCAATTTTTATAATGTCGATTACATTCCCCAATATCCTTAAACTATTTTAAGCATTACATAAGTACATCTATACATTGCATAGTAATCGGCCAACATATGTCATTACCAATATTTATATATATTACAATTTAGTATCTTAAAAAAAATACTTATACTACAAACAATAGTTGAATGGACAAAAAAAATTGAAAAGCAAAGATAAAAACATTTCTACTCACGACTCTAATTTCATACATTGACGAAGAAAGTACGTGAACTTGTATTGTATTCGATAATTGATTATTGATATTGATTCACACCTTAAAGCATTGAGATATTAGAAATCTAATTTATTTAATTTAGTTTATTTATCTAATACAAATATTATATTCATTAATGAATATAATATCAATCTATAAAGTACTTGTTAATAATTTACAATATATTTTTTTAACTATAATTACAATTAATAGGGTATTGGTTAAGAATTATAACAAATATTGGAATTATATTTAAAGAATATAAAATTTTTGTAACATTCTTTATTTAGTAGTATTCTTTATCTATTGTTATAGATAGAATGAAAGCCCCTAACCCTCGCTCGAATTTGGTTCTCTTATATTTTGAAAGTGCATTACGTTTTGTTTTATTTTTTATTTTTATATAATTCCTTCATTTGTATAGTGAAAAGGAATTGATTTTTACTATTGTTTATCATTCAACTATCAACCCATAAAGTTTTTGTTACATCTTTTGTTTCGTAGTATTCTTTATCTATAATAATTAATGAAATTAAATTATTTAACGTGAATATCGCTCAAATTTGGTTCTCCTATATTTTGAAATTGTTTTATTTTTTTTCCTTTCTATAATTCCTTTATTTTTATAGTGAAAATGGATTGACTTTTGCTGTTGTTTATTATTCAACTTTGACTAATGCTTATATAACATCTATAGAAGAAAAAACATAGTCAGGTGGGATCTGGTTAGATTCGTCTCATTATGTAGTTTTATAGTATTAAATTTTTAAAATTTTTTATTGTTCACATTTTAAATTATTGATGAGTTATTGATAATTAGGAATGTGTATTGGAATGCGTGCAGAAAGTGAATAAAGAGGAAATAGGTAGGTTATTGTTCATAAGGGGATTTTTGTGAGAGAGAATTGATAGGATACTGTTCATAAGGGATATTTTTTTTTATATATTATATAGATATAGATATGTGGAAGAGGGCATGTATGTTGCTAACCCTTTGGTATTTCTGATGCCAATGAATGTTTGTGTATTTTCTTTCCACACACCACACTGTACTTGTGGACATGCGTCGGGTGTGTTTTAATCTTTGAACTCTATATTTATCATCCTTTGGTTTTTTTACCAAGTGAGAAGGAAAGAACATAACAAAAGATGAGGCCTAGTGGTGCCAAAATAAAAGCCTAGACCAAATTGAAGAATGAGACTTGTCAGCATTCACTAGTAAAGATAAGGAGGGAGATCAACTGCAGCAGCATCAATAATGTAAGTATTTTCTTTGCTGCTTCAAAATGTGTCTACATGCAGATCTTTAGAGATAATGAGAGTATTTAAGATCTTCCAGAAGTCATTTCTTTTTTATGCATCATTGTTTGTTTGTCCGTGTGATGTTAGATCATTCTCAACAGCCTGAATAGAGGGGGATATCTTTATCGATGATGGTCTCCACAACTCCTCAAGAGGGAAACAAGGTCTGGAACAAGCGAAAAGAAGTCATTATTGTAAGGTAACACATTTAAGTATGGTCTAACAAATTTTTTACTTGGCATGAAGTTATATTATACAGTTACCAAGGCAGGTTGTAGAAAATCAAAATGAGAATCATCAAGCTGGACTATTCAAATTAAAGATACAAAGAGAAATAAAATATAGCTCCTCTATGCAAAGATGTTCAAGAATCAAGAAATAAGCAAAACTAGGCTTGACAGAGGAATAAAGCAATAAATGCATGAAAACTAGGATCTGCTAAATACTAGCATTTTGCTTCAGTTATAAATGCTCGAGAGCTGAGCTCCAGACCACCATGACCAAGCAGCATAGGGAAAAAGCTATGTAGAAGATCCAGGGCCTTTCTAGCATGGTTTGATCCAATTGACAGCCATAGCTCAGCAAGCATTAATGTTGCAGAGGCTTTGAGAAGATCCAAGTTGAATGACTGGCAATAGGAAACACTAGCCAAAGCATATGCTATTCTTAGAACGGAATTTCCTGACCTCTGAAATTAACAAAACGGGAACATAAACTCCAGCACAGAAAGTAACATCAAATTGTAAGAAAAGAAACAGCACCAAACAAAAGCTCGCCTACAATGAAATAAAAATGAGCGAAGAATTAAAAATATAAAAACTAGTAAACAGATATCATGCATACCAAAGTAGTAGTAATTAATATCCAACCCACTAAGGAAAATGTGTAACTAATGTTATCAACTATGATCCCTATGTTTACAGAAATTTTGAGCTCATCACTGCATCAGATTTCTGTTAGAATGTTAAACTTAATTTTATAATAGATGATTCTAGAGAAGTTGAGATTATGGATAAAGAAAGATGTAGAACCATGTGGATGTAAGAAAAATCTAGAAACAAACATGTGATCAAATAATAAGTATTATCTAGATTTATTAGGAAGGAACTAGTGTAGAATTCTCTAGAATAATAGAGATTATACCATGAAGTAGTATAAATAGGTGGATCATGTATCATTTTGCAACAACACAACAAGAAGAACAAGTGAGTTGAGTTGTAATAAAACTTTCTCAAGCATCCTTCTCTTCTTTCAAACCTTTCAAGCTCCATATTAACACTTAGCCTCTAACCTCTCAAATATAAAACCATACGTCCACAAATATTTACACACCCAAATATCCTTCCTCCATATTTTATCCTCCAACAAAGTGGTATCAGAGCCATAAGGTCCTCCTCCTGTGAAAGATGGCTAACAACCTACAATCTTTCCAAGTCCCTTTACTTAATAAGATCAACTTTGATAATTGGAGTATCAAGATGAAGGCACTTTTAGGTGCTCATGATGTTTGGGAGATTGTAGAGAGTGGTTACGAACAACCACAAGATGAGGCATCACTATCCCAACAACAAAAGGATCGGCTACGAGATGTAAAGAAGAGGGACAAGAAGGCTCTCTATCTCATCTACCAAGCATTGGGAGAAGATGATTTTGAGAAGATCTCAAGTGCAACCACCGCTAAGGAAGCATGGGAGAAGCTTCAAGTATCATGCAAAGGAGCCGATCAAGTTAAGAAGGTACGCCTCCAAACTTTGCGTGGTGAATTTGAGTCCCTACAAATGAAAGAGTCCGAGTCCGTTTCGGATTATTTTACTAGAGTTTTGACGGTATCAAACCAAATGAAAAGAAATGGTGAAAAATTGGAGGATGTTAGAATAATGGAAAAGATATTGCGTTCACTAACTCCCAAATTTGAGCATATTGTGGTGACTATTGAAGAAACTAAAAATTTGGAGGAGATGACTATTGATCTCTTGATGGGGTCACTACAAGCATATGAAGAAAAACATAAAAGAAAGCAAGACATAGTTGAGCAATTATTAAAATTGCAAGTGAGGCCAAAAGAGAATGATGAAGGCCCAAGTGATGATCGTTTTGGGAGAGGTCGTGGACAAAGTCGAGAACGTGGACGTGGACGAGGAAGAGGACGAGGACAAGCAAGAGGGGGCTATGCAAATAGTGGAGAAAGAAAAGAATTTGGTCATGGAAGGAGTAACCTGAAGTCGAGGTATGATAAATCTTCTATAAAATGCTATAATTGTA
Organism: Hygrophila difformis; assembly: GCA_030278955.1. Classification (NCBI taxonomy): domain Eukaryota; kingdom Viridiplantae; phylum Streptophyta; class Magnoliopsida; order Lamiales; family Acanthaceae; genus Hygrophila; species Hygrophila difformis. Next base: position 48,393,078 of record JAOANR010000001.1, on the reverse strand, counting down.
ATAGATTTGGGCATTATGCTTCCGAGTGTTGGAAAGAAAAACAAAAGGTTCAAGAGAAGGCCAACTTCGTTGAGAGCAAGAAGGAAGAAAATGCAAGTGTGCTCTTGGCATACAAAGGAGAAAATGAAAGGCAAGATGATACTTGGTACCTCGATACGGGAGCAAGCAACCACATGTGCGGCAAAAGGAGCATGTTCGTGGAGTTGGATGAATCGGTAAGTGGCAATGTCTCCTTTGGTGATGAATCAAAAATTCCAGTTCAAGGAAAAGGAAAAATTTTGATTCGCTTAAAAAATGGTGGTCATGATTTCATCTCGAATGTCTATTATGTGCCCAACATGAAAAATAATATATTGAGTTTGGGACAACTCTTAGAGAAAGGTTATGATATTCACTTGAAGGATTATAACCTTTCAATAAGAGATAAGGAAAATAATTTGATAGCGAAGGTGCCAATGTCGAAGAATAGGATGTTTCTACTAAATATTCGGAATGATGTAGCAAAATGCCTTAAAGCTTGCGTTAAGGATAAGTCTTGGTTATGGCATCTACGGTTTGGGCACTTAAATTTTGGAGGATTAGAGTTGTTATCAAGGAAGGAAATGGTAAGAGGATTACCATTCATCAAGCATCCCGACCAACTATGCGAAGGATGTATACTTGGGAAGCAAGCTAGAAGGCCATTCCCAAAGGAGTCAACCTCGCGAGCTAAAAAGCCGTTGGAGTTAATCCACGCCGATGTTTGTGGACCGATCAAGCCAAGTTCTCTAGGTAACAACAATTATTTCCTGCTCTTCATTGATGATTTCTCTAGAAAAACATGGGTGTATTTCTTGAAGCATAAATCAGAAGTATTTGAAGCCTTCAAGAAATTTAAAGTTGCCGTTGAAAAGGAGAGCGGACTAGAAATCAAATCCATGAGAACCGACCGAGGTGGTGAATTCACATCCAATGAGTTCATGGCGTATTGTGAAGCAAACGGGATCCGGAGGCCTCTCACTGTTCCAAGATCTCCTCAACAAAATGGTGTAGCAGAGAGGAAGAATAGAACCATAGTGGAGATGGCGCGCAGCATGTTGAAGACGAAGAATCTTCCAAAAGAATTTTGGGCAGAAGCAGTGGCATGCGCGGTGTACCTATCCAATCGATCTCCAACTCGAAGTGTATGGGGAAAGACTCCACAAGAAGCATGGAGTGGGAGAAAGCCCGGAATCACTCATCTAAGAGTATTCGGGAGCAAAGCATATGCTCACGTGGCAGACGAGACAAGAAGAAAGCTCGACGACAAGAGTGAGCCATACATATTCATCGGGTATGACTCTAACTCTAAAGGCTACAAGTTATTTAATCCTGATACAAAGAAAACTGTCATAAGTCGAGATGTGGAGTTTGATGAGGAAGGAGCATGGGATTTTGGATCCAACATCAATAATTACAATTTCATTATTCCACAACTCGGAGACCAAGAAGAAGTTGAGCAAGTAGAAGAAGTTCAGGAAGAGCCAGTGACTCCACCTGCTTCACCAACGCAAGAAGCTGAAGACTCGCCACCATCGTTTTTGAATGAGAGAACTACATCACGAGTGAGGAGCCTCAATGAGATCTATGATGACACTGAAAGGTTAGAAGATCTCACACTTTTCTGCTTATTTGCTGATTGTGAACCATTAACCTTTGATGAGGCAGCACAAAGCAAAAAGTGGAGAAAGGCAATGGATGAGGAGATCAAATCCATAGAGAAGAATAATACATGGGAGCTAGCAACATTGCCAAGAAATCACAAAGCAATTGGAGTTAAATGGGTGTTTAAGGCAAAAAAGAACTCTAAGGGAGAAATTGAGAGATACAAAGCAAGGCTCGTTGCTAAAGGATATAGTCAAAGAGCCGGAATTGACTATGATGAGGTATTTGCTCCCGTGGCTCGCCTTGAAACTATAAGACTAATAATTTCTCTTGCAGCCCAGAATAGATGGAAAATCTACCAGATGGATGTCAAGTCAGCCTTCTTGAATGGAGTGATTGACAAAGAGATCTACATCAAGCAGCCACCAGGCTATGAGGTGAAAGGGCAAGAAGACAAAGTCTTGAAGTTGAAAAAAGCTCTATACGGGTTAAAGCAAGCACCAAGGGCATGGAACAGCAGAATTGACAAGTATTTGGAGGATAATGGTTTCACAAAATGCCCACATGAGCATGCCCTTTACGTCAAAGTTAAAGGTGATGATATCTTAATTGTTTGTTTGTATGTAGACGATCTTATCTTCACCGGAAACAACCCAAAGTTGTTTGAAGAATTCAAGAAGGCTATGACCAAAGAATTTGATATGACTGACATCGGGCTGATGGCGTACTACCTCGGTGTGGAGGTTAAGCAACTTGAGCATGGAGTCTTCCTTGCACAAGAAGGCTATACGAAGGAGATTCTTAAGAAGTTCAAGATGGAGAACTGCAAGCCAACAAACACTCCAATGGTCAGTGGAAATAAATTATCCAAGCATGATGAAGGAGAGAAGATAGATCCAACAATGTTCAAGAGCTTGGTTGGAAGCTTAAGGTACTTAACCTGCACAAGGCCAGATATTCTATATGCTACAGGGTTTGTGAGTCGCTTTATGGAGAATCCAACCACTACACACTTGAAGGCAGCAAAAAGAATTCTCAGATATCTCAAAGGTACACTCAACTATGGCCTACTTTATTCAAGTACTAATAATTATCAGCTTGTTGGCTATAGTGATAGCGATTGGGCTGGAGACAATGATGATCGAAAGAGTACAAGTGGGTTCGTATTCTTCATGGGAGGTACTGCATTCACTTGGATGTCAAAGAAGCAACCAATTGTGACATTATCTACGTGTGAAGCTGAGTATGTAGCTGCCACTTCGAGTGTTTGTCATGCTATCTGGCTAAGGAGTTTATTAAAAGAGCTTGGATGGCCACAAGAGGAGCCCACAAGGATTTATGTGGACAATAAGTCAGCGATTGCATTAGCAAAGAATCCAGTATTTCATAATCGGAGTAAGCACATCGACACTCGGTTCCACTACATTAGAGACTGCATTGCGAAGAAAGAAGTCCAAGTGGAGTATGTGAAGTCAAAAGATCAAGTCGCCGACATTTTCACTAAACCCCTCAAGTATGAAGTGTTTGCAAGACTCAGGAGCTCGCTTGGAATGCAAAATCAAGTTTAAGAGGGGGTGTTAGAATGTTAAACTTAATTTTATAATAGATGATTCTAGAGAAGTTGAGATTATGGATAAAGAAAGATGTAGAACCATGTGGATGTAAGAAAAATCTAGAAACAAACATGTGATCAAATAATAAGTATTATCTAGATTTATTAGGAAGGAACTAGTGTAGAATTCTCTAGAATAATAGAGATTATACCATGAAGTAGTATAAATAGGTGGATCATGTATCATTTTGCAACAACACAACAAGAAGAACAAGTGAGTTGAGTTGTAATAAAACTTTCTCAAGCATCCTTCTCTTCTTTCAAACCTTTCAAGCTCCATATTAACACTTAGCCTCTAACCTCTCAAATATAAAACCATACGTCCACAAATATTTACACACCCAAATATCCTTCCTCCATATTTTATCCTCCAACAATTTCTCAATTAACAATGAGAACTAATACAGTGGCCATTGTATGGGTTGGATATATATCCACAGTTTCTTCCTCAACTCAAGATTCTCTCCCAAATCTCCCCAAATAATTCTACAGTGCTCTCATTCATCCAATTTTCACTGACAATTAGGAATCTGAAAAAGATTCTGAAATTGCAAAATCAGGGCAGCTTGCTTTGGTTTTGATGCATTTCATTTAGGGACAAGTATACAGATCAGCGTTTCATTTCTCTCATGTGTAGAATTGTAGATAACCACATCAACACGTTCGCAATCTATAAGTCGAATTGTAGATAACAAAAATACTTTATAGACATAAATAGTGTTATAAATTCAAACTTCAAAGCTAAATCTACATGTTTTGCCCCCAAGCATTTAGTTAGTATTCGCTGTTTCTTTCTCTTCCCAATCAATAATTTATTTTTTAACCATAATTAATAAAGGTATATATGCCACTTTATGTTTTGCCTGAATAAGTATGTGTTATGGGTGAAATTTTGTAGGAGCGGAATCTCCCTTTGATTGACGAACTTAGGAAAGATTACAAGGAATATAAAAAGCAAATTACAGGAATTCAAAGAAAGCAGTAAAGGAATTGAAATACAGAAAGCAATAAATGAAGTGAAATTGCAAAAAGCTATAAAATAAGTAAAATGCAGCTTCTTGAGAATTGTTGAAGGTGTCTTGTTTTGGTGCCACATTCATGAGAATTGTTGAAGGTGTCTTGTTTTGGTGCCACATTCAGCTTATATAGAGAAGGTGCTTCGTCGCAATTTCTTTCCTTTGATGGCACATCATCCTGATTTTCTTTCCTTCCATGGTACCTCATCACAATCTTCTTTTCTTTCATGGTACCTTGTCAGCGATCCTAGGGATTCTCTTGAATGCCGCCTCTCTGAGATCATCTCCCGTAGGATAAAATTAATTGGGCCGATTAGTTGTTATTGGGGTGAAACATAATGGACCTTAATTTTTTATTGGGTTAACAGATGCCCCTCGCGCATTTTGTCTCATTAGCATCTTTAAAACAAATTTGCGTGCTTAATTTAGGGTTTGGAGGTTTGGCCCATTAAGGCCCATTAGGGGTTCAAAACCCTAGCTCTATAAAATGCATGAATTAAACCGGGATTATTAATTAACTAAATCCTAACTCCATCATCATAAATCAGTTTCATTAACTAAAATTATACTGGGATTATTATTTTTCAGAAAGTACTCGTGTAGGAAATTGTCAAAAAGTTTCATTAAAGATGTACCCATTGTTGAAGAGGATAGTGTTGCTGAATCAGAAGAAGATAGTGTTGTAGAAACATCTTCTCAAATTTCTGAACCTGCCCCTAAGCCTACTCAACCAACCAGTAAGAGTAAATGGGTTCGTGATGCTGAGGATAATCCAGAACAGAGAAAGAAGTCTAAGATTGATTCCAAAGGAAAAGCTTCTGCCAAAGCCAAGAGCCCTGAAGTACTTGATGCCTCACGTGCTCATTCTACTCTGTTTTACTATTTTTCTAGCGAGTCCTATTACTCCAAGGTGATGCAAAAGAAAAAATTCAGATCAGAATACACCTACTGTGGGAAGAAGTTCATTCAACTTTGCTGGACTAAGTATTTGGAAGATAAGTACCTAATGCAATGGGCATCTATTCTTAAATGTTTTAGACCAGACCTCATAGGACAATTTTATGCTAATCTGCGGAAGAATGTTATCGCTCCAGTCTCGCTGTGGTTTAACACAAACTACACCAAGGGTGTACTTTATCAGCTCACGGCCTCAAAGATCCACATCCTACTAGGTCTGCTTGAGGTCTCCTTTGATGGAATTCTGGAGAAAGGATTCCTGGAGAATGGTCTCAAAAGATTCAGGGAACTGAAACAAATTATCTCTGAAGAAGAGAATAACTTCGAGCAAGCCCTTGTTTTTATGCCAGACACGTGGTCTGAAGATGATAAAGATGACTCTGTGGTCTTTGTGGGAGCTGATGATCAAGAGATCCCTCCAGACATAAATGATGCTGAAGATGCTGATGGCTCAGATGATGAAGAGGAGTCCGAATGATATTTGCTAGGCAAGTAGATCCAGAGAGGGATTATCAAATTCAAATCGTGCTGAACATTATACCCCTTGGAGTATGGTAATATCTTTCCAACTTAACTCTTTCCTTTTGGTATTTGAACTGATAAACTCTGTTATTACTTCTGCTTTGTTGTGGTTGTTTCGTGCTTGGAACTGGTAAACTCTGTTTATGCTTTTGTGATGGTCACTGTTGGACATTGCTGGTTGTTTTATGATGAATATTTCCCTGCTGTTTTATTGTACAAGCTCTCTGAGTTTTTTTCGTCATTAGAGCTTATTACTTTCTGGGAAATATGTTTGGTGGTTGAGTTTATTTTCTGTTTTTCTTAGCTAGTTCATCATCGGTTTGTCATTTATAAACGCTGGCTCACTTTCTGTAAAAAGGAGGAGAATGTTGAGTCATGTTTTCTGTTGTAAATTCAAAACCGATGATTGCACCTAGCCAATGGAACCACCTCAGCTGCATTATGCGTCAAATTTGTGTTGAGGATAGAAGATTGCAGAGATCGGGCTAGCAATGAATCCAATGGCTATTTCCTGATATGGGATGATGTAGACTAACAATTTCTTGCATGGACTTCCTTCCAAATCATAAATAGAGTTGTTACACTCAACAAAGAGAAGCCTCAACGACTCTTGGAGAGGTTGCCATAGGTTGAGATACCTATACAGAAACTGGAGATAGTTCCTAGTCAAAATAACAGGCCACTTGGAGTTTGGAGTGAAGGCATTTTCCATATTTTGTTTATGTGTGTGGTAGTGTGTCATGGTTGAAATACATAGTAGAATATCCTCCTAGATTGGTAACCCCAGGCCGAACTGGGTCAACAACTCGTGTGTCTCATTTATTCTTTATACTTGTTGTGTTTATGTTTATATTTCCACTGTGCATGTTTATCTGGTTTTGTTTAATCTGTGTGTTCAGTGTGTTACATAAAACTCTCTAGGTTGAACTCTGCATAAAAAATACAACTTGTTTGTGCTGGAACCTAACATAATAAAGCAATTCATATTTTCCAAGGCTACCGCAACCAGACACACGGCCAGGGGGAAGATATTCAATTCCTCAAGTCCCTGCACTTTAATAGGAAGGTTTACATACATGGGCGTATCTATTCAAGAGCAAGGTGGGTCAATTGACCCACCAAAAAAAATAAAAATTAAAATATTAGTACTAATAGTTTTATATAATTAGGAATTAGATGGTAATCTTAGAACAATTGTTGAGTAATTTGAGTAGAAGTTTTATAGTAATAATTGTTTTATTATAAATGTATATATATTTTAAGGGGTTCATAACTTAATGGGGATATATCCAATAAAGAGCATATAGCATTTTTCTTAGTCTCTTAAAATTTGAGTGTTTACAATATGAATTTTAAAAAGTAGTTAAAACTCTTAAGTTATTCAATTCAGATTTTAAAAGTCTTTTAAAAATCTTGATATATTTAATTAATACAAAATTTAAAAGGTCTTAAAAATCTTTAGGTGTTCAACAACCTAATTACTTAGACTCCATCAATTTTAGTGGATTCTCTTTGAAAATTATAATTATACAAGTTTTTTTTTCAAAAAAAGTTTCTACGTACAATATGAAATCTATACAAAGGCAGCCACTTATACGTGAAGTCTATGGATTTTCTAAATATACTCATTTTCAAAAGTTTAAAAACATGTTACAAAATGTTAATTGAATATATCTTAGTAAATTTAGTTGTTCACTCTTCATGATATTTGACCTACCAAACTAAAGATCCTGAATCCGCCACTGTTTACATATGCAGAGTTTCACATATAATGGATGGTTACTGCACTACGCAAAGTACATCCGTTCATTGAAATGTTAACCACATGAAGATGAAGGTACTTGGAATTGTGGATGCTATAGATTGTGTCAATAATTTGGTTGGGATCCAAAATTTGTTGGACTTGAGATATTTGGCTAGCTTTGACATGCCAAAACCAGTAGACTGATTTTCCACTCTTTTTTTTGCGAAGCGATTTTCCACTCTTGAGTTCCTTATTGTAGCTACTTAGGTTCATATATTATATTCTCAAGGTTTCGGGATGCGATAAGGAAGTTGTGATGCCTTAGTGCCAACCATGAGGTATATCTGGACATTTTAATACCTCCGTTAACTAGAAACTAGGGGTGATATCGAGTCGAGTCGAGCCCGAGTAGTTAATTACTTGAGCTTGACTTGACGGGGAAATATCACTACTCGAGCTCGAGCTCGAATCGAGTAGTGATTCTCGAGCTCGAGTATCATCGAGTTCGAGCTCGAGCTCGAGTAGCTTGAATTTTTTTTTTTCTGGATTAGGCCCCTTATCTTATACTTCCTCTATTTTTTTATAAGTGCTACGGACCCACCCAATACGCAGTCCAGTGCACATTTTAAACTATTAATGACTCAAGTTCGGTACAAGTAAAAATTTTAACATGTACAGTTCGGTATTAAAAACTACACAACGAGACGAATCTAACAAGATCTTACTTGGCTATATTTTAACTTGTATAATTATGATAAAACTTTAAGTCAAGGTATTTGTGTGAACAGTATCATATTTCAACATATTGCATTTATTCAAGAACGAAGGAAGTATTATGAGTTTTTGAGTTGTTTGACCTTTTTTATTTTGAGTTTGATCCATTAGTCTTATTCATTATCAATAGAAGTCAATCAAAAGATCATATTCATTTAAATAAAATTACAATTGTTTATTCCTAATTTAAAACATACACCTTACACACAAGCACGATTTTTTATTTATTCCAAACATTCTTTTTACACAGCCAAAAAGACATCAATCCTTTGTGATGAATATGACTTTCTTTGTTTAAAAATTGGATTGCAACAAAAAAAAAAAACATATTAAAAAGCCTATGGCAATATAAACATATTGCACTAAATAAAAAAATATATCAATCTAAATTTGTGAGTAAAATATGTTCCGTCAATTACTTAGAATATTCCAATTATAATGAATCCATAAATGAATAGAGAAAACAAAATGTTTAAATATTGATATGGGCTTGTGAGAATAGGTAATGACCTTAGAATATTTTGATTATAATTATTGATATGTGCTTGTGAGAATAGATAATGGGCTTGTGGGAATGGTGGGAATTTTTAAATATAAAATAAAATATAGTAAAATTAATTAATAATCAAGTACTCGACTCGACTTGGCTATTCGACGAGTACTCGATACTCGACGAGTATCATATTCTTCTACTCGAGCTTGAGCTCGATACTCGATTAAAATACTCGATACTCGACTCGACTCGAATTTTTCGAGTACGAGTCGAGCTTTTTCCGAGTCAAGTGCCGAAACGAGTTTGAGTAGCACTGCTCGTTAATCACCCCTGCTAGAAACCTTGAGTAAATTTCAATTGTTATTATTTCCAGCCAATTAAGCCAAAATTACTCCGGGGGATGAGGACTTAGCCCAAGTGGTTAAGTCCCTTGACTTCCAACGGAAGGTTGGAGGTTCGATTCCCCACCGGCCCCCTATCCCTCCCTGTTTTCCCCCTTTGTAATTGTGTGGCATGGGCTCCCACCACCTCTTTCCAGGCCTTCAATGGCTCTTCCAAAAAAAAATTACTCCGCAGATATAGAATGAGGGATTTTTTATCGCCTGAAAGAAAAACTATTGTGGAAACATTTTGGTATTAGCACTTGTGGTTTACTGTACGCAGCCATAAATAAAAATAGAAATATAAAATATAAAATATAAAATAAATAAATAAACTGCAGTATGCTAGTACTCCCTCCGTCCCGCGAAATGTGGCACGTAATCTTTTTTAAGATATATTAAATTAATATAAATATGATTAGAATCTTAATGGTTTCCAAAATTTCATTAAAAATAATTACTTTAATTATTCTGCACAACTCCCAATATACTTTTATTTTTCTATATAATTCCCTTACATTTCTTTAATTCTTCATATTTCAAAATGGTACAAATAAAAATTATATAAAATATGTATTCTAAAGCTGGATGCCTAGACGATTCTAACGAGATAACACTTGAATATTTTTTTCTAATTAAATCATTACCATAATATTAAGTCAAAGTTAAATAATAAATAAAGTGAAAATTCATTAAAATTTTAAACACAAAATGTCCACAACACTTTAACTACTAAACCCCACCACAAAAATTACCGTGCCCAAAAGAAATGTATCACATTTCGCGGGACGTAGGGAGTATATAACAGGGTACAATAGCTTGGAACTCATTAATAAACTACTACTACTATAAAGCAATACTCCCTCGTCCTAAGGTATAGTCATTATTAGAAAAATTATGGTTTCAGTAATTATAATTGTGGTATCTAATATATTTCGATCGCTAACCTTTTTAATAACCAAATTTTACCAAAAATTTTCGGTCGCTATAACAGAAAATTCTTGTAGTATTTATTTTTTTGGGTGAAATTTCTTGTAGTATTTATTGATCCACTCAATTCTAATGTTCTCCCAATTATATAAGGATAAAAATATAGGTTACTGGGGCTTTGTTTATTTTTTTTGCTTAACAGCCAATTAAGGCTAGAGAAATTATTGGGGCTTTGTTAAATTGTCTATTACTCCCTCCGTCCCGCTAATAATGTCCCAAAACTTTTGGGCACGGTATTTTATGTGGGGATTGTTAGTATTTAATGTAGGGGTAGATTAGTGTTTAAAGTGGGGGTAAATTAGAAATTTATGTGATGTGATTTGAATGGGTTTGAATTTTTAATTGATTTATTTATGTGTGATGTGATAGTTGTGTGTTTGAAATTTTAAAATATTTATTTATTTATGTGAGGTGATGAGAGAGTGTTTGGTAATTAAAGTGTATAACTATTTCCTAAAAGGGAATGTGACAATTCTAATGGAACGGACCAAAAAGGAAAGTGAGACAGAATTAATGGGACGGAGGGAGTATAATTTATAAAATTTTACTTATACATATTTTAAGATGTGAATTATAAGATATTAAAAAGTGAATTGAAATCGACATTAAAAAGTGAATTGAAAACTCTATCTATAAGAGAGTGGTGCATAGCACTTGCAGGAAATAAAACTTTATACTATCTTCGTTCTCAAGAAAGTAAAGCACTTCACTTTTTGCTACTGTTCATTGTGTAACATTGATTCAATTTTTTATCATAGTTATATAAGAAAAAATATAGTCATGTAAGATCTTGTTAGATTCGTCTTATCTTGTAGTTTCATAATATTAAATTTTTACAATTTTTACTTCTGTACAATTTTTTTATTTATCGATAAAAATGTGTACTCGATTGCATGTAAAAGGTAAATGTTACACTTTCAAAAACAAAGAGGAAGTATTACTAATTTAACTCAATTGAAAACTGTTTGGCCAAAAACTTATGGAGCATACAGCGGAGTACAGACAGCGAGACAAGTAAAATATTGAAAAAACATGGTTAATGGCCGGATCGAGAACACACTTGTGTGTATTCAAGAAATCAAGAATAAACAAAGATTTTAGTACATTACTACAAGAAAAGGAGTCATCACTCACCTTTATGCATTTCTAAGTGGAACGAATCTCCAATTTCCATAGCAGCCTTCTTCTTCAACTCACATCTCTATCTCATCACTCAACCCTTTCTCCCACCCAATACAGAAACTATGCGCCGTCTTATCAAAAAAATTGGCGCCTGCGGCTGTTTTATTTCTCAGGAGGAAAATGGAGGAATGGAGTCATCCTCAACCTGGAGATCTCTAATCACAGAACTCTGTCATCCTGAAGATATGAACCTTCCCCATTTTCTGTACCTTCTTATTCAACAAAATTTCCATGTTCACCAAGTGAACTTCCCGATTTCTCAATCAGATCTGGAGGTGGTTTGCAATCATGCCTCCATCCTGGGCATTCCCGATTTTTTGGAGAACAAAACAAGGAACGAAACCAACTCGGACTTAATAGAGGCATGTTATTTGAGTCTTACTACCCAACAACGCTACCAAGGGATAGTAAGTTTGTTGCAGGATCTCAAGGAAGTGTTCAAGGTACCGAAGCTTAACCTTCCTAGGAATGTTCAGGTGTCAATCTTTGTTGGTTTCCTTGTTAAATTATTAATTGGTAAACCACACTTCCATCTTGTTATAACTGAGTTACAGTCGTTTAATACCATTTTTCTTGATTCTCCATTTCAAAGCACTACTGAGAATCATCATTCAGAAGTTCAAAGTCTATTATTGTCTCAGTTTGAGACACTGGCTAATGAATGTGGTAGATTAGTTTACTCATTTCTGTTTTCTCCGGATCCTCCGCCAACCGTGAAGATTGATGAGATCCTATCAAAGCCCATCGTCCTCTTGAAACAGAATATAATCCAATTCTTGAATTCACCCTCATATATTAACACTACTCCCAACACCCTCCAGTTTGCTATGTCTTCGGTTTTCATTGTTGATTCTTTCCTATATGATCTTGAGAATTTAATGAATCGGGAAGATGGTTCCATTCTTGAGGTGGAAAATGAAGTTGAAAAGCTTCATCGGAGCCTAAGACATTCATGGTCTTTGTTGAACAAGCAACACAATGTGACAGAGGAGTTGAAACAAATTGTAATGCTGGCATTTGAGGCTGAATATCTGGTCAACTATTTTTTGTGTGGAGATGCTCCAGCGTGGTACCTCGGCCTTAGGCTCCCTCACATTATCCACAGTGTTGAGCTCGCTGGGAGTAGGCTTCAGGAAAGGGTTAGGGAAAATTATGATGTTGGTCGGCTGTTACAAGTAGGAGACGACTTTGGTGCAGGACTATCACTTCACACTGGAACAAATTCAGTGATGGATGGGGCTATGGTTGGATTTGAAGATGAGGAAAATAAAATTCTTGGTGATTTGGTTGGAAGTGGGAAAGGCTTGGAAATTATTTCCATAATTGGGATGCCAGGACTCGGCAAAACAACTTTGGCGAAAAAGATGTACAATCATCCCACAGTGAGAGATAGATTCGACAGAACTTCTTGGTGTATTGTTTCACAATTGTATAAGACAAAAAAAATTACTAGTTGAGATCTTAACAGGTTTAGATTCTCAGGTTCAGGATGCCAAACTCGCAGGAGAAAGTGAAGACGAAGTGGGTATACGTATCCATAAAACCTTAAAAGGCCGAAGGTACTTTATTGTAGTGGACGACATATGGGAGTTCAGCCCATGGGAAGGTATTAGGAGGTACTTTCCAGATGATGGAAACGGTAGCCGAATACTACTCACTAGTCGGAACAAAGAAGTTGCTGATCAATGCAATAGCACTATTCATGAACTTCCCCTTTTATCAGACGATCAATGTTGGGAGCTATTACAGAAGAAGGTTTTCCATGGAGAATCATGCCCTCTCGAACTGCAAAACACAGGAGCAAAAATTGCAGCACAATGTAATGGTTTGCCACTTGTAGTTGTAGTTGTTGCTGGAATTCTTTCGACTATGATGAACGATTTAAGTGCATGGGAAAATGTGAGACAAAGTTTAGATTCTTACATCTTGTCTTATCAAGACAGAGCTGTCACGAAATCATTGGAACTCAGTTACATGTATTTACCTCACCACTTGAAGCCTTGCTTCCTTTATTTTGGAAGGTTTCGTGAAGACGAGGGAATCATTGTCAAGAAAGTGGTGCAGCTTTGGGTTGCCGAAGGATTTATACGCGTGGATAAGAGAAAGAGAGCAGAGGATATAGCAAATGAATATATGAAGGAGCTAATTGGTAAAAACCTTATAATGGTTGCTGAAAAAAACTATAAAGGGGAAGCCAAAGTTTGTAGAATGCATGATCTATTGCGTGACATGTGCTTGAAAATTGTTGAGGAGGACAACTTCATCACACTAGAAGATGGGTGAGTTCCATCATGATCTATTGTGTTTGTACATTTCTCATTTTAAAAAAACTTGATACTTCCGGCAGTTAATTAAATTGATGGTATGTATTGCTAATTACTTTGTTTTGGTGACACACAATAACAAGTTAAATGTTATATTGTTCCATTTTCAGTGACATTCCCTTCTGCGATCAGCGAATGCAGCGTATGATATTCGACTCACATTCTAACAGCCACGTATGGTTTCAGCCCTACTCGAATCACATTCGCTCTTTAGTGTGCAGTGGTCATTGTTTTTCAGAGTTAAAAGTTGGCCACATGAAAGTACTTCGAGTCTTGAGGGCTGGTCATTGTGAAAGTGAAATCCAAAATCTAGTTCACTTGAGATACTTGGAGGCCACTACGATGCCAGAACTAGAAGGCAGATTTGCCAGCTTTGAGTGCAGTTTAATCCCAAAATCTAGTGAAATCCAAAATCTAGTTGGCCATCACATGAGATTTTCCAGCCTTGAGTTCCTTATCTTACCTTATTATGATTTTCATATATCCTCAAGCATTTTGGATGCGATGATGAAGTTGAGATACCTTAGGGCCAAAAAGGTATATGTGGACAACCGTGATTGGAATACCTCCCGTACCTATAATAATCTTGAGTATATTTCGAAACTTGCTATTTCCAGCCAAGAGGGGAGTGCACAGCAGCAGTTGAAAGTGTTTCCCCACATCCGCACACTTGTATTTGGAATAAATGATGATGAGTCGGAATTAATTTTTGATTTCAGCTTATTTATCCAGCTCGAATCCCTTACACTTGGATGTGATGGCAGCAGCTGGATATTCAATGAGAAATGGGGGGGATTAAAAGAGATAAGGACAGGTTATTTATTCCCAAGTACAATCATAAAACTAAACCTAAGGCGGTGTTACCTGCCACAGGAGCATATGTGGATGATTGGGGCACTACCAAATCTTGAGGTTCTCAAATTAATAGATGTGGTGTTTGATGAGGAAAAGTGGGAGACAAGAGATGATGAATTTCAAAAACTCAAATACTTGAAACTGGACTCCATAGACAAGCTTGTTGAGTGGAATGTTTCCTCCTCCGAAAATTCCACCCTGTGCTCCGACACTTGATCATCCATGACTGCTCTAGGCTTAAAGAGATCCCTTGTGAAATTGGCTGCATCCCAACGCTGCAATTGATTTCCGTAACAGGGTTGTGGTGCACACGGCAGTTGAAGAAGTGTGTAAACATACTTAAAGAGCAATTGCAAGACGAGGGAAATGAAGATGTTACAATCGAAGACGGTGTTACAAATGCGATGGTAAGATGAGCCTCAATTTTGTTTATCTGATTATATTCTTGAATTCCCCCTATAAAATCCCCCAAAATATATCACTGAAAAATTTGAATTATATATCTATTTATATGGTGAATATGCAACAACATTTTCATTTATCAATTCCTAAAAAAATTTCTGATAATAATATAGTAGTACATACTTAATCATTATTTCCTTGATTATTTCCTACCTGGGGATGGTTGACTTGTTGCCATTTAAATGCGTGGTATGTATCAACACAAATCATCCCAATTGTTCAAAAAATTTCAGCGGCTATAGAATAAAAATAATAGATTTGTCAAAATATATATATAACCCTAATTTTATTAACATGATCATTCACAAAATCAATTCTCAAATTTTAATCAGTTATTTGTATCTTTTAATATATATTGAGATAAAATAATATTCAAATTAGTAATTAATAATCCATCCATTTCAAGTATCATTAATTCCCAGACTATATTAATCATTTTAATATTCAATAACAAAATTATTTTTCTAACTAAATAGTAATAAAATTAAATTCTATATAATATATATATATATATACTAGTGCTCGTGTCGCGCATTTCACCGCGCAAGATTGCATGGATTTAATATTTTGACTATTGGTGTTTCGTTGACAGATGATTGCAGTTCGAACAAATAGACATGCATGTGTATTGAATAATAAATAGTACTATATATTGGCATTATTATGTATGAATATAATACACAAGTAGTAATTGAACAGCAGTATGACAGTATCCTCCATGAAATACATAAAGTTTATTTAATTCATTTATTCAATTGAAATTTTTTTTTTTGATCTTTCATTACAGGTATACGAGAGGTATTAGGATGACTGTACTGCAGACAAAACCGCATTGGTGCATTACGCAGCATAATGTTGTGTCAATTTAACTTTTCCAATGGTATCATAAAAACTGATGTAAACTATGTTAAATTGAGGAGGGTAGTCAAAACATAAAAAACTTAGTGACCTTTATTGACTTTGAAACTAGAACTTATTTCACCCTTACCTCTTGACTCGGGAAATTGGTTTGATGGTGTTATCGGTGAAATTTTGAAGGAGTAAAACCTCTCTATGATCTTGGGAAAGATTACAAGGAATGTAGAAAAGCAAATTACAGGAATTGAAAGAAGGCTATAAAGGAATTGAAATACGAACCTGAAGAATATAAAGGAATTGCAGAAAGCTGTAAAGAAAAATAAGTAAAGTAAAGTGCAGCTTCTTTAGAAGGGTTGGAGTCCTCCTTCTTTGATGCCACCTTCATGCTTTTATAAGGGGTGGGGAATGCCTTCAAGGCCCCTGATCCCGTCCCACGCTGTGATTTTATTTCCTTTGGCGGCGCTTCAGTGTCACCTCATCATGCGGTGTGCGGCGCCTCCATTTGATTTTCTTTGGAGTCACCTCCCACGCTGTGATTTTATTTCTTTTGGTGGCGCTTCAGTGTCACCTCATCATGCGGCGCACGGCGCCTCCGTTTGATTTTTTTTAGTGTCACCTCATCATGCGGCGCGGCGGCGCTCCGTTTGAGGTGCACTCATCCTGATGACTCCACGATCCTAGAGATTCTTCTGAACGCCACTTCTCTTCAGCCATCTCTACTGGATATATCTTGGCCGGCTATTTGGTTATTGAGCCGGAACGTGATGGGCCTTACTTTCTTATTTTTGTTGGGTTAACAGATGGTAAATCTGTGCACATCGTTCTCTTTATTACTCTTCCAAGGATTCGGGCAAATCAAGTAGAAAAGCTCCACAAACTGTTGTTTTTTGCACCGCTTGACAGCATTAGCGTCGGATAAAGCTAGTATTATAGCATATGAAACGACAGTTTTTGGACACCCGAGTTTAGATGATCCTGATCAGACAAAAGTGGAAGAGAACATATATGTTTCTGACCCATTGGTATTTCTGATGCCAATGAAGTTTTGTGTACATAAGCATGTTTGTAATGATCTTAGTTTGAGTTGGTGCACTACAAGAAAATTCCGGAACACCGACTGACATTTTGCGGTCGGTATTACCGACCGCATCACCAACCACAAGCCGTGGTCGGAAGTTCATAGTTGTTATTGCGTAAGGGGGTTTTTGCCGACCGTTACCGCATTACCTACCGAACGTTCGGTCGGTAATTTTTTTCCAAAATTTTAATTTTTTATTATTTTTTATAAAAGAAATATAATTTAGCGACCGACTTACCGACCGAAAAATCCGTCACTAAAGTTACCGACCGACTTACCGACCAAAAATTCAGTCACTAAATTTACCGACCGAAATTTGGGGTAGCTAAATTTTTTCCCCATTATTTTATTTTTGAATTTTCTTTATTGTTTATTTTGATGAATATTTTTTAATGTAATTAGTTTTAAATTTTTTATCAATATAAATTATTTTATTTTTATGATAAATTTATTTTATGATTATATAATTTAATTTTTTATTATTTTTATTGTTTTATTTAAATATTTAATTTAATAAATATTTATTTCATTTTTATTTTATTGTTTATATTTATATATGTTATATATTAAAATTTACATATAAAAACATGAAATGTAGGATGCACACGCGCGAGGAAAGGTCTCCCTCACAAGGGTTCGAGCCCTCCCTTCAACATATTGCAAAACATATTTGAGAAGGCTTTAATATATGACGCATGGAGGAATGTAATTGGTGGGTTAGAGACCTAGCCAAGCTGGTTAAGGTGTGGAGGCTGGGGAAGCTGAGGTGATGGTGTCGAGACATCGTGAGCACAATTTTTCTTATATGTGGTGTGTTTTTAGCGACCGCACATTTCAGTCGCTAATTCGGTTGCTAAAATTAGCAACCGATAATTCGGTCGGTAATTCGGTCGGGAAATATCTCCCGGACCATTCGAGACCAGACATGACCGACCGCATTTGCGGTCGGTAATTTCGCCAACCAACTTACAGTTTCGTGCCCTTGTCACCCCTTCTTTTCAACTTGATTGAACCACTCGGCCCTCATGCTCCAATTCGACCTTTATCCTATTTCCGGGCTGATGAGAGAGATCCTCTACAGCCTGAGGCAGAGTACAGGGCAATGGTTCTTGGGACATGTGAATGAATTTGTTTCAAGCACTGCTTAGGGAAAGGTACTATTGCTTCGGATGCCATTCTGTAAGATGTGGTTGGCAAGTCCCCGACGGCAGTTTTTTTTTATGGGCGGCAAATTTCGGACCAAGAAATTTCCGACCGACACTTTCGGTCGGTAATGTGGTCGGTACCCCCGAAATGACCCGCATTTTGGTGTTACTGACCGAATTTTTCGGTCAGGAAATAGGTTTTTTCTTGTATTGGTGGTCTTTTGTTTGTTTTAATTCAACAATTCATTTTTACTATTTTGTATTTCAGCCAACCCAACCCAACCCTTTAAGAAATTATCTAATTGATTATATTGAGTATGGTAATAATGTAACTGCAAAACAGGCAGATAGATATATTTAGATGAAATTCTGGATTTCACCTGCACCTTAAATAGCGATGTGTAGAGTTTTATTTGTATACTACGTATTTTTGTTCTCACCATTTTTTAACTCAATCCTTGTCCTTTTGTTTTTTTTACCAAGTGAGAAGGAAATAACATAGATTAAATAACAAAATGGGGCTAGTGGTGCCAAAATAAAAGTCTAGACCAAATTCTCCCAAGCAGGAGAATGAGACTTGTCAGCATTGACCAGCAAAGATGAGGACGACGGAGATCAATTGCAGCTGCATCAATATCAATTTATATTTTCTTTGCTGCTTCAAAATGTGTCCACTTGCAGATAATAATGATATTTAAGATCTTAGACCCTTACAAACATTTTCAAGATTGTTTGTTTGTCCTTGTGATATTAGATCATTCTCAACAGCCTGAATAGAGGGGATATCTTTATCGATGATGGTCGTCTTAACACTCCACGACTCCTCAAGAGGGAATCTATCTATCTAAAATCTAAAATGAGAAACAAAAAAGATTATTCCTGTAAACAGATACACAAAGCAACATTAATACCAAATGCAGAAATCTACATTGCAAACAAGAGAGCAGATGCTATAGGTGATGACTTATAAACAGAGTGGGATTGCGAAGGAAACAAGGTTTGGAAGGTGGGTTGTATGAGAAAAGAATTCATTATTGTAACAAGAGACAAGGAAGGGAAAACAGGTGAACTTTTGTCATGCAATTATGTTTTAGAAGCTTGGTAAGATGTAATTGTAATACTTGTATAAATGTGTAACTATTACTCTACATAATTTTATACATCAGGGCTAAGGTAGAAAGATTCACGATTCATGCCCGTGGCAGCACAAGTTTTTTGCCAATTTACCCCTCCAACACTCATTCTATCACCATCCCTAGTAAACTCCCTCCAATGTTCCATCATCCATGTATGTATTTTCTTGTTTCAGCGGCCGCGGGAACTGGTCCAAGTAAATCTGGTGCATAATAACCCACAACCATCCACTGCACAAGTACATAATCAACCACACAAAAATATTCCTAGCTAAAGCTACAAAACACAAATAATGTTCTCCGTATACCTTACTCGACTTATCTCTCTGCAGACAACACACCAAAGAGTGAACGATCCATGTCACCCCGGATTCTCAAGAGCGGTGATGTGCTTCTTAAATGAAGCAGCTGCCTCTTCCCTGTTGCCTAACTGCCCCAGTTTGTCGTACACTATGGCCATTAGGTAAAATGCTTCGGAAGCCAATTCATGATACTGTCAACAACCAATATATCAATAACATTAGTAATTCAAATACAGAAGCGTTGATGTTATATTGGTATTAGATTTTGACTGTGAAACGGAACTAATGGCAACGAAAATGTTCAAAGTCTATCTGACTTGCAATATGAAATTGAAAGACACGTGCCAAATTAAACAGTATTGATTTATGGAGGGCTGGAAAATTGTATGTGAATGCATGAACAACAAAATGGCTGTGACTGCAAGTCTGCAACAGTGAATCACTAAGTCCATAAACACATAAAATTGAAGGCCATGAGATAAACCAACCTCCAAAAGCTGAAGTTCCTTGGAAGCTTGAGTTAGAGGTTCTAAAACCATCTCTGCATTGTCAAAGACTGTTGACGAAAAGGGGGAGGGAGGCATGTTCAGATTCTCCGAAGATGGCATATATTCAAGCTAACCATGAATCAATCAACCAAATTAAAACAATTCAATTACATGAACTGTCAAAATAAGTATGGTCTCACAAATGTTTTACTTGGCACATATATTACATAGTTACCAAGGTAGAGAATCAAAATGAGACTCATCAAGTTGGAATATTCAAATCAGTTGGATATAGATACTGCATTTCAATTCGACTCATAATCGATGCAAAGTTGTTCAAGAATCAAGAAATATGCAAAAATAGGATTGACAGGAATAAATCAATAAATACCTGAAAAACTGGGATCTGCTAAATAGCATTTTGCTTCAGTGATAAATGCTCGAGAACTGAGCTCCAGACCACCATGACCAAGCAGCATAGGGAAAGAGCTATGTAGAAGATCCAGGGCCTTTTTAGCATGGTTTGATCCAATTGACAGCCATAGCTCAGCAAGCATTAATGTTGCAGAGGCTTTGAGAAGATCCAAGTTGAATGACTGACAATAGGAAAGACTAGCCAAAGCATACGGTATTCCTAAAACGAAATTTCCTGACCTCTGAAGTAAAGAAAACGGGAACATAAACTCCAGCACAGAAAGTAACATCAAATTTTCAGAAAAGAAACAGCACAAAACAAAAGCTCGCAGACAATGAAATAAAAATGAGCGAAGAATATCAGAAAAATATAAAAACTAGTAAAGCAGATATCATGCATGCCAAAGTAATTAATATCCAACCCACTAAGGAAAATGTGCAACTTTGTTATCAATTAGGATCCAATGTTTACAAAAATTTTGAGCTCTCACAGCATCAGATTTTCTCAATTAAACATTGAAAACTAATACAGTGGCCATCGTATGGGCTGGATATATTCCCACAGTTTCTTCCTCAATTCAAGATTCTCTCCCAAATCTCCCCAAATCATTCACAACTTCCACAACGTGAGATTCTTTCCAGTCTCCAAATTGATTACAACTCCCTAGACCCACAGTTCCATGTTCCATTTAGCAGAGACTTCACATTGATTTGGAGGATTATACATGGCGAAGCTCAAATTGAGAAAGAAATTGTAGTGAACTAAAATGACTTGATTCCACCCGGCTCACATGATTGATTTTCAACAGTGCTCTCACTCATCCAATTTTCACTGACAAATAGGAATCTGAAAAAGATTCTGGAATTGCAAAAGCAGGGCGGCTTGCTTTGGTTTTGGTGCATTTCATTTAGGGACAAGTATACGCACCAGAGTTTCATTTATTTCATGCGTAGAATTATAGATAACAACATCAACAAGTTCCTTAGAGAGGCATACTTTAAAGTGATTCGATACTGGCTGCTGAAAAGATATGTTTGGTCTAAGGGATGAGGTTGATTAATTATTTTACCTATGCTACTAAGACCAAGATGTTTAGCGTCCACCTACTCAGGCTATGATGGTTACCATGCAAAATAAATTAGAATTTAGTAATTAGTATTAGTACATTAAATTTCACACAATTTAATCACAAGGGATGAACTAAGGCTATCCTACCGCAAACTAAACATGCCCAGTAAAGACTCCCAGTTAAAATAAATAATAAGCATACATCAAAGAAATTTGTCACAACTCACAACTAATTTATAGTACAATTTACTTCTGTCTAAAACTTAAACATATAAGGATGACATCGTGGCTGGTGCATCTCCATTAAGTTATCAACTTGAACTTTAGATAAGTAGGTTATGAAACAATTCAACATACCTTCTGTATTTCAGCGAGTAAGAGAAGAACAGTGGCATTTTTAACTTGCATGTTGAACTTATAACACATGCAGAATAAAGAATGCGCAACAGCTGCAGCCTGCAAGAACAACTTACCTCAGAAAACAAAATTGGGAATTTGGCAGGACAACTTAATTTGCAATCAGAGCATCAATCTACTTGTGACAAGAAAGCTTGTACATGAGGGTTAAAAAAAAAATTTAAAAGTAACTCTTTTTAAATAAATAAATATTTTAGAAAAAAAAAATGAGGAATCAACAGAATATATCACATTTTTGTTTACATGGTGCGATTGTCTTGAAATCCACATTATACAGTCCACAGCATGTTCTATAAGTCGGTTTTAAGAGTAAAAATTACTTCATACTTCATAGACACAAGTCGTTTTATAAACTCAAAGCTCTAACCACATGTTTTACCTCGAAGCATTTATTACTGTTTGTTTCTTTCTTTTCCCAATCATTAATTTATTTTAACCATGATTTGTAAAGGTATTATTGTCTACTTTATGTTTTGCCTGAAATATGTCCAAATAATGCACGCATGTGTGCACAAGTGCGTTTCATAGTATACAGCTGTTGCAACTAGAACGAAAGCATTCAGGGAATCTTTCAATTTAGATAACCAGAACTAACAAGTGAGAACCAGCTTCACCCATTAGCACACTCTTTACTCCATAAAAGGACAAGTTAATAATGTATTTTACTCATCTTTTCCTCACCAAAACATAAAGGATAAACAACACACTTCCAAGAAATTACATTATCTATTGAATGAAGTGTATTAAAACACACTGGACTTATGTTACACCTCCCCAGGCATTGAAGATGTAGAGAATACATCAATGTCCTGAACAGATATATGAACTGCAGGGATGCCATTTCGCCACTCGGTGAGGCAAGTACTCAAGGCGGCCATCCCTTCAAGATATTGCATTTGATTGGTTAAGTGAGATTTTTCTTTTTTATGTTTTGAGATTAAAATAATAATAATTTCAAAAAGAAAAAAAGAAAGAAAGAAATAGTCAGGCATGTAAAAGGTTGTCCTTTCCTGAAATAAAAAGTAGCTAAGAGAAGTTGTGGGAAAACAAAATAATAGATATTACAATATACGTATTTGATATGGATCTTAAAACAAATCTAACATTGATGTAAAAGATGACACCAAACACCGAAAAAAAAAATATATATATATATATATATATATAATATATAATTATATATATATATATATGGAGAGATAAAAAGGGATGCTTTTGGAATACATTAAAGAGATTACAAATAAACTTATACTAATTTGTGGATTATTCCTAAAATATTTCAAGAGGTCAACCAAAGAATGCTTTAATTTTATTTCATGGAACATGAAATTATGAAATCCGCCAAACCTTGCTATATTGATTCGCAGCAAGCAGTGTCCGAGCATGACGAAGACTAGCTTCTGCCTTCATATCCATGTCCACCCCATTTACAGAACAGGCCAACACACCAAGCTCATCGCAGAATTGCTGAGCTAGTTTTACATCTCCTCTAGAGATAAACCGAGAAACAAAGAAGCGGTAAGCAATCTCCATATAGAACTCACATAAAGTAGACAACCAATAGTGGATGCAAAGTAGTGTACCTATGCAAGGCACAATCATGAAGTAATTGTAGTTTTACAATCAAGATTCTTGACTTAGAGACACACGTAAACTTTTCTTCTGCTATTTTCAAAGCAGCAAAAGCATCTGCAGATATCACACACATAGAGTAAGTGCAAATAAAGAGAAGCCTCTGATCAGCATAGATTTCAAGGTAAAAAAAGTGTGGGATTCTTGAATTTATTCTAATATATTCATCTTCCATTTAGCATATAATAGCGGTTAGTGGGCACCGACCTACTATTACTATGAAAAAATATAAATAATCAATAGATACATAGCACACAACATAAAGATGGTCTAGTGCTACAGTCAGACCCTACCTCTGTATCCTTTATATATGGCCAAATGTTGGATGAGCTTGGAGTATGCCAATGCAGCATCAGATGAACTGCAAAAGCATGACCAATTACATAATATTAACCAGGCAACAGATGTAAATAGAATTAAGCAACAGCTGACAAAAGAAGCAGCAGGTGGTATGATTACCTTGAGGAATCCACAAAGCATGTCGCAAATACCAATGCATTCGTTCGAGCTAGAGGTGCACTAAATAAGAAACATAAAAAAAGAAAGAAAATCATAATATGATAGTGTACAGCATAAATGTGCAGATACAGAGCATGAGCCATGATCATATATGTATCTTCTAATGCATAGGACTGCAGTGCAAAGATGTCAGGGTAAATTAAATCCACAGAGCATTACAAAAACACAGAGAAAAAAAATAAAATAAAATAAAAAGGAGCTCAATACAAGAAAGCCAACTAAATTTGGAAATAATGCACTAAGAATATTTAGTGCAAACAGAGGTTTGCTTCCAACTGAGCTTGAATATCCAACATGTACCTTTAGAAAGAAAAAAAAAAATTCAACAAGCCAGCTTGCAAAGGAGGCACCACGTGCCATATGTTAGAATTCACAGACAAATTAGATATTTCAGTTACACAGAAAAAAAAAAAAAAAAAAAAAAAAAAAAAAAAAAAAGAGGAAACTTGCAAACATAAATGCAAAGAAATATGAAACTGATTTAAGCATAAAAATGAAACACATAGTAGCATTTGGACAGACTGAAAGACATTCACATTAGTATAACATAAAATGGAATCCAATAAATCACCTTCCATACGTCTCCCATGAACTGGCACGGACCAAATACGAAGACCCTAATAATTGTAAAACAGATCCAGGGACAGAACTTGGTTGTGCGGAAAATTGAAATGCATCAGAATTACTCTCAGTTTCTTGAGCAAATATTAATGTTGACTTTGGCTTGTTCAAACTTTTCACCCATGCTGTACAAAAGGCGCCATCGGTGGGCATTACAGAACTTTCTTCACCAAAAGTATTAATAAGAGTAGAACTCAACCATAGTTCCTGCAGTGGGTATTACAACAATAAAATATAGGGGGTTCAAACACAAGTTGGATAGCTTCCTAAGCATTGAGACTAAAAAGGTAGAACCTTATAGACATTGGTAGGGCTTGTTTTGAGCTTCATGGATGCCTTTGGGCCGAACGAAAGCAGTGGTCTTTGAACATGCTGAAAATAGAGAACAATGCAATTCAGTTTTATTCCATGTACTGTGTTCACCAATTGGAGAGTACATAAGAATAGGACCCCAAAAACAAAGACGGGAAAAATACAAGTAAGTCAAAGGAGCACAAAATTGTTTTCCATTTTCCCATTGCAGATAGCAAGGCCACATTTAGTTCACACTATGCACAAGAGTCAGAATATGAGAAAGCAATCTGATATGATTGACTACCCCATTGAGATACATTTGAAACCTGCATACAGAAGGCTTCACGATCAATGGTGATTGCCAGACCAGGAGAGAACGGCACTATTTATATCAACTAGAAGTTAGGCAGCGCAAGTAATAAACTGTCTTAAGCTGTTAGCATTTGCTATAACAGAACATTTATGAACACTAATCTGTAATTGTAAATGGTAAATGGCACCATGCAGCACAAAGTCTGAACTACGCCATGGTGCACCGAAAAGGAAGGATATTGACTATATTACTGTATATGTGAGCACACACATGAACAAAACTAAAAATATAAAAAGTTCAATACTTCCTCCGGTTTGTTTTAGGTGATACATTTGGATTTCGCAAATTATTTAAAGAGGAAAGAGAAATTTTGTAGTACTATTGTACAAGTGGGGAGAGAGAGAGAGAGAGAGAGAGAGATTTAAGGAAGTCAAAAAGAAAGTTATCAAATACTCCCTCCGTTTTTTTCTTGCATCATTGGGTGTTTTGATACAATTCACACTCACACTTTGACTTAAAGTTTTATCATAGTTATACAAGTTAAACTATAGCCAAGTGAGATCTTGTTAGATTCGTCTCGTTAAATATGGAACTTTTAGAATTTTTACTTATATCGAACATGAGTTATTAATGGTTTAAAATGTGCATTGAACTGCATGTTCGGTGAGTCCGTCGCAAGAATAAAAGAACAGAGGGAGTACGATAATGTAATATGACTTAGTTCAAAACAGTCTCAAAAAAATCTAAATCTAATTTAAAATGTGTTACTTCATTCGCTTAAAATTGGCTTAAATCATTGTTCTTTCGAGTAACTAAGACAAATTCTATGTTACTTCCAACATTGCCCCTATTCAATAGGGTATATAATTTCATTTTACATTTTTATAATATTAATGGTGGTATATTTGTATATTCATGTAATTTCTTGATTAGCATGTAATTATCAAAAAAAACAATTTTCATGAACAGGACTTAACAGAATTTAGCAAGAATGAAAGCTAAGAAACCAACATACATAACTGCGAGATATCAGTCAACAAAGATTGAAAAAATATAAATGTAAACACGCAAAATACATCTAAATTACGGATAACAGAAATTTAATAATAAAATCAAAAAGGGCTAAAGGTTAGGATGTTAAATATCAAATAGCCCTCATCTTGAGAGATTCAGAAACAGGCAGTTGTAAAATCACTGCAGCCGACATGGTTTGGGCAGGTGAAAAGGCAGTGCCATGGAAGTGCCTTTTACAACTCTACACTAAAAAAGAAAGGGAAAGCCAGAGGTGTGTGCACACAAATAATATCTAAGCAGGTAGATTTGATCTTGGATGCTAGACAGAAAATCCTCAGCAGAATTTGATGATAAAAATCCATCATAAATTGTGTCTTCATCAATCCAAACACACAATCACAAATGGTAGCACCTTTTAAAATGTTAAGTAACATAACGCATTGGTAAAAAAAAACTTAAAAAAAATTAAAAAAAAGTAATTGCTAACCGTTATGTCATATTTCGCAATTTCAAGATGAATAGATGCCACAAGTCGTTTCAACTTCAAACTTTCTGCCCTCCTGAGGGATCTTCTTAAGAGCACAAATAACTGCTGTTGCACCGACAATGAAGTCCCTATGCCAGCAACAGGCCAGTAAGCTGAACCAATAATTCCATGTGACTTTGATATTCCTATTTCTGACAACAGGTTAGAAATTGCCGCCAATGTGAATGCAAGAAGCGTGTCATCACTGTACTGTAGACAAAAGTAATATCAAAAAACAGGTTCAACAAAGTTACAAAGACATGATAATTTTTGCAGTTACAAATCAATAAAAGTTACAGAGATTAGATATTCAAATTAGAAGCCACCAAAGGAAACAACTTAAGACACAACTTATGTGACACGCTATGTCAAACATAAAATGTAAAATTTCAAAGACAAACAGATAATATCAGTTCATAATTAACTGGCAGGCAGCAACTTTTGTGGTTATAACTTTTACGTTTTACCCTTACGCTAGAGTACTAACTCAAATTCACATAAAAACTGGCAAAGTGAAGTCCAATTTGGCTTCCGAGTCCTCAAATTTTCAAAGTATTTAACCACTCAGAACCAAGAAACAGTCATAGAACTAAATACACTGACTGGATAAATTCATATAAATGTCTAAGCTGCTCCAAGACCTCTACAAGTTTACAAGTTACATAATGAGACTCCAAAATTCTGGTTTAAGAGGGTATGTTTTGGTAAGTTATACGCATCAGAAGCTGTATAATTTTGCTAGATTCAGCTTTCAGCCATTCACTTCATAACAAAATACCAAAAAGAAAAAAATATACTTTAAACAGAATTTAGAAAAAAATAAATGCACCTGCTGAGAAACACGAACTGCTTCAGTTAAAACCTGAATATATGAATAGATTTATTAGCCAATCATCATCACTTAAAACCTGATGTTATGAATAAAATAATTGGTCAATCATTATGACAAAACCCATATGCTGAGAACAATGAACCGTGTGTTGCTGCAAATACAAGAGGCAGCCAGGAGGATAAAATGCATAACAGGAGATAATAAAACTGAGGCCATTATTCTTATATGCTTACTTCCAATGCTTGCTTGGGGTGTCCTAGATGAAGATGCATCATTCCTAAGAATAATAAAGCAATTTCATATTTTCCGAGGCTACCGCAACCGGACACAGGGGGAAGATATTCAATTCCTTCAGTCCCTGCACTTTATTAGGAAGGTTTATCACATAAATTGCCAAGAGACACTACCAAAGGACAAAGACAGTTTCGACAGGTTCAGTCTAGCACTGTAATCTTGTAGCAAGTCAGATGTTTAATGCAATATGCAGATATAGAATGAGGGATATTTTATCGCGTGAAAGAAAAACTATTGTGGAAACACTGTGGTAATCATGTTCATGAAGAAAATCATGACCTTGAGTCCTTGATGTATAGCTCCATAATATGCAGAATTTCACATTTGTAGATTAGCTAAACACACACAATAAAATTTAGGGGCGTTCCAAGGACCAATCATTCCTTGAAGCACGATTTTTGAAAATGATGCAAAGTTATTCAAGATAGAGACTATAATAGAAAAATAATACTACCTCCGTATTCATATATTGTTTATATTTGATTAGGTACTACTATCCATACATAGACTTACACTTAAAGTTTTATCATAGTTATACAATTTAAAATATAACCAAGTGGGATCTTGTTAGATTCGCCTCGTTATGTAGTTTTTAAATATAGAAATTTTAAAATTTTTACTTGTACCGAACTTGAGTTATTAATGATTTAAAATGTGCATTGGACTACGTGAAAGGTGGGTCCGTAATAAACATTTCAATACGGAGGAAGTATAAGCTTCATAGATTAGTGAACAATAGAATATCTATCAGACTATCACTAGAATACAGATACTGTAAGTTTAAAGTGGAATGAAGTTACTAAGAGGGTGTTTGGATTAGCGATATAAAATAGATTAGTTGATTATTGCGTTTTCAAAACGCAAATAATCAGGTTTGCAGCATATTTTTTTAGCGGTTAAACTGATTATTTGTGTTTTGAAAACGCAATATGCAGATAATCCATTTTCTTACAACTTATCCAAACACCCTCTAAGAGTAAGACTGCTGAGTAAGTAAACCATACAATTACAAGAAAGAACTAGATAATGTGCCATTGGCTTGCGATAACAAGAACTGAATAGATAGTTACAAAAGAATCATTTGCCTGTTTGCATCACATCAAACAACCATAATGTGTTCTCAATTACTAAATCATGCACTATCAACAGTTTAACTGTCAATAAATACACTTCTCTTTACTTTACCAACTGTGGTTAAAACTACATCATAAAAATATCAAAGGAAGAGCAAGTAAATGGATAGAAAAAAAAAATCAAAATCACCAACGATACCTATAATCGAAATAGCGATGGAGGTTTTCCAATGCACCAGGATAGTCATCGTGATAAAGGCTATTCAGATAACGCAAGTAATGGACCTAATAAAGAAAAGAAGACACGAGTGTTGTCAAAAATCACAGTCAAGCTTGTTTAACATACAAATCGAATAAGTAAACATGAATTTGGCATCCCTTTAAAGTAAGAAACTAACCCTATTTAATTCAGGTGCCAATTGCTGAAGCTTTTTTAGTATAGATTCAAAAGCATTTAGAGGGAAGGAGCTTCCATGCCTGCCAGAGATAGTAAACAGTTACCACTCTGAAAGCAAGGATCAGGAAATGAGATAATGAATATCACTTCAATTGAGTTGCTCACTTCTCAAGAGAATTTGCTTGCTCCGATAAGTACCCCTGCACCTGCCAATTCGTCCGCAAAAAGGTGCCACTAATAGAGCCAATATCCTTCAACACATTCGAAGAAAATCCACTGGGGTAAACTTCGGCATCCATTTGAAAAGTTTCCAGCCTTGAGCTTGATGGGACATCTGCGTCCGTTCCAGTGTATAAAACGTATACAAGCACAAACACATGAATCAGGGTTGTTCAAAAGAAACAACTCAACCATATCCAAATTTTCATATTTATGATGTTCTGGTGATAATAAATTATGAAAACTTGAGAGCTGCATACAAGAATGTGCCCAGCGAATTATACTAAAAGAAAAAGGAGAAAACTAGAACATTGGAATTACCATAAGACTTAAATGAGAACTTCTGATATCACAGCATAAAATGATGGAATTGTATGAAAGTGTGTCATAGTGAATAAGTATAATGATAAAATATTGTGAATATAAAAAATGTGATATTGAGCTTCAATGAATAAATTTGATGTTGAATTTGATAATTATTGAATAAATACCAAATTCTCAACCTCTTTATGTTTGCATAAGAGAGATGAATTATAGATAAAGTATTCATGAATTTGTGTGTGATTTTTCTAGGACGGAAAAAGACAAAATGAAAAGCTGCAGGTATAAAAGTTAAGTCCACAGAGATCAGAGAAGTTTTCATGTTAACATTTTTAAGACTGTTCCCACTTTTTCCAGGTAACAGTTATATTAACCATGAAAGTGGCATACCCTAAGAGATTGCAACTTGCCAACTTTCACATAAAAAAAAAAGAATAAATAAATAAAAAGTCTCGTATACCTTCAACAGTACAAGATTTGGGTGCATAGCCATGGAAAGGGGTTCCTCCAGTTGCAGTTTTAACATCTTCAGAATCATCACTATCTTTTTCATAAACAAAATTATCGGCCTCCAAATTCTCAAACTCTAGTGCATTGGCATCATTTGTTGAATAATCCAAATGTGATAACTCATATGGAGGGTACCCGGAGATGGACTCCTTACAATAAGTCCCTATATTTGTTAAAAGATGGCACATGCCCTGCAAATGAAGATAATATTAGACTTCTAATCTAGTCTTTGCATTGGAAATGCATTCAAAGAGAATAATTGCACGAGAAGCATGGATTCCAAGAGTGCTAAGGCCTGAGGGCTTACTACTGAAAAGGGTGTTCTATTGAGGCACACTGATTGGTATAAGTGCCCATCTAAAACACTGCTAATTCGGCAAGGGCAGGAAAAAGATCCCAATGTCTTATTTCCTAAAAATAGCTCCCACTCCTACAGTAGACTTGCATATCAAGCTACTTGATAGAAACAACTACCAAATCCTCTTGAGAAACCAACAGTGATCTCATGAGAGTACAATTATTACCAACAACAAAACTAACAAAAAATAGTTAAACAATATCCAACCTTCGGTACTCGAAATGATTACCGGAAACAAATGCTGCAATACGCATAATTACCTCAAACAACATCTGATTGAAGGCAAGCAAGCATCTCCGTACAAACATTCCAATGTTACTATTAGGATCCAACATTATTTGGTCATCATCCATGACACTCGAATCAGGGCCCCCAAGAATTCCTAATAGAAGAACACATTCTAAATTATGAACATTTTTTAAACATCTTAATGCAGATTCCAGCAGCAGATTTCTTAACATTAATAATGAGCTATCAAACAAGAACCTAGAGTACTCTAGAGTGCATTGCACATAAAATCTTATCCCCTACCCCGTAATTACCTCGCAAATCAGCAAAGAAATTAAACAAATCATCTGGTGAGGCTAATGACGAAAGCCTCCTTATTAAGTGATCACTCAACCAGTGATTCAGCAAGCCACCAATCTCCCTTAGCTGCACAATCAACTCATCCAATGTCGGCTCAAAAATCCCATCACATGCCTAAACAGTGCAAACACAGTTTACTCAAACAAACCACTTTGCCAATATATATATATACAGCATTTACAAAATTATCAAAAGCATTCCAACCTTCGTGAGAGATAAGAGGAAAATGCCAAGACAATTGTGCTGGGAAACAGAGGAGAAAGGAAACGGGACAGAAATTTGAGAAGGTGGCGCATACACTTGAACTAGAACACAGATGGAGATCTTGTGAGGGGTGACAGCGAAAGTCACCGGGGGCTTGGAAGCAGCCGCCATATAACCACGGCGGGTTTAAGCTCACACCTCTAGAGCATATTCTATGACATGCAACAGAACAATTATTATGATAGCAATGGAAGAGATGTACATGTACTAATAAGCATCAACTGATCCTCCGGCTATTTTACAAATACTGATCTAAACCAGAAAAACCATGTGGCCTCGGAGTAGTGTATTAAGAAAATGACTCAACATAGTTGAAGAACTCTTGCTGATTTAAAGCAGAGATAAGAGCAATAAGTATATTCAATTCCGAGCGAGACTTAAGAAACCACAGCGTTGCGAGTCCGAATTAGAAGGAGAGGGTGGGGCACCGCTGCCGCCGTGGCGAGTCAGAACCCGGAATTCAGGTGGATGCCTGACGACGCCTTGTGGTTAGCCGATGGAGATGGATGGTGGTTGAGTGGTGGTCTGGTGGAGGCTGACTGCGGAGGGGCTTGGAGAGGGAGTGACGGGGATGGGAAAGGGGAATTGGAAAGGAAACCCTAGGCGGGAAAGTAATTGAAAATAGTATGGAAAAAAATGAGTAATGTTACAACGTCGACACTACGTGTATACCTTGTAGCTAATGACATCGATACTATGTGTAATCTTTGTGGCTGCTTTACTTATAGTTAGATTTAATGGTAGTCATATATGCCTATAAATAAGGCCTGTATGTTCTCAAATTGTGAGTAAGAAATGAAGTTGCAAAAACCGAAATGAAGTTGCAAAAACCTTATTAATATATTATCCCACTTCAGATTTTGTCTACTGCTCCAATTTCCTTATATTCAAATACTTGCTTATATACTTATATTATATAACACGTTATCAGCACGAACAGACTCTGCCGAGGTTCTGCCAAAATTTTAGGTACAACTTTTATTCCTAGCTTTTCAATATAATTATGGCTAACATTTCAAAGCAGGAATTTCTCCCGTTATAAGTTCCTGGTGATAAACACATGTCCTGGGCATGAGACGTTAAAAGGCACCTGGCTTCAATGGGGTTAGAAGATACTATTACCCCAATAAAAAGGGCAATAAGCCAAGATCGAGTAAATTGCACTAAACAAGCTTGCTCTTAGTCCTGGTCATGAATACCAACAGGGTCCATAGGTCTTAGTTTGGTTATACCAACAGATTTAATGAATCTTTAGTTTGGTCATGTATACCGACAGAGTAACTGCTATCATATATTTCTACCATCACTTTGATGAGCTTTTAAAGTGACAATATGTCATACTTGAAAATCCACCAAATTGTGGAAAATATTATTCGATCGCCTGAAAATGATCGTAATGTGTCTCTTGGCCGAATAAGCAATGAAATATTATGAATCCAGGACAACAAGTGTTCCTCCATTCCACTGAATCAAAATATCTATGGTGTTGCTGAATGAAGATTTAAATCTACCAAAATCAGAGGTATATTTGTTTATTTATTATTTCCAATATTATTATTATTTTAACTAACCTTGCAGAATTGGGTTATATCTGAATAGCCATATTTTGAGCCAACAATATGGAAATGAAATTGGCCTTAATGAGCCTAAAAATATTGTGGTGATAAAAATATCACACTTGGCTTGGGAAAGCAATTTGTGTTATTGGCTAATATTTGGCCGGAATCAAATAATTTGGTACGAATCAAATCGTCTTTATAATGACGAAATGCTACAAACCCCAAATGAGGGTAAACCCCAAAGGAGGGTATATATGTGCCCGGTTAAACCGGATGAATTGTGAAATACTCAAAATGGTATAAAAAAAAAAGACCATTACGCCTACATATGAAAAAGGGTATTGAAAATCCACTAAAATGTGGAAAAATTATACCGTCATTGATGATCATATTGGCTTTCTTCGCTGAGAAATGAAACATTGTTGAAAATTATGAATTCAAGCCAACAGGTGATTGACTTTTCCAAAAGGAAAAATGACTGAATATGATATCCATGGTGTGGTTATTGTTATACCAAAAGGCAAAATATTGACCAAATCATGATCGAAATTGAAACAGGGTTAAGCCATATTGGCGAATAATGAAAATGTAAATTCCCTGGAATTAAATAAATTTTCCATATGATGACAAAATGTCTTTTAAACCCAAAAGAGGTTTAGTATCACCATACCAGGAAATACACATTATTGTGATATCGAAAAAGTTGTTGGACATGTAATGTCACCTGGCTGGACATCTGGCTCGCTTATATTAATCTCAAAAGAGTAAACATTAAAGGCCAGATTTTGGAATGGACCATATTGATCATGATCATTCACTTGATAATAGAAGTGAAATATGGTATCACACATGAGATTAAATAAATTCATTGAGCACAATATTGGTGCCAAATAAAATGAAAGTTCACGCATTTATTCCCCGTTATAATCTCCCTTTGTGCATATAAATTATACACTTATTGGACAATTAAATTTGGATGCCAAATAAAGCCAGAGATATGTGCCTCTTCGAAAGTGCTATTACACATGTTATACTGAAATGCAATAGCCATTATCCCAACTAAAGGTGGGAAAAACCCACTGCTAATTTAATCAGTGGAAGTTCAAAAAGACTCTGGAAGAGTCATTGTATACTTCCTGAAGGAGAATAAAAATTGTGCTTGAAAATGCACTATGATTATGAAAATCTCGAAAGAGCTTACTAAGCTTCAGTGATATTGGGAAATATTGATGTCACTATGAAACATTGAATGGGGCAATAAGACTCTTGATTACTCAAATCATGATGCGGACAAAATTGTTTAAAAAAAAAATTGCATCAATATCTTCTAGCATATATTATACAAATTAAAGTTGAGTGCCACTGAAACAAATTGTGATAGACCTGAAGTCTACAAGTAATTTTCTTAATTGGCACGATCGGCTTAGGCATCCTTCTAAAAGCATCATGCTGAGGTGACTTATTGAAGATTCAAATTCAAATGAATCTATATGTGTTGCTTACACATAATTAATTGTGAGCATAATGACATCCAATAAAGAAAATAAGATTGGAAAATGCCACTGAATTTTAATCGCGTGCAAGCCTGGCCAAAGTATATGCCAAAGAAGTAATAACTAAAATGCACGCTGAACTGATAAGGTCAAAGTTACCTACAACAGTTCGGGGACATACTATACAGCAACGCTTGTGTAAATAAAGCCGAGAGACTGTCATTAATTCTCTTCCCTAACATTGATATAAGCCCAATGCATAATAATTGAAAATATTTTGGGTGCGCAATATACGTCCCCATAATGCCACCCTAATTGGACTCCCAATGACGATTGGGTATATTAATGTCGGATACAAATCACCATTAATAAATTATTTGGTACCAAAATTTGGTGATTTTATATAAGGTTTGCAAATTATTTACCGACATTAGGGGGAGATGTGGATCAACCGAAAAAAATTGCAAATTCACTGCCAAACGTATCACGTGGCTCTAAAAGGGTTACTAAATCCCACATGTCGATATTACCCAAGGAAAACTTGTTGCCTGAGTAAAATGCTTATTGCACAAGATAATCACTTGGTGTCGAGTATGTCCTAAATGGACCAATTACAAATATGAAAGATAAAATTTCTTTCACGCCAAAAGTGCGATAAATCATCTGGTTCTAAAGTTAAAAATCTTCGAGGTTTATAAATTTTATAAAGTGATAAAATTGATGAAACAAGCTCTAGAAATGAGCAAATAGCTCAATAAAGAGCAGGGCCCTTAAAAAGGAATGAGATCTCAATCAATTGTCACAAATAAAATATTTGGAACCCAGATGAAATTATATTGCAAACCTAAATCGGTTGATGAATGTCGGTTAAAGAAAATATTGGTATTATGTGCAATCTAAATGCACGTTATTTACCAGCCTCAGCAAAAGTTTAATAAATGAAGGTTATATAAATGACCCTATATGCCCATGTGTTTTTATAAAGAAAAATGGGTCAAAATTTGTAATCGTTGCAGTCTATGTTGACGATTTAAATTTAAATGGAACTCCTGAAGAGTTGAAAAAGACAGTTGAATATCTTAAAAGGGAGTTCGAAATCAAAGATTTCGGAAAAACGAAATTTTGTCTTGGCCTGCAAATTGAGCATTTGGATAAGGGCATATTAGTTTATCAATCAACTTATACCCAAAAGGTATTGAAGCAATTTAGAATGGATTATGCTCATCCATTAAGTAATCCAATGGTTGTTCGGGTACTTGATCCTGTAAAGGATCCTTTTAGGCCAAAAGAAGATAATGAAGAACAACTTGGCCCAGAAGTGCCATATTTAAGTGCAATTGGCGCGTTAATGTATCTTGCAAATAGCACGCGACCTGATATCGCGTTCGCTGTTAATTTACTCGCAAGATTTAGTTCTTGCCCTACTCAACGACATTGGAAAGGCATAAAGCACATCTTTCGCTATCTCCAGGGAACAATTGACCTTAGGTTATTTTATCCAAAAGATTCTCGACATGAATTGATCGAATATGCTGATGCCGGTTATTTATCAGATCCACACAAAGCCAAATCTCAAACAGGCTATATTTTTGTGTGTGGTGGAACTGCTATCTCATGGAGATCTATGAAACAAACATTAACGGCTACTTCATCAAATCATGCCGAAATATTAGCAATCCATGAAGCTAGTCGAGAATGTGTTTGGTTGAGGTCAATGACTAATCATATATTGAAAAATTGTGGTTTGGTCACTGAACCAAAAATGCCCCCAACAATTTTATTTGAAGATAACTCGGCTTGCATAGCCCAATTAAAAGGGGGTTATATAAAAGGAGATAGAACTAAACACATTTCACCAAAATTTTTCTATACCCATGATCTTCAAAAGAATGGTGAAATTGATGTGCAACAAATTCGATCAGATGAGAACTTAGCAGATCTATTGACTAAGGCATTGCCGACTGCAACGTTCGAGAAGCTCGTGAAGAAAATTGGAATGCGGCGGCTTCGAGATATAATGTGATGTCCAAATCAGGGGGAGAAATAAATACAAGAATATTGTACTCTTTTTCCTTCACTAGGATTTTTTCCCATTGGGTTTTTTCCTAGTAAGGTTTTAACGAGGCATATTCTATGTATTAAAGCAGCCAAGGGGGAGTGTTACAACGTCGACACTACGTGTATACCTTGTAGCTAATGACGTCGATACTATGTGTAATCTTTGTGGCTGCTTTACTTATAGTTAGATTTAATGGTAGTCATATATGCCTATAAATAAGGCCTGTATGTTCTCAAATTGTGAGTAAGAAATGAAGTTGCAAAAACCTTATTAATATATTATCCCACTTCAGATTTTGTCTACTGCTCCAATTTCCTTATATTCAAATACTTGCTTATATACTTATATTATATAACAAGTAATTGTTATTTTACTCATTATAAGAGGCAAATTAATTATGACTGAATTGAAAAAAAAAAAAATAACAAATGGAGCAAACTATAAAGGGCAATTTTTTTTTTAAAAAAATATTACTCCATGAGAATAAAACAAAATTATTATTATTATTTATTGGAACAATAGTTTTAATTAGAATAAAAATATGACCATATCAAACCACAAACACTACAAGAAAATCGCCATGGGGCGAGGACGCAAGCGACAAAAGTTTGTATTCGTCGCCTACAGACATCATGATTTCTGAATTATCTTTATTTCCAGGATTTAGCGAGGAATGAGGCGAGGATTCTTGTTTTCTCGCCCAGAAGAGAGGATTGGGGCGACAAATAGTATTCCTCGCCTTCGCTCTTTGTGAATTAAATATGCCCTAGCCCGTCCCATATAGAAAAATTCACAAACCACAACACACGCGACTCCCTCCCCTCCGAAGGCGAATCAGTAGCGCCAGGCACTCTTGGATTCCACCGGCGACCCTTGCAACCGGCGATGGGCGGCGAAACTCCGGCGTAGTCTGCTATCCAAGGAGTTGCATTCAGGTAACTACTTTTCTCCATGTTTTGGCTGGATTTGTTCCCCGAACGCCATGCCCTAGGTATTGTGTCATCTTGTGGCTTTGTGCATTTTGAGTTAGAGTATGTGCTCTTTCTGCCTTAAAATCGTCCAATCTCTGCATCATTGTTTCTATTTCTTGATTTTTTAGTAGCTATGTTGTTGTATTCCGCCATTTCCGTGTATGTTGGGGTTCTCTTTTTGGGTTATTTTTGGTAGTTCTGGGTGATTTTGCTTTCGATGTGGTCTTTGATTTTTGAATATATTGTTGGGTTCTAACTTATGATAAAAGATGCTTGTTAATCTCTGTTAAATTGTGAGTTCTTTTTAAAGTTTTGTACAAGCTTGTGGATAAATGGGATGCTAGGTCCCAAATCTTCCTGGTTGGCAAAAATTATGAAACTGATATATAAGAAACATGGAAAAAGCATGCCTGCCATTTGATCAACTAAACATACAGTTGCTGATATAATGACTTTGTACGCATTTATGCTCCTCATGTTAAAAATGTGAGTAGCACAGTTAATGGAGCTGTTATACAAGAACAGAAAGTCAAAAAGGGGTAATGTTTAAAAATATACATATGGTAGTGAACTAGTGACGAAGGAATAGGAAAAGCCCACATGGAAATATGGAATGAGATAACCAAATAAATAAATTGACCAGAAGCCCTCTCATGCATTCCTATTGCCAGTTGTCGATTGCTGGGAAAAGGATTGACCAGAAGTAGAATCATTTTCAGGTGGGCATTACATTTCCCTGGCAAATGGGCCAATCAAAATCCATAAACAGTGTACATATATTGAACTGCCTTATTTGCTTGGGTGTGGACTAATTCGACCAAGAGATTTTTGAACGGATAAAAATGAGTTTTAACAATTCTCCCAAGAGGAAAATAATATTGCACTGCCTTATTTGCTTGATTAAACCATTGTGTAATGGGTATTGGACAGTAACACCTCCAAAGAAATGAAATACTAGACTACTTCCCCAGTATTTAAATAGAGTTAGATGTAGCGACAATGTCTAGAAATAATAACCACTTCAACTAACCAAACATGCAGTAAGAAAATTTGGACAGCTGGAGAATATCTAATTAAAATTGGAAGTAGTAGTATTCTTCATTGGTAAAAAATTCAACTGTTCACAATTCTCGACAAAAGAAATTCTATTCACATATGAGAATCTGGAACAAAGAGCAGAGGGAGACTATTTTTTTGTATTCACTTATAAGAAAGTTCTATTCTACTTCTGGTCAACCCCACCTGAAATTGCTTCATCACTTGATGTCTTCTATCTTTTGACAAAAGACTATTTTTTGTATTTATTTCATTTTTCCTATTTGTATTTACTACTCTCTTTAGATATTATCCATTTGATGTTGCTGACAATAAATCTTTTTATTAGGACTATAAAACTCGATTTTCACTTTCAATAAACAGGGTATGGTTGTTGTTAAATTGCCTCCTACATCTAATCAGAGTGCTGAAGCAAAAGCTCCTGGGTCGCCTCACTATTCTGGTAATTCCAGATATGCTTCAAGATTTCTCTGCGATGGGGTTGTCAGATTTTTGCAAATCTCCCCATTTCTTTGCTGCTTTAAATACTTTGTTTGATTTGATGATTATCTGGTTTCTCTT
The DNA here is from genome assembly GCA_030278955.1 of Hygrophila difformis. Classification (NCBI taxonomy): domain Eukaryota; kingdom Viridiplantae; phylum Streptophyta; class Magnoliopsida; order Lamiales; family Acanthaceae; genus Hygrophila; species Hygrophila difformis. The sequence goes on along the minus strand of JAOANR010000001.1, from coordinate 48,353,766 downwards.
GAATATATATTTAATATTTGAATTATTTGATTCTCCAATTTTTTTCCATTTATTTGGAATGTTTAGGTGTCAAATATGAGTTTCATAGCAGGGGAATTCGTTTAAGTATCTTATTATCAGAGTGTGAAATGGTAGCTAGCTGTCGTGATCTTGCATATCCAATTGATTTATTTATATATGCACTTGGTTGAAATGGTTTTGGGCTTGGTGGACTTTTCTTTTTATGTTTGCACCTGTTTCTTTTCTTATTCTCCTTGATTTAAATTAAAGTGGTCTAGAAATGATAAATTAACCTGTTATGTATTAAAACTTGAGATGAAAATGTATCTAGTTGCAATAAGACTATATTTTAGGGATGGAGAAATGTATGATAAGTGTGGTAACTGATGCTTTAAGTTTCTTTATCAATCTAGAAATGTCATCACAATGGTGGTTTGCATATCAACTATTCTATATTGTTTACCTGAAGAACCTCATTTGTAAGTTCCATTTGGCTCAATCTTGATTGAATGCAGTGATTGTTAGTTGAGTCATATTGGTTGTCTGCTGTTTGAAGGTGTTTCTATGTTGTTTCTGTTTAAAGGTGTTTCGATGCGTTTTAGGCTCTTAGGTTTTAAAAAAAAATGCTATTCTTTTTTATTTCTCCTTAGCCCCTTTTTGTAGAGTTCTTAACTTGTTCATGACTTGATGTAGTTACAACTTTTCCATGTTATTTTCATTGCTAAGCCGACATTCGGAAGCATTTACATAATCTTACTTTTCTTGTTACCATATTACCTAATGTAATATAGCTTCTACTGCATTGTCTCAGGAAGCTTTCAAAATTAAGAATGTACAAATTCCCATTTCATAGCATATGCTTAACTAGGTAGTTTTTCATTTTTTTTTCAAGTGGGACAATTTTTCCCCCTCTACTATTTGCTAAATTTTCAATTTTAATTTTATCATTGAGTTCCTCTGTTCTCTGGGTGAATTTGTTATGTGAAAATTTTGTGCTAATAAAAACTCATAATAAACACACAAATGGTTCCTAGAATTTCATGTTGATGTGGTAACATGTTTTAAAAATGAATATTGATGCTACAATTTCATGTATTCAAATAAGAGCTGAGTGTTTTTCTTCCCCTTACGCAGTGCAAACAAATACACGAAGGGTGGAGAGTCTTCAAAAGTTGTGCCCAGTTGCAAAAAGAAATTTTCTGGCAGGCTGTTAAGCAAACCATCTAACAGTAGCATTTATGTTTGTGACTCTTTTCAATTCCACTATATTAGTTAACACATCCATACAATAAGGAATTTCGAACAATTTAATGTGAATGATGTATACTTATACATATTGTCATATACTTAAAAAATATCCAGTTTATTTTTATTGTCAATTTAATGTGAATGATGTAAGTTGTTTTGTGTTCCTTGTTGCATTGTTTAAGAGACTTTTTTTTTTCTTCGTGAATGTAATTGCTTGTCAGCAACATTTTCATTGTCTGGTTCAATATTTGTAATTACTTATAACTTGTTCAACTTAAAAGTGTAAAAGAAGATAATTGAAGATTAATGTTTAAGAAGTTATAGGGCATTAGGTAATTAGTTTACATCCCATACTCCCATTCTAATAAGTATTCTCATGCATTTTGCAGGTGGAGTTTTTTTTGACAAGCACAAGGTATGCAACATGTTTATTTGTATTTTTTCTATATGATATGAACTTTCATTTATAATGCTCATCACGGCCTTAACGAAATACTTCATATTTACCAAATATCGCTGATGGTTGTTATCTTCCAAATGATAAATAATACTTGAACAAAAAATAGTCAGATTTTAATTGTCTGGGAGCACCAGAACTGGATATTTGCTAAATGGGTTCTTATATAGTTATCTAATTTTTGGTTTCATATACAATGAAGTTTCATGCACTTCTTAAGTTTATGATTGTATAAACTAGTCACTACTCTGTATGGATGCAATTTATTCTTGTTTTCATTTACATCTTGTGTGGTGAATCTGGCTTCTGAGACGTGCGCTTTTTGTTTCTTTGTCTTTGATCTTCCTGGTTTTTTTGCTTGTAGGGGAACTTGCAGTAGGAACCATATATGGTTTGTTTCATTGGATACACGTTCACTTTAACATTTGCTGTGAGTGCTCTTTCTCTGACTGCACGAATCACTTATTCAAATTCATTTTTGCATCATTAAGAAGTGAACATTCTTGCCAAGTTCAAGGCGTCGTGGACACCTTTGGGGATCTTATGGAGTCGTTGCTGCCATTGAGAGAATTAACACTATTTTATCTTGTGCTGAAAATTGATGAGCCCTGAGGCCCTGGCTTTGATTGTAGTTGAGTACGACCATATATATGTAGAGTACTTCATCATTGTAATACACATGTATATCTTCCAATTTCTTGTAGATCAACTTTGCATTAAATAAAAAAGAGTTATAGAAAATTGCATTTCATTTGAATTCAGCAAAATTGCAGATTTGGATGTAGATTGGTGGTATTTGGAAAGCAGATTTTTTTTTAAAAAAAAATGTGGGAGGCGAGGACATGGGCGAGGAAAAATGTCGTCGCCCGAGTCCTCACTCATTTCCTTGCCCATTTCCTCACGAGAGTCCTCACCTATGTTCTCGCCCCGTTCCTCGCCTGAGGGCGAGGACATGATCGACAAACATGGGAACCCGACAATGCTCTAGGCGACGACCACATTTCGTCGCCTGTGTCCTCGTCTTCAGGCCTAGGCGAGGACTTAGGCGAGGAAACTGTGTTCTCGCCTCCCGGCGATTTTTTTGTAGTGAAACATACAGATCAGACCAGACAAATTTAGATCAGACCAAACCAGATCTTATAAATTCATATCAGAACAACTTATTTAAGACGAAGAGAACCGTGTAATGGTTCCATGTTCCACCAAATGATGGGGTTGAATTTTCACCTTACCTTTATCTATTTTTATATTTTTTATAATTAGTGTGGTATGAATTTTCATCACACTTGAAATAAAATAAATAAGTAAAATATTTTGGTACTAAAACACTAAAATAAACAACGCCAACAACAATAATATCTCTATAGAGATCAAGTACTTGACAGTAACCATAAATTAAAGCACATAAGTATTCGTTTTTAACCATTAGCCATAGTATTTATTAATCGAGTTAGTCGCAACAAGTTTGATTGAGGAATGTGGATGTAATACTTTCCACCCAAATATGTTTTTTTTGGCTGATTACCCAAATATGTTTTGGATAAAAAAAAAAAAAAAAAAAACTCGGGGGTGTTATAGTTTCCTTTATGAGGTAAAGAAGAGTACCATTTAGTGGACAATTGTTTTCGATTTATAGGGCTCCAAATAGGTGTACAGTGGCCTCCCAAGTGGCCGTTGGGGGATGCAGATACTAGAGTTAGGGACCGAAATTCATTTACCAAATATTTTCGTCTTTATTTATGTGACACCCCGCACAAGAGTCGCCGCGTACCGAGGTAACAATTTAAATTTCCAAGCCTCAACAAATTCTACGTGCCATTGATCTACATCTTTTTGCTTTCCGAAGTGCGACCCAACTTCGAGGACGAAGTTGATTTCTAAGGAGGGTAGACTGTAATACCCGAGAAATCGACATCGGATTTTAAATCCAAAAATTAAAGAATTGGATTTAACTATCGAAACCGAAATAATTCCGAGAGAGCGGAATTCAACATTTTCGGACGATAGCAACTCGAAGAGAGTTATCGGATTATCCAACGATTTCGGATAATTCATATGATTTTAAAAATCATAATAATAATTTTAAAAAAAATAATAATAATAAGGGCCGAAGCCTAGTGGTCGCGCGATGGCCGCGCGGTAGCGCGCCACCGGCGCGCCGCCTTACAGGGGCGGTGAACCACCGCGTTTCAACGCGGTTTGCCTCATTTTTCGAACCAAAGTGCAATAAATCGAGCATTGATCTGTGGTTTAGTCTTAGGGGATGTATTGGGACACTCATGGAAGGATTTATGAGGATTTAAAGTCTCCACAAAGTCATAAAGTATGGAGCAATGCATAAGAATTTGGATAAGTGCAACCAAGTTGAATGGGGTGAATTAATGAGGTTGTTAGGCTTCAAATTTGAAGCCAATGACTGCCATAACTCATCCCCACATTCCAAGGTATGTTATGGCAGTCAATTGAGCAATAAACACCCCCAATCCAATCCCTTTTCAACCCCAAAAACACCCCCACAAAGTGCACCTACGAATTTCAGATTTCCATTGGAGAGTGGGTGAGATTGTGTGGGTTCTTCTTCTTGTTCTTGAGGCCTTGGACGAATTGGGAGGTCCAAACACTTTCTTTACAAGTTGGTAAGGTTCCTAACCCAAATCATTGTCCTTGAATTCGATTATCAAGCCCTAACATCTAGTATTCTTCCAACAACCCCCAAAATAGGATTCATTCGGTAGATTGCGGAAGAGGGGACTGTTTCGGTCGATTTTGGGAGCAATCATGTAACACCCCGGTTTTGGTAACCCAGGCCGGGATGCCACCGCCACACCTCCCTAGCAAGACACGGTTTCTCCGAGCTCACTAAAGAGATGCAAGGCTATGGTTTTTCAGAATTTAAAACATTCAAACAGCCCATTCATATATAATTTAAAAATAATACATCAAAGTTGCAGCGGAATTTAAATATAGGGCCGACATGGCCAAAACACGGGTTAAACAGGCCCGTTCATGCAAGTCGTAATTAAGTGCAGGGATTTAAAATAAAGATTTTCCCTAATGTTCCCATGTATGCATATGACGATGCATATTCTTCGTACTCTGTAAGAAAAAGAGGATATATGGTTTGGGTCAGCAAAAACGCGCTGAGTAAGTTAACACATAGCATGGGTTAGGGGTTTCAAAGCCTTTAATTAAATTAAATAAAAAGATGTTTTGAGCTTTTAAAAATTCTTCCCGATACGCCACCATCTCAACAATATTTAATTTAGCCGGCAATCCGGCGGCCGCAGCCAATTTCATAAAATCTAAGCTTTTTAATATATTTCCCGTTGCGCCATCATCTCAACAATATATCATTTAGCCGGTGATCCGGCGGCCGCAGCCAATATCAAAAGTATCATTTAGCCGGTGATCCGGCGGCCTCAGCCAATTTCAAAAATATCATTTCTCATTATTTTTCGTTTCTTTTATAGTTCACCATTCACCAGGGCTCTTGTGACCGCAATCCTCATAATCAATATTTATAAATAACCATTCGCCAGGGCTCTTATGTCCACTGGCCGTTCGCTTGGGCTCTTATGTCCACAAGCCGTTTGGTCGACCATTCGCTAGGGCTCTTATGTCCACTAGCCGTTCGCTTGGGCTCTTATGTCCACAAGCCTTCTGGTCATATTGATAATATCAAACTTGGTCACAAATTCCCCAATGTTTCAAAAGAATTCTTTTAAAGAAAATGTTTTTATTTGGTGTAACGGGATTTTTCAAAAGTATAGATATATCGTAATTCCAACGTCTCGACCTTTTGTTCGAAATTTCAAAATCTCTTTGATTTAAAATCACAGTTTGCGCCTTTTTGGTTTAAAAATCCATTACTTAGGCGATTGATCTGAAATTTGTACAGCAACTCAAAAAACATCTCAACGAACAACTTTTGTGTTTTAAGTTTTCCGGAAAAACGATGGGAAGCATGTCAAAAATCAAGTTTTCTACAAAAACAAAAAGCTGTCAGGATTCAGGTTTGACAACGTTAAAAGATTTGACTTTTTATCATATCAAATGGACTCCAAAAATTCTGAAATTTTACAGACACATACAAGACTTGATTTCCAACAACTTTTGTTTAGATCATGAAGATTGGTTCGGACTAGAAATGATAGAAATAAGCTCCTCAAGATCGGTTATGAAATCTGTCATCCTTTGAAAATTCTTAAAGACGCAGAATATGTCCGATACGATTTGGGGTATCAAAACTTGATGAAAATCTCTGAACTTTTTACACAATATAGATTAAGATCTTTGGATCAAAATCTTAGTTTTGAGTTTTCAGGTTTGAACACTTGAAGTAATAGAAATATGCTCATCAAGTTCGGTTAAGAAATCTGTCAAGGTTCTTGACATTGGTACTAACGCAGATCGGATCGGCTCAGATTCGGAGGCTCAAATCTCAACGAAAAATTCTAAAAACTTACAGTAATGTTCTAATCTCATAGATCTACAACTTTCATGTTCAACACCAATCCTAGATCGGCCTAGATCCATGGTCAAAATAACCAACAAGATTGAGAGTGAAATCTGCCAAAGTTCTAAGATTCAGATTTAATACTCTTCGGTTTTGGGTTGGTTTCAGGTTTCAAAACATCATGAAAAATTCTAAAATTTTTACAGAAGCTAGATCTAAGTCTTAGGAACACTTTTCATGTTTTGAGTTTTCTTGTTTGAGCAGCTTTAGGGGTTCGAAAAATTCATACAAAAACGCTGCGTTGAGGGTTTCTCTTGTTGACAGATTTTTATAAATTTCCTTGAGTTGAATCTCTATGTTTGGTTGCATTTTAAGTCACCCAAAACCATAGTAAGGTTAACTTACAAAGATTGTGTTCTTGAGTCGTCCAAACACCTACGAACGGATCTACGAAACGCAAAGTTCCCGACTTTGGCCACGAACGTATTTGCAATCAACGATTCAAGAGTTAGATTGGGGATTTGAGAGGAAAAACGAGATTGAGAACCTAAGATACTACTTACCAAAGATCTAAGCACTGTGATCCTTGATCTACACACTTCCTTGGTCGGATTTGGTTGCCGGAAAGTTGCCGGAAGTTCGTCGGAAGTTCGCCGGAAAGGTGTTTTGGCTTTGGGAGAGTTTGGGATGAAGAAGGGATTTGAAAGGATGATAATGGGGTGTTGGGGGTGTATTTTTGCCATTAAAGAGACAAAAATCCGACAAGTGATCGGCTGCTACAGTACCCACACGTGCTACAGTACTGCTACAGTACTGCTACAGTAGACACGTGCTACAGTAACTTTTAAATTTTTTTTTTTAAATATTAAGATTCCTTCTCTACAAAAATAAAAATCATAATGTGGGAATTATCCGTGATTGTTGGGACAATTCGATAAACTCGTTTCGAGTTGTTATCTTCCGATAAATAATAAATTCCGCTCTCTCGGAATTATTTCGGTTTTAATAATTTAAATCCAATTCTTTATTTTTGGATTTAAATTTTCGATGGCGATTTCTCGGGTATTACAATCTACCCTCCTTAAAAATCAACTTCGTCCCCGAAGTTGCGCGACTTATTGATCGATTGATTGATTGCGATTGTATCATTGTGTTTTGTTGTTTAATATTATTTGACTGAACCCAGAATTGAAATTTCCAAGTTGCCTACGTACCCTGTGAAGGGATCAAGTCATTACGTAGTTCAAAAATTTATTTGGGATACAAACTATTCGGGTTTCAAAAATAAATGCTTATGCATTCTTACGGGGTATTACATCCTCCCCCCCTTAAGATTACAGTTATGTCCCCATAACTGCCTATTCAGTACTCTCAAGAGGTTTCGGGTTTTGGTCTTTATTCTGAGGGTGTTGGTGCCCTTGGTTGTTGCCACCTTGACCGTCTGGGTTTCGTGGTTGCTTAGGTCGAGTAGTCATATCCTCTCTCTTGTTGATGTTCTCTCTCCGTGTCCGGCAATCACGCAACTGATGACCATGTCGACCACATCGAAGGCATGCTCCAGGCTGAAGGCATCCTCTCGCATAATGCGGTTTACCACACTTTGGACATGGTGGCGCATAGTCACCATGGTTGAAGACTATCCCCTTTTTCTCCCCATTGTCATTTTGATGTTGTCCTTTCGTGTTTCCATCGAAATGGTCCTTATCCACCTTGTATTCTCCTTGTGGTCCTTGGTTAGCCTCATCTACCGGTTTCCGTTTCAGTCCTTGGACTCGTGCAACCGCTACCGCACGATCATAAACCGTCTGCAGGTTCGTGAATTGTCCTACTGCAAGTATCTCCCGGATACTAAGGTTCAGACCCATCTCAAATTTCTGAGCCTTGTCAGAGTCGGTTGGTACTATCCTCGTAGCAAATCGTACCAATTCCTTAAACCGGGTGTAATACTCCTGCACCGTCCGTCCCTCTTGCTTCAGTGATAAGAACTCTTCGTACATTGCCGCCTTGGTGCTCATGGGGTAGAATCGGTCCCTTAGGCCCTCCTTAAGTTCATTCCACGAATAAGTTTCTTCAGCTTCCTCTAAATTCCTCTGGAGGTTTTGCCACCACTCATCGGCTTCGCCTCCTAAGTAGTAGGTTGCTACTCGTATCCTTGCCTCATCAGGACATTTGATAGCATCCAAGAGCTTATCAAATGTACGGATCCATTCCTCTAGTTCGGCGGGATCCTCCTGCCCATCGTAGCGTGGTGGTTGATAGGGATTCACCAACGCTAGATAGTTGGGTTGAGCTACGGGTGGAGGTACTGTTTGTGTCCTATGCACCTCGGCATTTCCTAATGCTACTAGGACTTCCTCCATAGTCCTTAGACGTTCTTCCATGTTGTTGGGTGTCGGAGGCACTTGTTCTTCTAGGTTCAGAGGACTTCCACTGTTGTTGGACGAGTTGGGGAGGTTAGCGTCAGTGCCATTTGGACTAACTTTCCTCGGCTTTCTCCTAGGTGCCATTTCTGTTATAGAAGCACGCGAAGATGAGTTTCTAAGTGATCAAGATCTAGGACTAAGGCAAAGTTAGTCTTAAGTTGGCGCTTCTAAGCCAAGACTCAAGGTCATGTCGAACACTAGAGTGAGAAGGTTATGTATCACATACGATTCACAAAAAAAAAGGTTAGTACAGATATTTATGTATGCATATGCATATGTGATCCCCCCAATAAAAAAAATTTTATGCATGCATTTATTTATCCATGGATTTTAAAATAAATTTATTCCATGGATAGATTAAGATAAGGATAAAAGGTTTGGGCCACTATATTGGGCCGAAAGAAATAAATTATTTGGGCTTTAAATAAAAACAAGGTTATTGGGCCAAAATAATTTCTTGGGCTTCTAAAAAAATTTTGGGCTAAAAATTTGGGCTTTAACTTCAAAATAATAATTGAGCTCTTTGAAATATACTACTAGTTTAGAGATAATAACTTTAAAAATAATAGTTTAAAAATATTCCGGGCTCTTTAAAATAGTAGTTTTAAAATATTCTGGGCTCTGATACCAACCTGTAACACCCCGGTTTTGGTAACCCAGGCCGGGATGCCACCGCCACACCTCCCTAGCAAGACACGGTTTCTCCGAGCTCACTAAAGAGATGCAAGGCTATGGTTTTTCAGAATTTAAAACATTCAAACAGCCCATTCATATATAATTTAAAAATAATACATCAAAGTTGCAGCGGAATTTAAATATAGGGCCGACATGGCCAAAACACGGGTTAAACAGGCCCGTTCATGCAAGTCGTAATTAAGTGCAGGGATTTAAAATAAAGATTTCCCCTAATGTTCCCATGTATGCATATGACGATGCATATTCTTCGTACTCTGTAAGAAAAAGAGGATATATGGTTTGGGTCAGCAAAAACGCGCTGAGTAAGTTAACACATAGCATGGGTTAGGGGTTTCAAAGCCTTTAATTAAATTAAATAAAAAGATGTTTTGAGCTTTTAAAAATTCTTCCCGATACGCCACCATCTCAACAATATTTAATTTAGCCGGCAATCCGGCGGCCGCAGCCAATTTCATAAAATCTAAGCTTTTTAATATATTTCCCGTTACGCCATCATCTCAACAATATATCATTTAGCCGGTGATCCGGCGGCCGCAGCCAATATCAAAAGTATCATTTAGCCGGTGATCCGGCGGCCTCAGCCAATTTCAAAAATATCATTTCTCATTATTTTTCGTTTCTTTTATAGTTCACCATTCACCAGGGCTCTTGTGACCGCAATCCTCATAATCAATATTTATAAATAACCATTCGCCAGGGCTCTTATGTCCACTGGCCGTTCGCTTGGGCTCTTATGTCCACAAGCCGTTTGGTCGACCATTCGCTAGGGCTCTTATGTCCACTAGCCGTTCGCTTGGGCTCTTATGTCCACAAGCCTTCTGGTCATATTGATAATATCAAACTTGGTCACAAATTCCCCAATGTTTCAAAAGAATTCTTTTAAAGAAAATGTTTTTATTTGGTGTAACGGGATTTTTCAAAAGTATAGATATATCGTAATTCCAACGTCTCGACCGTTTGTTCGAAATTTCAAAATCTCTTTGATTTAAAATCACAGTTTGCGCCTTTTTGGTTTAAAAATCCATTACTTAGGCGATTGATCTGAAATTTGTACAGCAACTCAAAAAACATCTCAACGAACAACTTTCGTGTTTTAAGTTTTCCGGAAAAACGATGGGAAGCATGTCAAAAATCAAGTTTTCTACAAAAACAAAAAGCTGTCAGGATTCAGGTTTGACAACGTTAAAAGATTTGACTTTTTATCATATCAAATGGACTCCAAAAATTCTGAAATTTTACAGACACATACTAGACTTGATTTCCAACAACTTTTGTTTAGATCATGAAGATTGGTTCGGACTAGAAATGATAGAAATAAGCTCCTCAAGATCGGTTATAAAATCTGTCATCCTTTGAAAATTCTTAAAGACGCAGAATATGTCCGATACGATTTGGGGTATCAAAACTTGATGAAAATCTCTGAACTTTTTACACAATATAGATTAAGATCTTTGGATCAAAATCTTAGTTTTGAGTTTTCAGGTTTGAACACTCGAAGTAATAGAAATATGCTCATCAAGTTCGGTTAAGAAATCTGTCAAGGTTCTTGACATTGGTACTAACGCAGATCGGATCGGCTCAGATTCGGAGGCTCAAATCTCAACGAAAAATTCTAAAAACTTACAGTAATGTTCTAATCTCATAGATCTACAACTTTCATGTTCAACACCAATCCTAGATCGGCCTAGATCCATGGTCAAAATAACCAACAAGATTGAGAGTGAAATCTGCCAAAGTTCTAAGATTCAGATTTAATACTCTTCGGTTTTGGGTTGGTTTCAGGTTTCAAAACATCATGAAAAATTCTAAAATTTTTACAGAAGCTAGATCTAAGTCTTAGGAACACTTTTCATGTTTTGAGTTTTCTTGTTTGAGCAGTTTTAGGGGTTCGAAAAATTCATACAAAAACGCTGCGTTGAGGGTTTCTCTTGTTGACAGATTTTTATAAATTTCCTTGAGTTGAATCTCTATGTTTGGTTGCGTTTTAAGTCACCCAAAACCATAGTAAGGTTAACTTACAAAGATTGTGTTCTTGAGTCGTCCAAACACCTACGAACGGATCTACGAAACGCAAAGTTCCCGACTTTGGCCACGAACGTATTTGCAATCAACGATTCAAGAGTTAGATTGGGGATTTGAGAGGAAAAACGAGATTGAGAACCTAAGATACTACTTACCAAAGATCTAAGCACTGTGATCCTTGATCTACACACTTCCTTGGTCGGATTTGGTTGCCGGAAAGTTGCCGGAAGTTCGTCGGAAGTTCGCCGGAAAGGTGTTTTGGCTTTGGGAGAGTTTGGGATGAAGAAGGGATTTGAAAGGATGATAATGGGGTGTTGGGGGTGTATTTTTGCCATTAAAGAGACAAAAATCCGACAAGTGATCGGCTGCTACAGTACCCGCACGTGCTACAGTACTGCTACAGTACTGCTACAGTAGACACGTGCTACAGTAACTTTTAATTTTTTTTTTTTTTTTTAAATATTAAGATTCCTTCTCTACAAAAATAAAAATCATAATGTGGGAATTATCCGTGATTGTTGGGACAATTCGATAAACTCGTTTCGAGTTGTTATCTTCCGATAAATAATAAATTCCGCTCTCTCGGAATTATTTCGGTTTTAATAATTTAAATCCAATTCTTTATTTTTGGATTTAAATTTTCGATGGCGATTTCTCGGGTATTACAAATCAGAAGGAGGATTTCGATCTAATCTCATCCTATGTAAGTTAGTATTGTGCATTTCAAGTTTTAGGGATTTTGGTGGAGAATCCATCAAGTTCTTACTCGATTTCTAATCTATGCCAAATCTGCCATCTAGGGTTTCCTCCGTGTAGATTTATTTGTTCAGCATTTTTCACTAAGATTCGTTCGTTTTTGGAAAAACTTTTTTAAATGAAAAATGTTCCTAACATCTTGAATATGCTCTCTGTAAAGTTTCATAATTTTTTAACATGATTTGGGCGTCGAAAACGGATCTGGTTTTCTGAGTTTTTCTGCTGCCATTTTTGGTGTTCTTGTGTAGTCAGTTTTTTTTGTCTGTATTATTCCTATCTACGTTCGTTTTTAATGGTTGGTTTCTTCATGAAAGTTGTTCATCTATGTGTCTAGTTTGTCCCTTAAAATTTCAGAATTTTTGGATCAATTTTGGAATTGTTATGAATTTTTAAAGAAACTGTGGTCGAGTGAACAATAATTCCTGCACCCTTTGAAAGATGAGTTTCTGAAATGATTTTTTTTAGGCCATTTAGATTCCGAATTTGGTGTAGCCTATTTCTATGAAAAATGTTTATTTGGGTGTATTCTAGCTCCTGTAAAAATTTCAGAATTTTTGAAAAAGTTTTACTAAGTATCCAAATGCGATTTCCGAAACTGCCAGTGGACTATACATGTCAGTAAATAGTACCTTGCGTATTTTGATGATCTACGAGTCGATTGACACTCGTTTTTGAATTTATGTGAAATCTGGAATTGTGTGGTTTTGAAAAGTATAAAATTATGGTTTTTAAACTTTGTAAATTTTGATCGAGTGGGATGCCCAATGATTTGGAGGGTAAGTGCACTTGGCGTGAGCTCGTTGGGCCGCCCCATCTTTTTGTGGCCAAAACGGCGCAAATAATATTATGGTTTCGTGTTAGTAAGAGTATATACTCCTAGATGTATCCGTATGGGTTATCTAGGGCTCCGGAGTGTGTCTGTATAGGGTCCGCTGCTTTCACATCCCTCGTGGGTACGAGTCCCAGAGGTGGGTTGATTCGAAAGGGCATGAGCCTAGAATCGTTATTATAGCCGGCTTGTGGACATAAGCGCCCAAGCGGATGTTGATCTGAAAAGGCTTCGGCCCAGGATCGTTGATACCGACGGCTTGTGGACATAAGCGCCCAAGCGGGTAATTTGGATGTCCTTGATCAAAACAAACAATGGAAAAAGAATGTGTTTGAACTCTTGCGGGTTTGATTCCCTAAAAATGGTAAAATAATGTATTTGGGTTCTTGTGGGTTTAATTCCCCAAGGACAAGTGTTCTCGCTCATAAAGAGTTTTGAAAAAGATCTTTCGGCAGGTGTAAGATTTAAATATTTTTTTTATAAATAATTATCCGTCTTTTAAAGTAAATTCTTATTTTGAATACTCTTCTAAAAACTTTAAAATTTGCTATGCTATATATTAACTTACTCAGTACCGTTGTACTGATAAATCCGTTGTCTCTATTTTTTTTTTCCAGATGTTGAAGATTAGCGCATGGCATTTACATTTGGGATGGGAATTTCCGAAGACTTGTCGCACTTGTATTTAAATTATTTTACGAACACCAAACTCATGTTTGGCGGTGTTTGGCCCTTAGCTTCCGCACTGTTTTAAAATTTTGCATGTTAGACTTAACGCTAATTTTAACTTCGGACATTTATTGAATGGTTTTAAATTATTTTTCTAAAGTATTGGTACAACTTAGCCTTAGCATCTTCTCAAGTGAGCTCGAAATAGTTCGCATCTTGCTTGGGAAGGTGTGGCGGTAATACCCTGGCCTGGGTGATCAAATCCGGGGTGTTACAATTTATCTCTAATTTCAATATAATTTAATCTCTAATTTCAATAGAAAAATTATAGGAGTAGTTAATTTCGTTTTTACGAATCACCAATAATATCATCTCTTCATCTAACTCTACCCAGAGTTTTTCTTTTTTTACTAATATATTAACTTCACTAAAATTCAAATTTATAGAGTTAACATGAGCATTATTTTTTTTTATTTTGTCATAAACATGGTAAAATATTCAATATAATCGACAACATAAAAGTATTAAAATAACACTGGATACTAATAGAGAAACAAATTTATTATGAATGGTAATTAATCACACATGTGTCAAATTTATTATTTTGTTTTATTAAAAATAAAACAATATATGAATTTATGTTAAAAAAACTCACTAGCAAAGAAACCTGGTACCCTTTTCTTTCCCTTTCTTATTTCCCATATCATAAATTAGATAAACATGTACTCACACAATTATATAAAAACTTAATGACAAACTTTGAGTTCGGGAACAAAATTACATAAAAACTTCTTCTACTAAAGTTAAAATTCACACGACTATATAAAATATTACTATAAATAAATTTTGAGCTCGGGAGGCAGGCGCCACTGCAAGTGGCATGGTCGAACCTTCAGGCTGCGGAACTTCTAAGGAAATAAGAAAACAATCTTCATTCATTCAGCAGTATCCCATTGTTTCACGAAAGCACTTCCACCTCCGGTTGCAGCCAATGTCGTATACTAGCACCATGAGCCATGATAGGGCTTTAAGGACTTGTGAGTTTTCCAAAAGCTTTTCTGCAACGAGGATCATCAAATGTCCAAGCAATCGAAGACAAGCAAATGAATGATGCCATTGCGAAGCCAAAATATGCCCAAGACATTGTTATATAATGAAGATGTTATTCCAAAGACCACAAATTTTGTCCTCTTACATTCAATCATGCCCGTGCATGTGTCCTTCACTTGTGGATTGCAATACAATAACATTTGATTCTGTTGTTCCTTTTCTTTTTTTTTCTTTTTTTTGCAGAATTGCCTGTATATGCCAAGAAATGGATAAAGGAGAGGGATATGGATAAATGAATAAATGAGAGGGATAGGGGCCGAGTACGGATAGAATCTCCAACTTATTGGGCGGGAGTCGGGGGACTTGGCAATTAGAGAATCAAAATGAACATTCATGTAATTTTTTAAAATGAAAATGCATGCAGTTTAAATGTGTTTTTTTTTTTGGCTGGATAACCTATACATGCTAAAAAATAGATATGCAATTCAAATGTTGAATACATCATATGCAATTGATTTTTTTAGTTTTTATTAACTTATTAAAAATTATTTTTCTATATTTATATTTTTATTTAGTTAAGTTTTTATATTCTTTATATTTAATACAATTGCTTTTATTTAATATAGTTTCACTTTATTATTCAATTACTTTATATTTTATTTTCTTCTCTTTGATTTAAAAAGTATACAGTATAATTTAGAATTATTTAAATATAACTAATTTTGTATATATGTTATTTTATTTGACTACTTTAGTTTTATTTTAATTTTATTAATTTGTTATCATCTTTCTATCAATTTATTTTATGTTTTTGATAGATTAAGTTTTTATTGAAATGTTTATATTTGAAAATTATTTTAATTTTAATATTTAATTTTATTTGTAGTATAAACTAACTTCATATTCAATTATTTTTTTTCTATTTTCAAGCAAAAAAATATTTTCTTCTATTTAAGTTAGAAATGAAAATTTAATTGATCAAAATATTTATTGTTATCAAACTGTTGGACCAATATGAAAACTTTAAAAGTTATGGATCTTAAAAAGTATTCTAAAGGTAAAACTGTAAAAGTATAAGTTTTCATAATTTTAAATAGGTATTTCAGGTCTCTTCTATGGAAAAAAATCACAATTTGTTGTAAACATATGCATGCATTTACCTAGATGCATGCACTTGGTCCCTAAGTAAAAAGAGACGAGAAAGAAAAATTCTATTTCTCTACTCCGTGGCAGTTCTGTACAATTTGTAATCCTATATGTACTAGTAGTATATTGTGCTTCCTATTAATGAACTTACATTCATTCCTCTTCACGGTTGTGATCTCTATTTCATATCCTCTTTTATACTTCCTCCGTTCTTGAATGTTTTTTACGGAACCACTTTTCACACAGTTCAGTGCACATTTTAAATCGTTAATAACCCAAGTTCGGTACAAGTAAAAATTCTAAAAGTTTGATATTTAAAAACTACACGACGAGACGAATCTAACAAGATCCCATTTGACTATATTTTAACTTGTATAACTATGATAAAACTTTAAATGAAAATTTGTGTATGAATAGTAGCCTATTATCAAAGGTCAAAAAGATTCGAGAACGGGGTAGTAATTAATTATTGATCATCAAGAATTACATCTCCAATCCTTTCATAACTCCATTTTACTTCTTCAATACTATCCATATACGAAGTATATATATATATAGACACATACTACCTCACTGGCTCACTCATATATATACACAATCATTCACATATTATTATTACTATCACAACGTAACTTAGGTTATTACTTTTAAAATTTTGATATAGTTGGAGTATACTTTATGATAATCACTCGAGAATAAATGGTTGCTTTGTGGGACCTAAACATGTATCTAACAGGAAGGAAAACAATGAGCGTTCCCGTGTCTTCGCTTCCGCCTGATCTGCCGTCGCCGGATGGGATTCTGCAAGGAAAACCAACGTCGCCTCCTCGTTCCTTTCGGGATGTTGCCATGTCCGGGCAGCCTAGTCATGATGAGTCCCCGTCGCCTGATGAGCTCCCGTCGCCGGAGGATAGTAGGGATTTATTGAAAGAAAACTTGGTATCGATCGATCGCTCTGGTCCGAATCGTCGGATTCCCCGCATCAGGTTCGATAAGAAGTTCTTGGAGGAATTGTATGAACCATGGCGTGAGACCCTTGTTGTGAAGGTTCTTGGTCCGACCATAGGGTTTTGGGCATTGAAGGAGAGCTTGAAACGGATCTGGAAACTGGATAGCTCCTTTGAGTTATTGGATGTTGGGTTTGGTTGTTTTCTGGCTAAGTTCGCACAGCCTTCCGATCGTGAAAGAGTGCTGACTGGGGGGCCGTGGTTGGTTTTTAATCGATGCATTGCCATTCTTCGTTGGACACCGGAGTTTCATCCGGCAACAACTAAGGTCAATACAATCCAGACTTGGGTACGGTTCATCGGGATGAAACAAGCGTTTTATAAAGAACACACGTTGCGTGCCATTGCCTCCGCCTTGGGCACCCCCCTGAAGTTTGATCGGAACACTTTAGGGATATCACGAGGTCGATATGCCCGGGTGTGTGTTGAGATTAATCTAGAGGAACCACTCTTGGGAACGCTGGACGTGGATGGCGATATGGTCCAGATTGCATATGAGGGCCTTCAGGTGGTTTGCATGGGTTGTGGTTGTTATGGTCACCTCCTAGAGAATTGTTCTATGAAGCCAGTGCATGATTCCGGTCTGGCTCCTCCGGAGACTACTGCCACGCCGGCGACTGGCCGAGCCGCTCAACCCTTGGATGTAGGAGTCGCCACAAAGGTAGGAGATTCTGTTACCCCGCATATCCCACCAAATCTGGAAAGTGTATCACCTTTCCTTGGAGAAAAAGATACACAAGATTCTGGGGTGGGGGAATGGATGGTTGTGAAACCTAGGAAGCCTCGAAAGTCAAACGCGGGTCAGGCTACGGATAAGACATCTATTGGGCCTTTGGAGAATAACAACAATATGGGTCGTAAGACTCGATCATCGAACACTGACGTTTCTAAGTTGCAGCCTGGGAGGGCCAAGGTTGTGGTCCGTAGATCAGAGGCTTCGCCAAAGGAGTCGGCCCAAGCGATGGTTGTCTTCAAGGCTAACCATGCGAACCCCGTCAACCAACGAGCTCGTGGCAACAGTAGTAGTTCACGCCGCAGCCAAAGTGGTCCGAGTGGCGGCTCGCTGGGGAAGTCACAAGGTGCTAAAAGGGTCAGGACAGACAAAGCTGATGTTGGGAATAATTACACATTCGATCCTGCCAAAGTCTTTCCTGAGAAGTTTCTTCACCTGCTCAACGGGGGTACTGGCAGCGATGAAGTTATTTCGCCTGGCATCTCGGCAGGTATTGAAGCGGGCATACAGGCGGGTATTCTTGATACGAGCGGTGCAGCCATGGTGTCTGGGGACGGGGCTGTAGTGGACAAAATGGACACAGCAGGTCTGGAGGAACGGGGGGAGGTCTCGCCTGTTTCTTGATGATCGGATTTAAGGAATTCTCTGTCCTCTCATGGAATGTGCGTGGCGCCATGAGCAGGAGCACTCAACGCCACATGTCGGATGTGCTACGGCAGTTCAGGCCTTCGGTTTTTGTCATCATTGAACCCCAAGGCCTGTTCGAGCGCCTAAAAGTTATGTTGTATCGATTGGGTTATGAAGCGTTAAGTATTATAGAATGCGTCGGGAGAGCGGGCGGTCTATGGGTGCTCGTCAGGATGGGTAGTCCGTACACCTTTAGCACTCTTCTTGTCCATTCAATGATGATTACCTTCTCTGTCTGTAAAGCTCAAGCTTCTTGGGTTGTCACCGCAGTTTATGCCAATCCGTCGGCTAGGGAGCGAGATGCCGATTGGAATGACCTGAAGCAAGTTAGCCAACAAGTGCAGAGGCCGTGGGTGGCCTTAGGTGATTGGAATTCTATAGCATATGTGTCCGAGGCATTGGGCATGTCTTCTTCTCCTCATCAGTGTTCGGTTTTTCGTGGGGTGCTTGATGATTGTGGCCTTGGAGATGTTCACACCACGGGCAATTCGTTTACTTGGCAGAAGAATAATTCGGGAGGCCCTTTGGCGCGTGAACGGTTGGATAGAGCCGTGGCTAATGTTGAGTGGCTTACCTCATTCCCGAATGGTTTTTTGGAGGTTCTTCCTCGACGAGCATCCGACCACCATGGTATCCTTCTCCGATGCGATCATCAGATTGGTGCTAGCGGACATCGGCCGTTTAGGTGGGAAATGGTGTGGTCGGAGCACCATCTCTACCCTCATGTCGTGGAAGCTGCATGGGTAGGCGCACCCGGGGAGATTGGTCAACGGCTGAAACAAGTGAAAGAATCTTCCCTGCATTTTAACACCTACACGTTTGGCAACATCACTCGCCGGAAGAAGAGAATTCTGAAGAGACTGGCGGGTATCCATCTGATATATGTTGTATTTGATGATATTTTTATGCATATGTCAACTTAAATTGTTTGAGAAAATTAATAAAAATGGACTTGATTGGATTGATTTTTGGGACATTGGTGTTGTAGGAAAGGTGGCAAAAATTCCAACATTGGGCAGCCTATTTTGAAGTGTTGGGCGTGCCCACGCCTAAGGTCCAATTCCCAGCTGTGGGGTCTATGTGTGAAGCATCAAAATTTGCAAAAAGATCCTTGGGGCTAAATTGAAGTATCTAAATCTTTGGGCATCAAATCAAGAGGAATTTTCATATTTTTCTTCATGGCATCAAATCTTTGGGCATCAAATCCTTGGGAATCAATTACAAGAGAATAATCAAATGCATGATTTTGATGTTTTTGGATGCAATTGAGGGAGGCTTTTTGGATGCAATTGAGGAGGCTACTACCATGAACATGCAAAAAGGGAGAAAGAAGAATAAAAAAATTGGTTTGTTTTGCTATAAATAGGAGGAGACCAAAGAGCAAAGAACACACAACACAAGCCATTATTCCAAAACACAACACATTGGCCATTACTTCACAAAACACAAGACATTGGCCAATTTTCCACCAAAAAGAGGTTCCAACCATTGGAGACACACTAGAGAGGATACTCCATTTTTGTTGGCACTTACAAAATTGGAGGATTCCAAGGGCAATAAGGATTCGATCCTTCGTGGGTGATTTTCTTGTTCTATTTCTATAATTGATTACCATGTTGGATTGTGTGGATTTGGTTATGTTTTGGATGGATTGTGAGTAGTTTTCTTATCTAGTTTAGGCTTTGAATTTGTGTGTGGATATGGAATTGTGAGACTTATTTTGTTGACATATTTTTATGCTTAATTGAATTGGGTATTTTTAATTCCTCTATTTATTATGTTTTGAATTGCTTGATTGATATAGCGGCCGCGTGTTGATTGAGTAATTTATTGCTATATTGGGAAGTGCATCCGTAATTGTGTAATTTTCCAATCAAGTAGCAAACTAGAGGAAGAATACTCTAGTGAGGGATTAAAATCGGTTTTAAACACTACCTCGTAGGATTAGTGTTGAATCGAATTGGGTTTTTCTTGTGCTAAATGCTATCAAGTCATGATATGCTATGGTCGTACCTAGTATTCACACTTGATTAGGGGAATGGCTTATGGTCGTACCTAAGCCATCGAATAAGTATGGAAAAATTGGTTGGGAAACGCTTGAAGACCAACTTTAACCAATTTAGTCAATTAACCAATTAAGTTAAATGCATGTCAATGATCAATTCCATATCCAATACATAATTCATGCCTAAACTAGAGTTTTAATTATCCTAAAGAGCTCACTTGTTACCTTGCAATTATTTTTATTC
Source organism: Hygrophila difformis (assembly GCA_030278955.1). Taxonomy (NCBI): domain Eukaryota; kingdom Viridiplantae; phylum Streptophyta; class Magnoliopsida; order Lamiales; family Acanthaceae; genus Hygrophila; species Hygrophila difformis. Next base: position 48,333,338 of record JAOANR010000001.1, on the reverse strand, counting down.
TTGTTTAATTTTTATTTTCTTTTTACTAGTTTAGTTGAAATCAAATCCCCCCATCTTTATAAATATAAATATAATTTATAATTAATCAAGTGATTGAAAATAAACTCTTTGAGCAAGTTCCCTGTGGAGACGACCCTACTCACTATATATATTACATTTATTTATCTTCTTCTGTGGTGTAGGACTAATATTTAATTTGCAGCTTTGCGACGAGCTAGCAATTTTTGGCGCCGTTGCCGGGGAGTATCGCCAAAAGAGGATTTTTCATACCTTGGTTAATTTAATATATATATATATATTTCTCTAATCTTTATTTCCACTTATTGGTATATGCCTCGCACAGATCGTGGTGGTGAAAAGAATTACGATCCAGAGATTGAAAAGACCGCACGCCGTTTGAGTAAAGAAGCCAGGGAACGAAGGAAAGAAGAGAAAGCGGAGGTGTCAACACCTTTGCTCAATTTGGAAATTCAAATAACGGAGGATTCAAGTTCATCATCAGATTCTGAGGAAAGCAAAAAAGTGGAAGAGGAAACTGAAATTCCTCAACCTGCTATGGCACAACAGAGAACATTGAGGGAGCTAGCATCCCCTGACTTGGCTCAACAGCCACTCTGTATTACTTTTCCTACTGTGGCCGACAATGCGGCCTCTGTGTTGAAAACTGGACTAATACATTTGTTGCCTAACTTTCATGGTTTGTCAGGAGAAGAACCACACAAACACTTACAGGAGTTTGATGTGGTGTGTACAAGCATGAAACCAGCTGGTGTCACTGAAGATCAAATCAAGCTAAGGGCATTTCCATTTTCCTTGAAAGATGCAGCAAAGGATTGGTTGTTCAACCTTCCTGCAGGTAGTATCACCACTTGGAATGAGATGAAGCGTAAGTTTTTGGAGAAGTATTTTCCTGCTTCTCGAGCTGCAAACCTGAGGAAAGAGATATGTGGTATTAAACAAGCTACAGGGGAATCACTTTTTGAATACTGGGATAGGTTCAATAAACTTATTACTAGGTGTCCACAACACCAAATTTCCGAGCAATTACTAATCCAGTATTTCTATGAAGGTTTAACCACTATGGACAGGATGCTTATAGATGCTGCAAGTGGAGGTGCACTTATGAACAAGACACCGGAGGAGGCCTGGGCATTATTGAATAATATGGCAATGAATTCACAGCAGTTTGGGACAAGGGAAGTTGTTCCAGTGAAAGAAGCTGGGGAAGTAAGTTCTTTACAGCAACAATTAACTGAATTAACATATTTTGTTCGTAAGCTTGCTGTAGGGAATGCACAGGTAAAGGCCTGTGGAATATGCTCAAACACGGATCATTCCACTGATGCTTGTCCCATGTTGTCTGAGGAAGTACAAGTTAACGCAGCTGGATTTGTGCAAAGGAGGAATTACGACCCATTTTCCAACACGTACAATCCGGGATGGAGGGATCATCCCAATTTGCGTTATGGGAATCAACAAGCTCCTACACAACAACCTCCGGGTTTTCAACCAGCTCCACCGCCGCCACAACAAAGGGCAGCCCCACAAGCTCCCTTCCCAGGTAATTCTCTACATGATCTAGTTAAGAATATGGCAGCTAATATGTTGCAATTTCAACAGGAAACTAGAACAAGTATAAAGAATTTGGAGGATCAAATGTCCCAAGTAGTGAATGAGGTGCGTGATATGAAGCAAAGGGAAAAAGGAAAATTGCCTGCTCAAACACATGCTAATCCTGGAAATGTTAGTGCAATGACGCTGAGAAGTGGAAAGGAATTAGAAGGTCCAAAGGAGATCGTTTCAAAGGAAAAGGCAGAGGATGAAATTGAAAAAGAAATGGAGCAAGAAGCACAAAAATCAAGTGATGAGGTAAAATTAAATTTACCAATTACTCCAAAATCTAATATTGCTCCTTTTCCTCATAGGTTGGTGAAGCCTTCAAAGGGAGACAAGGACAAGGAAATCATGGAGGTGTTTAAAAAAGTGGAATTGAGCATTCCATTGTTAGATGCAATCAAGCAGATCCCTCGATATGCAAAGTTTCTAAAGGACTTGTGTTCCAACAAGCAAAAATTGAGAGGAGATGAGAAGGTGATAGCGGGAGAAAGTGTATCCGCCATGCTTCAAAGGAAACTTCCACAAAAATGCGGAGATCCCGGTATGTTTGTCATTCCATGCAAGATAGGTAAAATGGAGGTAAAAAGGGCTATGTTAGATTTAGGTGCTGCTATTAATGTAATGCCTAGATCTATTTTTAACTCTTTGAACATTGGACCACTTAAAGAAACGGGCATAATAATTCAATTAGCGGATAGGACTAATGCATATCCTGAAGGGATTATAGAGGATGTCCTAGTTCAAGTTAATGAATTAATATTTCCGGTTGATTTCTATATTTTGGATATGCATGATGAAAACTCACCAAATCCTTCACCTATTTTGCTTGGAAGACCATTTATGTGCACAGCTAGAACAAAAATTGATGTAAAAACTGGAACTCTTTCCATGGAATTTGAAGGTGAAAAAGTCCAATTTAATATTTTTGATGCCATGAAATATCCAGTCGAATCTAATGCTTTGTGTTGCATAGATGTTCTTGATGCTAATGTGCAGGAGGTCTTTGATTTAAATGGGAAGGATGACCTTGAGACAGCAATTATACAGAACCTTCAAGTCGATACTTTGGATGAAACACCAGTGAATGAATGTGTGAAGGAGATGGTTCAAGCTTTGCACTCTCTAGAACCTAAACCATCAAGGTATGCTGTTGTGAATTCCATACTTAAGAAATCTGACAATGGTCTTTTGCCATCGGTTGTGCAGGCACCAATTTTGGAGATGAAACCACTGCCACCCACTCTTAAATATACATTCCTAGGAGCTGAAAAGACCTTACCAGTGATTATCTCAGCTGCCCTATCTCATACACAAGAGGAAAAGTTGGTTCGTGTGTTGAGAGAGCAAAAAGAGGCTATTGGTTGGCAATTAGCAGATATAAGAGGAATTAGCCCTTTCTTGTGCACTCACAGGATTGCGCTTGAAGAAGATACAAAACCTTTAAGGCAAGCACAAAGGAGACTCAATCCGGCCATGATGGAAGTGGTGAAGAAGGAGATCCTCAAGCTATTGGATGCAGACATCATCTACCCAATTTCAGATAGCAACTGGGTAAGTCCCATTCATGTGGTTCCAAAGAAGTCGGGAGTTACAGTGGAAGCTGATCATGATGGTAATTTTATTCCTGTAAGGAAGCAAACAGGTTGGAGACAATGCATTGATTACCGTAAATTAAATTCTGTAACAAAGAAAGATCATTTTCCCCTACCCTTTATTGATCAAATGGTTGAGCGTTTGGCAGGGAAGTCACATTATTGCTTCCTAGACGGCTTTTCAGGGTACTTTCAGATTGCCATTGCGCCTGAGGACCAAGAGAAGACCACATTCACTTGCCCATTTGGAACCTTCGCCTATAGGAGAATGCCATTCGGACTTTGCAACGCCCCTGCCACCTTTCAAAGGTGCATGGTAAGTATTTTTTCTGATTATGTGGGGAAAGGGATAGAAGTGTTCATGGATGACTTTAGCGTGTATGGAACTGATTTTGACACTTGCTTAGATAATTTGGAATTAATTTTGAAAAGATGCAAGGACACTAAGTTAGTGTTAAATTGGGAGAAGTGTCAATTCATGGTAGAAGAGGGGATAGTCCTTGGTCATTTAGTGTCATCTAAGGGGATAGAAGTTGATAAGGCCAAGGTCGATATTATTTCTGCTTTACCCTACCCCACTTCGGTGAGGGATATTCGTTCTTTTTTAGGACATGCAGGATTTTATCGACGTTTCATCAAAGATTTCTCCAAGGTGGCTGCTCCTCTTTTCAAGTTGCTACAAAAAGATATCCAATTTGAGTTTGATGATCAATGCAAGAAGACCTTTGACAAGATTAAGGATCTGTTGACTTCACCTCCCATTATTCAGCCGCCAAACTGGGAGCTTCCTTTCGAAATCATGTGTGATGCAAGTGACACCGCAGTTGGAGCTGTGCTTGGACAAAGAAGTGGAAGAATTCCTTGGGCAATCTACTATGCATCAAAAGCTCTAAATGGAGCCCAATTAAATTATTCCACTACTGAAAAAGAACTCCTAGCTGTTGTATTTGCTCTTGAAAAATTTCGATCTTATTTGCTTGGTACTAAAGTAATTGTCTTTTCTGATCATGCAGCTCTAAGGTACCTTATGACAAAGAAAGATAGCAAACCAAGGCTCATTCGATGGGTCTTACTCCTACAAGAATTTGATGTGGAAATTCGAGACAAGAAAGGTAGTGAGAACCTTGTGGCTGACCACCTCAGTCGACTCCCAACACCTCAAGAGAAATTATCTTTAAGGGAGTATTTTCCGGATGAGCAATTGCTTTCAATTTCTAGCATTTCACCTTGGTATGCGGATTTAGTTAATTATTTGGTCACTAATCAATTTCCTATTGGTTGGACAAAGGCAAAGAAGGATAAGCTTAAGAGTAATGCTAGATATTACATATGGGATGACCCGTACCTGTGGAAGCGTTGCCAAGATCAAGTGATAAGGCGGTGTGTAAGTGAAAGTGAGTATGAATCCATTCTTAAATTTTGTCATTCCATGGAGTGTGGAGGTCATTTTGGTGCCCAAAGAACCGCAAGGAAGGTATTGGATAGCGGTTTTTATTGGCCTACCTTATTTAAAGATGCATATTCGTTTTGCAAAATGTGTGATAAATGTCAAAGGGTAGGAAATATAACTGCTAGAGATCAAATGCCCCTAACACCAATGATGTTTGTTGAAATATTTGATGTATGGGGGATGGATTTTATGGGGCCATTTCCTAATTCTCATGGATTTTTATATATCATACTTGCTGTTGACTATGTTTCGAAATGGGTGGAAGCAAAAGCCACCCGGACTAATGATTCAAAGGTTGTTGCAGATTTCCTCAAGTCCATTTTCAATCGTTTTGGGATGCCTAAGGCGGTTGTCAGTGACCGGGGTACTCATTTTTGCAACAAAACTATTTCAGCTTTGTTTCGCAGGTATGGTGTTCTACACAAGGTCTCAACCTCTTACCACCCGCAAACCAATGGGCAAGCTGAAGTTTCCAACAAAGAGATCAAGGGGATTCTTGAAAAAATGGTGAGACCGGATAGGAAGGATTGGAGCTTAAGGTTGGGAGATGCATTGTGGGCATATCGAACGGCATTCAAAACTCCAATAGGGATGTCTCCCTATAGGTTAGTCTTTGGTAAGCCATGTCATTTACCAGTTGAAATCGAGCACCGTGCATTTTGGGCTGTTAAACAATGTAACATGAGTTTGAGTGAAGCTGGAGAAAGTAGAAAATTGCAATTGCAAGAGTTGGAGGAGATTAGGAACGAGGCTTATGACAATGCCATGATCTACAAGGAGAGGAGTAAGAATTTTCATGACCAAAATATTTTGAGAAAAGATTTTAAGGTGGGCCAAAAGGTTTTACTTTATAATTCTAGACTCAAGCTCTTCCCGGGTAAGTTACGTTCTCGTTGGATAGGTCCATTTGTGGTGACTAATATAACATCTTTTGGTGCAGTGGAAATACAAAGTTTACACATGGAGAAGAAGTTTGTGGTGAATGGGCATCGTCTTAAGCCCTATTATGAAGGATTTCAACCTCAAGTAGTGGAGGGAATCAAGTTTATTGAATCCCATGAGCTTAATTGAATTAAGTCGTCATTGTGTCTAGCCAAAGACCTAAAAGAAAAGCGCTTCTTGGGAGGCAACCCAAGTTTCATATTTAAATTTCGCTTTGTTTAGTTGAATTTTCGAGTCTTAGTTCGAGTCTAATAAAGTTTTCTTTGGTTTTGGATTTCAATTGTTGATTTCAGGAGCTTTTGGAGTTGCAGAGTAAAAATTGGTGTTGTGCGTGGGCATACTTAAGAGCAAAATTCATTCTGGAATTCAATAAAAAAAAAAATGGAGAAACAGAGTAATTAGAAGCCTTGTGCGTGGGCACGCATAAGGAGTAAAATTACACTGGAATTTGGGTTCAATTAAAGAGAGGGAGAAACAGAATAATTTGAAGCCTTAGGCGTGGGCACACCCAAGGAGTAAATATACACTGGTATTGGAGTGGAAGGAAAGAAGTCCACCAGGCTAAATATGAGCCTTAGGCGTGGGCACCCTTAAGAGAAAAAAATAGACTGCTCAATTGGAGTCTTAGGGCATAAACTTATTTTCCCATCAATTTCAAACATCAGCCCAAATACACATAAGAAACCCTTCTCTCTCACTTTCCACCAATCGCCGGAGCGACCATCGCCGGAATCCTCCCTGCCCGCCGCACCAACGCCGCCGGATTCGCCTTCACCGCCGCGTCGCCGCCGCCCAGCCCTTCGTAGCACAGCCTTCTCAACGCAACCACGGCGAGCGCCCGTCGCCACCCTTCGCCGTCGCGAACCTCGCCTCCGCCGCTGCCTCGCGAACCCGAGCGCCGCCGCCGCGTCGTCTCTCTCGAGCACCACCACCCCAGCCGCCCTAGCGCGCCGTCGCCCGCATCCTCATTCTCCTGCCGACCAGTCGCCGGCCATCGCGAGCACAGCGCCGCCGCTTCTCCATCGATAGAACGCCCGTCGTCCTCAGATTCGCGAGCGCGCCGCCGCAGCCTCCTCAGATCCGCTGCGCCAGACGCGCCTCCATCGCCCCAACTCCCGCCGCCTCGCGACCTCCGCCACTCGCGAGCGCCATCGCCGAACGCCTCTGTCTCTCTCCAATCGCGTCGCACCTAGCCGCCGCCGTCCCTCTCCTGCCGCTCGCCGCCGGAGCCAGCACCGCCATCGCTCCCTCCACGCGCCGCCGGATCCGCCGCCCTCCACCAACTCCGAGCTGCGCCGCCCCTGTGCCCTAGGGGAAATTGTGAGTTTTCTTCTTCCCTTTTGTTTATTTTCAATTTGTGCACTAGTTCTTCAATAGTCAAAATTCCATATCTGAATTATTAAAATTTCTGTGGTGAGTGTTGAAATTGGATTAACATTTGGAAAATTTGATTTGGGGCTTGTTGCTTATTACTGTGTTGCTAAGATTTTTGCACATCGCATAATTGGATTCAATTTGATTGAGGAATAGAAGTTGGATAATTGTGGAATCGTGTTGCTTGTTGGTTTGTTGGATAATTGAATCAAGGAAGTTCTGAATTAATTGAGATTTGTTTTGTCATGGTTTAGCATTGGACAGGATGTATTAGATTGCATATTTGTTCTTGGCATTGTTGGTATTTTCTGAGTGCAGGGACCTACAATGGGGAGAAAGAACACCCCGGTTACCCGGTCCAAAAAGAAGGCTCTGGCACCTACCTCAAAAGGGGTTTCTAAGCCCCCAACAAAGAAAGGTCCAACAAAGTTGACACCTTGAAAGCATCTCAGACCGAAATTCAAACTTCCCAGGCTCGCCTTGAAGCAAAGATGGACTCTATTTTAGAGATCCTCCGGGCCAAACAATAGGCCCCGCGGGCGCCTCCACCTAATCCAGGGAAGTTCTTATCCCCTCCTCTTAATTTCATCTTTATTTTGCAATAGGGACATTGCATGATTTAGGTGTGGGGGGATTTTTAGGGATATGCTTACACATGAATATGATTTTTGCACTTCCTAGTTTGTCCTCTTGTGTTGTCTTGCCAAGTCTTATGTGCATTGCTTGACTATTGTAGAGTTTGCCATGTTCTTAGTCAAATTAATTGAGGGGTATGCTTAGTTTTCTATCACTTAACCCTAAGTGAGCTATTTGAGCCTTTTTTTTAAATTTGAGCCTTTTTAAAAAAAAAAAAAAAAAATTCCATGAAATAAAAAATAAAAAATAAAAAATTAAAAAAAAAAAAAAAACTCATCACATATTTGCTCAAATTTTCTTATTGTGTGAAACGCATGAGACTTGATTTTCTAGAACTTGCTTGATTATACATAGTTGATTGTACTCTCATTTTTGAATCTTGATGCAAATAAAATGATAAGGGCACTAGGAATACCCCATTTTGGCCTTGTTTTCCCATTGACCCATGTTTATCCTTTAGTGAACCACTCTGAGCCTATTGATGATATATCCATTTTTCTTGGTTCATGTTTAACCCCTTAGCCTGAGACTTTTTTCTTCGATTATGGCCATACACTCATTTGAACCCTAGGAACATGAGGAAATTTGTTTAAGTATCATTACATGTGATTTTGGTTAAAGGTTGCACTTGATGTGAGTTGATTGAGTTTTTGTATTCGACATATGATTTTGTTATTTACTGCCTCTCTCTTAAAAAAAAAAAAAAAAAAAGAAAAAAAAAATACCAGGGCAGTGGAAATAAATAGTTTGGAACGTGTTCCTCTAACCGGAGTGTTATGAACAAAGAGTTGAAGTTCTGTCTGCAATTTTCAGACAATGGAATTCCTCTCATAAACGTACCAAGCTATTGAAAGCCACCAAAAAAAAAAAAGAGAAAAAAAAGAAAAAAAAAAGAAAAGAAAAAAAAAAAAGAGAGGCAGACATGTTTGTATTAGCTGCAAGTGTAATTCTTTATTTTGAGAGCAGCATGATCATTGATGTCAAAGAGAATTTGTGCAACTTATGTTTCGTAGCATGTTTTGATGGTTAGACAATTTCCTCAATTCCTTTTAACCTACATACTCCATATTTTCCTACCCCAACCTTAGCCCCGTTACAACCCTAATAAAGACCCTTTGATTATGAACATCATGTTCTTATTTGAGATGTGAATTTACTGTGATTTGATAGCAAGCCTATGGGATTGATAGTTCTCTATGCATATTGAGTGAAATCTAACCTTAACACTTGAGGGTGAGTGATCTCTTATTATATTTTCCCATTTTGTGAGGATAGTTGGCTTTGCATACCTTGATTTTGATGAAACTTTGACATGGTAGAATGATACTTGGTTTGGCATGCACTTTTGATATTTGGTCTTGATATATGCTTGAGGACAAGCATGGATTAGGTGTGGGGGAGTTGATATATGTTGTATTTGATGATATTTTTATGCATATGTCAACTTAAATTGTTTGAGAAAATTAATAAAAATGGACTTGATTGGATTGATTTTTGGGACATTGGTGTTGTAGGAAAGGTGGCAAAAATTCCAACATTGGGCAGCCTATTTTGAAGTGTTGGGCGTGCCCACGCCTAAGGTCCAATTCCCAGCTGTGGGGTCTATGTGTGAAGCATCAAAATTTGCAAAAAGATCATTGGGGCTAAATTGAAGTATCTAAATCTTTGGGCATCAAATCAAGAGGAATTTTCATATTTTTCTTCATGGCATCAAATCTTTGGGCATCAAATCCTTGGGAATCAATTACAAGAGAATAATCAAATGCATGATTTTGATGTTTTTGGACGCAATTGAGGGAGGCTTTTTGGATGCAATTGAGGAGGCTACTACCATGAACATGCAAAAAGGGAGAAAGAAGAATAAAAAAATTGGTTTGTTTTGCTATAAATAGGAGGAGACCAAAGAGCAAAGAACACACAACACAAGCCATTATTCCAAAACACAACACATTGGCCATTACTTCACAAAACACAAGACATTGGCCAATTTTCCACCAAAAAGAGGTTCCAACCATTGGAGACACACTAGAGAGGATACTCCATTTTTGTTGGCACTTACAAAATTGGAGGATTCCAAGGGCAATAAGGATTCGATCCTTCGTGGGTGATTTTCTTGTTCTATTTCTATAATTGATTACCATGTTGGATTGTGTGGATTTGGTTATGTTTTGGATGGATTGTGAGTAGTTTTCTTATCTAGTTTAGGCTTTGAATTTGTGTGTGGATATGGAATTGTGAGACTTATTTTGTTGACATATTTTTATGCTTAATTGAATTGGGTATTTTTAATTCCTCTATTTATTATGTTTTGAATTGCTTGATTGATATAGCGGCCGCGTGTTGATTGAGTAATTTATTGCTATATTGGGAAGTGCATCCGTAATTGTGTAATTTTCCAATCAAGTAGCAAACTAGAGGAAGAATACTCTAGTGAGGGATTAAAATCGGTTTTAAACACTACCTCGTAGGATTAGTGTTGAATCGAATTGGGTTTTTCTTGTGCTAAATGCTATCAAGTCATGATATGCTATGGTCGTACCTAGTATTCACACTTGATTAGGGGAATGGCTTATGGTCGTACCTAAGCCATCGAATAAGTATGGAAAAATTGGTTGGGAAACGCTTGAAGACCAACTTTAACCAATTTAGTCAATTAACCAATTAAGTTAAATGCATGTCAATGATCAATTCCATATCCAATACATAATTCATGCCTAAACTAGAGTTTTAATTATCCTAAAGAGCTCACTTGTTACCTTGCAATTATTTTTATTCTTGTTTAATTTTTATTTTCTTTTTACTAGTTTAGTTGAAATCAAATCCCCCCATCTTTATAAATATAAATATAATTTATAATTAATCAAGTGATTGAAAATAAACTCTTTGAGCAAGTTCCCTGTGGAGACGACCCTACTCACTATATATATTACATTTATTTATCTTCTTCTGTGGTGTAGGACTAATATTTAATTTGCAGCTTTGCGACGAGCTAGCACCATCGGATACAAGTTCGAGTTGATTCGGCCCAGATGTCCCTTTTGGAGAATCAACTTAATCAGGAGCTTGAAGAGGTTCTTAAACAAGAGGAGATGTTGTGGTATCAGAAATCCTGGGATTTGAATGTCAAGCTTGGTGATCGGAACACTCGTTACTTTCACACGAGGACTCGCATTCGTCGACAGAAGGATTCCATCTCGGGCCTTGATATAGATGGTCAGTGGATCACCGATGAGTTGAGTCTTCAAAATCATGTGCAAAATCATTTTGGGTGGGTCTATCGCCAGCCGGAGCTCCCTTCTCGACCTCCGGAGATGTTGGTCCGATTGCTGCCGCTTACTGGTAGTGATGGACTGGATGAGGAGATTAGTTGTGAGGAGGTCAAGGAGTCTGTGAATGGGATGAAGAGCGTTGCGGCGCCGGGACCTGACGGCTTCCCGGGTTTATTTTATAAAATGTATTGGGAGGTCGTTGGACAGGATCTTTGGCAGTTTGTGAGGAAGGCTCTTAGGGATGGGCACTTCGAGGCCGATATGTCGGAGACCTTCATCTGTTTATTACCGAAAGTTGCAGTTCCAAGGGAGATTCGTCACTATCGCCCTATCAGTCTTTGTAATGTGTGTTATAAGGTGTTAACGAAGGTTGTGGTTAATCGTCTGCGCCCTTTGTTACAGAATTATATTGGCCCGGCTCAATCGGTTTTCCTACCGGGGCGTGGGACAGCAGGCAACGCAATCCTGCTCCAGGAGGCGATCACGGCTTTCAAGAATCGCCATCGGCGGTCACAGGATATTCTCCTCAAAGTGGATCTTGAGAAGGCTTATGACAATATCAGTTGGGATTTTCTGGAAGCTTGCTTGACTGATATGCACATCCCGTTGAGATTGCGAACTATTGTTATGTTTTGTGTGAGATCGCCGCATTATTCCATCCTCTGGAATGGCAGTGCGTTATCACCTATATCTCCTGCTCGCGGTCTTCGACAAGGAGATCCCCTCTCGCCTTACTTGTTTATTATTGTGATGGAAAAGTTCTCTCGCTCGGTGACATCTTTGGTGGAGAAGGGTTGTTGGGAACCAGTTTCACTGTGTCGGGGTGCTTCTCCTCTATCTCATCTTATGTTTGCTGATGATCTTATCTTGTTTTCTTCAGTGTCAGTGGCCAGTGTTCGATGCATGGAGGCTCTTCTCTCGGAATTTGCCTTGCATGCGGGCCTTCGAGTCAACCTTGGGAAGACACAGGCCTTGGCTTCGGCTGCAGTATCGGAATCTCGCAAACTTGAGCTCTCTTCAATCCTTAATATATCATTCACGGATCACTTGGGGAAATATTTGGGTTTCCCTATGTTCCATGGGCGTGTGAGTCGGGATCAATTGGAATTCTTGGTCGAGAATATCCATTCCAAGCTTGCAAATTGGAAGCGGCTTCTCTTGAATAAAGCTGGGAGGGTGACGCTCGCTAGGTCGGTGTTGTCTGACCTCACTTCTTATGTAGCGCAGCTCCTTTGGCTTCCCTCGGCAGTCTGTGAATTAATAGATGGTCATGTGAGGCGATTCATTTGGAAAGATTCTCCCGGCCGTGGTCTTCCTCTGTTGAATTGGAAGTCCGTTGCACTTCCTAAGTCTATGGGAGGGATTGGTATTCGTAACTGTAGGGATATGAATATTGCTTTGTTGGGTAAGCTTCTAGCGGACTTCATTATACAGGCTCCGAAGCCTTGGGTGAATCTCTGGACGACGAAATATGGGCATCGTATCCATGATGCTGGTGGGAGGCCAGGCTCCTCTCCTTCCTTTAAAGCCATTCTCAAAGCAGCTCCTTATTTGATGGACGGGTTCCGTGTGCGGTTAGGATCCGGTGCTAGTAGTTTGTGGCATAGTTCGTGGCTTGAAAGGGGGCCGATTGCACCTCGGATTCCTTTTGTTCACTATAATGATGTGCATCTTCGGGTGCATGATATTTGGAGGGATAATCGATGGAATTGGGATGGTCTGTATACGATTATTCCATCGGACATAAAGAAGGAAGCATGCGCTCTAGGTCCGCCAGCCTTCCATGCTCAGGCGAGGGATGAATTTGGGTGGCGCGGTTCGTCGTCCGGAGTGTATTCTGTCAAATCTGGAGCTGCATGGCTCTTAGCTCGTCGTGGTGTTCAGTTAGACAGGTACAAGGCATGGGTTTGGAAGATTAGAGCACCGGAGAAGATTCGTTTTCTTCTTTGGCTAGCGGTCCATAATGTGGTTCCTACCAATCTCCTTCGATTTCGACGTCGGCTAGCCACATCACCTGTATGTTCAGTGTGTAATGGGGGTGAGGAGTCGGTGTTGCACCTGTTCTTCTTTTGTCCGACTGCTGCAGCGTGTTGGGGAGCTTTGGGGGGGGGTTGCCGGCTGATCTTGCGGAGGGCACAGTCAAGCCCAATGACAAGCTTCTCGCTCGTGTGTGCAGGCATTGGGAGGGCATCCATTGGAGTATGTTTTGGGGTATTTGGTGTGCCCGTAATACCAAATGTTTTAGGGGCGAGTCTTGTAATGCTCAAGACATTGTTCGCAAGGCCAGAATTATGGGTGAGGGGATCGATCGGGCTTTCAGTCGTCCTTCCCGGGAGGTGCATGATCGTTTTGTTCGATGGCATCATCAACAGCACGATGGGATGATTTTGCATGTGGATGGGAGTTCTTTAGGGAACCCGGGGCGCTCTGGGTTTGGAGGTGTAGTCCGAGATTGCACTGGGAGGTGGATTACTGGCTTCTCGGGCTATGGGGGCTTTGCTACGAACCTGGTTGCTGAGTTACACGGCATCTGGAATGGAATGAAGACGCTCCGTGAATTGGGAGTTGTGAGTGCATGTTGTTACTCTGATTCCGTAGAGGCGCTTCGGCTCATTCGGAAGGATGTTCCCCATACTCACTCGTTATTCCCTCTCATTAGGAATATTGCGGATATGTTAGCTTCTCATCCTGGATTTCAGTGGTATCATATTTTGCGGGAAGGTAACATGGTTGCGGATTGCCTGGCTAAGAGGGGAGCTAATGCTGAAGAATTTTTCACGACATGGACTTTTCCACCCGATGAGTGTCGATCCTATCTCTCGTCGGATGCGAATGGAGTTTGTTATCTTCGGTCATGAGTGGTATTATTGTTGCTTGATGTTTGCTTTTCTGCTTCGTCCTCTCTTTCTGTTCTTTTTTTCTTCCTTTGCCGACGTCCCTTAGACGTCACTTTGTTCACCAAAAAAAAAACATGTATCTAACATATTTGTAGGCCATTTATTTAGTGTATACTTGAAGGGAGTATAAATTATAAAGTGGAGCATAATAAAAGGCGATGTCACAAAATTATGACGAGGTCAAGTTAATTAAGTTATTAGCATATAGACTGATATTGAGAGTAGGTGCAAGCATGATGAGTTTATTTATGTAAGGTCTAATAACGTTTTGTGATGTAATCACCCTACTATCACAAAAATAAGCGCCCATCACTTCATCATCCTTACCCAACCATCACATATATCAGCTCCCCCATTACATATACTCCCTCCAATTTTTTTTAACGGTTACACTTCTCATTTGCACGTATGCCAATGCACATTTTCAACGATTAATAACTCAAATTCGGTACAAGTAAAAATTCTTAAATTTTGATATTTAAAAACTAGAAGATGAGACGAATCCAACAAGATCTCACTTGAATCTATTTTGTCTTCTATAAACTATAACAAAAATAGAAATCAAAGTACTATAATGAACAGTAAAAAAAGTCAACACGTAACATTTAAAAAGAAACAGAAGGAGTACAATATGCCATCACATAAAAACTTCGATATCTATGTCTGCATGCATATGCCTCCACACTATCCACTTCCAAAGGCAAGTGGCATGTGAATTATTCTTGAGCATTAAACCCATGCTGAATAGAAGGAAATGTGCTTTTTATTTACACTTCATTCTCTTATTATAATGGAACTAATTATTCGAGCACAATGCAATGTCAAAACGACAAAGTTCCATTAAAAAAAAAAACAAAAAAAAAACAAAAAAAAACATCGAAGATCATCAACAACAACAATCAAAATTCACACTTTACACACAACAAAAACATTCCAAACACCAAAAACATACATCAAAACATAAAATTTCTATGACACAAAACAAAAATGTCCCCTGTTTTCCCAACTCCTAAACTCTCAAAACACCAATATACTACATATCTACTTACCAGCTACAGCCAAGAACTTCCTCAGCTCATCCATCACCGCCCCAAACTCCGCCCTAACGCTCACCGGCCCATTCGCATACTTGCATTCCATCCCTTCAATCCTTTTCGAATGATAATCAATCTTCGCCTGCGCGAATTTCAATCCGTGCGCCGTGCTAACCACCACCGTCTTATCCGTCTTCCCAATCACCCCTTTCGCCCTTAACTTGATCAACGCTGAGAGCGCCACTCCCGTGTGGGGGCAGATGAACATCCCTGTCGAATCCGCCAGCGCCATGGCGTCCATCAGCTCCTCCTCCGATGCATCCTCCACAATCCCGTTCGAGTTCTTCAGCGCGTAAACCGCCCTGTCGATCGAAACAGGGTCCCCTATTTGAATGGCGGAGGCAAATGTTGTCCCTGCCTGAACAGGGTCGAATTGGGTCCAGTTCGATTGGTAGTAGCGGTATAAAGGGTTCGCATTCCGTGCCTGCGCGCAAACCAGGCGCGGAATTCGATCCACGAGGCCTAATTCTTGGCACATCTTGAAACCCTTGTAGAAGGCGTAGATGTTCCCTAGGTTCCCGCCGGGGACGATTACCCAATCGGGGACTTCCCAGTCGAACTGCTGCAGAATTTCGATCGCCGCCGTCTTCTGCCCTTCCAATCGGAGGGAATTCAGGGAATTCGCCAAGTAAATCGGTAACTCGGCGGTGATTTCCTTGATCAGCTTCATACAGCCGTCGAAATCGGTGTCGATGCTGAGGACGAACGCGCCGTTGGCGATCGGCTGCACGAGTTGCGCCATGGAGATCTTGTTCGCCGGGAGGAAGACGATCGAGGGGATGTTCGCCGCCGCGCAGTAAGCGGAGAGCGCGGCGGAGGTGTCTCCGGTTGAGGCGCATCCGACGCCGGCCAACGGGGCGTTGAATCGGCGGCGGAGGCGGTTAACCTGGCTGACCAGAACCGTCATCCCCAAATCCTTGAAACTGCCGGTGTGGCTAATCCCGCAGTGCTTCACCCATAGATCGTTCATCCCCCCGAGGAATTTCTTCCCGAATCTCTCCGCCCAAAAGAGATTCGAATTCCCCTCGAAGGCGCTCACAATGTCCTCGTCGTCGATCTCCGGCAGCACCCACTCCTTCTTCGACCACACGCCGGAACCGTACGGCCAACGCGTGGTGCCCACGCGGGAATCGAACAGCGCCTTCCAGTACCTTTCGTCGAACTGCCGCAACGCGTCCATATCGTGGTGGACGTCGAGCAAGCCGCCGTCGCGGCTGCGGTAGACGACTTCGTCGAGTGAGTACGACTCAAAGCTCGGGGTTTTCGCGGCGATGGAGGCGAACGGCACATATTTGGCGGAGAATTGTCTGTCCTGAAGAGGCGGTGGAGGGAGAGGCGGCGATTTGACCGAAGGCGTAGCGGTGCATAGAACGGTGCTACTGCTGCGGCGGCGGAGAGAAGGTGAGGTTTGCGTGGGAAGGAGGGAGGGGGAGTTGAGTAGTTGAAAGGAAGACATAGTCAGCGGTGGGCGTTTGGGTATTCAAAATCGGGTGTTTTTTTTTTGGCTAGACAAAATCGGGTGGTTAATAAACGGTGGGGAATTTGTATGTATAGGAAAGGAACGGGGCGAGGATATTATCGTCACGTGATAAGCATGTGATGGTTACCTTTTAATTTTAATTTGGATAATACTCCATATATTAGACGAGTGGAAAAAATAAAAAATATGTTATAGAAATAACTATATTTATTTATGTATGTGTATAATAAAATGGTATATGGCTTATTAGCTTGTGTTTATAGTGGAAGTATTGTAATGGAAATTGGGATTAAATGGTGAAAGAAATGAAGTTTAAAGGTGGGATAATAAAATGGATAAAGTGTAACAATTATGGCATGAGATGAAACAAGTATTAAGCTTGCATAAAATTTTTTTTCTCATTTCTCAATACATTACATAGGCTATTTATAAACTTTTTTATCCTCTCACTATTTACTAACCTCATAATCAAGGCATATGCATTTCAAGACTTTCACATGTCTAACCTTATGATCAAGGCATGAACATGGATATTCACATGTTGAACACTAGACATTCACAATCTTGTTTACATGCATAACACTCCCCCTTGAATGTCGTCAATACGAAGAATATGCCTCGTTAAAACCTTACTTGGAAAAAACCCTATGGGAAAAAAATCCAAGTTAGGAAAAAGAGTACATGATTCTTGCATATTTACTTCTCCCCCTGATCAAAGCATCAATTGAGATTCTTTAGTCGACGCATCCCGATACTTTTCACCAACTTTTCGAATGTTGCTGTTGGTAGTGCCTTGGTAAATAAATCCGCAAGATTATCAGCTGAACGGATTTGCTGCACATCTATTTCACCATTTTTCTGTAAATCATGAGTTAAGAAAAATTTTGGTGAAATGTGTTTCGTTCTATCTCCTTTAATATACCCTCCCTTCAATTGTGCTATACAAGCTGCATTATCTTCATATAAAACTGTTGAGGATATTTTTTCTTCAGTAGCCATGCCACAATTTTTCAATATATGGTGCATCAAAGATCGCAACCATACACATTCTCGACTGGCTTCATGGATTGCTAAAATTTCAGCATGATTTGACGAAGTAGCAGTCAAAGTCTGCTTCATTGATCTCCATGAAATTGCAGTACCACCACATGTAAAAACATAGCCAGTTTGAGATTTGGCTTTATGTGGATCTGATAAATATCCGGCATCAGCAAAGCCGATTATTTCATGTCGAGAGTCATTTGGGTAAAATAACCCAAGATCAATAGTTCCTTGGAGATAGCGAAATATATGTTTAATTCCATTCCAATGTCGTCTTGTAGGAGATGAACTGAATCTCGCTAATAAATTTACTGCAAATGATATATCTGGTCTAGTGCAGTTTGCAAGATACATTAAAGCACCTATGGCACTTAAATATGGGACCTCTGGTCCAAGAATTTGTTCATCTTCCTCTTGTGGTCTAAACGGATCCTTTTTTATATCAAGTGACCTTACGACCATTGGAGTACTCAATGGATGTGCTTTATCCATATAAAATCGCTTTAATACTCTCTGAGTATAAGCTGTTTGATGGACAAATGTTCCATTATTTAAATATTCAATTTGCAAACCAAGGCATGATTTGGTTTTACCAAAATCTTTGATTTCAAACTCCTTTTTTAGGTATTCAACAGCCTTTTGGAGCTCCTCTGGAGTTCCAATCAAGTTGAGATCATCAACATAAACTGCAATGATTACAAACCCTTGTCCATTTTTCTTAATGAAAATACATGGACAAATTGGGTCATTTGTATAACCCTCTTGTATCAATGACTCACTGAGTCGGTTATACCACATTCGCCCGGACTGTTTCAGTCCATATATGGATTTTTGTAATTTGATGGAATACATATGTCTAGGATTTGATTCATATGTCTCTGACATTTTTAATCCCTCTGGGACCTTCATATAGATATCTGTATCTAAATTTCCATATAGATACGCAGTAATAACATCCATCAATCTCATTTCAAGATTTTGATGGACTGCTAAACTGATAAGATATCTAAATGTTATTCCATCCATTACGGGGGAATATGTTTCATCATAATCAAATCCGGGTCTCTGTGAAAACCCTTGGGCGACTAATCTCGCTTTGTATCTGACAATTTCATTTTTGTCATTTCTTTTTCGGACAAAGACCCATCTGTATCAAACTGGCTTTATACTTTCTGGTGTTTTGGCAATCGGTCCAAACACATTTCGTCTAGCCAGGGAATCCAATTCAGACTGGATTGCATCTTTCCATTTTGGCCAATCTTTTCTTTTCCGACATTCATCAACCGAATTTGGTTCATGATCCTCGTCATCATTTATGATGTCAAGTGCTATGTGGTACGAGAATACATTATCTATGATAATTGCATCTCGATTCCAAACATTTCTGCTTGTGACAAAATTGATTGATATTTCATTATTTTCAAGTTCATTCTCCTCTGGAGCTGTTTGCTCTTCAAGAGCATCTTTTTCCTCTGGAATATTTTCTGTAATTTTGTCACTTTCAATGATTTGTGATCCTCTTTTCTTTCGAGGATTTTTATCTTTGGAACCTGGTGGTCTACCACGCTTTAAGCGTGCAGTAGATTCATCTTTGGCACTTGTAATTGGTCCCTCTGGGACATTAATTTTGATTGGAACATTTGCTGCCGGTATAAGAGATTTTGTTACTCTTTTAGAGTCGCATAATGCGTCCGGCAATTGATTTGCAATACTCTGCAAATGTACAATTCTTTGTACTTCTAGTTCACAATCATTTGTACGAGGATCGAAGAAATCTAACGGTGTTTTCCAGTTGATTTCTTTTTCTTTCTTTGGTTGATTTCTGTCCCCCCTAATGTCGGGAAATGAGATTCGTCAAAATGACAATCTTTGAATTTCGCAGTAAATAAATCACCAGTTAATGGTTCGAGATATCGAATAATCGATGGTGATTCATACCCGACATATATTCCCAATCTACGTTGGGGACCCATCTTTGTGCGCTGAGGTGGTGCAATCGGGACATACACAGCGCAACCAAATATTCTGAGATGGGATATATTGGGTTCATGCCCAAATGTTAATTGTATAGGGGAGTATTCATGATAATGTGTCGGCCTTAACCGCACCAATTTTGCTGCATGTAATATTGCATGCCCCCAAGCTGTCAATGGCAATCCAGATCTCATTAATAATGGTCTGGCAATTAATTGTAAACGCTTTATAAGCGATTCAGCAAGTCCATTCTGTGTATGGACATGAGCAACAGGATGCTCAACTGTTATGCCAATTGACACGCAGTATTCATCAAACCTCTGGGATGAATATTCACCAGCATTATCCAACCGGATATTTTTTATTGTATAATCAGGGAACTGTGCTCGTAATTTAATAATTTGAGCAAGTAATTTTGCAAACGCATGGTTGCGAGATGATAATAATGATACATTGGACCATCGTGTTGATGCATCAATTAGCACCATAAAATATTTAAATGGTCCACATGGTGGATCTATAGGTCCACATATATCACCCTGAATTCTTTCAAGAAAACTGGGGCTTTCAGTTCCCACTTTTGTTGGTGAATGTTTGGAAATTAATTTTCCTTGGGAGCAAGCAACACATATATAATCATTATGTTGCAGCAATTTTTGTCCCTTTAATGAATGGCCATGACTATTTGTAATAATTCGCCTCATCATTGTAGAGCCGGGATGGCCTAGGCGATCATGCCATATCATATATTCATCAGTAAACCTATGGCTTCCAATAGACCTCTGGCCTATTTTGGGATGATATATATTAGTGGGCCTCTGGCCATTAATAAACCTCTGGTTTATTTGGGGAATATTAGACCTGTGGTCTAAGTGATAATTTTCAATTGTATTTATCTTTGAAAATACAATCCAGAAGACAGAGCTGGTAATTTTTCCAATATATATTTCTTACCATGTGTGGTATTTGTAATTAATAAATATTCGACATTCTCTGAAGTCGATGTCTCGAGATGATACCCATTTTCTCGGATATCTTTAAAACTTAATAAATTTCTTCGAGACTTGGGAGATAGGAGTGCATTTTTCACAATTAGTTTTGTTCCCTCTGGGAAAATAAGGTTGGCTGTGCCAATTCCTTGTATAATATTTGCACTACCACATATTGTGTTTATATTTATATCTCCCATTTTTAAATTGGAAAAATACCTTATGTCTTTTAGTATTGTGTGCGTTGAAGCACTATCAATAAGACATATATTATCACTTTTAAAATTTCCCATTTTGCTGGAATTAAAACAAGATATAATTAATATTAAAACAAGATTTAACATAAGTGAAATATTACAATACAGAGACAATAAGATAGCACACATACAAAAGTAAAGACAGATACAGAAGTTCAAAGCGTAATAAAAATAATAATACAACATAACAATTAAACCAAATCATTATATAAATCTTCAACTTGAAATTCTGGGATATTGGGCATATTCTCCTCAGAATTCATTCTGTCAACATGGTTTGTTTCAACCACCCTTTTTCCTTTATCCCTCTGGGAATCTTGATAAAGTTTCACCCAATGATCTCTGGTGCGACAATTTTTGTACCAGTGCCCTTTTAGGCCGCATCTGTCGCATTTTGCTTCTTCATAGTTCTGTTTTTGGACATCACCTTTGGTGTTGCCCTGATTCTGATTACGTGTGTCTGTCATGGGCCTAATGTAAACATTGTTGCGGAAATGATTTTTCCCACGGCCTCGATTATACCCACGACCACGAGGTCTCTGACCCCGGCCACGACTACGGCCACGACCACGGCTGGAAGATTCAGTCACATGTGCCTCTGGCAATGGACTACTGCCAATTGGCCTCATTTCATGATTTTTTAATAATAAATCATTATTCTTTTCAGCCAATAACAAAAACGTAATCAGATCAGAATATTCAGTGAAACTCTGTGCTCGGTATGTTTGCTGTAACACCGTATTGGAGGGGTGGAATGTAGAGAATGTCTTCTCTAGCATTTGTTTATCAGTAATTGTCTCACCACACAGTCTTAATTGTGATACGATATTAAACAGAGCAGAATTGTAATCATTTACTGATTTAAAATCCTGGAATCGTAAGTGTGACCAGTCATACTGGGCTCGAGGGAGATTTATTGATCTTAAATGATCATATCTTTTTTCTAAATTCTCCCAGAGTTCAATTGGGTCTTTGACCGTTAAATACTGTGTTTTCAATCCCTCATCAAGATGATGGCGGATGAAAATCATAGCTTTCGCACGGTCTTGGTTTGAAGCCTGATTATCTTTTTCAATTATTTTTTCAAGACCCATTGATTCCAAATGGATTTCAACATCCATTTTCCAAGATAGATAATTATCTCCAGATACCATCAGTGGTCTGAAATCCTGCTTTGTCAAGTTAGCCATAACAGAATTATTGAAATACAAAATATTACCTCAAAGAAATTCCGGCAGAGCTCCGTTCGTAGCTCGTGCTGATAACGTGTTATAGAAATAACTATATTTATTTATGTATGTGTATAATAAAATGGTATATGGCTTATTAGCTTGTGTTTATAGTGGAAGTATTGTAATGGAAATTGGGATTAAATGGTGAAAGAAATGAAGTTTAAAGGTGGGATAATAAAATGGATAAAGTGTAACAATTATGGCATGAGATGAAACAAGTATTAAGCTTGCATAAAATTTTTTTTCTCATTTCTCAATACATTACATAGGCTATTTATAAACTTTTTTATCCTCTCACTATTTACTAACCTCATAATCAAGGCATATGCATTTCAAGACTTTCACATGTCTAACCTTATGATCAAGGCATGAACATGGATATTCACATGTTGAACACTAGACATTCACAATCTTGTTTACATGCATAACAAAATATAAGTATTTGGGGAAAAAGTATAGGTTTAGTGCTCCATTATTTGCCTTTTTCTGGAGAAGCTCTCCCATATTTTCAATGTGGACAACAGTAATATGTAGCGAATACGGAATCACATACGAATACGAATTCGAATATTTCGGGGTACGAATACGGAACGAATATTTTTGCCTCTTTTCTACTGGCTCATCACCCGTTTCTTTATATCATCAATACCAGTAAGTTGTGTGCTTTCATTTTCTGTTGTAGATGATACAACAACACTTGCATTCCCCCTGCATTAAACCTAAAAACCATTTCAATACACGGATGTTTTAATATAATAGAACAAAACACCTAAATAAGTAAATTGACCACTGTTTTTCTTCCTTTTTTTCTATGACATTTATTAATTACACAATAAGTAACTAATGAGAATCATACAATGCTGCAACAATCCTTTAACACTGATAAGTGACCACTGTCAAGTAAGATTTTTCTGACCAGTACATCCTAATTTAGGGTTCTTAAATTGCAACAGAGACAATAAACAAAAAATAAAAAAAAATAAATTTCTGTTGTCATAATGAATAATTTTAGGAACTATTTAAAACACTTGAGCAGTAAAAAGCTTCACATTATGAGACAATTATTTAAAACATCTGATATGGATATAGTAAGAAGTGGATAATTATTCCAATACAGAAGAGCATTATGCCCATTCTTGTTGTCATCCTTCCATTATGTTTTTTTGGACCTTTTTTCTTACCCCAAGGCAAAGAGTACATTTTTATTCAATCATATCCACCTCCAGTATTACCATTATTGATGCAGGATAGGAACAAGAGACCCTCTGTTATAGATAAAGGTGAATCCTAAAATGATGTAATAGGAAATTTCCAATACAAGTATAATTGAACCAAGCAAAAGATATAAACCATTTCGTCAGGCAGTAAGTAATTTGTTGTCATCTGTACTCTCAGGTCACTTCTGTACCAATGCACAATTCTAGAAAATAATGATCTTCATGACCACAATGCAATCATTGATCCAATTTAATGGATCAAAAATAGGGGAAGTTAAGACATTATACGCATGTTCATGCATTTAAATAGAGATGTACACTATACAAACCAATGAGGTACTGATATATGTCATCACCTCATCAACATAAAAGTAGAATCAATATCAGTGTATTCATAGCTTGTTACTTAATTCAAAGTAATCAATATAGAAGAATGTAAAACAACTCATCATTGAAGCTTATACTATACCAACAACAGTCGAGAAAATAGAGTATCAAACTTTGTATTGAACTGAATTTAGGAATGGTGAATTATTTAAGAAATTCATTACAATTATGTATAGTAAGCAAATGAATGAAAATTACAAGAGATAAGAGGAGAATACTAGAACCCTAACCTGTTTACTTCGTGGGTGGTGTTCGATTTGGGAAAGAGAGCAACTTGCGCCGGAGAAGCCACCGATTGGAGGAGTGGAAGCGCTGAAGAACCCTCCATTTCTCAATTTCTTCATCAACAACAGGGTCTGTAAACTCACTGCAACATTAATTAGAAATAAGCACTGTGCCATTGCTACCAACTTGGCAATCCAGAGGACAACACCAACAGAAAACAAAGCAAACAGCCAAACACAAATCTTTAAGAGACTTTAGGTTGCTCCTAGTAAATTCACAAAGGAAAGAAAACTCACAAATCTACAACCCTAGCAGTGGCAGCGGCGACGGGTTGGAGCGAGGCAGCGCAAGAGAGGGATGGCGGCGGCAGTGGAGCACGCGCAAAGGGGTGGTGGCGTGGACAAGCGACAAGAAGTCAGCGGGATGGAAGTTGGGCAGAGGAAGAGCAATGGCAACAGGTCGAGCAGGGAAAGAAGGACGGGGCACGACGGTGCAGTGGTGGCGCAAGGATGGTGGCAGACGGGACCTGGGAGGGAGGAGTTGGTGGAAGACGACGGGATTTGGAAGATGATCGGGATTTGGGTTTTCAGAGGCAACGGTGCTGTTAGTTACCATGATTTAGCCATTTTGATTAGGATTTTATTTATTTATTTTATATAATTATACTTTCTCTGTTCTGATATAAGTGCTCCATTTCTGCATTTCACGCAGTCCAATACGTATTTTTAAATATTTATAACTCAAATTATATATAAGTAAAAATTATAAAAATTTGATATTTTAAAACTACTTGATTAGACGAATCTCACTTTGACTTTATTTTATCTTATAAAACTATGTTAAAAATTTGATCAAAGTTACTCAATGAATAGTTACTACTATGCAAAGGGAGCACTTAAATGAACGGGAGTAGTATTTAATATATAATTAATATATATATAAAATTTTTAAAAAATATATATAATTCAGATATCGGAATAATATTCGGAAAAATTCGGATACTGGCGGATATTTCTAATCCCATATCCAGTCCAATATCCCATTCTAAATATCCGTATCCATGTCTGTATCACCGACAAATATCCGACGGATAACAAAATCCGAATTCAAATTCGGATATAATGAAATACGACGTGGATCATCCGCCCCCACTTTCACTCTAGTAATAAGAGTCAACAATGGAAACAATCACCACATTTTCCAAATTAAGAAGATTTCAGACTGTAGTATGTGTTGTTGGTCATATTTGATATTTGTGTCAATCTAAAACAATGATCTACAAGCTAGTAGCCACTAGATTAAATTTAAAAAGAAAAGTATACACTGCCAGGCGTGACATCAATTTTGGTCTCGAATGTCCATTAGATTCATTTCTATTTCATATTTATTCAGATTGGTTATGAAAAGTTTGTAATCCCTCCATTTTTTAAAAATGTTAACGTTTGCATTGTAAACACTATTTATTGAATAATTTTAGTTCGACTTTTTAACATAGTTACATAAGATAAAACATAGTCAAGTGATATCTTGTTAAATTCGTC
Source organism: Hygrophila difformis (assembly GCA_030278955.1). NCBI lineage: Eukaryota > Viridiplantae > Streptophyta > Magnoliopsida > Lamiales > Acanthaceae > Hygrophila > Hygrophila difformis. Next base: position 48,308,124 of record JAOANR010000001.1, on the reverse strand, counting down.
TAATCACGTAGTTCTATATTTTTTTTTTATAAAATTTGAGATATTACTCTTTAAAAATGTATATTGGATTGCGTGAAAATAAGGAATGTTAAAATTTTTTTGAATACAGAGGAAGTATTATTATGTACTCATTATATGAGTACATCTATACATTGCATAGCAATCAACCAATAGACATATACCATTACCAATATTTATATGTTACTACTACCATAAAAATATTATACAACAAACAATAGTTGAAAGGACAAAAAAAAGCAAAGATTAAAAACTTTCTACACACGACTATAATGTCATACATTGACAAAGAAAGTACGTGAAATCACATTACACTCGGTAATTGATTATTGATACTGATTCACCCTAATACTACAAGAAAAATCCGGATCCGCGACCGAAAATATCCGTCGCTAGGGCCTGAAAATCGGTCGCTGGCAGCCTCCGCGACAGAATCCGCGACTGAATGCGTTCTGCCGCAAAAATAGATATTTCCAAAGTAAATAGAAAATATAAGAAATACTCATGTGAATGAATCCATTGACAAATTAAAATGACTATAGTTTCATCAACTTATTGTCGTAGTGCAATTTATTTAATTTTTTTTAGCTTAACAGCCTATACAGGCTAGAAAGTGCAATTTATCTAATTTAGTTAATTTATCTAATAAAAATATTTCCTATTTATCAATAAATATGATATCAATCTATAAAGTGCTTATTAATAATTCACAATAGGTTAGGTTAAGGAGGCTATAGGGGAAGTATATGGCGAATGGATCACGGTTCAGAGAAGACGGAGGAAGCCGCCACAACAGGCTAGAACGTCGAAGGAGGGCCTGTTGCGAATAAACCTAGATAGGTTTCGGAGCAACAGCCGCATACTGGAAATAATCTATCCCGTTGGGGAAAGCCACAGGACCCAACGGTTGATAAGAAGGAGGGGGTGGAGGTCGGACCTTCGACAGGTGCGGTGCAGTCTAAGGAAGTAGTACCGGCACCAGGATTCTTGAGTATAATGGCTCCGCCCAAAGGTACGAAACGTAATCGGGTGGAGCAGACTACCTTGCCGGCTACCTTGCCTGAAGTGCAGGAGGGTGGAAGTAGTGGGGGAAGTTCTGGCTATTGGTTGGAATGACCAGGCAGCATTTATGGATGCTCGTAGTGATACGGAGTTGAGGGATGAGAACTGGGCGGATGCGGCCGAGGAGGGGCAGTAGGAGCAGGTTTTCCCATGTCATAATATTGTTTTTATGGAATTTAAGGACTTTAAGATTATGTCATGGAATGTTCAAGCGATTATGGGGGAGGGCGCTCAACGATGGTTTGCCAACTGTTTGAGGACGAATAAGCCGGATGTGGTGTGTCTTATGGAATCGCAAGGGAAATTCGATAGAGTTCGTATGTTTTTCTGGAGATTGGGGTTTGTGCCCATACACATTCAGGAGACGATCAGTAGAGCTGGTGGGTTGTGGATCCTTACGGCTAGGGGTTGCAATTGCCAATGCTCGATGGTTGATGTCAGGCCGAGGATGGTGAGTGTTGAGTTAAGGTTGGGTCTTAATGCATGGATGGTGACGTTCCACTATGGCAATCCTAATTATCAACGTCGACAAGAGGATTGGCGCAATCTTGAAGTGGTGGCGGCCTTGATGCATGGACCGTGGTTGGTGATGGGAGACTGGAACGAGATTGCGGCGGGGGATGAAGTAAGTGGTGGAGTATTTCTTCCCCAAAGAGCTGAGGAATTCCGAGCAGTCCTCAACGCATGCAGGCTTATTAATGTCCCGGCCGTGGGATCAATGTTCACTTGGGTACGAAGAGTGGGAACGGATTAGCGGATTCAGAAGAGATTGGATAGAAGGGTGGCAAATATTGAATGTCATCATTTATTCAAAGAGACTCGGACACTCCATCTTCTGAGGCTTGGGTCAGATCACTGTCCTCTTTTACTGGTTTTCAGCAATCCGCTTGATAGGCATCGGATCAAGCCGTTTCGCTGGGAAGCAGCATGGACTAGTCATGCGGATTATGGTCGAGTTATTGCAGACTGTTGTACAGGGAGGGAGGGAGAGCCACTACCTGATCTCCTTATGGCCACAAAGGAGGCTTCCAACACTTTCAACATTGAAGTTTTTGGGAACATCCTGGATAGGAAGAAGAGGCTGCTCCGACGGATCAAGGGCCTGCAAAAAAGAATGGAGACTTGGGATTCCGCTTGGATGGTGAGGTTGGAGAAGGAGCTCAGGCAGGAATTGGAACAAGTTTTGATACAAGAAGAAAAACTTTGGTTTCAAAAAGCTAGGGAACAGTGGGTTACGTTAGGTGATCGTAACACTTCTTATTTCCATGCTAAAACGAAGGTCTATCGGAAGAGAAATCATATTTATAGCCTGCAGGTGAGGGAAGGCGAGTGGGAGTCGGATCAGGCAGTACTTCAAGCTCATGCTCATCAGTACTTCACGAATATGTTTGAGTTGCGGCCAGTGAAGGTTGTGGGAGAGGATGCGGCCAAACTCTCGCCGATAGATGGCAAGTGGCAGGCCGTGTTAGAAAGATGGTGGATCGGGATGAGGTGGAGGTGGTTAAGAAACAAATGAGAGCATTTGCTGCCCCTGGCCCGGATGGCTTTCCCGCTGAGTTTTACAAGATCTTTTGGCAGCTCTTGGGGGACGGTGTATATAGGATGGTGAGAGAGGTCTTCGAATCCGGGAGACTCCCCCCGGATGTGGCGCACGCTTTTCTGGTTCTTCTTCCAAAGGTAGCCATTCCTCAAAATATTAGTCAATTCCGTCCACTCACTCTCTGCAATGTTACGTTCAAATTCATTACCAAGATCATAGCTAATCGTCTGCGACCAGTTTTGTGCGAGTGTGTGGGACCATATCAATCGGCGTTTCTTCCAGGAAGAGGTACGAAAGATAATGGGATCCTGATACAAGAGTTGGTATGCACGATGCATAAAAGAAAGGATAGTTATAAGGGGGCTATGATGTAGATAGATCTAGCAAAGGCTTATGATTCTGTGGATTGGGGGTTTTTGAAGTTATGTCTGCAGGAAATGCAGCTGCTGAATACCCTACAACGGTTGATCATGCTCTGTGTCGAATCATCATCATTATTCTCTATTTTATGGAATGGCTCGCCTCTTGAGCGAATTAAGTCGGGCAGGGGTCTCAGGCAGGGGGATCCCCTCTCCCTGTACCTCTTTGTTGTGGTCATGGAAAAACTGTCAAGGGTTATTTTGAAAGAGATGGGTATTGGAACTTGGAAGCCGTATAGGTGTAGCCGTCAGGGTACACCTATTTCGCACGTCATGTTTGCCGACGACTTGATTTGTGCTCAGAATTGGAAGAAGGGAGTATACGATGCATTGGGAAGGTCATGGAGTGGTTTGGAAATTGCTCGGGTCTTCGCATGAATTGTGGCAAGTCCCTTGCTTATGTGTCTTCTAGGGCAATGAATATGGAAAAAGCGTGGTTAATAAATCACTTGGGAATCAATCTCTCGGCCAACTTGGGAAAGTATTTAGGTTTTTCGGTCATCCTTGGGCGAATGAAGTTGCATCATTTTGATGAGCTGCTGGATCGTATGGATGCACGGTTGTCCGGGTGGGCTGCCTCGTTGATGAATAGGGCAGCTAGGGTGACGTTGGCAAGGTCAGTTTTGGCTACGCTTCCTAATTATGCTATGCAGGTGCATTTGTTCCCTAGTACTATATGCCATCACATTGATCAGAAGGTGTCACGATGGATTTGGAAGGGCGCTGCGGGAAAGGGGCTACATCTTGTTAGTTGGGAGAAGGTGACTCGGCCGAAGCATGAAGGGGGGCTTGGGTTGAGGCAAGCGCGACCTATGAACTTAGCGTTGCTTAGTAAACAATTGAGCGAATTCCTTTGCGATAAGGATAAGTTATGGGTGAAGGTTATGCGGGAGAAGTATGGAGGTGGAGATGGTATCTTTCCTCGGGAGCATACGAGAGGGACTAGGCAGTGGAGGGCTTTGATTAAGGTGGCTGAGGTATTTAGACAAGGGTTTGGGGTTCGTATTGGTGATGGGAGGAGTTCCATTTGGTTTTCACCATGGTGGAAAGGTACATGTCTCGGCCCCTTAATGCCTTTTGTCCATGTAAATGACCTTGAGATGAGCATACGAGATGTCATTATTAATGGTAAGTGGGAGTTGAAGAAGTTATATACGTGGGTGCCTATGGAAATAAAGGATGAAATTAGGAGCATGCCGTGTCCTCTTTTGATGGATGGTGTTGCGGATGCAATGCATTGGAGGATGGAGGCTTCCGGTTTGTATACTGTGAGATCGGGTTACCATTGGCTTCGTGGTAGACTGGACGAGGGCAAGGGCTGGAGGTGGATGTGGCACCAAGCTATTCCGGAAAAAATCAGCCATCTATTTTGGCTTGTCGCCCATGACTCTTTGGCAACGAATAAGACCAGATTCTTGCGCCAGGTATCAAGCTCTCCATTGTGCGTCATCTGTGGGGCTGGTGAAGAGGATTGGTTGCATGGGCTGTTTCGATGTGGTTGGGCTCGTCAGCTTTGGGTTGCTTTGGGCATTCGGGAAGTGTTGAGTATCCTGGTTTTGAGCAAGCATGATTGTCGGTTTTGGTTGGAATACATGGTCCATACGTTCAAGCATGCTTTTGTGGCTGGAGTATGGGTTGTATGGCTTGAAAGAAATAGAAGGGTGTTTAAAGGCCAAGAGAGCAACATTAACTGGTTGGCGAGAGAGGTGCAAGCGCTGACTAATACCTTGCAACGGGCGAATCCGGACAGGCAACGGTGTGAGGGCGCGGGTAAGGTGATCAGGTGGTGCGAAGGAGATGAGGCAGGGGCCATCATCCATTCTGATGGCAGCTTGGCGAGTGGGAGTGAGCGGGGAGGTTATGCGGCTGTGTGTCGGGACGTGCATGGTAATTGGAGGCGAGCAGTGGGAGGCCAGGTTGGGCGTCGGGAGGTGCTTGATTTGGAGGTGTATGGGGTTTTGAAGGGTGTGGAGCTCGCCCTGTCGATGCATGAGCAAAGGGTTACGTGCTATATGGACTCTCTGGAAGCTTGACACTTGATTAAGAATCTTCGGGAGCATCATCATAGGCTTTGGCCTCTTGTCAAAGCTATCCGGGCGAATGGGAGGAAGTTTGAGCAGATATGTTTCAGGCACGTGTTCAGAGAAGGCAATCGAGTAGTGGATGCTTTGGCTAGGAAGACGAGTAGTGAAGAGGAATTCTTTATGACGTGGGCGTTCCCGCCGGATGAAACGATTCAATTGTTGCATGAGGATTGATCGGGCAATGGTGTGTTGCGAAAGTAGTCGAGCTAGCCGGTTTTGCTAGTGTTTTCCTTTTCATTCTTTGTTATTTTTCTTTTTCCTTTTTTAGCCGCCGATGAGGCATTGTTCACCAAAAATAATTCACAATATTTTCTTAAACTATAATTTCAATTTATAGAGTATTGGTTAAGAATAATAACATATATTGAAATTATATTTAACGAATAAATATATCACCCCATAACGTTTTTTTATTTTTATTTTTTTATTTTTACATGCTGTACTTTATTTAGTTGTATTCTTTATCTATATTAATTAATGAAATTAAATTATCTAATGTCAATTTTGCTCAAATTTGGTTCTTCTATATTTTGAAAGTGCAGTATGTTTTTATTTACTTTCATCATTTTTTTATAGTGAAAAGGGTTTGACCTTTGCTAATGTTTATTATCCAAGTTGGACTATTGCTTATACAACAGTTATATAAGAAAAATATAGTCAAGTGGGATCTCGTTAGATTCGTCTAATCATTCGTTAGACTCAGTGCAAAATGCGATTGAAAATATGAATCTTACGCCTTGCAACGTCGACCTCTGTTGAGAACAGAAATGGGTTAGCGGCGGCTCGATTACCTCACCGTAAAAAAATGCGACCGATGGCAGCACTCTCCTCCAGCGGAAGGTTCGTGGCCGCTTGGTTGATGCAGAGGCTTTGAAGAGGTGGCGTTGGCGGCATTGGGTGAAATGGGAGGGCAAAAAAATACAACAATAGAGACTGACTGAAACCCTTTAGGAAATCTGTTTGCATACACAACCAGGCCTCCAATTGATTTCCTTCCCTAAATTATCGGATACTATAAAAGATACACATAATCAACCAAAATATAATACTGTATGTCATTTATTGTTCTCTTAAATACTGAAAACTTACCCTTATAGATACATCCAGCACAGACTTCTCTTGCTTCACACATTCAGCCCCTTGCTGAATCAGCAGGGGAACCTAACTGCCATGGATTGACAACGAAATATAGATATTGTTGAGTTTTTAGATGAAGAACATGCATGAATCTTCAAATGAGCATAACTTTTGCATACGAACTCAGATTTGGATGAATCATATATGAAACTTCATCTACTCAATGAGAGAAATAAGAATATGAAACTAGATTTTGAAAATTTTCAACAAGCTGTTACCAGAATTCCGAAACAGTGGACAACACGTAAGTTTTTAGGGTTTTTATGGATTTTTCAATGTTTATGAGTTTTTGAAGTATGAATCTATTGATTCTTTGTTTGCTCTGATACTTAATAAAATTAAGATGCCATGGATCGAAAAAGAAATATAATAGACTGACGAAAAATGAGAAGAAATGGGGTAGGAAGAGAGAAATAAGGAAGCAACCAAATACCGAAGAAAATATTGAGATGGAGATACTTGAACAACACTTTCTCCTCCAAATCCTAAAACAATGGTGATTTCGACCCCAGATTTTCTTCAAGAATCCGAATCTTGTCAGCTAGCCCGAGTCTAGAACACGGTTGGGTGTGACTTTTCACTTAAATGAGGGTTTTCGTTTCCCACAAACTCTAAGTTGATCTTTGATAAAAATATGGTTGCATGAAAGCAAACAAGGATTTCATATAAATGTTTAATGATGATTACAAAATGTGGGGATGTCATATATATAGACCAAAGCCCTTAAACATAATTAAGAAACCCTAACAAGGTGATTACATGGCTCAAAACAAAAAGAAATAAAAAATTGGTCCGAAATAGCATGGGGGTGCAATATAAGTGTGGGGCAATACAGGAGTAAACCGCACCTAATGTATATCGCACTCAAGGGTGGTGCAATATAGGTGGTATGGTATACGTGTATATCGCACCTAAGGTAAACTGCACCCATCTCCATGCCTTAGCCAAATCCTGAAAGGTGGTATGGTATAGGTGGTATGGTATACATGTATATCACACCTAAGGTAAACCACATCCAACTCCATGTCTTAACCAAATTCTGAAGGGTGGTATGGTATATGTGTATATCGCACCTAATTATATACCGCACCTAAGTACATCGCACCTAGGTCCAGGGTCGGGACCTCGGGACCTTGAGGTCCAGATTTTGATTTTGACTTCCTTTTTGAAGGCATTAATTCCTAAATTATTTATGCTATTTCAATACTGTCTAATATATCTATTAAATATATCCGCCCATCTTTCGACTTGACCAAAATTTGTCCGATGACCCGTGGCGGCTTCGGCCGGCCTCCGGCCAACTTCTGGCCAGTTTTCCGATGAGCTCCATTTGTCCTTCTGGTACGGACCCTGAGATTCCGGCGACCTTCCGACGACCCTCCGGGCTCCGGTCGGCCGCCGGCCATTTTTCGGCGAGCTCCATTTGGTCTTCCGGTGACGTCTCTGGGCTTCCGGTAACCTTCCGATGATTCCTCCGGCGACTCTCCAGCGGCTATGGCTTCTTACATCAAAATTGGGGAAATCCACAATTGGATTCCATCCGGGTCGTTCAAGTTAGTCGGGTCTTTTCTACCGTCGTCGGACCGGATCAGGTAATTGGTTCGGTTCATCTGGATTTCTGCGGCATCCTCTCCCCCTTTAAAAGCTTTGGACTCCAAAGCGGAAAGAGTCATTATTCGAGACGAATCAACTCTGCGAGGCAACCCTCATTCGCTTAGGAATTTTTTAGCTTGTCTATCATGGGTATCTGCAAAAATATCGATCAAGTCAACTGCAGTACCAACATCAAATTCAGAAATTTTTTCAAAATGTTGAAAAATTAAAGAACGGAGATTTGTTGCCTCTCGACCAGCCTGCTTTTATCCACTGGGTTAGTTTCAGTTTGCTCTTGGATCGTTAGCCCTCGAAATTTTTCATTCATCCTGGCATGGTGCTCTTTTTCTTCGGTTGAATACTCTCTAAGAGCCTTTCGCGGTCAACTCGAACTGACTGGAGGATAACGGTTTGATAATGTACTTTTTTTGCTGGTGGATAAAGGTTATCAAATTCGCCTGCCCTCGGTATGTAACATCTTTGTCGAATAACCACAGGAGCCCCATTAATATGACATGTATTCGTTGGAACTACGCCGTAGAGGATTTCTTCTGAATATGTGCCCAAGGATAATGGAACTCTTGCGTGCTTGACGACCTTTGATTTTCCACTATTATTTAATCATTGTAAGCAATAGAGATTCGGGTGGTGTTCTGTCGACAACTGGAATTTGTGCACTTTATATAGACTGACAACATTAGAACGACTTCCACTGTCAACAATTAGAAATGCAGAATTATAAAAAATCTTGCAATGACAGTGAAATAAGTTCTCTCTTAGTTCAGATTCAGCAGCTACGAGCTCAGGCTCCATAGCAGAATTGACCATTGGAATTATCACTGATGACGAAGAAGTTTGGTCATCCTCCAAGACGATTCCAGAACCGCTCGATTGGTCTCCAACTATGATAATCTCCTTTCCCTTTTCCTTGGAATTTGCACTGCCCATTTTGAGAACTTCAGAATAATTAGAGGTATTGTTTGATTGGTTAGTTGTTTCTCTTTCGGAAACTGTAGAACTCCATTTGTCCAACTTAGGCTCAAACTCTTCCCAGGACTCGTGCCAGCAAAATTCAGCCGTATGTCCTCTCCCATAATAATTGTCACATCTTTCAACGTTTCGTTTGGCTTCCCTTTCAGCATTTGCTTTTAAGGTACATGTCTTAGCTTCTTGTCTAAGCATAGAACAATAAGCACATGGAGTCCATTCTGTAATACCCGAGACTTTTAATAATAGGAAATGGAATTAAATTCTAAGAGCAAAAGAATTTTAATTCCAAGAACCGTGAAGTCGAAAATGATTTAAATAAATAAATCATTGCACGGGAATCGAAAGACGACAAATTCGACACCGACGAATTAAAACTCAATGGATCCAAGATTTCGAATACGAAATCAATTAAAGACGAAATAAAATTTAGGATGGGAATCGTAATCCGAGAATGACCCGGAAAATCGAGCCTGAGAACATAGGATGATAGAAACTCGAAAGAGAGAAGAAAAGACCCAATGGTTCGCACGACCCAGCCCGGCCCACGACGCAACCCAACCTCGAGCCACGCGGTAGCCGCGCAGTCTGGAGAGATCCCGCGCCAAGGCCGCGTGGTCGGGCAGGATGCGATCAACTTTCTCTTTTTGACGATTTCTTACCTTATTTTCGACCCCCGACTTTGGTAACTCAATCTTAGGCAATGGAAAGGTTATATGGACGAGTTTAGAGGCTGGAGGCTCATTTTTTTCGAGCTCCAAACCCTAGCAGCCCCATTGTCTCTCCAAACTCTCCAAACTTCTTCCAAAACCCGAAATCACCAAGTTCGTGCTTTCTGATCACTTTCCGGCGACGAAAATCGACGAAGGAGGTGTGGAGAACAAGAACTTTAGGATTCCAGATTGGGGTAAGTCGTTCATAAGTTGTCGTTTAACGTTTCAAACCCAAAAATTTGATCTAACACTAGATTTCTTCTTTCGATTCGAATTCGTGGCCAAAGTTGGAAGATTCGTGTTGAGGAGATCCGTTCGTGTCAAATCTTAGGGCCCGGACGACCCCGAGACAGTCTAGGATGAAATTCAAGTAAGATAATCTCTTACATATCAATATCGGTGGCTTAGAACCATTCGGAACACTAGTTTTAAAGCAAACCCTAAAATCGGACATAAAAGATTCAAACTTTACGCGTTTTCTGAGATTGGCCGAAAAACCATATTTCGAGAATCCGAAACGAAAAACTCCGAACGAGAGATTTGTTTCTAACATCTTAATCTAGCTTGTATCAAAATTTCATGCGTTTTCATTAAGATTTGCTACCCCAAATTGCGTCGAACGTTTCTGTAATGTATGAACTTTTCGAAAACCAAGACAGATTATGTGGTCGAACTTGATTTGCGTTTTGCTATCACTTGTATTCAAAAATAACCTTTGATGAAAACATAAAAGTTGTAGATAAACGTCTTGAGAATACGCCTGTAAATTTTTGTGCATTTTCATTAAAGTTTATATGGTCAAAACCCATTTTAAATACACTGTGTCAGTGAAGAAAAAGTTGATAGATTTTAAGTCCGAACTTAGTGGATTAATCAGACTTGATCCGGAGTGAATTTGCATAAATGGCCTCTAATAAAACTTAATTAATTTGGTGCCTTTTAAGTGCCTGTTAAATCTCATAAATTTTGGAGGCCAATTGCTATGTCAAAAACTCCTTTGAAAATTAGTGCGCTGTGTAGAAAAAGTTGGCAGATTTTGTACCTTGCAAAGATTGTATAATTTCACTCGATTCCTCACATAATTTCGGAAAACTTAAAACACGAAAGTTGTTCGTTAGCGTGTTTTTGAGTTAGTGTGAAAATCTCAAGCCGATTGCCTTTGAAATGAATTTTTAAACTGAGATGGCGTAAACTATGGCAATGGCTTGGTTGAAACGTTGAGAAACTCGACTTTTGAGAAACACATGATTTGTGAGATATGAATAGACACTAAAACATTTTTTTTTATACAAAATCTCGTAATATAGGCCGAGCTAGATCTCCACGTTAAGTAGGGGGTGAGTGCTCTGCAGGGTGCCCCTCTATCTTGAAATTCGTGCCCGAGTGGACGAACTGTGATATGTTGTGAAATTGTGCCAAAACGGCCTTTGTGAAATTAGTCTACACTCTCGGGTGTATCCGAATGGGTTACTCGAGGCTCCGGAGTGGTACTGTGTATGGCGTGATAAGCGGGTTGCTTCGGCAATTTTCCGAACTTGATATATGAGAAACGAAATACTTGAGATATATGGTTGTGGCGTCCTCTTCTTAGTTAACCGGAGAAGATTTAAAAGACTTAAAAATTATTTATTTATTTACGTCGTTAATTGTGCAGTTTAAATTATGTTTGTAAATTATGCCTATGCCCGAAATTATCATTTTAAATTAAATGGATTATGAGAAATTATGGATTTTGTTATTGTCCAAACATGCATGCTTAAAATGAAATTGAATTATTAAATTTTTGAACCCCTTTATTGCTATGCTAGAGATCGTCTTACTCAGTATTCCTTAATACTGATAAATGTTGTTTATATATTTCTATGACAGAGTATGAAGCATGAGCATACATCCGGTGGATTTATTTTGGACATTTTATTTTTTTCTGCATGAGACTGCATACGGGTCTGTTAACCCGTGTTTTGGCCATGTCGGCCCTATATTTTATTTCCGCTGCGTATATGGATGATTATTATTTTTAAATATAAGTACTTCCGGACTTGGTTGTTTTAAATTATTTTATACTATTAGTCTTGCATCTCTCAAGTGAGCTCGAATGAAGTCGTGTCTTCCTTGGGAGGTGTGGCGGTGGCATCCCGGCCTGGGTGATCAAATTCGGGGTGTTACAAGTTGGTATCAGAGCCCGGAATATTTTTAAAGCTACTATTATTATTTTTAAATCATTATATTAAAATCTAATATTATTTTTAAACTTATTATTTTTGAAATTATTATTATTATTTTGAGCCCAAGTTTTTGGCCCAATTATTTTACTTATTATTTTATAAAAGTTCAAATTTTTGAACCCAAAATTTTTTGCCAAATTTTTTTTTTACTTAGCCCAACCTTTTTAAAGATTTATTAAATCTTGGTCCAATATAGAGGCCCAACATTTTAATTATTATTATCCATGAAGAAAATTATTTTTTTAAACACATGGATAGAATTTAATTTTATTGGGGGATTGCATATGCATAATTGCATGTAGATTTAAATTTATGCATCTCTTAACTCTACGCTTGACATGTTCTAACTCTAACCTACTTGTTGACACTAGATGGCTGAACCAAACGCGAATTTGGTGAACATTATGATGAAATTAGCCAATGCCTATCTCGAATCCCAACAACATATAAATTATTTCAAGACGCGAGTAGGACAACTAGAAGCTAACATGGCCCATCTGGGACACCTTAGGGAAGCTGATCATCATGACATAACCCAACTCAAGGCCCAAGTCACTGAGCTACAAGCCCAAGTGACCAAACTCCAAGACAATAACAGCGAACTAGAGACACAATTTGAACATTTGGAATGGGAATTGATCAACCTAACTGATGACATCTTTCCTCATAACCCCGAGCCCACTCCCGAGGCTTCTACATCCAGCCTGATCGACATATCCGGTACCTATTCACTCTAGACTTAGATATATATTGATGCACTATATCTATTAGTACTATTCCTATTTCTTACTAGTGCTACTATTTCCATTCCTATGATTGTACCCAAGAAAAGTTTTTTATTGAGCAATAAAACTTATGAGCATTAATCTAAATTACAAAAGTACTTAAGATTATTATTTATATTATAATAGAATTATTTTCAAATACCTTGATGAGACTCAATCAAACAAACATACAAGGTATTTGTTAAAATAAATAAATAATATATAAGTATATACAATAAAGAGATAACAATCAAACCAGGGTACATCAAACCCTAAACCCTAGATCCTAGGGTCTAAAAAAAATAGTTTACTGTTCACGAAAAAATGCCGAACACGAACGAAAACGAAAACAAAACAACAAGTAGTAAACAACTCCCAACGATAACGAATAGTACACTAAACTCTAAACAACCTCTACTAACAGGTTCCAGTGGATTGATACCTGTTAATATCATTTTTTATTTAGTAAACCACTTTACAAGCATTACCTAATACTTCTATAAGAAAATCTAACCTCTTGTGCTTGCAACAGAATGGCACCGAGAGGGAGAGCACGTAACGAGCCCGTCTTACTGAATACCAACGAGGCCCCAAGACAACCCGAAGAGCCAATACCAAATGAGGGTGTTCACGCTCAAGAAGAACCGGCAGACCCTGAACCAAACAATATAGGCGACCGCCTACGCACTTTAGAGGAGGTTCTCATCGCGTTAGAGAACGCGCAGGTGAACCAGGGCCAAGCGGCTGCGGTGCCTCCACCGCAAGCTAGCATTAATTACCTAGCCATGGTAAACCAATATCACCCACCACACTATGCCGGTGAGAAAGACCCTGCGAAGTTAGAAGAGTGGGTAAGAATGTTTGACAATTTGTTAAACGCAGTCAAGTGCCCAAACGGGGAGAAGGTGCACGTAGCCTCATACTACCTAGGAGGCGAGGCTGATGACTAGTGGCAAGCCACTCTAGGGAAGCTAGGAGAAGAGGATGAACCCTACTCTTGGGACGAGTTTATGGAACTGCTACGAGATCGCTTTTACCTCTTAAGCACTAAGGCCTCGATGTACGAGGAGTTCCTATCCCTGAGGCAAGGGGGACAAACCGTGCAGGAGTACTATGCACGATTTAAGGAACTGGTGCGTTTCGCGCCATGACTAGTGCCTACTGATGCTGAAAAGGCCCAAAAGTTTGAAATAGGATTAAACCTGGCCATCCGGGAAGTGATCACAAGAGTTCACTACCCTGATCTGCAGGCAGTCTATGATCGTGCAGTGGCAGTGGCACGCGTGCAACAGCTGAAGAGGAGAGTGGGCGGGAAGTCCAGTCGAGGTCCCCAGGACAAGAAGGTTAGGGACAACCGGAACGAGAACAATGCAAGGAGAAATGACTATCAGGGAGGAACCAATAGACCCCAACAGGCTAACAACGGAGGGAATAATGGGAGGAACGATAACCGCGAAGGCTTCATACCGCCATGCCCAAGGTGCCGCAGACCTCAGTTAACGAGGGCCTGCCCACAACAGGGTGCATGTTTCCAATACGGTCGGATGGGACATCAGAGGCGTGATTGTCGCACTCGCCTCGTAATCAAAACGGTCGGGATGGCCACAATCAGGGATTCCGACCCCCTCAAAATCTGAATCCCAACCCGAACCAGCGCCCTCCACAGAACCCGAACCCGAACAACCAGCCAAATCAGCAGGGCAACCAGGGACAACCTATGGGACGACTCAATGTGATAAACCAAGCCGACATGCCTCAGCAAGGTGACGTGATGGCAGGTACGTTTCACGTTTTAAGCATACCTCTTAAAGTTCTGTTTGACTCAGGAGCTAGTTGTTCTATCATATCAACACGCGTTTTGCCTGAACTAGATCTACCTAGGTGTGAGATAATTAGCTTAGGAATTCAAATGCCTTCAGGAGAAGTAGTATCATGCTCTAAACGTTATAACGGAGTTCTATAGTTATCAAGAACGTTGAATTCTTCGCAAACTTGGTAGAATTTAGCCTAAAGGACTTCGACGTTATACTGGGGATGGATTGGTTGGCCCAATTTAAGGCGGTGATTGAATGTCAGAAGCAGAAAATCACCCTGTCGAAAAGTAGAGGAAGGAGAGTCATCTTTTACTCTCAACCCCCTAAGAGGCGTAACAAGATTGTTAACGCTCTCAAGTTATGTAGCTTAATGCGCAAAGGATACGCGTTACATGCCTGCTACTTTCACAACCTTGAGGCGGAAGAGGACAAGGTTGACAATATCCCAGTGGTAAGAGAATACCCGGATGTGTCTCCCGAAGACATCCCGGGTATGCCACCTGAGAGAGATCTGGAATTCACAATAGATCTCATTCCGGGAACGAAACCTGTTTCCAAGGCTCCTTACCGCATGGCGCCACTGTGGGAGCAACTCGAAGAATTGCTGGAAAAGGGATATATAAGACCAAGTACGTCTCCGTGGGGAGCACCGGTCTTATTCGTTAAGAAGAAAGACAGATGACTACGTCTTTGCATCGACTATAGAGGACTGAACCAAGTAATCGTTAAGAACAAGTATCCACTACCGAGGATTGAGGACTTATTTGACCAACTGAAGGGAGCTTTAGTGTTCTCGAAGGTTGACTTGCAATCTGGCTACCATCAACTGAGGATCGCCGAGAAGGATATTCCGAAGACAGCGTTTCGAACTCGGTATGGATATTACGAGTTCACAGTGTTATCCTTTGGATTAAACAACGCGCCAGCAATGTTCATGAATCTCATGAACAATGTATTTAGAGAGTTGTTAGATCAATGGGTCGTAGTATTCATCGACGATCCTGATCTACTCGAAGAGCGAGGAAGAGCATTCCCAACATTTGCATCAAGTGTTAGGGATCCTGCGAAGGAACCAACTCTATGGGAAGTTGTCCAAATCCGAATTTTGGTTGAAGGAAGTAGCATGTAACACCCCGGTTTTTGGTCACCCAGGTCGGGATGTCATCGCCACACCTCCTTAGTAAGACACAGTTTCTCCGAGCTTACTAAAGAGATGCAAGGCTAGGTATTGCAGTATTTAAAATATTTAAAACCATTCAAGTAGCCCATTCAATATAAATTCAAAATAAATATTATAATGCATCGGAATAATAGTATCTAAGTATAAGTATTGCAGCGGAAAATGTAAATAGGGCCAACATGGCCAAAACACGGGTTAAACAGGCCCGTTTATGCTATAGTCTAATGCAAGAATTTAAAATATAAAGTTTCCCAAAAATTCCCCCATGCATATAGTGCTCATGCTCATTCCACATACTCTGTAAGAAAAAGGAAATAAATGGTTTGGTCAGCACAACTTGCTGAGTAAGTTAATACATACATAATCGTGGGGTTTCAAAGCCATTAATTAAGATTTAACTAAAAGCATGATAATAAATCATAAATAATTCAATTTAATTATCTATCCAATTTGCATAATTAATTCATGGCACTAATCAATAATACATTTAGCATAATTTAAATAAAAGCCATAATTAATTTGAATAAAGCATTAAATCAATTTAAATGGCCAATAAATAAATATTTAAACTATCCCCATTACACCCAAGATTTAGTATCTTAAGTATTTCACGATTGCATCGCAATCTCGTCAAGTTTAGCCGGAATCCCCGCGGCCGCAGCCGTATCTGCCATACCCAGTACCACTCCGGAGCCTCGGGAAACCCATATGGATATTCACGAGAGTGTAGGCCATATATCTCATGCCGTTTTGGCACATATCTCAAAATTTCGCGCGGGTCACCATCTTCCATAAAGGCATGAAGTGAATCGTTAGGAGGGCACCCTGCAGAGCACTCACCCCCTAATTTTAAATGATCAAGTTTGTAAGGGGATTTCCTAAATTCTGATTTCATACATTTATTTCAAAAGAGTTTTCTACTCGTTTAAACCTTAAAGGCTAATTTCACCGTTTCAACAAGATTTCAAGATTTGACTTGGTCAAAACCACAATTTACTACAAAATTTATTAAAAATTGGTTTTAAGTCCAAAAATTCTGAAATTTGACCAGTGACTCGAAAACACAGAGATGAACAAGTTTCATGTTTTAAGTTTTTCGATCCGAGATACGGAAGTAAGTGCAAAACGCCAATTTTTGACAGGATATTGATCTGTCCGAATTTCATACACAACAGTTTCAAAATTTCAAGATCTACCATAGCAAACTAACTCCAAATTTTATGAAATTTTACATGGAGATACTTAAGACATATATCTACGACTTTCATGTTCGACTAAAGTTCTGAATCAGTCTATATCTATTGTCAAAAACGTCTACAAGTTCGGACTAAAATTCTGTCAAGATTTCAAGATCTAAATTTAGAACAGTTGGGTTTGGGGTCGATTTCAGATATCAAAACTCAATGAAAAATTATGAAAATTTTACAGTAGCTAGATCTACGTCTTAGGATTTTTTTTTTGTTTTAAGTTTTCTCGTTCGAATAGGTGTATGGGTTCGGAAATATCGTCCAAGACTGCTGCGCCGTGGGTTTCTTCGTGTTGACAGATTTTAGGTTTCTTGAATAGATCGTTACGTTAGGTGTATTTTAAATCGCCCAAAACCATAGTAAGATTTACTGATTTGTAATCTTCCCAGCTTGTCGATTCAGAGGTGTGGCTTCCAATCCGCCGTTTCTCTCCTCGGTTCGTCGGGTTCTTCGTTCTAGATCCGGTTCGGGGTGTAGAAAAGAAAGAGATTGAGTTTAGGATTCGTTTTCGAATCAAGAACGTAAAAGAACTAGCGGATCAGAACTCACGACAACGTTAGAAGACTCCGAATTCGTCAAAGCAGTCCTCTCTTGGTTTCGTGCCTCCGACGACTTCCGGAATTAGGGTTCGGACGTATAGAGAGTATTAAGAGTTTGAAAAGGGATTCGGGATCGAGTAGGACGACTATTTATAGATGTAAGGGACTTAGGGGACGTCCCAAGTCGGCCTTGATGAGTCTTGAGCCGCAAGGTGAGCAACCGAACTCGGAAAATCTAGATTCGTGCGAGTAAATCTCGCAACGGGCGTATCTGTCAGCTGGCGCGGGGTTGGCGCGCGGCTAGGAGAAACCCCGCGTGGCCACTGCGCGGCTACCGCCTGGACTTCGGTCCGGGCGGGTCGTGCGATCCGTCGGGTATTTCCTCCTCTCTTTCGGACTTCTATCCCTCTATGTTCTCGGATTCGGATTTCCGGGATATTTTCGGGCTCCTATTTCTTATCTAAATTCTTACTTGGGTCTAGATTTAATATTGGCCTCGAACTCTCGAGTCCATTAGTGTCGGGTTCCCTTGTACAATTTATTTGATTAATTTATCTTTGGCTTTACGGGTATTGGGAATTTAATTCCTTCTTACATTAAATTCCATTTCTCATTTCCTTGTCTATGTATTATGTTTATTTATTGTTATTGTTTTGTTTATTGTTTATTTATTTATTTATCTTATTTATTTATTTTATTTATTTATTTGTTTTATGTTGCAAATATCTCGGGTATTACATAGCATTCCTTGGACACATAGTAACCGCCCGTAGAGTTTCGGTAGATCCGGCGAAGGTTTCAGCGATAACCGAGTGGGTATCGCCGAAAAGTCCAACCGAAATAAGGAGTTTCCTTGGACTAGCTGGATATTATAGGCGATTCGTGAAAGATTTCTCGAAAACCGCACGACCCTTAACTCAGTTATTGAAAAAGGGAGTGAAATACGAGTGGACCAGTGAGTGTGAGTCCGCGTTTCAAGAACTAAAGAAACGAATCTCCACTACACCCATACTAACACTGCCATCAGAGGATGGTGATTTCGAGGTTTACAGTGACGCTTCGAAGGAAGGTCTAGGATGCGTCTTAATGCAAGACTCAAGAGTCATCGCATACGCATCGCGTCAATTGAAACCTCATGAGGCGAACTACCCGACACACGACTTGGAGTTGGCGGCAGTCGTATTCACTCTGAAGATATGGAGGCATTACCTCTATGGGCGAAAGTGTCGAATGTTCACCGACCACAAGAGCCTCAAGTACATATTCACTCAGAAGGAGTTGAATTTAAGGAAAAGGAGGTGGTTGGAGCTAATCAAGGACTACGATCTCGAAATTGCGTTTCACGAAGGAAAGGCCAACGTGGTAGCCGATGCCCAGAGTCGAAAGACTCAGCATGTGACAAACTCGCTGGTAATTCCACCGGCATTGTATAAGGACTTGGCGAGATTGAGCTTAGAGGTGGTGCACCCCGGCACCATAAGAGAAGTGCTCAACGCCATGGTGGCCGAATCGACCATATATGACGAGATCAAACTCGCCCAACCGGGTGACGAGAAGTTAAAAAGGATTAAGGAGAGCATTGTCGAGGGAAAGGCAATAGGATTTGCTGTCCATGAGGATGGAAGCATTCATTTCAAGGGAAGGTGGTGCGTACCATAAGAATGTGTAGAATTGAAACGAAGGTTGATGGAGGAAGGTCATAACACGCCATATTCGGTTCACCCATGAGGTGACAAGCTTTACAAGGACCTGAAGAAGAATTACTGGTGGCCGAATATGAAAAGAGAGGTAGCGGAGTTTATGACGAGATGTCTCACGTGCCAAAAGGTCAAGGTCGTACGACAAAAACCCCTAGGATTGATGCAACCATTGGAAATCCCGAGCTGGAAATGGGATATTATCTCGATGGACTTTGTTTCGGGACTACCGCGATCACCTAAAGGGATGGACAAGATATGGGTGATTGTCGATAGGCTAAGAAACATGGCCATATTCATTCCAATGAAGGACACTTGGACTATGGACCAATTAGCCAGAGCTTATATCGACAACGTGGTACGACGACATGGGATACCACATGACATCCTTTCCGATAGAGACAGTAGATTCGTCTCTCACTTTTGGACTACGCTGCAAGAAACGCTCGGTACACAAATTATGATGTGTACTGCATTCCACCCGATGACGGATGGACAAATGGAGAGGACGATCCAAACGTTAGAGGACATGCTGAGAGCATGCATCCTAGAATTTAAGGGTAGTTGGGAAAATCATTTACCATTAATTGAATTTTCCTACAACAATAGCTACCATGCTAGCATTGGTATGGCGCCGTTCGAAGCCCTGTACGGACGAAGTGCAGAAGTTCATTAAGTTGGGTAGAGAATGATAAGACTGTGGTAGTAGGACCACAAATTGTTGAGGATATGGCTCAACAAATTAAGATCATTCAAGGGAAGATGAAAGCGGCACAAGATCGACAAAAGGGTTATGCCGATGTGAGACGGTAAGACCTAGAATTTCAAGTTGGAGATAAGGTCAAGCTAAAGATATCACCAATGAAGGGGGTGATGCGCTTTGGCAAACGGGGAAAGCTAAGTCCTCGATATATAGGACCTTACGGGATTTTAGAAAGAGTCAGTACTTTAGCATATCGACTAGCCTTACCGCCACAACTGGCTCGAGTGCACAATGTGTTCCATGTATCACAACTGAAGATGTATGTGCACGACCCAACACATGTACTCCAACCGGAGGAAATCGAATTGGATAATGACTTGAGCTACGAGGAAATTGCGGTGCGAATACTCGATGTGAAGGAGAGAGTAACAAGAAATAAGACAGTGAGGATGGTTAAGGTTCTTTGGTCGAACCACGAAACTGAGACGACAACATGGGAGTTAGAAGCCGACATGAGAGAGCGTTACCCAACCTTATTCCAAGACGATGCAACCACAGTTATGGGGAAATAACTGTAATCTTAAGGGGGGAGGATGTAACGATCCGAACATTTTGTATCCCAAATATCAAAATCGAATTATTTTGAACTACGTAATGACTTGATCCCTTCACAGGGTACGTTGAAAACTTGGAAATTTCAATTCTGGGTTCAGTCAAAAAATATAATAAAATAATAATCTAATAATCAACAAACATTCGCACAAGATCAAACCACCAAACAATCGAACAATAAGTCGCACAACTTCGAGGACGAAGTTGATTCTTAAGGGGGGTAGATTGTAATACTCGAGACTTTTAATAATAGGAAATGGAATTAAATTCGAAGAGCAAAGGAATTTTAATTCCAAGACCCGTGAAGTCGAAAATGATTTAAATAAATAAATCATTGCACGGGAATCGAAAGACGACGAATTTGACACCGACGAATTAAAACTCAATGGATCCAAGATTTTGAATACGAAATCAATTAAAGACGAAATAAAATTTAGGATGGGAATCGTAATCCGAGAATGACCCGGAAAATCGAGCCCGAGAACGTAGGAGGATAGAAACCCGAAAGAGAGAAGGAAATGCCCGACGGATCGCACGGCTCGGCTCAGATGCAACCCAACCTGGAGCCGCGCGGTGGCCGCACGGTCTGGAGAGATCCCGTGCCAAGGCTGCGTGGTCGGGCAGGATGCGATCAACTTTCTCTTTTCGACGATTTCTTACCTTATTTTCGACCCCCGACTTTGGTAACTCAATCTTAGGCAATGGGAAGGTTATATGGACGAGTTAAGAGGCTGGAGGCTCATTATTTTCGAGCTCCAAACCCTAGCAGCCCCATTGTCTCTCCAAACTCTCCAAACTTCTTCCAAAACCCGAAATCACCAAGTTCGTGCTTTCCGATCACTTTCCGGCGACGAAACCGACGGAGGAGGCGTGGAGAACAAGAAATTTAGGATTCCAAATTGGGGTAAGTCATTCATAAGTTTTCGTTTAACTTTTCGAACCCGAAAATTCGATCTAACACTAGATTTCTTCTTTCGATTCGAATTCCTGGCCAAAGTTGGAAGATTCGTGTTGACGAGATCCGTTCGTGTCAAATCTTAGAGCCCGGACGACCCCGAGACAGTCCATGAAAAAAATTCAAGTAAGATAATTTCTTGCATATCAATATCGGTGGCTTAGAACCGTTCGAAACACTAGTTTTAAAGCAAACCCTAAAATCGAACATAAAAGATTCAATCTTTATGCGTTTTCTGAGATTGGCCGAAAAACCATATTTCGAGAATCCGAAACGGAAAACTCCGAACTAGAGTTTTGTTTCTAACATCTTAATCTAGGTTGTGTCAAAATTTCATGCATTTTCATTAAGATTTTCTACCCCAAATCGCGTCGAACATTTATGTAATATATGAACTTTTTGAAAACCAAGACAGATTATGTGGTCGAACTTTATTTGCGTTTTTCTATCACTTGTATTCATAACTAACCTTTGGTGAAAATATAAAAGTTGTAGATAAATGTCTTGAGAATACGCCTGTAAATTTTCGTGCATTTTCATTAAAGTTTGAATGGTCAAAACCCATTTTGAATACACTGTGCCAGTGAAGAAAAAGTTGACAGATTTTAAGTCCGAACTTAGTGGATTAATCAGACTTGATCGGGAATGAATTTGATAAATTGCCTCTAATAAAACTTAATTAATTTGGTGTCTTTTAAGTGCCTGCAAAATTTCATAAATTTTGGAGGCCATTTGCTATGTCAAAAACTCCTTTGAAAATCAGTGCGCTGTGTAGAAAAAGTTGTCAGATTTTGTACCTTGCAAAGATTGTATAATTTCACTCGATTCCTGACATAATTTCGGAAAACTTAAAACAATAAAGTTGTTCGTTAGCGTGTTTTTGAGTTACTGTGAAAATCTCAAGTCGATTGCCTTTGAAATGAATTTTTAAACTGAGATGGCGTAAACTGTGGCAATGGCTTGGTTGAAATGTTGAAAAACTCGACTTTTGAGAAACACATGATTTGTGAGATATGAATAAACACTAAAACATTTTTTTCACAAAATCTCGTTAATCTAGGCTGAGCTAGATCTCCACGTTAAGTAGGGGTGAATGCTCTGCAGGGTGCCCCTCTATCTTGAAATCCGTGCCCGAGTGGACGAACTGTGATATGTTGTGAAATTGTGCCAAAACGGCCTTTGTAAAATTAGTCTACACTCTCGGGTGTATCCGAATGGGTTACTTGAGGCTTCGGAGTGGTACTGTGTGTGGCGTGATAAGCGGGTTGCTTCGACAAATTTTCCGAACTTGATATATGAGAAACGAGATACTTGAGATATATGGTTGTGGCGTCCTCTTCTTAGCTAACGGGAGAAGATTTAAAAGACTTAAAAATTATTTATTTATTTACATCGTTAATTGTGCATTTTAAATTATGTCTTTAAATTATGCCTACGCCTGAAATTATCATTTTAAATTAAATGGATTATGAGAAATTATGGATTTTGTTATTGTCCAAACATGCATGCTTAAAATGAAATTGAATTACTAAATTTTTGAACCCCTTTATTGCTATGCTAGAGATCGTCTTACTCTGTATTCCTTAATACTGAAATGTTGTTTATATTTTTCTATGACAGAGTATGAAGCATGAGCATACATCCGGGGAGATTTATTTTGGACATTTTATTATTTTCTGCATGAGACTTCATACGGGCCTGTTAACCCGTGTTTTGGCCATGTCGGCCCTATATTTTATTTCCGCTGCATAGACTTATATTTTCGTTGCGTATATGGATGATTATTATTTTTAAATATAAGGACTTCCGGACTTGGTTGTTTTAAATTATTTTATACCATTAGCCTTGCATCTCTCAAGTGAGCTCGAATGAAGTCGTGTCTTGCTTGGGAGCTGTGGCGGTGGCATCTCGGCCTGGGTGATTAAATCCGGGGTGTTACAGTCCATTCTTTCCCAATCTCTTCAGCTGTGTTGGACTTTTGTCCCTCAAAACGCATTCGATTCCATTCAGGACCAACAATGACCCTCAGGACTTTTTTGTGGGTATCCTGAGATATTGGCAGTTCAGGTGGGACTGACTTTTGACCTCGGTAAAATACCCACTGTGTATCAAGATGGTTCGACTTTCGTTCTTCTGAAGTCAAGGCCTTCTGGTGGCTTGAAGTTTTCCTCCGCCATCTGATTTTGAACTCTTCCTCTAGAATATCAGTAATCTGTACATCCAATGTGTGCTCAATTCCTGCTTCACCGTGTCCATAACTTGATCATAAATGGATTGGGGATCTGCTAATCGATGCTCCACTTCTTTTGCAACAAATTCAATTTTGTATGTGGGGCTATCAGACAATGTATCACATTTCGAATGGAATAATTTGGAAAGTTCTTCCCTGTGTCGGAGAGCTTCCTGTGTAAGCTTAGTGGAGCAACGAGCCATAAAATCATCATTTGTAACTTCTCCGGTTCGTTCACGAATTTGTGCTTCAAGTCTTTCCCCCAATTGTTTTCGCTCATACTCACATTTTCCATCTATCTGTCCAGCTAATTCATCAATCTTGTCTTCCAATTTTTCACTTAAATTTCCTTCAGCTTTGACAGATTAATTTCTTGACCATTTCTATTAATTTCTGGCCATTTTTCTCATAAAAATCCTTAACATATTTCCTTAAAAATGATGCAGTTGCATCCATTCGTAATTCCAGTTCAGTTGAACAAATTATGATATGTTCCTGTAAATCAGTGGCTTGCTGGTCCAGTGCACCGGTAAAGATTTCAACTTTTCCATTGAAGTCATCAGTAACTTCACCAATTTTATCATTCACCTTCAGTAGTGAACTTTCAATGTTTCCTAACCTTCAGTGGACACCTTGCGTACTCTCTCATTCAGATCGGAAGAGAGACTGGTATGCTCCTTCTGGATTTCGTTGTCCACCTGTTTTTCGAGACCTGAAAATTCATGATTTAAGATGTCAAATTTATTTTCAAGGTCCTCAATTTTCCCATTAAGATGATCAAATTTAGAGTTGACGTCCTGCTTCAATTCCATAATGTTTGCATTCAGACTCCTCATTAATTCCATGGCTGGATCACAAGTACCTGCCATCTCAGAAAAATACATTAGGTATATTTATAAAAAGGTTAGAATATAAAATATATAATATAATATATGGAATATTTTTCCTCACACAAATCTCAAACCCTTGGTGTTGAAAACTTGGGTTCGAAACACAACTGTACCTGGGAGGCTCTTCCGGATAGAATTCCACTGCTGGGTTGGAGAATCGGTGATTGAATTTATGTACGTATAATGCACGAAAAAAAATGCAATTGTTCAACTCAATCAACAACCGGGAGGATGTGTCTATGACATGCAAATGCAAATGATAAAAGATTGCAATTTTGATAGGTGTACTTGCTTATCAATTTTCAATCCCCTTTAACTGATTAAGTCCACAGTTTGAAGTGTAAAATAAAATCTCACAAATAAAAATAAACACTCAATAATAAAAAAACCCAATACAGAAGTGGCTTCAATGGCTAGGTCTCACAATTTTATAAGAGGAGTCCCAATGTCTTTATCTCAGACGGAACTTCAACTCGGTGTTCATGAAATAAATCAGAGGAAAAATTGTGTCAGTCAAATATATCAACTTTATTGTATCACTCAAGATATTTGTTTGGTGGCTCACTTTTGCACTCAAATCACTCAATCCCAAGTTGGCAGATTTTCAACAATTGGACCCGTTTGTATCTTCAGTTTTTATGTCCCCAAATGATCTCCAATTGATAGGAGACTAAAATGGTATCAATATTTACCTCTTAGGGACCGGTGCAAACATGAATGGTGGTATTGACCAACGGACGCACCCACATGCGCAGCTTTAAGCTGCTGTCGCCTGAAAATGTCACCTTTTGGAAAATGTTTGATTGTGACCTCAAAATAACTCCGATTTTGGTGATTCAAATTTCTCCAAATTTTTTTAGCACTCAAATGGATTCAATTTGGTTGAAGATTCACTAAGAAACTCAAAGATCTTGATCAGTTCATGAACCTTCAAACTTGCAGGATTTGTGGGTTCACAGTGGCAGAAATTTTGGTTTCGACGTTTGGCTGACCAAATGAACTCCAAACGCCTTCAAACCGATTCCATTGGAAACATAACACCCAAAATGTGTAATAACACCCCTTGCCAAGATAGAAGACTGGTTTCCCCAAGGTGGAAAATAATCAACAAGTTCGGTGACTGAAATTTGCAAGCACACTAAGTAACCCTTTTTGTTCAATCTTGCAATCAATGACCAAAATGCATATGGAGTGATGCAATGTCCATACAATGAGTTAAAAATAAGTGAAAACAAGCTCAAAAACACAAAATCACAGAATCAAAAAGCAAAATATGATATTTTTGAGTTTTTGGATGAAGAACACGAAGAAACATGCATGAATGTTCAAATGAGCATAACTTTTGCATACAGACTCGGATTTGGATAAATCATGCATGAAACTTCATCTACTCAATGAGAGAAATAACAATATGAAACCAGATTTTGAAAATTTTCAATGAGCTGCCAGAATTCCGAAAAAGTGGATAGCACGCAAGTTTTTAGGGTTTTTGATGGTTTTTTAAATGTTTATGAGTTTGAAGAGAAGATAGCACACAAGTTTTTTAAATATTTATGAGGATGAATCTAGTGATTCTTTATTTGGATCTGATACCAAATAAAATTAAGCTACCATGGATCGATAAAGAAATACAATAGATCGACGAAAAAGAGAAGAAACGGGGTAGGAAGAGAGGGATAAGGAAGCAACCAAATATCGAATAAAATATTGAGATGGAGATGCTTGAACAACACCGTTGTAACACCCCGGTTTTGGTAACCCAGGCCGGGATGCCACCGCCACACCTCCCTAGCAAGACACGGTTTCTCCGAGCTCACTAAAGAGATGCAAGGCTATGGTTTTTCAGAATTAAAAATATTCAAACAGCCCATTCATAAATAATTTAAAAATAATACATCAAAGTTGCAGCGGAAAAATAAATTGTGCAGCGGAAATAAAGTATAAGGGCCGACATGGCCAAAACACGGGTTAAACATGCCCGTTCATGCAAATTCTAGTCTAACGCAAAATTTAAAATATAATGTAATCCCCAAAAATTCCCAGTATGCATATGATGATGCATATTCTTCACTCTGAAAGAAAAAGAGGATAAATGGTTTGGGTCAGCAAAAACGCGCTGAGTAAGTTAACACATAGCATGGGTTAGGGGTTTCAAAGCCTTTAATTAAATTTAATAAAAACATTTCAACAATATTTAATTTAGCCGGCAATCCGGCGGCCGCAGCCAATTTCATAAAATCTAAGCTTTTTAATATATTTCCCGTTACGCCATCATCTCAACAATATATCATTTAGCCGGTGATCCGGCGGCCGCAGCCAATATCAAAAGTATCATTTAGCCGGTGATCCGGCGGCCTCAGCCAATTTCATAAGTATCATTTCTCAAAATATTTTTCGTTTCTTTTATAGTTCACCATTCACCAGGGCTCTTGTGACCGCAATCCTCATAATCAATATTTCCGCAGGAAAACATACAATCGCCCTTGGGGAATCTAACCCGCAAGGACTCAATACATCCTAGGGAATCGAACCCGTAGGAATCAACACACGTCCTGGGGAATCGAACCCGCAGGAAAACATACGATCGCCCTTGGGGAATCGAACCCGCAAGAACTCAAATACATCATAGGGAATCGAACCCGTATGAATCAACACACATCCTGGGGAATCGAACCCGCAGGAAAACAAACAATCGCCCTTGGGGAATCGAACCCGCAAGAACTCAAATACATCCTAGGGAATCAAACCCGTAGGAATCAACACACATCCTGGGGAATCGAACCCGCAGGAAAACAAACGATCGCCCTTGGGGAATCGAACCCGCAAGAACTCAAATACATCATAGGGAATCGAACCCGTATGAATCAACACACATCCTGGGGAATCGAACCCGCAGGAAAACAAACGATCGCCCTTGGGGAATCGAACCCGCAAGAACTCAAATACATCCTAGGGAATCGAACCCGTAGGAATCAACACACATCCTGGGGAATCGAACCCGCAGGAAAACATAGAATCGCCCTTGGGGAATCGAACCCGCAAGGTAAGAACACATTTCGCAAGTTTCACAAGTTTAAAACCGATCGATGTCACAATTTGCGCCTTTTTGGTTTAAAAATCCATTTCTTAGGCGATTGATCTGAAATTTTCACAGTAACTCAAAAACATCCCAACGAACAACTTTCGTGTTTTAAGTTTTTGGGAAAAAAGATGGGAAGCATGTCAAAAATCAAGTTTTCTACACAAATAGTATGCTGTCAGGATTCAGGTTTGACACCTGTCATAGATTTGACTTTTTAACATACCAAATGAACTCCAAAAATTCTGAAAATTTACAGACACATACTAGACATGATTATCTACAACTTTTGTTTAGATCACAAAGATTAATTCGGACTAGAAATGATAGAAATATGCTCATCAAGTTTGGTTAAGAAATCTGTCATCTTTTGAAATTTCTTTAAAACGCAGAATATGTCCGACTCGATTTGGGGTACCAAAACTCGATGAAAATTTCTGAAATTTTTACACAATATAGCTTAAGATCTTAGAATCAAAATCTTAGTTTTGAGTTTTTCGGTTTGAACTTTTGAAGTAGGGGTTTTGGTCCAATTTCAAATCTGTCACAGTTTCAAATTTGACTTTTAGGGCAGGTTTGTTGGAGGCCGTTTTCGGATATCAAAACACAATGAAAAATTATAAAAATTTTACAGAAGCTAGATCTATGTCTTAGGAACGTTTTTCATGTTTTGAGTTTTCTCGTTTGAAGACTTTTAAGGGATCGAAAAATTCATACAAAAACGCTGCGCCGGGGGTTTTTCTTGATGACAGATTTTAGAGTTATTAAATCTATATGTTTGGTTGCATTTTAAGTCACCCAAAACCATAGTAAGGTTAACTTACAGTGGGGATAATGTCTAGGAGGTCACGGGGTCGTCCGGAATCCACGAGATGTCACGAACGAATCTCCTCCACCCGATTTATTCTTCCTTTGGCTCCGATTTGTGTTTGAATATGAAGATTCGTAAGTTTGGGATGATGGTTATGATCTTAATACAATAAGGAAACTTGATTTACATCTTACCAACAATCCAAAGCTTGCAATCCTTGATCTACACACTTCCTTGGTCGGATTTGGTTGCCGGAAATTCGCCGGAAGTTCGCCGGAAAGTCGTCGGAAGGTATTTTGGCTTTGGGAGAGTTTTGGGAGTGAAGAGGGGATGGGAATGGCTGAAATGGGGGTGTTGGGGGTGTATTATTGCCATTAAAGGGACAAAATCCGACAATAGTGCGGCTGCTACAGTAGTGCTACAGTAGCCGCACATGCTACAGTAACTTTTAATTTTTTTTTTTTTTTTTTTTTTTAATATTAAGATTCCTTATCTACAAAAATAAAAATCATAATGTGGGAATTATCCGTGATTGTTGGGACAATTCGATAAACTCGTTTCGAGTTGTTATCTTCCGGTAAATAATAAATTCCGCTCTCTCGGAATTATTTCGGTTTTAATAATTTAAATCCAATTCTTTATTTTTGGATTTAAATTTTCGATGGCGATTTCTCGGGTTCGTCGGCTTCCAATTTGTCGTCTTTTGATTCCCGTGCAATAACTTGTATCATTAAATTTCTTCCGACTTCACGGGTTCTTGGAATTAAAATTCTTTTCCTTCTTGAATTTAATTCCAATTATCTTGACTCAATTCATGGAATGTCTTCGGGCTTCCTTTCCCTCTTTTATTCCGTTTTGAATTTGAATCTATCGGCGTTTTATTTCCGAGCAATAATTTATTGTGATAAATTATTTTCTTCTTCTCGGAGATATTTCGACATTGATCGGAATAAATTTTATTCCTTTGGACGTTGATAAAAATCTGGGGTATTACAGTCTACCCCCCTTAAGAATCAACTTCGTCCTCGAAGTTGTGTTTCGGCTTTTCTCGCGCTAAGAGTTAGGGTCCTTTTGTTTATTTGGGATACAAACTATCCGGGTTTCAAAAATAAATGCTTATGCATTCTTACGGGGTATTACATCCTCCCCCCCTTAAGATTACAGTTATGTCCCCATAACTGCCTATGTATTATTCACAACCAGGTTCGGGTATCATCGCATATGATCCTTCCTCAGTTTTCTTCTAGGTGCCATGTTCTGTTATAGAAGCACGCGAAGATGAGTTTCTATGTGATCAAGATCTAGGACTAAGGCAAAGTTAGTCTTTAGCAAACGCTCCTAAGTCAAGGTCATGTCAAGTTCTGAGGTAGGAGTGTTTCTTATTACCGATAATTCACATAAAAAGAGTTAGTGTAAATATTTATGTATGCATATGTATATGTGATCCCCCCAAAAAAAAATTTTATGCATGCATTTATTTATCCATGGGTTTTAAAAATAAATTTATTCCATGGATAGGTTAAAATAAGGATAAAAGGTTTGGGCCACTATATTGGGCCGAAAGAAATAAATTATTTGGGCTTTAAATAAAAACCAGGCTATTGGGCCAAAATAATTTCTTGGGCTTCTAAAAAAAATTTGGGCTAAAAATTTGGGCTTTAACTTCAAAATAATAATTGGGCTCTTTAAAATATAATAGCTTCAAAATAATCCGGGCTCTGATACCACATTGTAACACCCCGGTTTTGGTAACCCAGGCCGGGATGCCACCGCCACACCTCCCTAGCAAGACACGGTTTCTCCGAGCTCACTAAAGAGATGCAAGGCTATGGTTTTACAGAATTAAAAATATTCAAACAGCCCATTCATAAATAATTTAAAAATAATACATCAAAGTTGCAGCGGAAAAATAAATTGTGCAGCGGAAATAAAGTATAAGGGCCGACATGGCCAAAACACGGGTTAAACAGGCCCGTTCATGCAAATTCTAGTCTAACGCAAAATTTAAAATATAATGTAATCCCCAAAAATTCCCAGTATGCATATGATGATGCATATTCTTCACTCTGAAAGAAAAAGAGGATAAATGGTTTGGGTCAGCAAAAACGCGCTGAGTAAGTTAACACATAGCATGGGTTAGGGGTTTCAAAGCCTTTAATTAAATTTAATAAAAACATTTCAACAATATTTAATTTAGCCGGCAATCCGGCGGCCGCAGCCAATTTCATAAAATCTAAGCTTTTTAATATATTTCCCGTTACGCCATCATCTCAACAATATATCATTTAGCCGGTGATCCGGCGGCCGCAGCCAATATCAAAAGTATCATTTAGCCGGTGATCTGGCGGCCTCAGCCAATTTCATAAGTATCATTTCTCAAAATATTTTTCGTTTCTTTTATAGTTCACCATTCACCAGGGCTCTTGTGACCGCAATCCTCATAATCAATATTTCCGCAGGAAAACATACAATCGCCCTTGGGGAATCTAACCCGCAAGGACTCAATACATCCTAGGGAATCGAACCCGTAGGAATCAACACACGTCCTGGGGAATCGAACCCGCAGGAAAACATACAATCGCCCTTGGGGAATCGAACCCGCAAGAACTCAAATACATCATAGGGAATCGAACCCGTATGAATCAACACACATCGTGGGAAATCGAACCCGCAGGAAAACAAACAATCGCCCTTGGGGAATCGAACCCGCAAGAACTCAAATACATCCTAGGGAATCAAACCCGTAGGAATCAACACACATCCTGGGGAATCGAACCCGCAGGAAAACAAACGATCGCCCTTGGGGAATCGAACCCGCAAGAACTCAAATACATCATAGGGAATCGAACCCGTATGAATCAACACACATCCTGGGGAATCGAACCCGCAGGAAAACAAACGATCGCCCTTGGGGAATCGAACCCGCAAGAACTCAAATACATCATAGGGAATCGAACCCGTATGAATCAACACACATCCTGGGGAATCGAACCCGCAGGAAAACAAACGATCGCCCTTGGGGAATCGAACCCGCAAGAACTCAAATACATCCTAGGGAATCGAACCCGTAGGAATCAACACACATCCTGGGGAATCGAACCCGCAGGAAAACATAGAATCGCCCTTGGGGAATCGAACCCGCAAGGTAAGAACACATTTCGCAAGTTTCACAAGTTTAAAACCGATCGATGTCACAATTTGCGCCTTTTTGGTTTAAAAATCCATTTCTTAGGCGATTGATCTGAAATTTTCACAGTAACTCAAAAACATCCCAACGAACAACTTTCGTGTTTTAAGTTTTTGGGAAAAAAGATGGGAAGCATGTCAAAAATCAAGTTTTCTACACAAATAGTATGCTGTCAGGATTCAGGTTTGACACCTGTCATAGATTTGACTTTTTAACATACCAAATGAACTCCAAAAATTCTGAATATTTACAGACACATACTAGACATGATTATCTACAACTTTTGTTTAGATCACAAAGATTAATTCGGACTAGAAATGATAGAAATATGCTCATCAAGTTTGGTTAAGAAATCTGTCATCTTTTGAAATTTCTTTAAAACGCAGAATATGTCCGACTCGATTTGGGGTACCAAAACTCGATGAAAATTTCTGAAATTTTTACACAATATAGCTTAAGATCTTAGAATCAAAATCTTAGTTTTGAGTTTTTCGGTTTGAACTTTTGAAGTAGGGGTTTTGGTCCAATTTCAAATCTGTCACAGTTTCAAATTTGACTTTTAGGGCAGGTTTGTTGGAGGCCGTTTTCGGATATCAAAACACAATGAAAAATTATGAAAATTTTAAAGAAGCTAGATCTATGTCTTAGGAACGTTTTTCATGTTTTGAGTTTTCTCGTTTGAAGACTTTTAAGGGATCGAAAAATTCATACAAAAACGCTGCGCCGGGGGTTTTTCTTGATGACAGATTTTAGAGTTATTAAATCTATATGTTTGGTTGCATTTTAAGTCACCCAAAACCATAGTAAGGTTAACTTACAGTGGGGATAATGTCTAGGAGGTCACGGGGTCGTCCGGAATCCACGAGATGTCACGAACGAATCTCCTCCACCCGATTTATTCTTCCTTTGGCTCCGATTTGTGTTTGAATATGAAGATTCGTAAGTTTGGGATGATGGTTATGATCTTAATACAATAAGGAAACTTGATTTACATCTTACCAACAATCCAAAGCTTGCAATCCTTGATCTACACACTTCCTTGGTCGGATTTGGTTGCCGGAAATTCGCCGGAAGTTCGCCGGAAAGTCGTCGGAAGGTATTTTGGCTTTGGGAGAGTTTTGGGAGTGAAGAGGGGATGGGAATGGCTGAAATGGGGGTGTTGGGGGTGTATTATTGCCATTAAAGGGACAAAATCCGACAATAGTGCGGCTGCTACAGTAGTGCTACAGTAGCCGCACATGCTACAGTAACTTTTAAATTTTTTTTTTTTTTTTTTTTTAATATTAAGATTCCTTATCTACAAAAATAAAAATCATAATGTGGGAATTATCCGTGATTGTTGGGACAATTCGATAAATTCGTTTCGAGTTGTTATCTTCCGGTAAATAATAAATTCCGCTCTCTCGGAATTATTTCGGTTTTAATAATTTAAATCCAATTCTTTATTTTTGGATTTAAATTTTCGATGGCGATTTCTCGGGTTCGTCGGCTTCCAATTTGTCGTCTTTTGATTCCCGTGCAATAACTTGTATCATTAAATTTCTTCCGACTTCACGGGTTCTTGGAATTAAAATTCTTTTCCTTCTTGAATTTAATTCCAATTATCTTGACTCAATTCATGGAATGTCTTCGGGCTTCCTTTCCCTCTTTTATTCCGTTTTGAATTTGAATCTATCGGCGTTTTATTTCCGAGCAATAATTTATTGTGATAAATTATTTTCTTCTTCTCGGAGATATTTCGACATTGATCGGAATAAATTTTATTCCTTTGGACGTTGATAAAAATCTGGGGTATTACAGTCTACCCCCCTTAAGAATCAACTTCGTCCTCGAAGGTGTGTTTCGGCTTTTCTCGCGCTAAGAGTTAGGGTCCTTTTGTTTATTTGGGATACAAACTATCCGGGTTTCAAAAATAAATGCTTATGCATTCTTACGGGGTATTACAACCGTCTCCTCCAAATCCTTCAACAATGGTGATTTTGGTCCCGGATTTACTTCAAGAATCCGAATCGTGTGAGCTAGCCCAAGTCTAGAACACGGTTGGGTGTGAGTTTTCACTCAAATGAGGGTTTTCGGTTCCCACAAACTCTAAGTCTTTTGATAGAAATATGGTAGCATTTGAAAATAAAGGATTTCATATAAATGTTCAAAGATGATTAGGGAGGTCATATATATAGACCAAAGCCCTTAAACATAATTAAGAAATCCTAACAAGGTGATTACATGGCTCAAAATAAAAGGAAATAAAAAATTAGTCCGAAATAGCATGGTGTGCAATATAAGGGTGGTGCAATATAGGCGTAAACCGCACCTAATGTATATCGCACCCAAGGTGTAAACTGCGCCCTTGAAGGGTGGTGCAATATAGGTGGTATGATATACGTGTATATCGCACCTAAGATAAATCGCACCCATCTCCATGACTTGGCCAAATTCTGAAAGGTGGTATGGTATAGGTGGTATGGTATACGTGTATATCGCACTTAAGGTAAACCCCACCCATCTCAATGCCTTAGCCAAGTTTTGAAGGCTGGTATGGTATAGGTGGTATGGTATATATGGTATTGCAAAAATGTGTATCGCACCCAATGTATATCGCACCTAAGTATACCACACCTAAGTATATCGTACCTAGGTCTAGGGCTGGGACCGCAGCTGCCACAAGTGGTTTGGTCATGGCGCGAACACCGTGTGCTCCGCGTAGTTTTTTTTAATATATATATATATATATATTCTGATTTATTCCCAAAAATTAAATTAGGGGAATTTTCGGATTCGATGGAATAATTCGGTAAACCTCTTCCAAGTCGTGATCATCCGAAAATAATTAATTCCACTCTCTCGGAATTATTTTGGTTTTGAGAATTTAACTCAATCCTTTGACCTTGGAATTAAATTTCTCGATTGTTGATTTCTCGGGTATTACATCCGGGCTTCTGGTAACCTTCCGATGATCCTTCAACGACTCTCCGGCGGCGACGATGGCTTCTTAAATCAAATTTTGGGGAACCCACAATTGGATTCCATCCGGGTGCTTCAATTTAATCAGGTCTTTTCTACCCTCATTGGACCGGATCGGGTAATAGGTTGGATTCATCCAGATTTTCCCGACACTGACCCATTATTATGTGCTAACCTTTGAGTTGAAGGTATTTTTTACCTTTCCCATATTGTTTAATTAAATGTTCAAAGTTCAAACTACTTAATTAAAAGAAAATTATTTATCATCACCCATAGTAGTATTAATACCATATCATTTGTTTTTAATCAAAAGAGTTTTACTGATTACGTACGTCCCCACTGCATGTGCTGTGGTGATGTCCATTACCCATTTTGTAATATGGTATTGTTCAGTTGCAAATAATGCCAAAGTTATCCAAAAATTTAGGAAATTACAAAACACCAAACACTACTGAACTTAAAAACGACCGCATCTATCACATAAAACAAATTAGACATCACATAACAATGAGTTAATATCACTGAACATGTGGCAAACACAGATTACAAAAAAGGCTCTCATCCTATATCTGCACTTGCAGGCAGCTGCATGGTAACCATAGCCATTTTGAAATAAAGCTACCAAAAACTTTGTACAGAACGGGGCTTTTGTTTTGAAATAAAAGCCAAAACTATCAAAAGCTCTCAAAAACTGGGTGCAGAACAGACCTATGACTGAGGTTATTCAAAATTTACTAGTCTAAACTACTTCAAGAAGGATAATATACCAACAAAAATCAAAATCTAGTAAATGATTTTCTTTTTTACTGGTTCTGCTTAGATATATTATGATGCTTGAGTTTATAAGTAACCAGAATATAATTCGCTATTTTGCTTTTCTTTATTTGTGTGGGTAGGAGAGTTCAGCAAATAAAAAAAATACTTAAATGAAGTTTTTTGGTATATCTTGAGACTTGAATGGGGTTTTATTAATATAGAAAGAGATATCAATATTCACGTGATGTTATTGCAAAAAAAAAAAATAAATAAATAAAAAAAAATTCACTTGATGTAATTTTAGAAGCGACATTGTCTAGAGCACATAGACAACGGAAAATATGGAGATTTCGACCACAGCTTGATAATTTAATTCGAGGCTTATATTATTATTAGAGAACTTGTACTCCCCGTCTAAATGGTTTATTTGATTTTTTTATTTTCTTTTTAGACTTCATTGTTTGAAATATTATCCATGCCATAAGTACATTGAAATTTGTATAAAAAACAAGGGTGTCAAGTTACGTGAGACGGAAGGAATATAAATTTGTTCTACACATATCTCGCAATTACTCTTGAGGCTAAGCCTATATTAAGGTTATCAACATTCCGATCCTGATCGTAGGATCGTACATAGGATCGTACATAGTAGCTACGCATTTAATAACATAAGGCACTACCTGGGGCACTTGTTACAGATGGTTAAGTCGATCAAGATTGAAATTGAACAATGGGCAACTTACCAGTCATGACATCATCTCGTCCATCTAGCTCAGCCCGCTCAATCACATTGAGGCGGCCCCCTACGGCCCCTCTGTGGTCCACGACCTCTGTCTGCACTTCGTCCACGCAACGCGTTCCCACCAGAAGCATCTGACGTAGATCCTCCTACTCGACCCACCAACTGTGGGCACTGTGGCCTCAAATGTCCTTGCTGCCCGCACTTCCAGCAGTGGGGTCCGCTTCTATACGGTAGCTGTGCATGAGTCTGAGGTCTAGAGGTCTCTCCACCGTTTCTCGGCCTCGTCTGTCTACGATGGGGTCTAATCGGCCCCCCTGACTCCCTGCGATGAGCGGCCCTCACGCGCTGCATATCAGCACGAGCTCTTTCAATGCATAAAGCCTGATCATATGCTGAAGCTAAGCAGGCGTGTTGGTTGCTAAACCCAGTCCGGATCTCAGCCTTCAATCCAACCACAAACTTCGAAACCTTATCTTCCTCATTAGCAACTAGCATTGGTACGTATGACATGAGTTCCACAAAACGACCATAGTATTCAGACACTGTCATATTTCCTGCTTGCTCCAGGTTGAGAAATTCCCTCTTTTTAACATTCATCATCTGTGTAGTGAAAAAGTGGGATCTCAAAGCATGACAGAAAACTTCCCATGAGAAGTTGGGTCTCGCCATAAGCTCACTCTTACGCGACCTCCACCAATGGAGAGCTGGTCCAGTAAGATACTGCTGTCCCACCCTGACCTTCCAATCCTCTGGGCAGTCTATTTTCTCGAAGATCTCCTCCATATGATAAATCCAAATAGTCAGAGCAACCGGGTCTACTCCTCCACTAAAGACCGGCGGTTGATAATGCCTTGCTAGATGCACGTAATCCACGGGTCTGGGTGGTGGTTGTGCAGGTTGATTCGCCTGCCCCTGATACATCCCATACATAGCACTAAACATATATTGCATAAACTGAGGGTCAATGGGCATCTGTACAGGTGGCGGCGGTGGTGGAGGCACTGGTTCGTCCTCATAGTTCCAGTCATCCTCCACCTCTACAGGTTCCTCAATTGGAACATCTTCCACGTGATCATTGCCAAGTCCACAATTCTCATGGTACTGTCCATGACCCCCAAAAGCTGGCCCCGGATTCCTACGAGGCCTTCCCCTCCTCCTGGGCTCTCCATCCCGGCGCGGCGGCATCCTATATTCGTAACGTGACGAGATATTCAGTAACACTCGGTAAATAAGAATAATTCTTTACCGAACATCGATTATTAAGTATAGATTTCCCGGAATATCCCCAAGGATTGATCCTGGTTTGATTCACAAACCACAATCCACCCCTATAGGGCACGCAGATAACCAAAAACAATGCAATCTACAAGAATATAAGCAGAGTTAGATGCAATTCCTACTCTATATGCTTTCCCCCACACATCTCACCACATGCTTGTGTTAGAATTCTAAGCACATACGAGCAGACATGGCTCTGATACCAAATGTAA
Organism: Hygrophila difformis; assembly: GCA_030278955.1. Lineage (NCBI taxonomy): Eukaryota > Viridiplantae > Streptophyta > Magnoliopsida > Lamiales > Acanthaceae > Hygrophila > Hygrophila difformis. The sequence goes on along the minus strand of JAOANR010000001.1, from coordinate 48,270,689 downwards.
CGCCCCAAAAATTTAAAACCAAATTTCTGTGACGTCACTGCCGTGTTACCTCTCTTAAACTGTTGGCCAATCAATTTAAGATCAATAACACGTAGCAAGTAAACAGGAAGCCAATGAATCATAATACAAATCCAGAAAGGAAACCTCACATCATAACAGACGTCCGGCTTACAAGCCTTATTTATGCGACATAACAATCGACATATCAGTCTCATCTCACCTGTCAGAGATATCAAATTAAACACAAGACAGAATATAGTGTACCGATCCGTACCACAACAGTACGAGACTAGGTAATAAGTCATAGCATATTATTCAAGTCAAGCACATAAGTCCACAACATGCTAATGCATCCCTAGGTAGATCACTCATCCCCAAACCCCACATCGTGCTCAGGCTCTGCGTCCTCCCCGGGAATATCTATACATGAAAACATAGCAAGGGTCAGTACAAGGTACTGAGCAAGAATAGAAGAATCGGCATAAGGGGAAACAAGAATTAACTTGATTCCCTAGAAGTATATTTATACATATAGGTGGAGATATATTCCGTTTTTAAACATTTGTTAGGCATAACATAAAAATCAAACAGTACAAATAAGTAAACATCACACCGTCCCATACCGGTGCTTCAACCACTGCAAATAAGATGAATGATGGATGATGAGATGAAATGTTATGACCTAAAATGTCTATCTACCCTAAATGCAACACATAAGCATGTCTAGCGCGCACCTAGGTACCATGGTCGGTATTCCCTCCCATATAAGGGTCCACACCCCTTAATGGTCGAGAGACATACCCACAGTGCCCCCGCCGCGGACACCAACAGCTGAAATCGTGGCTTACGGCAAGCGGGTCAGGCAAAGGGTCATGAGCCCTCTCCAGCCAAAATCAGACTAGGATATAAATCCTTTCCAGTCTCAATGCTTCTGGGTAGCAATCCCACTATGCCCCTCATCGGATACCGATTCGTAAGCATAGCGTATCCTACCGTCGTGGCATTTTATATCATCACAGATATTCACATATCATCACAGATATTCACATATAATCACAGATATTCACATATCATCACAGATATTCCCATATCATCACAGATATTCACATATCATCACAGATATTCACATATCATCACAGATATTCACATATCATCACAGATATTCAGATTCAAATCAATCACTCATCTCGAGTGAAGTATTTTCTTTAAAATAGGTAGCTTTAAAATAGTCTGGGCTCTTTGAAATATACTACTAGTTTATAAATGATAACTTTAAAAATAATAATACTTGAAAATAATAGTTTTTAAAAAGAATAATCCGGGCTCTTTAAAATAGTAGTTTTAAAATATTCCGGGGTGTGCCAAGTCCCACGTATCGGCATCAACAACTCATCGCGAGTTAAGTATCAAAGGTGTGCCAAGCCCCACATATCGGCACCAACACATGTTCAGATTCAATTCCACACATGTCAATGCGTAAATCACGCGTCATGACAAAATAAACAACTCACCACGAGTTAAGTGTCAAGGGTGTGCCAAACCCCACATATCGGCACCAACACTCACATCAACATAGAAGCGAAACAAGACTCGATCTCAACTAAGGCATAGTAGATCACCGCTAATCGCAACTAAGTTCAAAGATTGTGAGCATAATGATAGTTATGGCATGCTAGAAGCATAAGAAGAACTAAGGAAACACGAAGGACGAAGAACCGGAAAACGAGCGAACGAACCGCGCGGGCAGGGGGGGTGGCGCGCACCCGGCGCGGTTTTTACACAGAAACCGCGCCAACCCCGCGCGGGTTTCGTCACGGGCGTCGTGACGTTCGATCGCGCGCTGTTTAGCTAAAGGGCGCCCCAACTGCGCGCCGACACAACAGAAACGATGGAAATGGCGGTTTCCGGCCATTCCACCGATTATGCCCCCATTTAGGCCTATCTCTACCCTTGCCTGGTATGTATATGAGTCTCCAAGCTCCTCTTCTCAACCTGCAAGCTTCCAATCAACAATTCCAAGCCTATATTGCAAGAATCAAGCTCCAAACATCATAATTCATCCAAGAACATGATTTCTTGATCTTGAAACCATTTGAAGCTTAAAAACTGAAATCAACAACACCAAAATGGTCTCAAGTACTAACCTTAGCTCCCAAGACTGATTTGCAACTCCCAAGCAAGGATTTAACACAAATTCCAAGTCGATCTACAAGAATTCATCCCAAAATCATTTAATCCCGCCACCAACTTGCTCCCTTCAAAACCCACCTCAATACTCTTCCAAACCATGAAATACTTGCTGTAAATTACTTACCTAAGGTAGTATGATGAAACCCCCAATCGATTTGAGCATAAAATCAAGGATTTGGGAGGATTTGGCACCAACCCTAGCCTTCCCAAAAATGGTGACGGGAATGAGAAGATGAGGATGAAGAAATGGGTTTCCAACACCCAACAATCAGATTTTGAAGAGTCAAAAATAGATCCGGGTCGGGTCACGGGTCTCGGTTCGGGTCGGAATGTGGGTTAAAAGAGTTACACCACTTGTCTTGACCACATTGCACCCATTTGAGCACTTGACTCTTATTATCTAGTGAGTTGAACTCACTTATTTCCCCCACTTAAATCTTCATTCCCTACAAAATAAGTCACATACTAAGTCTTTTGTTAATTAACCATAATTAAATTAATTAATTATGAGTTAATTAAATCGGGGTGTTACAATCTCTCCCCCTTAGGATCATTCGTCCTCGAATGAAAAAGTATGGATTAAGGTCATTACTTCACTGAATTGGAGTCAAATCCAATTCAGGATAACGCCCAGCCATGCTTTCCTCTGACTCCCAAGTGGCATCCCCTACGCCATGTCTTGACTAAAGTACTTTCACCATTTTGATCACCTTATTGCGAAGTACCTTTTCTTTAGTGTCGAGAATCGCCACGGGGTATTCTTCGTATTCTAGGTTGTCATCCAACTCCACCTCCTCCGGTTGTATAATCTTGTCAGGATCCGAGATAAACTTCCTCAACTGAGAGACGTGGAAAACGTTGTGCACCTTTCCCACTTCAGTTGGCAATTCTAACCAGTAAGTGATCTTCCCAATCTTCTTAGTGATCTCATAGGGGCCTATAAATCTGGGACTCGGTTTCCCTTTCTTCCCAAATCGTCTCACGCCCCACATGGGTGACACTCTCAAAAGTTCCCAATCTCCAACCTCGAATTCAATGTCTCTCCTGGACAAATCAGTATAACTCTTTTGACGCTCCTGAGCTTCCTTCATTCTGTCTCTGACCACTCTTACCACTTCAGTGGTCTGTTCAATGGTTTCAGGACCCATCACCACTCGCTCTGAAGGATCACTCCAACACAAGGGTGTCCTGCACTTTCTTCCGTATAAGGCCTCGAAAGGCGCCATACGAATACTCGCGTGATAGCTATTGTTGTAGGAGAACTCCACCATATGTAGATGTTCCTCCCACGATCCTTGAAAATCCATCACACACGCCCTCAACATATCCTCCAAGGTTCTAATGGTCCTTTTGGTCTGTCCATCAGTCTGAGGGTGCCACGCAGTACTCATACTGATCTGCGTCCCAAAGACTGTCTGCAATTCCTTCCAGAACCTTGACAGGAATCTGGAATCTCTGTCGGAAATGATTTCTCGAGGAATACCAAAACGTCTAAGCACATGTTGGATGTAAGCGCCAGTGAACTGTTGCATGCTCCAGTTCAATCTCATTGGTATAAACACAACACTCTTGGTTAGTCGGTCCACAACTACCCTAAATAGTATCAAATCTGCTCCGTATCCTGGGTAGCCCGGTGACAAAGTCCATAGCAATGGATTCCCATATCCAAGTAGGAACATCCAAAGGTTGTAATAAGCCTGAAGGTCTCATGTGCTCGGCTTTCACCTTCTGGCAAGTGGAACACCTAGACACAAATTCTGCCACTTCCTTCTTCATGCCTTTCCACCAATAGTTTTGCCTCAAATCCTTGTACATCTTTACTGCTCCTGGATGTACGGAGTAAGGTGTGCAATGTGCTTCCTCCATAATTTTTCCTTTCAGCGCCTGATCTTTCGGAGGCACACACCAACGGTCTCCAAACTTGATCATATCCTTGCTATCAATCACAAAGCCCTCCGCTTTACCCTTGCGGATCTGAGCTTTCAAATGCATCATCTCTTGACTTACAGCTTGACTTTGTCTGAGTTCATCGAATAATGATGGCACCATCGTCATAGCATTCAACCTTGCTATCGTGTCGTAAGGAACAACCACAACACCTTCCTTGTCCAACTCTTGCCTTAACTTCCAAGGGAGAGTAATTGAGTTCAGTACATGTCCTTTCCTACTTAGTGCATCAGCCACCCGGTTGGCTTTCCCTTCTATATACTGAATACTCGTGTCGTAGTCCTGCAAAAACTCTAACCACCTTCTTTGCCTACCGCTCATCTTATCTGCAGTGTAGAGACATTTAAGGTTCTTATGATCCGAATAGATTTGACACTTGGCTCCGTAAAGATAATGCCTCCAAATTTTTAATGCATGCACGACCGCTGCCATCTCCAGGTCGTGAGTCGGGTAATTCAGCTCGTGAGGCTTTAATTGCCTAGATGCATATGCAATCACCTTGCCATACTGCATAAGCACACACCCAAGTCCTCGATAAGATGCATCTGTGTATACCTCATATTCCCCCGATTCATCAGGTAACACTAAGGTCGGAGCCTCTGTCACCTTCTTCTTCGGTAAAGGAAATCCTTGGTATCCCGCAGTCTAATCTGGCTCGGTACTTAGACAGCCAATCCATTCCCAAAATCACGTCAAAATCGGCCAAATCTAGCACCACTAGATTCGCTCTGAACTCTCGCTCTTTGATGGTTATCTGTGCATCGGGTTTAATCCACTGGCTCCGCATGAGGTCTCCCGAAGGTAGCGTAACAGGGAGTTGATAAGCCTCCAGTGGTCCCATATCATTATTAGTTACAAATTCCGATGATATAAACGAGCATGATGCACCAGAATCATATAAGACATAAGCAGGCACATTATCAACTAGTATAGTAGCTACGCATTTAATAACATAAGGCACTACCTGGGGCACTTGTTACAGATGGTTAAGTCGATCAAGATTGAAATTGAACAATGGGCAACTTACCAGTCATGACATCATCTCGTCCATCTAGCTCAGCCCGCTCAATCACATTGAGGCGGCCCCCTACGGCCCCTCTGTGGTCCACGACCTCTGTCTGCACTTCGTCCACGCAACGCGTTCCCACCAGAAGCATCTGACGTAGATCCTCCTACTCGACCCACCAACTGTGGGCACTGTGGCCTCAAATGTCCTTGCTGCCCGCACTTCCAGCAGTGGGGTCCGCTTCTATACGGTAGCTGTGCATGAGTCTGAGGTCTAGAGGTCTCTCCACCGTTTCTCGGCCTCGTCTGTCTACGATGGGGTCTAATCGGCCCCCCTGACTCCCTGCGATGAGCGGCCCTCACGCGCTGCATATCAGCACGAGCTCTTTCAATGCATAAAGCCTGATCATATGCTGAAGCTAAGCAGGCGTGTTGGTTGCTAAACCCAGTCCGGATCTCAGCCTTCAATCCATCCACAAACTTCGAAACCTTATCTTCCTCATTAGCAACTAGCATTGGTACGTATGACATGAGTTCCACAAAACGACCATAGTATTCAGACACTGTCATATTTCCTGCTTGCTCCAGGTTGAGAAATTCCCTCTTTTTAACATTCATCATCTGTGTAGTGAAAAAGTGGGATCTCAAAGCATGACAGAAAACTTCCCATGAGAAGTTGGGTCTCGCCATAAGCTCACTCTTACGCGACCTCCACCAATGGAGAGCTGGTCCAGTAAGATACTGCTGTCCCACCCTGACCTTCCAATCCTCTGGGCAGTCTATTTTCTCGAAGATCTCCTCCATATGATAAATCCAAATAGTCAGAGCAACCGGGTCTACTCCTCCACTAAAGACCGGCGGTTGATAATGCCTTGCTAGATGCACGTAATCCACGGGTCTGGGTGGTGGTTGTGCAGGTTGATTCGCCTGCCCCTGATACATCCCATACATAGCACTAAACATATATTGCATAAACTGAGGGTCAATGGGCATCTGTACAGGTGGCGGCGGTGGTGGAGGCACTGGTTCGTCCTCATAGTTCCAGTCATCCTCCACCTCTACAGGTTCCTCAATTGGAACATCTTCCACGTGATCATTGCCAAGTCCACCATTCTCATGGTACTGTCCATGACCCCCAAAAGCTGGCCCCGGATTCCTACGAGGCCTTCCCCTCCTCCTGGGCTCTCCATCCCGGCGCGGCGGCATCCTATATTCGTAACGTGACGAGATATTCAGTAACACTCGGTAAATAAGAATAATTCTTTACCGAACATCGATTATTAAGTATAGATTTCCCGGAATATCCCCAAGGATTGATCCTGGTTTGATTCACAAACCACAATCCACCCCTATAGGGCACGCAGATAACCAAAAACAATGCAATCTACAAGAATATAAGCAGAGTTAGATGCAATTCCTACTCTATATGCTTTCCCCCACACATCTCACCACATGCTTGTGTTAGAATTCTAAGCACATACGAGCAGACATGGCTCTGATACCAAATGTAACGCCCCAAAAATTTAAAACCAAATTTCTGTGACGTCACTGCCGTGTTACCTCTCTTAAACTGTTGGCCAATCAATTTAAGATCAATAACACGTAGCAAGTAAACAGGAAGCCAATGAATCATAATACAAATCCAGAAAGGAAACCTCACATCATAACAGACGTCCGGCTTACAAGCCTTATTTATGCGACATAACAGTCGACATATCAGTCTCATCTCACCTGTCAGAGATATCAAATTAAACACAAGACAGAATATAGTGTACCGATCCGTACCACAACAGTACGAGACTAGGTAATAAGTCATAGCATATTATTCAAGTCAAGCACATAAGTCCACAACATGCTAATGCATCCCTAGGTAGATCACTCATCCCCAAACCCCACATCGTGCTCAGGCTCTGCGTCCTCCCCGGGAATATCTATACATGAAAACATAGCAAGGGTCAGTACAAGGTACTGAGCAAGAATAGAAGAATCGGCATAAGGGGAAACAAGAATTAACTTGATTCCCTAGAAGTATATTTATACATATAGGTGGAGATATATTCCGTTTTTAAACATTTGTTAGGCATAACATAAAAATCAAACAGTACAAATAAGTAAACATCACACCGTCCCATACCGGTGCTTCAACCACTGCAAATAAGATGAATGATGGATGATGAGATGAAATGTTATGACCTAAAATGTCTATCTACCCTAAATGCAACACATAAGCATGTCTAGCGCGCACCTAGGTACCATGGTCGGTATTCCCTCCCATATAAGGGTCCACACCCCTTAATGGTCGAGAGACATACCCACAGTGCCCCCGCCGCGGACACCAACAGCTGAAATCGTGGCTTACGGCAAGCGGGTCAGGCAAAGGGTCATGAGCCCTCTCCAGCCAAAATCAGACTAGGATATAAATCCTTTCCAGTCTCAATGCTTCTGGGTAGCAATCCCACTATGCCCCTCATCGGATACCGATTCGTAAGCATAGCGTATCCTACCGTCGTGGCATTTTATATCATCACAGATATTCACATATCATCACAGATATTCACATATAATCACAGATATTCACATATCATCACAGATATTCCCATATCATCACAGATATTCACATATCATCACAGATATTCACATATCATCACAGATATTCAGATTCAAATCAATCACTCATCTCGAGTGAAGTATTTTCTTTAAAATAGGTAGCTTTAAAATAGTCTGGGCTCTTTGAAATATACTACTAGTTTATAAATGATAACTTTAAAAATAATAATACTTGAAAATAATAGTTTTTAAAAAGAATAATCCGGGCTCTTTAAAATAGTAGTTTTAAAATATTCCGGGGTGTGCCAAGTCCCACGTATCGGCATCAACAACTCATCGCGAGTTAAGTATCAAAGGTGTGCCAAGCCCCACATATCGGCACCAACACATGTTCAGATTCAATTCCACACATGTCAATGCGTAAATCACGCGTCATGACAAAATAAACAACTCACCACGAGTTAAGTGTCAAGGGTGTGCCAAAGCCCACATATCGGCACCAACACTCACATCAACATAGAAGCGAAACAAGACTCGATCTCAACTAAGGCATAGTAGATCACCGCTAATCGCAACTAAGTTCAAAGATTGTGAGCATAATGATAGTTATGGCATGCTAGAAGCATAAGAAGAACTAAGGAAACACGAAGGACGAAGAACCGGAAAACGAGCGAACGAACCGCGCGGGCAGGGGGGGTGGCGCGCACCCGGCGCGGTTTTTACACAGAAACCGCGCCAACCCCGCGCGGGTTTCGTCACGGGCGTCGTGACGTTCGATCGCGCGCTGTTTAGCTAAAGGGCGCCCCAACTGCGCGCCGACACAACAGAAACGATGGAAATGGCGGTTTCCGGCCATTCCACCGATTATGCCCCCATTTAGGCCTATCTCTACCCTTGCCTGGTATGTAGATGAGTCTCCAAGCTCCTCTTCTCAACCTGCAAGCTTCCAATCAACAATTCCAAGCCTATATTGCAAGAATCAAGCTCCAAACATCATAATTCATCCAAGAACATGATTTCTTGATCTTGAAACCATTTGAAGCTTAAAAACTGAAATCAACAACACCAAAATGGTCTCAAGTACTAACCTTAGCTCCCAAGACTGATTTGCAACTCCCAAGCAAGGATTTAACACAAATTCCAAGTCGATCTACAAGAATTCATCCCAAAATCATTTAATCCCGCCACCAACTTGCTCCCTTCAAAACCCACCTCAATACTCTTCCAAACCATGAAATACTTGCTGTAAATTACTTACCTAAGGTAGTATGATGAAACCCCCAATCGATTTGAGCATAAAATCAAGGATTTGGGAGGATTTGGCACCAACCCTAGCCTTCCCAAAAATGGTGACGGGAATGAGAAGATGAGGATGAAGAAATGGGTTTCCAACACCCAACAATCAGATTTTGAAGAGTCAAAAATAGATCCGGGTCGGGTCACGGGTCTCGGTTCGGGTCGGAATGTGGGTTAAAAGAGTTACACCACTTGTCTTGACCACATTGCACCCATTTGAGCACTTGACTCTTATTATCTAGTGAGTTGAACTCACTTATTTCCCCCACTTAAATCTTCATTCCCTACAAAATAAGTCACATACTAAGTCTTTTGTTAATTAACCATAATTAAATTAATTAATTATGAGTTAATTAAATCGGGGTGTTACACCTAGGACTTAACGACCACATAAATTAAACTCTTAATCAGAAGCATGAACCCTAAATCCTAGGACTTGACCAGGATATATATATACTTTAGGAATCAAATTCCAAACCAAAAGTTTTAAATTAGTACTCATGAAAACTACTTTATCATATGAATATATATTGATTGTTAATATCTAAATTTTTTTTTTTGGTGAAGTTAATATCTAAATTCAATGCACATACAATTAAAATTATAAAATATATTATTGTTATCTATATATATATATATTAAAGCATTAGTGAACAACCCATCCTAAATTTAATGGGTTGTCTCCATTTCAAATTTCTAATTTTTATAGATTTTTGCATTTTAATGAATTATTTTTAGATTTTTGCATTTATTTATTTATTCATTATAAATTTTCAGTTTTTGAAATATATGGTATTTTCAATTTATATGCAATTCCCACAATCTTCACTTTTAAATATATTTGAAAGATTTGGAAGATTTGAATTTCAACAAAAATATATTTGAAAGATTTGAAATTTGAAATTTTGCATTTATTATTTTATTTATATTATTTTGCATTTTAAATTTACTAATTTATAATTTTCAAGTTTATTTATTGATTCATTAGAGATTTATTCACCTTTAAAAAATTTGAAAGATAAAATTTGAAATTTTATATTTTTATTTTATTTATTTTGGATTTTATTATTTAGCATTTTTTTTATCTGTTTCAGATTTTATTATTTTGTATTTTTTATTTTATTTATTTTAGATTTTATTACTGGATTTATTATTTATTTATAGATTTTGAGTTTTTACACTATCGGATTATTATGATATGAATAGGCATTTTCAGTTTTTGCACCATAGTACTATTACGACAGGGTTCTGCACTGGCAACTAACAATTATGTTGTGTTTATATTTCAAAATAGTGATCATATTTTAATGTCGGTAATTTTGTGTTGGTTTAGTTTATTGATATATTTTTTTGGTGTAGGTTTAGTGATCATATTGCACATATTTATTTATTTATATTAAAGATATATTGATGTGTATATGAAATCCAATTTTTAGTTTTTAAAAGATATTTAATTTACAATTTATATGAAGTTCCCACAATTTTCAGTTTTTAGATTTGAAATTCCAAATTTATATGGAATTCGCAGTGTATAAATAGAATTTATATTATTATAAGATACATTAATGAATGTATGGAAAATATTTGTATATATAGGCCATTTTTTTACAAAATTATGTCACTTCTCCTAAAAGTAATACTACATCCGTCTCATTATAATTGTTACTGACTCACCTGACACGTATACCGATACACATTTTTAATGCTTAATAACTTAAATTGTGTTTGATAAAAAATTATAAAAATTTGATATTCTAAAACTAAATTATTAGACGAATCTAACAAGATCTCAATTGACTATATTTTCTCTTACATAACTATGATAAAAATTCGAATAAAATTTAAACAGTTAATAGTGCCAAAAAGTCAAACGTAACAATTAAACTGAGACGGAGAAAGTATAGAATTATATATTTACTAAAAATAATATACAATTATATAGTTGTTAATCGTTAAAAAATATATATTTTATAATTATATCATTCTAATTTTATATAACTAAATAGTATAAATCTTATTTATATTTTATTATATTTAAAATAATACAAAATTATAATTATTAATAGAATTGTGAAAATTCATATTTCATGGATAATTGATTTAGAATAAATTAGTTATTTTCGTAAAGCATATTAGAAATAAAAGAATCGGGTGTATAAAAAGTTATTGGGGTGCGAATAGTCCATCAGTAAATAAAGAAGAAAATTTTAATTTTTTAATCTATTTTTTAAGAAATACTTCATTAATCTATATTTTATGAAATTTTCAATTGACAGAAGAACAAATATAAATATACCTTTATTAGAAATTGAAAGGCTAATTCCTGCAAATTATATAAATTTGAAAATTTTCTCTGGAATACCGATACTGAATGAAGTTTTAACGTCTGAAACAGATAGTCTATTGATACTAGAAGACATATTATAATAAGTAAGAAATGAAGGTAGATCATGCTAAGCTATTATCTTTGTTGATTAATGAGGATCAGATGAATGTTTATAATAAAATAATGTATGTAGTTGATAGTGATGAGGGTTAATTTTTTTCTTTACGTGGTGGAGCTGACAAGACATTTATCGATAATTCATCTAGAAAATAATATGTTTAGCCATTCGTGGGAGAAATGATATTGTGTTGTATGTAGTATCCAGCGGAATAGTACCCTACTCCTTCCAAGAGGTAGGATTGCACATTTTCAATTTGGTTCTACATGCAAAAAACTTATCCCAAAAATTATTTAATTAACCTCTGTTCTCATTAAAAGAAAGCCCATTATTTGGAATGAAAATTCTTAATTGGTAGAATGATTATGAGCCCGTCTGAATTAACCAAATTCATCATTCGATTTCAGAGGAAAAAAGTCACGCTCGCATTTTGTTTTACTATGACTATTAAAAAAAAAGTTAATGTCATTTTTTAAAGAATGTTGGACTCTATCTTCAAAAATCATTTTTACCTATGTTAGTGATATGCTGCAATATCTCGTGTACTGAAAAGAGGGTACTCGAAGTATTACTATGTAATTAAGATGAATTAACCCAAGATAATACAAGAAATGTTGTTTTGGAGGAGCCATTGAAGGCCTGGAAATGGGTGGTGGGAGAATAAATGTTATTTACAATTAAAATTATATATGACTTAAATTTGCACAATGAATTCTTCATGTAGGTGATGATAATTTGTAAATCTGATATTGATCTTGGAGATGTACAATTAGATGACATTTCCAGGTTATAATTTTATGAATTTTACGGGAGATCCTATAGCGGCAATTGTTGAGAGTATTTATACACATATGAAATACACCACTTCAAATCCAGATATTATTAAAGATATTGTTATACTAATTTCTACCAATGAGATTGTTGATACGATCAATTATTAAATCATGGAACGTATGTCTGCAAATGAAAATATATATATCAGTTCTAATAATATTTATCAAGATGATGAAAACATAGATAATGCCAATGAATTATTTTTACTATAATATTGGAACACGATCAAATTATTCTGGATTATCGAATCATGAAATAGAGTTGATTTAGGGTTGCATAGTCATGCATATTAGGAATATAGATAGATCAAATAAAGTATGCAATGTAACTATGTAAGTAGGCTGATAGTCACCAAGATGCGGAATCATATTATTGAGGTTAAACTAATTTTCTAGAAACTATGAAAGTAAAAAATCCTTGATTGGTAGAATGATTATGAGCTGAGCCTATATGATTTAACCAAATTCATGATTCGATTTAAGATGAGAAAATTTCAACTTGTAGTTTATTTGGCTATGATTATAAACAAAAGTCAATGTTAATCTTTAAAGAATATTGGACTTTATCTTCCAAAATAAGTTTTTGCCATGAACAGTTATGTTGCAATATTTCGCGCCATTAGCAAAATGTGACTCAAAATATTAATATGCAATTAAGAATGATTAACTCAAGATACCACAAGAAATGTTGTTTACTATAAAATTTATATATAACAGAAAATTGACAAAATGGATACTTAATGTAGGCGATGGTAAGGCCGGTATTGATTTTGAAGATCTACAATTAGATGTGACATTTCCGAATGATATTCTTATAAACTCTACGGGTGATCCTATAGCGACAACTTTTAAGAGTACATAGACAAATATAAACTGCATCACTTCAAATTCAGATATTTTAAAATATAGTACTATACTAGCCCCTATCAATGATATTTTCAGGAATGGGATTTTCAGCAAATTGTGAGGAAGTTCTTCATATTATGCTTAATATTTATATTTAAATTTTATTTTATTTTAATTTATATTTCAAATTAAATAAAAATATTATATTAATAATTATTTTTTATTGATCTGTTAAGCCACAGAAGCTAAAGAGGATGGTATAATATGATTTCTTTGTTAATTTTAAAAATAATTAAATTATATTATCATATATATCCTCTTTCAAATAGATATAAAATCATTACACATTTTTCATTACTCAAAATATGATTTATACTTAATACTCAAGAATTATTGTTTACAATGAAATTTTCAGCAAATTGTAAAGGAAAATTTCATATTATACTCAATACTTATATTTAAATTTATTTATTTTAAATTGAATTTCAAATTAAATAAAAATCTTAATATTTATTTTTATTGATCTGTTATTTTGTACTGGACAAGCCACATAAGCTAAAGAATGCAATATAATAGTACGATTTTTCAGTTAGTTTTAAAAATAATTAAATTATATTATCATACACACTCATTTTCGAACATATATAAAATTATTACACATTTTTCTATTACTCAAAATACATTTATTATTATTATATAAGGATATATACTATATAAAAATATATAATTATGCCCGTCGAGTCTCGACGGGTTATTTGCTAGTTATTATTAATCGACTCATGGGAATGGAAACTAGCAAAGTAGCAATTGACGCTGAACCGCATTATAAAAACATTTGCCCTACATATTTGATATTATCAATCGTTTGATATCTACTAAGGGAATTGGTTCTGGTCCTGACTCTGGATATGCAGAGATGTTATTGAGATGAGTGCAGTGTGCTATTTTGTTAGTGTGTCAAATATGGCAGTAGTTTTTATTAATTCATTTCCTTTCTAAAGGTTCTATTAATTGAATGTTATTAGGGAATGTTATTAGGGGAGGTTACGAAATAGTGGGAATTTTATGGGATGAATTTATTTGTTACATGTGTGGTGGCCCATTAATGTGGGCCATTTATGTTCTGTCAGTATGTCAATGATGTTCTGCAGCTACAAATTCATCTACATAATCTGCACTCACTTGACCTGTCATTTTTCCACATCTGTGCTGTGCACGCTGTTGCATAGTGTTCCACTATACAATAGATTATGCTGTGCTGCTATAATACTATTACTGTGCTATATATAATGCTTAGACATGTTCCGTCAATCCATGCTATGTAATCCACAGATATCTATTTTTTTGGTCTTCCAAAATGATCCAATCAACCTTTCTTAAATTTTAACTTTGGGTGTTAAGATATGTTAGAATTCGCCCAGAAGAAGAGTGTAGGCACTTGTTGTTTGCAATATATTTTTGTGTAGTAGGATCCAAATAATATTCTTTTAATTTTATATATTTTCTTTTTGACTTCTTAGGTGAATGTGTTGATGGTCTCTGCCTTTAGATTTACTTGTCTGTTATGAAGTGATTCATAGTGTTATTATATGAAGAAATGTGAAGGCAATTCAATCATAACTCACGCCATACCTGCTCCATTCTATTTTGGCAGTTTCAATTCATCATAACTCACGCCATTAATTTGGAAATAAACAGATACACCTTCCATTTCAAATTAATGCATTAAATGGTATGATTAGATATCCTTTTCACGCCTAGCACACTGTACTCAACACTGGAACACTCCGGATATCCAGATTTCTTGAAAGTCAGGATAGTAACTCAATTGTCTACTAAGATATTGTACAATCCATCAATTACCTAATTAGAAATCTATTATTGGAAAATAGATTTATCATTTACATTTATATTTATATCAGCAGTAAAATTGCAAAGTCCCTATTCATTTATTATCAAATAAATCTACTTTCCTATATTATAAAATCATTAACATTGGAACATATGTTACCAATTTTGACGCACAATTTAATCTATAAATAGTGTTTCGCTTTGTGCTTATTACAAACCCACACCACAATTTCAATAGCCTATTCTTCTGCTCCGATCATCATAACTATTTGTCTCAAAATAGCTACACACACATATATATATATATATATTCCATATTAATTTATTTTAATTATTGAATTGTGTGTGCAGGAGCACCTAGGGTTTCTTTTTGGAATGGCATAGTTGGGCGAAAACACACGACTGTAAAGGTCAAGGCATACTCTGTTAGCCCTAACAGTAATAAAGAGAAAAAAGTGAAGGACATGAACGTGCATTCAGGCGAACGGATTGAGATTCCGGTGAAATCTGAAGATGCGACAATTAGGGTTAAGGTGACGTGGGAGAAAACAGGGAAAGAGACCGAGTTCGTGGCGTACCGGCCCGGCAGCCTCTATTTGGGCTCCGTAAATCCGGGAAACATCAGTTTCTCGGCATCCAATGATGGCATCTTGATGAGTTACGATGAACACAATCCGCCGGCGACGCCAGTGGCCACCTGGAATCCATGATCATGATGAACTCGTCTCAACCACATTACAGTACTGATGAGTGATCAGCACTATTTTGACATAATAAGATCGATTGACCGGCTAGGGCTAATTTTGTACTTCATTTTGGTCGATCATTTTTATTTTATTTTATTGAATAAATATAAGTTTTGGAAGTTGTTTACTTGAATGATCAATTTGTCATCCATTTATCATGGTGAAATACTCAACTGTACCAGTCAGAACCACTTTATTAGCCCTTGACTATCTTAATAATCATAATGCGGACGTGGGGTGTTTGGATGTGTATTTTTAAGTTGTAAAATTATCATAAAGATATGGGTAAGAATAATGAAAAGCAATTTATTAATTAATTGATGGATAATATGGTAAAATCCATTTTTGTATACAAACGCAATTTTCTTGCAGTACGAAAGTGAAGCTGTTGAAAAATAGCGAGCGTTTTGATTTATTTGGATTTTGAAAACACAATAATCAGATAATTTACTCCAAGTCGCAAAAACAAACACCCACTAAAAGCCAATTTTTAACTGATTTTGATTGATCAAGTAAAACAACTAATAAAGGTGTTTGGTAAATAGAGGATTGGTTCCGAAAGTGTTAGAAATGATGTGTTTCCCATTATTTGACCATGTATTGGTAAATAGTCAATAGAGAATTGGTTCTGCTGAGATATATTATGATGCTTGAGTTTATAAGTAACTAGAATATAATTCGTTATTTTGCTTTTCTTTATTTGTGTGGATAGGAGAGTTCGGCAAATAAAAAAATAAACGGAGTTTTTTGGTATTTCTTGAGACTTGAATGGGGTTTTATTAATATAGAAAGAGATATCAATATTCACGTGATGTAATTTTAGAAGCGACATTGTCTAGAGCAAATAGACAACGGAAAATATGGAGATTTCGACCACAACTTTGATAATTTTATTCGAGGCTTATAGTATTATTAGAGAACTTGTACTTGTAATACCCACGATTTCCATACATTAGTAATTTCGCGATTAAAAGAATTTAAACAAAGAATTTAAATTCCAAGAGCCCGTGAAGTTGGAAATAGTTTAATTAAATAAGTTATTGCACGGGAACTAATAGTCAATGAATTCAAGATTTCGAATAAGAAATTAATTCAATTTGAAATGAATTTAAAATAGGAATTTTAGTCCAAGAGATAGCCCAATGAATAAGCCCAAGAATATAGAAGAAGAAAGACCCAAAAGAAAAGGAGAAGGAGGGTCAATAAGATAGCACGGCCCGACCCAGGTCAAGGCCGCGCGGTGGCGGCACGGTCTAGGCCAAAACCGCGCCGCTTTAGACAGCAGCGGCCTGGACGGGATTTGGCCGCCCGACTCCGGATTTTTCGCCGTCTGTTCCACTTTTTGCGCCCCAAAACTTGCCTAACCGACCTTGGACGTGTGAGACTGCTTAGGGGTTATAAATACCTCATATCTAGCTCCTAGATATCCTTTAACCACCCCACATCTTCTTCCACCTTCAATATTCAAAGAAAACCTTAGTTCGTGAAGCTTTGAGAACGTTTCCGATGGAGAAGAAGGCACCTTGGGCGGATTTTGACACACCAGAGTTGTAGATTGTTGGTAAGGGATGAATCTAGTTCTTATTTCATGACTTTTGGGTCGAGTTTAGGATCTAACGTTTAGTTTCTTATCTTGTGACCACGAATCGGACCCGCAGAAGAGGAGTAGCGAATCGGACTTGCTCATGACCCCGGAGGCTAACCCGACGAAATCAAGAGCCCTAGAACCAATCCACTGTAATTTAACTTCGTCTCATATCAGTTTTGGAGCCTTAGGGTCAAGTAGTTTTTGAGTTATAGTCAACGAACATAAATATGTCCCGAAATTCCCGTACGAACCGACAGTTTCTGTAATCCGACTGTTAGGCCCTTTTAGAGTGTTCAAAACGAAAACGTTAAAACTACAAACTTGTTCCTAAGACTCTAAAATATACTAGGTTATATATCGAAGCTAAAGCTAACAAGACTCGAATCGAAGCGATTCTAGTCACTGGAGCGAATGTATCAAAATAATCGATATTCTATTTTTGGGTAAAACCTTTTGCTATAAGTCTAGCTTTATACTTCTCAATAGAACCCTCAGGATTTAAATTATTTTTTGAAAATCCACTTGCAACCAATTGGTTTTGCTCCTACAGGTAAATCAGCCAAAACCTAGGTTCGATTTTCTAAAAGAGAGTCAATCTCAATTATAATAAATAATAATGCTTCAGAATAGGTCAAAGGATCCTCATTAACGAGGTAAGTATAAAACTCATCACCAAAGGAATTTTATTTCCTTTGTCTTTTATTCATCATTTCAAGGTCTTCTAAAGCCTCAGTAATTGGTTGTTATGGTATTTGGTGTTCAACGTTCGATAGATCAAATGGTATATTTTTATCAAAATTATTTCTTGTCAAAGGAAATATGTTCTCAAAGAATTCTACATTTTTAGTCTCTAATATAGCATTAATCTCTAATGAGTCACTTTTTAATACTAAAAATCGATATGGTGCACTGTTGGAAGCATAACCAATAAATGCACAGTCTGATGTTTTGGATCCTATATTCCTTTTCTTTGGATCAGGAAGAATGACTTTAGCTAGAAACTCCCACACTTTTAAATATTTTAGGTTAGGTGGATAACCTCTCAATATTTCAATAGGTGTTTTGCCAGTCATCTTAAATATTAGTCTATTTTGTATATTATATGCAGTTAAAATAGCTTCAGGAGAGTAGGATGGAGTTACCTCATTAATTATTCCAAACCTCGCGCAGAATTCACTCAGTTGAGTAAATTCTCCTCCTCAATCCGATCCTAATCTTTTCATATTTTTATTTAATTGATTTTCCACTTCGGCTTTATACACTAAAAATTTATCATAAACCTCATGTTTATTTTAAGCAAATAAATTTTAGGGATCAATGAATGTGACAAAATATTTATTGCCACCTCTAGTTGGCATCAGTTTAAGATCACATAAGTCTGAGTGAATTAAATCAAGCAAGTTAGATTCTCTATTAACAGTGGGCAAGATTTCTTAGTCAATTTAGCTTCAGCACATGTTTGGCAATTATTCCAATCTACATTATTGAAACTAGGCACTAGTCCTAAAACATACATCTTCTTGACATAAGAAATGTTTAAATGCCCTAATCTAACATGCCAAAGATTAAGAGACTCAATCAAATAAGCAGAATTAGTAGCAATTTCATTAGAAGTCAGATTGAGCCCAGGTTACAATAGCCTTTTCCAACGAGAACATTATTTTTAATCATAATAATCTTGTCAGACTCAAAAGACACTTCCACTCCTGTTTTGCCCAACAATGCTGCATAAACTAAATTGGCCCTAATATTTGAAACATGAAGAACATTATTAAGGGCTAAAGTTTTCCTAGAAGATAGCTTAAGATCTACTCTGCCGTTTCCCAACACTTGTGCAGTCCTCGAGTCCCCAAGATAACCACCTCACTATTTCCCACTAAATTATAGGAAATAAAGGCATCTTTATTTGCACAAATATGTCCCGTGGCTCCTGAGTCCACTACCCAATTCATGTTGATGTCTTTAACAGCCAAATTAATTTCAGAAATAACCGCGGCCATCACATCATCCTCATTACTTTCATTAATAAAGTTTGCTTGTGGTTTATTTTTATCATCTTTATCATTGTTGTTCTTTTGAACACGGAATTTGCATTGAGCTGCATAGTGTCGATTTTTTCCACAAACAAAGCAATGACCAGGTTTCTTTTTCTTATTTAATTTTGTCTTCAACGTATTATTTACTCTGGCATGCTTTCGATTATCATCATCAATCATAATGTGGCGAGTCAGTTCCTCCAGGGCCATCTTTTCTCCGGATGCTTCAGTTGCATCTTGTAGTTGTTCCATGATGGGGGTAATTTCTCAATTAGTAGCTCCGATACAAATTCATCTTGAAGGATGATTTGTTCTGCTTTGAGATTCTCCAATAGTTGGTGATTCTCATTTATCTGCCCAACTATTTCTTTACCCTCCGTCATCTCCCAAGGGTAATAGTTGTTGCAGACATATCTCTGCTTCACACAATCCTTTGCTGTATATTTTGCTATCATCCTCTCCTGGATAACACTTGCTTTTTTTTGCCCAAAATACGCATCAAATAGGTTATCTGAGAGAGTAGACATAACAATGTGCCTACACATCTTATTCGCATAGTCCCAAGCTTTTGGATTCGTTGTCGGCCTGGGAGTTGTTACTGTCCATACAGTCTCGTGTACATCAAGGAGGTAGTACACACGGTCTTTCCATCGTCTAAAATTCTGTCCGTCAAATACCTCAATCCGGGATATATCCGGAAAAGGTTTTTCAAAGTGTTGAATCTGAGAAGGGGCGGACACAGACAATGCAGCGGGGACTACAACAATAACCCCCACAAGTTCAGAAACAGAAACAGAAACAGATTTGGGATCGGTGTCGGCAGTGGTAACTCTGGTAGGGTTGGCAGTGGTATCAGTGAGGGAAGTGTTTCCAGACATGGTTTAAAATCATTAGATTGTTAGAAACTGGAAACCAAAAGAAAACAGACAACACAAAGCACAGTGGTTGTACAGAGAAATAAATTTGGGGCAGCAACAGAATAGAAAGGAACGAAAGAAAAGAGGAAGAAGAACAGAAAAAATCCCGAGGTGTTCAAGATCTGCACTGGACTAAAGAGTTTATACGGCTAGAGTGTAGGAACTCTCGAGGCTTCAACGGGGTATTCAGCAATGGCTATTACTGAAACAGGAATCAATGGCGGCGGCAGTGGGAAGTGGAAGACGAGGGATTCAGAGAGTGAGCTTCTTCATATATCTGCTCAAGAATGGCAGCAGTATTTATGGGCTAAGAAAAAATACCCGTTGCCCTATTCTTGAAGAATTTCAGTTCCGATAAAGGAGGAAGACCGCCGTTGCCCACTTCCATTCTCAGATCCGAAAATTTCTCAACTTCTCTCGTTGCTCTTGACTCGGTAAGAGTTCAGTTTTTGCAATACCTCAATTACGGTTAACAAAAAAGGGATTGAAGCTATTTAAGTAGTTAGAGATGGCGTTAGTGCTGGCCTTGGGCGATATGCACATTCCGCAAAGGGCACCTGATCTTCCAGCAAAGGTTTAAGTCTATGCTTGTTCCTGGAATGATACAGCATGTCATTTGCACCAGCAGATTATGTTCAAAAGTAAACACTGCATTCCCGATCGAAATATTTTCTAGAACGACTGTACTGTATAGTGAATTTACTGAGAAATATTTTTTTGACTGTTTCCCCGTTCAGGTAGTGTCTGTATGAATGAATCTTGAAAAATGTACTTGGTATTTGTGATCTTCTGGATTGACACCTGAGTAGAATGTGGTTTTGGTGATTTGTGGCTATTGTTTCTTTTTACTCTAGATTGACTGACACCAGAGTAGAGTAGAACTGCTCAGCTGCTGTTAACATCGTTACATTGAATCTCGATCTGGGTGAAAAATTCTGACTCTGAGCATCTTCTTCCCTGAGCCGGCCGGAGATAACCTCTGTGTATTGCACTGAATTTTACTTACAATCTTTATCCACTTCCACTCACAGGAAAATTCATGAATACTCGTAAACTATATATATCTCTCCCGATTTGCACATTATCAGGAAACCAAAACATTGACAATTGGTCAGTTCAAGCTTGGTGTTTGCCATGGGGGGCATCAGGTATAGCTAGGCATCGTGATAAATTCTCCATTCTCATTCTCACTCCTCCGTTTCTGGTGTTCTGTTTATATATACTCCCATAGCATATATAATATAATAATTCAAGACTGCACGCACCACAAATTGCTATCCATCCTCACCACCACTCCACCACTTTTGTTGGACTACCCGGCCGGCATACAATTTCTTAATGCATCCCTTTCTATCTTAATTTTTTTCCCCGGCCCATTTCTTTTAAATAAATAAATAAATGAAACAACCATTTATTGAAACCATTTGGGAAAGAGCAGATCCATTAGTAGATAATGAAGAAAAACACAGTGGAAGGAAAAAAATTCCAAACAAAATAAATGTTGACATATGTGATTGGAGATATTTTTTTGTGTGATAAAAGAAGATGTGATCGAAAAAAATGTTTCATGTTAAAGATGCTCTTTTAATGAACTGTATTCGATAGATTGAAACCGTAACCTAATTGCAAAAAACCCTTCCCAACCAGCCATCTCTTTTATCATTAATAATTAAATAAGGAGAACCAATTTGCAACTAGTCCTATAAAATTGACGAGGCCACCGTTATATACACACAACTATTGTTGGGGCACTTATTTGTCATTTAAAATATCTTTATTACCCTTACTACATATTGAATCATGTTAGGGGCACATATCTTATTTTTAGAGGCACAAAATGCAAAATTAATGTTACGACCCAATAATTATTTCCTACTCTTCACGATTGAAAACCCAAAACCCTACCTCCATCTAGCTTCCGTTCACCTTCTTTTGTTTTTCCTCTTTTTCTTGATTCGTAATAGTTAACATTTTGGACGCAAAAGTGGATTATTAATGGATGAAAATCAATACCAAGGAATTGTTGTTAAAAATATGAGTTTTTTGGCATTTTCTTACGATTGAAATTTTAGTTTTCTACACAAAAAATTGGGATCTATAAAAAAAAAACGGCTGCTAATGACCGATGGGCAACACTTCAATCGACCACTCATGGCCGTTTGGCAGATGTAAGGATCAGCCATGGGTGGCCGATAGCTGTAGGACTTTTTTATTTTTTCTATTGAGAATGGCCGTTTCTCATGAAAAAGGGGCGGCCATCAGTGGCCGTCCCACAAAAGGAGTGAACGGCCGTGTATGGCCGTTCACTGTGAGAATTTATTTTTCCTTCTTATGCCTCATCTGGATCGGTGTGTATATTTTTTAAATATGTGTTTCTATCAGGATAATCGCATATCAAGCAAGGTGTCTGCACTGAATCAACTGAAATATACACACAGAATCGATCACCGGATGAAATTATACCCAAAAACTCCAAACGGCCATAAAAGACCGTGTCTTCTTTATCCAAAACGGCCATGAATGGCCATTTCTAACAATGCCTGACGGCCAACATTGGCCAAGTACTGTGGCGGCATTTATCTTCTTTACTTATTATTATTTTTTTATTTCTTTGTTTCTTTTTTTAATTCTTTTCAATTCCAACCTCAATTCCAATTTTGGTCTATAATTAATCTGATCACACCGGGCATCTTTGAAGACTCCGATGAGTAAAAATATATGGAGTGCCCCTAACTCTTTTTTTTTTTCTTATTTCATAGGTGACGTGCTCCTAACTTTGTGTTTTTTTGTGTGTTTTTGGGAAAGTTGTGTGTGTGTATATAACCAGGACCGTGTTGAGGAAAATAAAGTCCCGAACTCTTGTGGACTCTTGTGTGTGTTGTGTGTTGAAGGGTACAATGGGTAAAAGTTTTAGGTGTGCCCCAATCCTACTCCAATTTTGTGTGTTTGAAGTAAAATGATGAGTGTATATAACCGGACCCAATTGACGAATCGTAAAACATGACAATTGAGACAGCCACAATAAAACACATCCACACACCCGGGATCTTCACTCCAAACCAAAACCACTATAATTTTGAACGGTGTAGATTCATCAAGGAGTTGAGGTCCAGGGTGCCATCAAGGAATTGATTTCTCCAATTCCACCAAATTTCTCAATTTAATTCCAACCGGAGATCACAATCGCAAATATTTATGTTTCATTATTTTTGAAATAGCAAACCGTTTTTCC
The DNA here is from genome assembly GCA_030278955.1 of Hygrophila difformis. NCBI lineage: Eukaryota > Viridiplantae > Streptophyta > Magnoliopsida > Lamiales > Acanthaceae > Hygrophila > Hygrophila difformis. The sequence continues at coordinate 48,247,211 of JAOANR010000001.1, read as the reverse complement.
GTTTTTTTGATTCTCTTTCTCTCGGGAAATTCAAAACCGCTCTCCAGTTTCGCCATTTTTGCGATATACGACCAAATGCGCAAAAAACATTTGGCATAGAACAAGAACTCTCTTCTTTTTTACCGATTCCTTTATTTCTATGCATCTACCCGTGTTAATTTGTATGGATGTTGCCTTCCGTTATTACTTCAAGCAATGAACAAATGTCACAATGCTGTATTAAATCCTCATAAAAAAAAAAACGGCATTCTTAGCCTGCATCCGGCACTGTGCAATATCAGCTCTGGGCCCGTCCTAAGGGTGCCAAGAAGTGCAATTGCGGGCCCCAATTTAAAGGGGCTTAAATTTTATTTTAAAGTTCTAGTAATAATTTTGTGTTGCTATATATGATATTAATTTTTCACTTAATTCTTTATATTTTCCTCTTTTAATAGAACAAAACTAACCATTATTTTCTCATTTAGTTTTTTCTCTCACAAAAAATTACAACGTTCGAGAAAGATATATAGAGAAAAATTACAACGTTTTTCTTCACTTAATTCTTTATGTTTTCCTCTTTTAATAGAGAAAAATAATTTATATGGACAAACTTTTACTTTTTAAGAATATTTCAATTTAATATTTATTTAGATTCAATCGGGACATATTATCTTAAGCAAAAGTCTCAGGTTCGAGCTTTTATGTATGCAAAATTATTTTTTGGGAGAGACAAGATTTGAATGCTCACCGGATCCTCACCAGATCCTCGAGAAATTAGTCTTTGATCAGACATGGGGATGCCCGGATGTTCACCAAAAAAAATGAGACTTATTATTTTATTTTGCCTAGGGCCCCTAAAATGTCATGACCGGCGCTGTGTCAGCTGATGGACATGGGGGCTGTTTGGAAGACAGCATATTGACCAGCATATAGCATATTGAAAGAGCATATTGTCTCACAGTTCTCTCTCCGAATCTGCTATCTTCTAGCGGATCCGCTGACTCTCAAATGTCCCCATTCTCCTTCACAAGGTGAAAACTAGCACGTTCCGATGCACAAGGTGAAAACTAGCACGTTCTTTCTTTCTTTCTTTTATTTCCCCTTCAATTGGAACACCTATTTTTATGCATTACTAACTGACATCAGTATTTCCCAGGTGAATTTTGATGCTAAGACTGAATATGATTTCATCCAGAATTACAAAGTACTTCAGCATGTCTTTAACAAACTCAAAATTGATAAGGTTGCTCTCTGCTTTTTTTTTTTTTTTACACAAATTAGAAAGGGATAAAGGGGAGAGATAAAGAGCCGGGTGGGGATCGAACCCCCAACCTATAATTGGGAGAAAGGGGACTTGACCGCTAGGGTAAGTCCCCAACTTAGGTTGCTCTTTGCTTTCTACAGCACTAAACCTTTTTTTCATGTCATATTATTTTTGTGCCTTATGTTATTTTGGGATTTCCTTTTTAAAAGAAAAAAGAAAAAATAAAAAATAAAATAAATCAGCATAAAATTATTATCATATAAAATTAGAAAGTCCCTATTTATATATTATCAAATAAATCTACTTTCCTACATTATTAAATTATTACCATTGAAACAGACACATAGTATTACCAATTTTGATGCACAATTCCTGGTTAGCCGACGCCTGTGTGTCATGTTCACCAAAAAAACAAAAAAAATTGACGCACAATTTGATCTATAAATAGTGTTCGTTTTTGTGCTTACAAATACACACTACCAAACACAGAACAATTTCAATAAGCGGAGGCAATCAATAACAATATGGCTGGAGGTTAAGTTTATTATTCTGCTCCTATCATCATAGCTTTGTCTCCAAAATAGCTATACATTTATATATATTAGTTCCTCCGTTTTTTTTTTTTTTAGCTACGTTTGACAAATGAGTATTATTCACTAATATACTTTGACTTAAAGTTTTATAATGGTTATACAAGTTAAAATATAGCCAAGTGTGATCTTGTTAGATTCGTCTCGTCTTATAGATTTTAAATATCAAACTTTAAAAATTTTACATGTACCGAATTTGAGTTATTAATGGTTTAAAATGTGCATTGGACTGCGTGTTGAGTGGGTTCGTAGCTATCTTTTAAAAACAGAAGTATTAATCATTTTTTTTAAAAAAAAAATTGTGTGCAGGAGCACCAGAGGTTACTTTTTGGAATGCCATAGTTGGGCAAAAACATACGAGTGTAAGGCTCAAGGGAGGGCCGTAGTCATTTATTACAGTGATCGCCACTATTTTGATATAGTATAGGTTGTTTTTGTATACCGCATTTACGAATTAATACGAACTAGTATTACCCGCCCGCGCGCGATGCGCGGGAAGAAAAGTTTCTAAAATATCAAAAAAAAATATTTAGAGATTCAACAAAAAAAATAAATTGTCCTCACGATTGAATGAAAGAAAATATATAAGATAAAAATAGTTGATGATCGAAGCAATGAATAAGAAATTGATCAAGATTAAAGGAATGAAAGTTTTGACTGTAAAGCTGACGTTTAATTGTCAAGGTTGAAGGAATATCAAAGTTTTCCTATTTGTTTTCTTGCTCCGGCTCCTCTAAAGAAAATAATTTATACATGCGTAAATGTAATAAAGATGACAAAATAATTTTTTTAAAAGAAAAATAAAAAAATATTCTAGTAACGTCCTGCATTCCTTTCCAATAGCATTTCTGAAAGTAATGAATTGGTTGACAATTTCATGTCACTAACGTCATGAATAAAATTGCCCTTATCATTATCAGAATGTTAAAAACAAAATGTAGCTTTTTTAAAACTGGTGATTGTTAATTCCATCGAATACATATTATAGAATAAATATGTTTTTAAATAGAATTAAAGTTTTTTTAAAACAAAATATAATTAAATTTAAATCAGCAAGTAAGATCATAAAAAAAAATATAGTTTCATAGCCCATAAGTTTTATAAATTAGATTATCTAGAGCAGATCAGTCACGATGAATATGTAAGCCTTGATCAAAAAATTAATATAAAGCTATACCATATACAGGACCGCTAATGCAATAATATCAATTATAAGGTTTACTTTTATTTATATGAAAAATGAAATAAGTATCATTTTTCAAATTCAGTGTGCATGATTTCTTTAATTTTAACCCGATTTAAATTCTTAAAAATTATAACTTTTTTTTTAAAAAAAACCTAAGAATAAATGTAATGCACTTACAATTCCTGTATATTTATTGGTATCGCGACAATCAAGTATAAGATTCATTTTAAAGCGGCTAATATTTAGAGAATCAATCAATACTTCATTGAAAAAGATAAATTATAAAGCGGTTAATAAAATTCATCAACCAATATGTAATCATCCGGATCATAGAGCAAAACATTATACTTCGATTCAAACATTCGTATTAACAAATCCATGTAGCTATTCACTTGAAGATTCTGATACATCAATGACGATTAAATTTATTAGCCAGTCCTATAAGACCCTTCATAATATCAGAAAATCAAACTTCGTCAAACTTCCTTAACAAAGGTTTCGCAACAAACTTCCTCAATAAATATTTCGCAGCACGGAAATAGTTACCCTTAAGATACTCTAAAAAATGTCCATTTACGCTACAATACATTCAAACATAGGATTTGGAACGGCTAGGAAAGTTACATTATCCAGTCATGCCTCATTTGTTCAATATCTTATCATCGTCATTGGATAAAATTCTCTAGTCTTTATGTATATGTTTAATAAATGCAGAAGTTATATTTTGAAGGAGAATGAAAGTATGGGAGTATTTCTACTTGCAATTTTTTCCAAGCAGGAGTTCGAGGGGATGACCAAGAATTTTTTCAATAACTTGAGCAAATCCAGATAAAACAGAGCCAAACCACATTTCCCATTGATGACAGGATATAAATTTTTCATGTGGTTATAGATATTAGTCTTCTGTTTATCACAGCATTCTGCAAAATGTTAATTGTATATAATTAGGATTCGGTTCATAATTGCACTAAACATGGAAATAAAACTAAAGAAACAAAACAATTGATTAAAAACATCATCACCAACACGCCTTAATTTTGAAGTAAAACTTAAGCCTGTGTCGCATACTTCCATTCCATTTTCTAAATTAAAGCCCAAACTTCAAGCTATGTTCAAAGCCAAAATTAAAGTTAAGAAATTCATTTAAGTAGGAGAAACTCCATGCCATTGGTACTATATTTAATATCCATATCAAGATAATTTTGGAAGTTTCTGCAAAATTAAAATACTTTGTGCGAAATAGCCTTGCTCCTTTTTGTCCAATGGGATGATCTAAATGCATTTCAGTCAGATGTTTCGAATTATTGTTAATTATTAGCCAATGTATAGGTCTAATTCCTGTTAGTTATTAAAACAATGCATTTAATCATGCTATATTTTTGGCATATTAATTTTTCCATCATCATTTTCTATTATTAATTAATCTAAAAAATTGTGAACTTAAATTGAGCAGCCGGGATCTCTTTCCAAATTATTCAAGGTGGCCAATATGGTAATAAATTATTTGATATATACATAATAAAATAAATTTGCGATGATTAACATAAATGTCAACCATCTTCATAAAATATATCTGATTCAATAATTTATCTATAACCTCTTTTAATTGATAAAAATAACACCTAAATAGTAACAGATTTTCAGTAAAGTTTATAATTAGTTGTCTAATATTATAAGATCTACGAAATGATACGTAGTAAATATACAGAATTAAAGTAAATTATCATTTTTTACATGATTTTTTTAACTATTCAATTAGTAATAATGTTTTCCAAATTACACTCTTTAATTATGGGATCATTTCGTTATATTAGTGTACATGATTTAAATATTTATGATTTTTGGATCTAATAAAGTAACACACATTTTTTAAAATTTAAAACCGCATATTTAGAATGGTTTATTTAAAAAAAATACACATTCCAATATATATTTTTTATTTTTATTTAATATTTAGTTTCCAAAATATGGATATATTTATATGGAAAGATTTAGTTGCCAATATAAACAAATGATTCTAAAATACGAATATACTTATATGAAAAGATTTAGTTGCCAATATAAATAAAATGATTTTAAAATATGAATATATTTAAATAACTTGATCTAATGTTAAATCATCACAATATATCTATAATTAAAATGAATCATAACAAAATTGATTCTAAAATAATATGTTAAATGATTCCATTTAAAAACGTAGTATCTTATTAAATCATCACAATATTTTTTTCAAAGTTAATATTATAATAAACTTATTGCTATAATTAGCCAATTGCTATAATACAAATTTTTTAGAATCGAAAGATAATATGTTATTTTAAAGAATAATTCAACATTGTCATATTTAACTGGTAAGGCCCAATAAATTTTACAATGAAACTTAATGTTAGTAAAAAGTCAATTAAAATTAATGACATAATAGACTCATGGTTGAAATCATTTCATTATTTATTTATATTAAACATTTCCTTTTTGTGAAATTGAGAATACAATCCCATAAATCTAACATTGAAGGGATTAATTGAGAATATAATTAATTAACCTTTTGAGATTATTGACTAAAAATTAGGCTAGTGGTCTTAGGCGGGAAACTTTTGCATAATATTTTAGGTTAATACATGGATTTAAGTGTAAATTGAATATTATTTATATAGATAAATAAATTCCTAATATGCATTCATTATTCACCACAAATAAATAAAATATCGTATTTGTAAAAATTATAGTAATAGTTGAAGGGCTAAATTACAATAATTATTCTTTATTTAAGGGGTAATTTATTTACTTCCATTGATCGTCTCATTTTTTACGATTATCCTTTGCTCTTTCCATAATCATTTCATTGTCTATAGTCAACATTTCATTTTTGTTTATCCAATGGAAATCAATTTAATCAATGTAAATTAATTTAATCAATGTAATCAATGGCAATCAATTACCCCATCATCTTTGCTTTATTTATGGGGTAATACTTAGTTTCCATTTTTGTATTTGATATTGTGTTTTCAAAATACGGATAAATTTATAAGGAAAGATTTAGTTGCAATATAATTAAAAATAATTTCATAGACAAATTATATTCAATATCTTAAATATTTTATTTCCCTCCATAATCCCCATTATAAGAATTCTGCATCTGTTTTTCCCATCACCACAAATATCAGTTGCTCAAATAAATAATTAATACATATTACATACATATTTTATTACCATCATGTAGCTGAATATTTGCTTAGTTGCCAATATAAACAAATGACATTATATAGTATATAATGGGGAAGTGAATGTCTCAGATATAGAAATAAAAATATTTTCATAAAAAAAGTATACGAATATCCTTCTTAATTGTAATAGATAGTATAAAAATCTTTTGATAATCAATGTAAATCAATTACCCCATCATCTTTGCTTTATTTATAGAGTAATATGTAGTTTTCATTTTTTATTTTATATTGTGTTTTGAAAATACGGATAAATTCATAAGGAAAGATTTAGTTGCCAATATAAATAAAAATCATTTTGATAGACAAATTATATTCAGTATCCTAAATATTTTATTTCTCTCCATCATCCCCATTGTAAAAATTCTGCATCTGCTTTCCCATCACCGCAAATCTCATTTGCACAAATAAAATAATTAATACATATTACATACATATTTGATTACCATCATGATTTCTCCATCATGATTTTATTACCATATAAGTAATTATGCATATTTTATTTTTTTGGTTAAATTAGATTTAATCCATGCTATATTTTTGGCATATTAATTTTTTTCATCATCATTTAAATCTGTTGATCGAGATTGGTGAATTGGAAGATGAAATTCAGGGAAACAGGGATGATGAGGAGTTAAGGATAGCGTGGCAGGGTAAAAAAAGGAGAGTTGTGGAGACTATTTATGGCGGAGGAAAGAAGATGGTGCCAAAAGTCGAGGATTCGGTGGCTTAAAGAGGGTGACAACAACTCAAAATTCTTTCATGTGGTGTCTTCTATCAATCGAAAGAAAAATTATATAGGGGCGGTGAGGTGGAGAGGTAGATTGATTGATGATCCGGGGGAGGTGAAGGAGGCGGCACTCGACTTTTTCCAGGCAGCGTTTTCCAAGTCCAGGGAGGAGCTCTTTTCTATTGCTAATATAGTGTTTCCCAAATTAGAGGATCAGGAGAAAGGTTGGTTAGATAGAGGGTTCTCGGAGGAGGAAATTAAAGAGGCAGTGTGGAGTTGTGAGGGGGATAGAGCTCCTGGTCCAGACGGGTTCAACATGAGATTTTTCCAAACTTTTTGGGAAAAGGTGAAGGGGGCGGTAATGGACATTTTCCGGAAGCTGGAACAGTCGGGTACGATTCTGAGTGAAGCTGGTGGTTCCTTTATTGCGCTAATTCCAAAGGTGGATAGGCCAGAGGATTTTGGAGATTTCAGACCTATTTCGCTTGTTGGCAGTGTTTACAAAATTATAGCCAAAGTGTTGGCTAGAAGGTTACAGGGGGTGTTAGGAGGGTTAATTGGGGACTCACAAATGGCGTTTGTTACTGGGAGACAAATATTAGACGGAGTTTTGATAGCTTCTGAGGTGGTTCAATCGACTAAGACTGCCGGACATAGGGGCTTTGTAATTAAACTTGATTTTGCAAAGGCGTACGATAACGTCTCATGGGAGGTGCTGTATTCGGTGTTGAAAGCAATGGGGTTCAGTAATAAGTGGATCAAGTGGATCAAGGGCTGTGTGGAATCGGCCTCTGCTGCTGTGCTAGTGAATGGCTCCCCAACTAGATTCTTTAAGATGCACAAAGGGCTTCGACAGGGAGATCCGCTATCTCCATATCTTTTTGTAATTGTGGCGGAAGTTTTGAATAGGCTGATTACCAAGGCCACAGAATTGAATTTGGTTGCTGGTTTGTCTACTGGTGAAAGGGGTCCGACTATAACACATTTGCAATATGCCGATGACACGATCTTGTTTTGTGAAGGATCAATTGGTCAGGTGTTGGTTATTAAAAGACTGCTGAGATGCTTGTCCTTGGCTACCGGCTTGCGGATCAACTTCGAAAAGAGTAGTTTGAATGGAATTAACTGTTCATCAGATTTTGAGAAAGAAGCAGCTGCGATTTTGGGGTGCAAGGTAGGAAGTTGGCCTCTGAAGTACCTTGGGTTACCTATTGGAGGTAGGAGTAATGGGATTGAAGTGTGGAAACCATGTCTTGAGAGAGTGGAAAGTAGATTGAGGGGGTGGAAATGGAGAATGCTAACACAAGCCGGGCGATTATGTCTCTTAAAATCCGTTCTGCAAAGCCTTCCGGTGTATTATTTGTCGCTGTTCAAAGTGCCTAAGGCGGTGGCTGTAAAGTTGGAGAAATTGAAACGGTGTTTCTTTTGGAATGAGTGGGATGGGAATGGAAATTACATACATTGGGATGGGATAAGATATGTTTAAGAAAGGATGAGGGGGGTCTTCAAATATGGGATGTTTTGAAGTTTAATGCAGCTCTATTAAATAAATGGAGGTGGAGGCTGGGGAACGAACAGGCACTATGGAAAGATGTGATTGTGTCAAAATATTATGGGGGGAAGGCGAAGCTAGTGCCGGAGCCAATTGTGAGTCGGTCGTGTTGGGGCAATATCTGTAGTCTCTGGGAGGAGCCTGAAGCGGGGGTAGGAGAGGGTTTCAAAATTATTATTGGCAATGGAGAAAAGACATACTTTTGGGATGATGTGTGGGTGGAGTGTGGAGTTTCTTTGAGGCTACTGTTTCCTAGAATGTATGCGCTAGCATGTAATAAAGGGGGCAAGGTGGCGGAGTATGGGCTGTGGTCTGGAATTAATTGGGAATGGAAAATAGATTTTAGGCGTAGGTTGTTTGAGTGGGAACAGGATGTGTGGAGAGAGATGCAGGAAGTTTTGGGGGGTGCTAGCTTGTGTCGTTATTCTGATGATCGGGTGGTTTGGGTGAAAGATTGTAATGGTGTATACTCCTCCAAATCATGGTGGCGGCGCGGATCGGGGGTTGTGAAGAGCGAGAGGAACAGGTTCTGGGATGCATTATGGAATATCAAAGTGCCAATGAAAGTCAAGCTTCTGGCCTGGAAACTTTCTAACTACGCATTACCCACTCGGGATTTACTTCTGAAACGAGGATGCATTCAGGGAACGAATACCGAATGTCCATTGTGTGACTGCAATGTAGAAACAATGGATCATCTTTTTTGCGAGTGCAACGTCAGCGGGAGGCTGTGGTACCAGGCTGCTGAATGGGCCGGAGTTGCGTGGGTGTCTCCTGGCCAGGTTAGTAGTTTGCTGTATGAGTGGATTGGCTGTAATATCAAAAAGGATCGAAGGGATCTATGGCAGGTTCTGGGTCTGTCTACTATATGGTTGATTTGGAAAAGTAGAAATAATAAAGTGTTTAAAGGGAAGTCGTTTGTATGGGAAGATGTGGTGTCTGAGTTGAAGTGGAAGGCGGGGTTGTGGTGGGCAGTAGGATACAACAGGTCCCTTTGTTCGTTAGGTGGAGGGGCTGTCGGATTTCCAGATAGCTGCTTATTGGAGAGACAGCGATGTCGAAGTGGTATTAGGCAAGATTTGGTATGGGAACGTCCTAAGAGGGGATGGTGGAAGATAAATACGGACGGATCGTCCTTGGGGAACCCCGGTCCAGCAGGTATTGGGGGGATTATTCGGAATGATGAGGGAGAGACCATTTTCATCTTATCAGATTTTATTGGTACAAAGGACTCGACGGAAGCTGAACTTATGGCTATCTCCAGAATCTGCCGGGCCATTCAGCGGGATCAAGGATTTCCACTTCCGAGGCTAATATTTGAATGCGACTCAAGCAATGTCGTGCGATGGCTCTCTAAGCTCGGGTCTTTTCCTTGGAGGCTAAATCACTTACTAAGACCTATTCTGGAAGTCTTTAACTGCGCAGGAGAGGTACGAATACAACATATTCTTAGAGAAAGAAATGATGTAGCAGATTATTGGGCCAGAATGGATGCCGCTCAAATGGAGAAGGTGGAAGAATGGTTTTAGTCTGTTTCTGGTGCGCAATTCTGGCGGCATATCAGTGGGTACTGCTGATGGCTGAATGTTTTAATGGACTTTTAGTGTGTCTGTCTGTACTGGCCTGGGGGAATGTCGGACCATGGTAGTTTCTATAATGGTGCATTGTGGTTGAGAGTGTGTCTGAAGGTACTGGTTTGTTTTTGGGGAGTTTGGTTGGTAGGGTGTTGTCTGATGGTGTTGGGCTGTAAGTTGCTATTCTGTAAGTTGAATTCATGGTTATAAAATTACATTTTCTCAAAAAAAAAAAACAATATCTTCATAAAATATATTAGATTCAATTATTTATTATCTATAACATCTTTTAATTTGATATTAATAACACCTAAATGGTAACAGATTTTCAATAAAGTTTATTAGTTATCTAATATTATAAGATCTACCAATTAAAGTAAACTATCATTTGTAACTTTCAAATTAGTAATAATGATTTTCAAATTACACCCTTTAATTATGGGATTATTTCATTCTCTATTAGTGTACATGATTTAAATATTTATGATTTTTGGATCAAATAAAGTAACATACATTTTTAAAATTAAAAAGCACATATTTAGAATGGTTTATTTTAAAAAATACATATGCTAATATTTAGTTTTCATTTTTTATTTAATATTTAGTTTCCAATATATGGATATATTTAAATGGAAAGATTTAGTTGCCAATATAGATAAAATCCATTTAAAAACATAGTATCTATATTAAATCATCACAACATTTTTTCCACAATTAATACTATAATTAATAAACTTATTGCTATAATTAGCCAATTGTATAATAAAGAATTTGTAAAATAAATTTGCGATGATTAACATAAATGTCAATAATATCTTCATAAAATATATCGGAGTCAACTATTTATTATCTATAACCTCTTTTAATTTGATATTACTAATACCTAAATGGTAACAGATTTTCAATAAAGTTTATAATTAGTTATCTAATATTATAAGATCTACCAATTAAAGTAAACTATCATTTTTAACTTTCAAATTAGTAATAATGATTTCCAAATTACACCCTTTAATTATGGGATCATTTCATTCTCTATTAGTATTTTTTTTTTTGAGAAAAGGTAGTTTTATTTCTATCAAGTCAAGAACCTCATACAATGTTTGCTACAAAACAATCTTACCACCCCAAAGCAACACCTGCCTTCCACTCATTAAGACATATGTAATAACAGAAGCAGTAACACCCATGGACCATAACCTGCCTTCATTCTCTATTAGTATACAGGATTTAAATATTTATGATTTTTGGATCTAACAAAGTAACATACATTTTTAAAATTAAAAATATATATTTAGAATGGTTTATTTTAAAAAATACATATTCTAATATTTAGTTTTTATTTTTTATTTAATATTTAGTTTCCAATATATGGATATATTTAAATGGAAAGATTTAGTTGCCAATATAGATAAAATCCATTTAAAAACGTAGTATCTATATTAAATCATCACAATATTTTTTCCAAAGTTAATACTATAATTAATAAACTTATTACTATAATTAGCCAATTGATATAATAAAGAATTTATTAGAATTTAAATATAATATTTTAATTTAAAGGAATGATAATTCAATATTGTCATATTTAACTTGAGAATAGAATAAATTTGATATTAATCAATCATTGAATGTAGTAATTGAGAATAGAACATGTATAAAAATGATATAGAAAAATTCGAAACTCTCTTATTGAATAAAATACAAAAGAATCCGAGAAAATAATGTTATAAAAAATAAACTCATCCAATTATTTACACTCGGTGGAACAAATCTTTCTACAAAAAGAACAACCAAACAATTGATTTATTCTTTTATGATTATGAATATTCCTTAGCTCTTCATCCATTCAAAATGCTCTTCGTCATTTGAGTTTGTACTATCGTTGTTCCAATAACTGTCACCAAAACAACAACAAAAGAAAATAAAAATATTAGCAAAAAAAGGGAGAAAGGGGCATGAAATTGAATCATAAAAGCTATAAAATGGTGGTGAGATGTATTTGTCATAGAAGAAGATGTCACAACAATTGATTTAATCTTTTATGATTATGAATATTCCTTAGCTCTTCATCCATTCAAAATGTTCTTCGTCACTTGAGTGTGTACTCTCGTTGTTCCAATAACTGTCACCAAAACAATAACAAAAGAAAACAAAAATATTAGCAAAAGATGGAGAAAGAGACATGAAATTAAATAACAAAAGCTATAAAATGGTGGGAGATGTATTTGTTAAATGGAACAAAATCTATAATATTGAGAGAAATGTTAGATGAAGATGTAAGGATATAATTTTGAGGTGGGTTATGATACACATATTTATACGAGGAATGGAATAAATGAGATGCAGGTTTGGTATAGAAAGATTATTGGAGCACGGTCCATAGCAAATTTGTAATTATCATCGATGTGGAGCACGGTCCAGTGGCAGAACTGTAAATAAGTTAGTGTGTGAGAGAGTGTGTAAAAAAATGGATTTTGTGAGGGAAAAAGGTTTGGGCGGGAAAGTTTGTGTGTGTTAGACTATTTTGTTTTATATTATTATATAGATTAGGAATAAGATGGATTGAGAGGCCAGGGCAGATTTTGAATTTTGCTCAATCACTAATAATTTTATTTTATTGAAAGTACTAAGATCATCTCCAATAGTCAACACTATACTCAAACATATTTTACAGTAAATGTCACCTCAAACTATAATTCATCTCCAACCATTTACACTAAACTCAAACTCAAAAGAATATTCTCTATATATTCTTTCTCATACAAACTTATTTATCTTTTCAGTCATACCCATCATTTCTTATAAATTATACATTAACCCACACAAATTCAATACTCATTAATTATGCCAATGTAATTTAGTTATCTTTATATTTAAAATTTATTTTATAAAATAAATTCTTTAAAACAAAAAAATCTTATAATATTAAATCTAATAAGATATAAAGTAAATTTAATAAAAATATTGTATGAATTATTAAATTATCAACCGTAATACAAATTTATAAAAAAAAATTGTCCTCTATTTTTAATTTAATATGTTATTCAATTTGCAACAATTGGAGGGATGAAATTGTAATTAATTTAATTGCAAAAAGTGATATATGTTTATGAATAGTAAGAGCATGTTCTCATGGACTTATTTCCAGAACTTATTACTTATTCTTATTAAAATCAGATAAGACCAGACCAGATCAAATCAGATCAGACCAAACCAATTCAGACCAGACCAGACCAGACCAGATCATTATAATAAAATTATATAATGACACGCAATATTTTTCAAAAAAAAAATAAAAAAATAGCATATTATATATTATTTAAATATACTAATCACGTTCTTTATATATTTTACTATTATAAGTACTTTTGTAACGCCCAAAAAATTTTAAACCAATTTTTGTAACGTCATTGTCGTGTTACCTCTCTTAAACTGCTGGCCAATCAATTTAAGTTTAATAACACGAACCATGGTAATCAGAAAATCCAATGATACATAACATTAGAGTAAATAAAACATAATCCAGAACATAAGCATGTTAATCCGGCTACAAGCCACAATAGTGTGACATCACAATCTTACCACAACCTGTCAACGTATGTGTCAACGTACCAAGTGCATAACAACAAATAAAACATAGTTCACAGACCAATTCCAATAATAGTATAAAAAAAAAAACAACATATAAGTCATGCTACAGAGAACATAAGCTCCAGAAAGCATATAAGTAAATACATAGAAATGCATCTCTAGGTAGATCACTCATCCCCAAACCCGATATCATGCTCAGGCTCTGCGTCCTCCCCGGGAGTATCTATAAGAAAAACAAAACGCAAGGTGTCAGTACATAAAGCACTGAGCAAGAGTAGGAACAGCTGGACAACGGGGAACAAGATAAGCACGGTTAAATAACAGTTATATAATTGCGTAATTAAGTACATAACTAAAACATCACACCGTCCCATACCGGTGCTTCAACCACGTCATACACAACAAAACAATAAGGAGATGAATGATGAATGAAATGCAATTACCTATAATGTCTATCTACCCAAAATGCAGCACAAAAGTATGCCTAGCGCGCATCCTAAGTACCATGGTCGGTATTCCTCCCCAAATAGGGTCCACACCCCTACTGGTGTAGGAAGAGATACCCACAGTGCCCCCGCCGCGGACACTAAAAGCTAGCGTGGCTTACGGTCTAGCGGGTCAGGCTATGGATCATCATGTCCTTATCAGCACCTCTCGCTACGGATCATGATGCCCTTATCAGCCATCATTCAGGCTACAAATCAATATGTCCTTATCAGCCAACAATCGGACTACGGATCATATTCTTCTTAGCAGCCAAATATTCAGACTACAGATTATATTATCCTTTTCAGCCTTCAATTCAGACTACAGATCATATAATCCTTATCAGTCTACAATGCCCAAGAGTGTTCTCCTAAAGCATTAAACAATTCACAGTCACATCTAAAGCACCAAATTGAAAGAGAAACTCAAGAAAATACTTACCAAAGCTATATATGACATCCTCCAAGTGATTTTTGGCAAGAACCATCAATTTCCTCAAGTTTTTGGGAACCCTAGTTTCCCCTATCTTCGAGTGACGGAATGGAAGGAGAAATTGGGGATGAAATAGGTTCTCTAACCCAAATTTCAGATTTTAATCCCTTAAATCGGATCTGGGTCGGTCAAGGGATGCGGGTCGGGTCGGGAAATGGGTTAGTTCATACATCTTGAGCCATATACATCAAAATGCACTCCCTTGAGTACTTGAGCTCTTATTCTCTTGGTGGGTTTGAACCCACTTATTCTTTCACTTCATTATAATCATACCTACAAAATAATTCATATAATAAACCATTTGTTAATTAACCATAATTGATTAAATTAATTATGCATTAATTAAATCGGGGTGTTACAACTTTCCATATGGTATATTTTTTATATCAATGTTTGCGGATTAATAAAATATTTTATAATAAAAAATATATAAATTATGATAACATGATATTGAACTTATTATCAAAATGCAAAAATGCCAAATGTTGGAATTTTGAAAACAATACATTAATTAATTACAAAAACTAATAAATTAAAATTAGTTGTTATAATTAATTTAATGATAACCATAATAATAATTACACATTAATAAAAATAATAATTTTGATTATTATTTAATAATAACAATAATTTTAAGTAGAATAAAAATATCAGAGCAGATCAGACCAGACAAATTCATATCAGACCAGACCAGATCAGATTTTATAAAATGCAGCTCAGAACACCTTATTTCAGACGAAAAGAATAAGGCCTAAAAACTCAAATTTGAGTATTTACTATTCAGAAAACTCAAAAAACTTAAACTAGATTTGGTTTTAGGGTATTGTTGGAGAGAAGATGCCGCCCTATTTTAAGTTTTGGAATACCATTGGAGATGACCTAAGTAGTTAAAGTTGGGAATGAGACTTGACCCCAGTGGTCATGTTCCCTGCCTTTCAACCATAGATTGGGGGTTCAATTCCCACCTGACCCCATATCCCTCCCCTTTATCCCCTTTGTAATTTGTGTGGCTTGGGCTCCCACACACCTTTGCCAACACATCGGTGCCAATGTTTACCAAAAACACGACATCTTATTAGATTCGTCTAATTATATAAAATATGAGTTATTACTGGTTAAAAATATATATTGAATTGCATGAAAATGTATTGTGCAGATAAAATGAACTCGGCAGATAACAAAGTAGATAAAACGAAATTCGGCAGATAGCGAAGTTTGAGGACTATTTTAGCAATCCAGTTACTATCCTGACATTTAATAATCCGCATATGCGGATATGTTACAGCCATGCACAAATTGTGCTACGTGTCACAATAGTGAGATTTCATACCATTAACAGGCATTAAATAATTACGGAAAGTGGATCACTAATTTCCCAAATTCATGGGAGTATTGAATGGATGATTAGTAACTGCATTATTCGTGGTGGATGAAGATTCGATTATCGGTGTGATGTGTCATGCCCGTAGAAGAAGCATCATCTGGTAACTCGACGTGACGGAGAAAGCGGAGATGATAGATCTCAATTGCTTGCCAGAAGATTTAGTAGACCGACTCGACCGTTCTATAGCAAGTGATGTCAACCGTGTCGATGATGATGATACTACCAATCGGACTGAGAAATCGGAGATGATAGATCTCAATTGCATGCCGGCAGATTTAGGCGACCGATGCGGTGGCAGCAGGATAATATCATTACTGATAATAGCATAAATGATACCATTACAGAACACAGTGGCAGTAGGATAATATCATATCTGATACCATTTTAGATCACGGTTGCAACATGATAATAGCATAACTGATAACATTACAGAACATAATTATGTTACAGATATGGCATAGATACTATTTGAAAGGAGCTCGATAATTTCTAATGATTAAGGATCACGATCAAGCAGCATGCACAGCACTTGAATGCACCCTACAGAACATGCACAGATTGGAATGCAGCACAATGTCAAAACAATAATCCAAAGTAAACAATTACACCTAACATTTATGCAGACTTAAAAATGAAAAGAAGGAAAGTCAATAAGATAAAATCTTTAAAATATTTTCCACGATTTCAGTAAAACTCAAAAATAAAAAGTCCCCTTAATTACCCACCAATCACTCCAGTAAAAGAAGAAAAGTCAATAAGATAATATCATGCCATATGTGGGTTTGGGGGTAAATAGCACAACATGTGCTTGCGGAGAACATGTCCGCATAGAAATGCATCCCCTATTTTAGATATTACAAAAGTTATGGGATGATTTAATAGCAAGTCCAGGGCTGCCGGAAAAAAAACGTGGGACGGGAATAATGATGGAGCATGAAGTCCAACGCCACCACAAAAATCTTCACCGTTGTTGCTATTTCCCCCTTTTTGAACAGTGAACACTATTTTATGCGGTGCACTGTTCACACCGCAATTCCCCCCCCCCCCCCCCACCCCCTGTTTTTTGTCTTTTTCATTAGTTTGTTGCTATGATTTTCCTTTTTTTATTTTTTTGCTTTTTACAATATTTTTGTTATCATTTCTAATATTTTAATTTTTAATTTATTTTAAATATAATTTTTTCTTGTTTTTCTAATTTTTTTTTCAATTTAAAATTAATACTTTTCTTGTTCGTTCTGAGAATGACACTAGTTCCGACTAATTCTTTTCGGCTAATGAAGATTGTATTTGTATTAATTAAAAAATCATTTTTTAATTTTTTATAAAAATGCTATCTTATAGTATATATGAAAAATATGTATTAAAATTAATTGATAAATAAAATATTATATGAATAGTAATGGAATATTCTATTGTGGAGGTAAATATAAAGTTGTGGGTTGGAGAGAAATAATGAAAAACTGTAAATTTAACTGGAAAATAGAAATACTATAACTGTAAAATAGAGTTTTTGGTGATGATCAGTGGCGAGGATCAGCCGCGATTCCAGGAATAAAGTTTAGGGTGTGCAAATTTATTTATTTATTTTTTTACAGAACAATAAACATATCAATAACAACATACTGATATTTTTTTTGGAAAAAAAGTTCATAACTTCATCTAGTATTTTATTATGATTCATTTAAAATTAATCACCCATATGAATCCGCAATTTGAATTTCCCAATCTTCATCAGCTAATAGACTCTCCAATTATGATTTGACAATATTAATTATCTCACTGAAACTCTAAAAATTACTCCCTCCGTCCCACTCCAAATGTCTTACTTACTATTTTTGGATGTCCCATTACAAATGTCTTCTTTCTATAAATAGAAATAATTTTCCCATCCAACAACTATGTGGACCCCACCACATACTCACAAACCAACTCTACCTTAATTCTCGTGCCCAACAGTAACAGGACACTTGGGGTGGGACGGAGGGAGTAACAAATAATAAAATTTAAAATATTTTACATTTCTTAGACATTCTCTATTAATGAAAAATTGAAATTTACAGTTAATTGTAAGCAAAAACTTATAATAAAACAGTGAAATAGGGGAAGCAAATTTTATATTCAACGGAACATTCACAGTTGAATTTTAAAGAAATGATTGAAGTGGGTTGGCATATTCAAGAGTTTGGGCTTCTAATTGAAGAAACTAAATTGTGAAAACAAACTGGGGAAGAAGAATGAATAGATATATAAGATGTTTAGAAGCTAATGAGTCATTTTAAATAAATAAAATTAAATTAATTTGTAAAAATGAATATATGTAATAGAATATTACACATATAAATAGGAATATGAATATACATAAAAAATAATTTTTTAAAAATAAATATATATCTACTTTTTCTTTTTAAAAAAAAGTGAGGATGATCAGCTGACCACGCTCAAGTGGCCTAGAATCGCCACCGGTGATGATAAGGGTATATACCTATACATGTAGACACCATGTATATATGTGATAGTAGAGATATTTTATGTGGGAAAATATTTTTTTGCATATGCAACGGAAGAATAGTATTCCCGGATTGCAAAAAAACACTTCCCAAAGGATCTCTTTATCTTCAATTAAATAAGGAGAACCAATTTTTCAAGCACGACAAGAACTACTACTCCTATAAAATTGACAAAGGGTCCGGTTATATACACACATACTTTTTTTTACTTCAAACGCACAAAAATACACTTGAATAGGGGCACACAACAAGCCTTTACCAATTTTATCCTTTCAACCCAAAAGAATAATTGGAGTCCAGGTCCCTATTTCCCAAACACACACACAAATGGAGGGCAAGGTTTAGCGACACAAAAATTATCGAAAGTTGTTAGATTTTTTGTATAGATTTTGGTTTGTGTTTGATTTTTGGTCGGGTTGTGTTTTTTTTTCAAACGGCCATGGCTAACCATGGTCGTGTATAATCAAACGGCCACATGTGGCCGATGGAGATAGAGACGATCGTCCAGAGCTCGACTCGTCTTTTTTTTTTTTTTTATATATATTTCTTCCCTTAACAAATGTCCATCTTTACTTGACCATAGGAACGGCCAATAGTGGCCTTTCATATCATGGTGTGGCCGGCCACTGATGGCCGGCCGACCTTTATTATTATTATTATATTTTTTTTCGTTCAACTACAGTTTAGTTACTCAATTTCTTTTCATTCCATTTCAGTTCCCGCACTTAAGACATGGTTGTTGATTATCTTAGGTGGTGTTCGTGTTTGAGTGGCTTGGACGACCTCATATAGACGACAGAGTAAGAGATGAAGAATTAGAGAATTTTGGGTCGGTTTGAATGACAAAAGAGAAAGGGGGAAAAAATTGTGTGTGCCCTAATCCTCAGTACTCCTATTAAATAGGTAAATAGAGATATTTAAAATATTTTTCTTAAATTTTGTGTGCCTAACAAAAATTGTATGTATATTAGAAATGATCATAGACCTTTTCGATGGGAGGCCGCTTGGATCACTCACCCATTATATGGCCAGGTTGTCGACTCCGTATGGCATTGGGAGCCTGCTCCTCTCGGCCAACGGTTGGAAAGGATGAGGGATCCGTCTCTCCATTTTAATAATCATGTATTTGGGAATATCCGGAAGCGTAAGGACAGGCTTCTTAGACGTATTGCTGGAGTCCGTAGAAGTCTACTCCGTGTGGATTCGATCCGGCTCCATCGTTTGGAGGCCTATCTTGTGATTGAATTGGACAAGGTGCTTGAGCAGGAGGAAATTCTTTGGTTCCAGAAATCTAGGGATAAGTGGGTGACGTGCGGTGATAGGAATACTCGGTACTTTCATACTCAGTCGCTTGTTCGCCGCCAACGGTCCAAGATTGTTGGTCTTGACATAGAAGGGGATTGGGTTACTGATAATGCCCGTCTTAAAGTGCACACATTGGACCATTTCCGATGGATGTACTGCCACTCTCCTATTATTATGAGAATGCCTAATTCCCTGGATTCTCTTCCTCCTATTGACAATATTGTTGGCCTGGATGATGAAGTTAGCTACGAGGAAGTCTCTAAAGCTCTCTGTGATATGAAAACCCTTTCGGCCCCTGGACCTGATGGGTTTCCAGTTCTTTTTTATAGAACGTATTGGTATATGGTGGGTAAAGAGGTTTGGGATTTTGTGAAACAGGCTATACTTACACGCTCTTTTGATCATGATGTTTCTAAAACCTTCATATGTCTTATTCCGAAAGTAATATCCCAAGGGATATCCGTCAGTTCCGGCCGATTAGTTTGTGTAACGTGTCCTATAAAATCTTGACTAAGGTGATTGTCAATAGACTTCGGCCGCTTCTTCAAAACTACATTGGCCCTTACCAGTCGGCATTTCTCCCGGGTAGAGGCACCGCGGGTAATGCCATTATCTTACAAGAAGTCATCACTTCCTTTATGAACAAAGCTCGGCGTGCTCAAGAGTTCCTTTTAAAGATCGACTTGGAGAAAGCTTATGACAACATTAATTGGGAGTTTTTGGAGGGTTGTTTGCACAACTTGGGGCTGCCGGAATCCTTGGTCCGTGTTATTATGTTTTGTGTCACATCCCCGACTTATGCTATTTTACGGAATGGTTCTGCACTTGAGCCTTTTGTGCCCATTAAAGGTATTAGACAAGGCGACCCGCTTTCGCCTTACCTTTTTATTATAATTATGGAGAAGTTATCGCGCAATATTCAAAAAGAAGTTTGTGAGGGTCGGTGGATTCCTGTTTCTATTTGTCGACAGTCGGCCCCTCTTTCCCACCTCATGTTTGCGGACGACCTCTTATTATTCTCCAAAGCAACTGTAGAATGTGCTCAATGCATTGATGACGTGCTTTGGCGTTTTGCGGCATGGTCTGGATTGAGAATTAGTGCGCCTAAATCCCAGGCTTTCGCGGCTGCAGCAGTTCCCCCTGGAACTCGTCTCCAGTTATCTAATACTCTCAATATTGCTTTTACAGATAATCTTGAGAAGTATCTGGGTTTTCCTCTCTTCCATGGAGCTATTCGCAAGCAATATTTCCAATTTCTCTTGGAGAAAATGCATAATCGCCTGGGCACTTGGAAGAGGGCCTTACTTAATAAAGCAGGACGTACTACTTTGGCTCGTTTGGCGCTTTCTGCTATTGCATCTTATGTCATGCAAACATACTGACTGCCTGCATCAGTGTGTGATAATATTGATCAGTTTCTCAGAAATTTTATCTGGAAAGATGCGTCGGGGAAAGGTCTCCATCTTGTCAAATGGTCGAAGGTTGCTGTTCCGCGATCTATGGAGGGCCTCGGCATTAGAATGTGTCGGGATATGAACATAGCTCTCTTGGGTAAAATTCTTGGTGATCTACTGACTGCGGCTCAGAAACCTTGGGTGCATTTTCTTCTATGTAAATATGGAGCACAGGTTAAAGATTGGTGTTCTAAACCTAAGGCACCTATATTTCGAGCCGTGGTTCAAGTTCTTCATTTCCTTGTTGAAGGTTTCCGCCTGCACATTGGTGAGGGCTCCAGTAGCGTGTGGTATAGTTCTTGGCTCAGTGGGGGTCCTATTGCCCCCCGGATTCCCTACGTCCATTTCGCTGATAGTGAGTTGAGAATCAAGGATATATACATTAATGATACTTGGAGATGGAATGAGACTAGGACTACTCTGCCTGAAGGTATCATGAAAGAAATTACTGATCATGGACCTTTGTCTCTTCATGTCGAGGGCATGGATTCTATGTGTTGGCTGGGCTCGACTAAGGGCAACTATACCGTTGGCTCGGGATACGCTTGGCTGTTATCTCAGAAAGGCCTCCACAGGGAGCACACGAGAAGTTGGATATGGAAAATTCAAGCTCCCGAGAAGGTGGAGATGTTAGTGTGGCTGGCGACTCATAACTCTCTCCCTACGAATGCTCTTCGATGTGCCAGAGGTCTAGCGGTGTCTGCTAGCTGTGCATTATGCGGGGGTGCAGATGAAACCATACCTCACTTGTTCTTTTCCTGCCCGTGGGCGGCTGCGGTCTGGCATAGGGCTGGAGGGTTTTCTACTCCTCAACTCGGCACAACTTCCATGAATATGGCTGACTTCATTTTCCAGAATTGCAGGCATTGGACTAGTTATCAATGGGCGATCCTTTGGTGCATCTGGAGGGGTCGTAATGATTTTTGCATGAGAAATGTCACTCCTTGTGCATCGGACGTCGCACGTCGGGCATTGAGGTTGGGTGAGTGCTTTGATCGAGCATACGAGCATTCTCCTAAGAAAAAGGACAGTAGATCATCCAATGGAACCCCCGCTCTTGGACAAGATTTGTGCTTCATGTTGATGGGAGTTCTCTTGGCAATCCAGGTCCGGCTGGGTTTGGAGGTGTGTTGCGTGATAGCTCGGGTAAATGGTTGGATGGCTTCTCCGGGTTTGTGGGTATTTCTCCCATCATTGATACAGAGCTTTTTGGTATTCTGAAAGGTATGCAGAGGCTTCAAAGCCTTGGGATTTCTTCGGCCTGTTGCTTCTCAGACTCTCTTGAAGCTATTAGGCTTATTCAGACGACTCCCCACCGTGGCCATCGCTTGTATTCGCTTCTTCGCCATATTGGTGATATTCTACATTCTTGCCCTGGTTTCCATTGGTACCACATTTTGAGAGAGGGCAATGCTGTTGCAGACTCTCTGGTAAGATTGGTGAGCGCTCGGATGAATTCTTCACTACCTGGGCTTTTCCCCCGGATGATAGCCGCCCTCACCTCTCGGCAGATATGATGGGAACTTGGTTCCTCCGTGCCTGAATGATCCTGTTTTAGTTTCCTTCTTCTTCGGTTTTTTTGTTTTTTGTTCTTTCCTTTTCTCTTTCTGTAGTTTTTTTTTTCTTCTCCTTTGCCGACGTTTGATACGTCTCCGTTACCAAAAAAAATTGTATGTATATTAGGGGGAAAAAGGATAAATAGGTCCTTTTTCTTTTCAAAAAATTCAAATCAGTCCTTTTTCTATTTTATTACCAAAACAGTCCTCTACAAATGCTAATTATGTTCAAATCAGTCCTTTTTCACTAATTATATTCTAATTGCTGACGTGGCAAGGGTTTTAATTTAAACCTGACACGTGTGCATAATATTAGTCCTTTTTCTTTTATCTTTTGCGAATTCAGTCCTAAACTTTTATTTTGTTCTATTTAGTCCTCTACCCCAATCACTCATTTTTATATTAATTGGCCTCAAACCTTTCAAATTATTTCATTTTAGGCCCAGAACCTTAATTTTTTTTATTATTACTAATACATTTATCAAATAAATGTCCAACATACTTGCGTAAATAAAATTAAATACCAAACCTCATACATTGGGTTTGACCGCCTTGTTACCGGGTCTTCGAAGTTCCGAATTTTACGGACTCTCTCTAACCACCCGACCGTAACGATGGTTCATTGGTTCTGGTTTCCTTCAGCAACAATCAGCACAATCATACTTTGTGGACAATAAAATTCAGGCTATTTTTTTAATATTTTTAATAATATTAATATTTTTCAATAAAACCAAGGCTTCCTGTATCCATAACCTTCCAAAAATTCAAGTTAAATCATTTACTCAAATATTGCTACATCCTAAGGTAGGACGCAAAGTAAGATTCTGTTGATTGTTACTGAAGGAAACCAAAACCAATGAACAATCGGTTGCGGTCGAGTGGTTATTAGAGAGAGTCCGTAAAATTCTGGTACTTGAAAGACCCGATAACAAAGCAGTCGAACCCAATATATGAGGTTTGGTGTTTAATGTTATTTATGGAAGTATGTTGTGCATTTATTTGATAAATTGATTAGTAATAATAAAAAATTTAAGGTTCTGGGCCTAAAATGAAATAATTTGAAAGGTTTGAGGCCAATTAATATAAAAATGAGTGATTGGGGTAGAGGACTAAATAGAACAAAATAAAAGTTTAGGACTGAATTGACAAAAGATAAAAGAAAAATGACTAATATTATGCACACGTGTCAGGTTTAAATTAAAACCCTTGCCACGTCAGCAATTAGAATATAATTAGTGAAAAAAGGACTGATTTGAACATAATTAGCATTTGTAGAGGACTGTTTTGATAATAAAATAGAAAAAGTACTGATTTAAATTTTTTAAAAAGAAAAAGGACCTATTTATCCTTTTTCCTATATTAGGGTGACCGTTGACAAATAGTAAAACATGACACTTGACAGCCACAATATACTGTTCCACACATCCGGGAGCCTCACTCCAAACCAAAACCACGATAATTATGAACGGCGTATTAATCAGGGAGTCGAGGTCCCAGGTGCCGTCAAGAACACATCCCTTTCACCTAGAACAAACGGCAAGCGCAGACGCAGCTCTTCGTATCAACTTCATTAAATGTCGGATAAATTTCAATACTACTATCATTGATTTCTGCAATCCCACCAAATTTCTCAATTTAATTCCAACCGGAGATCACACTCGAAATCTGTTTTTTTTATTATTTTTGAAATTACCGTTTTTCCTTTTTTGATTCTTTCTCTCGGGAAATTCAAAACCGCTCTCCATCGATATAAGCCCAAATGCGCAAAGAACCCAGAAACAGAATGTGGGCAATATGCATAGGCATATGCAAATTGTGAGCAATTTTTGAAGGGTAGTTGCTTTCTTCATTGGTAATTGTTTATTAACCTTTGTTTGGAAAATGGCATCGAATATTGGGATGATGGATAGCGCATATTTCGTGGGGAGAAATGAAATCCTCGCGTGGGTGAACGCCAGGCTTCAGCTTAATCTCTCGCGTGTTGAAGAGGTACACGAACGAATGGAAGTGCAATTCAATCAATTAATCGACCTTTTCCACCGTTTTTTATTTTGGGGGTGTTTTGTGATTCAGAGAAAATGTGCAATTTGAGGGTTATTGTTCTAATTTGGGGATATGGTGGGAAATTTGTTGTTGTTGTTTGTTCGGGAACAGTTTGGTTTAATGGATTGGGGATTTTGTAATTTGTGTACCCGTGATCTATGTTTATCGTAGAATGTCGGTAATGCTTTATTTGTTAGCAAAACGTTTGGTATTTGAGGCAACTTTTTCCGTGTTTTTGGTTGCTGTTGGGCTTCAATGTTGGCCAATTTATTGATTTGAAAGTTAGGTTTGTTGATATGATTGAGTAGATTGAAAATTAGGCCTTAGTTTCGTCTTCAATCAGATGATGATTGTTTTTCGATGCAGCCAGATATTGAAGGAAAGACAAATTAGGAATGCATTGATAGTTTGATAGCATAATGCTTAGGCGTTAGTGTTTACCCCAAACACCAAAGGACTGTTTTATACGATCCGGACAAAGTTCTATATATTAGTAGTTTGTGTTAGCAATGGGAGGTGCTATTTGTGCTTTTGTGTTTGAACCACATTTTCTTGTCGACTGGGTTTGAGGGGAAATAAGTTTACATTGGGGTTTGATGATGTATTACAGTATTAGCAAAGTTGAATTATCACAGCACCAAATATATTGAGGTAGATTGTAATTTTTTTTTTTTAATTTTTATCTAAGTTCCAATGGCTTCAGTCCTCCCATACCACACGTAAATGGTTCGCATTTTTTGACTTGGACATGATACACCTATCCATGAATAGGTTATAGAGGAGATTTCAATGCCATCCTTCCTAATTTGATTGGGTGTTGGAATAGTTGAATGATAAGTTTTAGAAGATTCTGATGTGATTCAAGAAGTTAAAGTTTTCAAATTGCACCTTAATTTCCTAGTAAATGAAATTTAGGGATTTCATGTCAAGTTTAAATAGTTTGAAGCCCAGAAATTGTTAATTCTGTGCGCAGTCTTACAAAACATTGGGAACTTTATGTCGGATATAGGCAAACACTAGGTCTTACATGCAATGTCCCCATTAACCTTTATAAACATAGGAAGTAATATGAACTATGAACTGTGAACTTTAGCCATGGTTAATAATTACCTCATCCAAAAGTATACGCTATTTAGATGTTGTACTGTTTTATAGCTATGTAGTTAGATGTGCTTCAACACATTTTGTGTATTCACTGTGTGTATGTGTATCATTGTCCAGGAACATGGAGTGACAATTTTGTGATTGGTGTGAAGGCATGTATGAGGCCTAGCCATTATTTATTTATTTATTTATCAGTTGGCATGTAACAAGAACTGTCCTTTTCCAATTCCCTTGTCTCTATGCATCTACGCGTGTTAGTTTGTATGGACACTGCCTGTCCTCTATTATTAAGCAATGAATTTTTTTTACTATTACATCCTCATAAAAATGGCATTCTTAGGCTGCATCCGGTGCTGTGCAATGTCAGCTGATGGACATGATTTATCCTGGAGTTGTTCCGATGCACAAGGTGAAAGCTTGTTCGTTCTTTCTTTCTTTTATTTCTTAAGCCTTTTTCCCTTCAATGGGAACACCTATTTTTAGGCTTTACTAACTGACATCAGTATTTCCCAGGTGAATTTTGATGCTAAGACCGAATATGATTTCATCCAGAATTACAAAATACTTCAGGATGTCTTTAACAAACTCAAAATTGATAAGGTTGCTCTCTGCTTTCTACAAACCTAACCTTTTTTCACAATATATTATTTGCGGCATTTGTTATTTTTTGGTTTTTATTGTCTATTTAAACTATTGCAGCACATCGAAGTAAACAAACTTGTCAAAGCTAGACCATTAGACAACTTGGAGTTCCTGCAATGGCTGAAACGTTATTGTGACTCCGTCAATGGTGGCCTTATGAACGAGTAATGCCTCGTTAAAGTACTTGCTCTACTATTTCTCTTGCTCGATATTTTATTAAAAATAATGTAATATTTGGATTAATCGCGCAGGAATTACAATCCGGTTGAGCGTAGAGCTAAAGGTGGGAAGGAGAGAAATAGCAAGGGGGTTTCAGTAAAGAACTCCAAGTCATTACAAGCAAGCAACTCCTTTAATTCTGGCTCAAATGAGGGTGATTCTAAGACCCTTAGACGATCGATGAGTAATACCTCCATGCTTCCTTTAATTTTCTTTTTGGTCCATGACTATACAATCCAATACGTACTTTGTTTTCCAGGTGCTAAACAAGGAATGTCTAATGGTGTAGCTTTGGGAGCCGGCTCTCTATTGGAAACCCAGGCATTGACAAAGCAGGTAACAGCACTAAATGTTTATAGAAGTATTATGCAGTATTTGACTATTTGTTGATTAATTTTGATCTTAGATGTTTTCCATGGAAAGTTGTAAGCCCGCTCCTTTAGCTAAGTGCCATTGTCCTTTTTGAGCTGTCAGTTGGATAAGCGTCAGGGAATGTTAAACGTCAAGCTATTTACTTTTCCATCGACAATAATCTTGTGAATGTTCATGTCTAGAGTCTAGTGATACTTTCCTTTAAACCTTGAATCATGTAATTTACAGGTTATGGATCTTACACATTCAGTTGATCAACTGGAGAAGGAAAGGGACTTTTACTTTGCAAAACTGCGCGATATAGAAGTTCTTTGTCAGGCACCCGAGTTGGAAAATATTCCTGTAAGAATCTATCCACACTATCGTATATTCCTCTAAAATCATGTCATTTTTTTTTCCACTATGAACAACAGTCTCAAATCTGTTCATGTTTATTGTTACCTCACTAAAAGGTTTTAACTCATAAAGAACTGTACTCGTGCTCATATTCTTAATATGTGTCCTTTTTCCTTGTTTTTAAGTTTTTAAATCTTTAGAGTTCATTCTGGATGCCTACTTGAATTTATTTAAATAAAATCGAAAAAAATTTCAGAAATTTTAGTTGCTTCTTTGATTGTATCACTGCAGATTACTCTCAATATGTGATGTCCTTTTTTTATTTTTTTATTTTTTTTTTGCCCTTTTACATTACTTGCAGATGACATTGGCAATCAAGAAAATACTGTATGCTGCTGATGAGGAAGAGTCTGCTCTTGCAGAAGCTCAAGAAATCGTGTCTGAAGCGCACAACAACATAGAAGAAACTGAACCAGACGTGGATGATCGATAAATGCCATGCCAACTGAAAACAGCTCTTTGTTTGTTGTCCTAAAGGACAGTTGGGAGATTTCTCGTTTTCTTTTTTTTTTTATTGTTAAGCAAAATTGCAAATATGATTTTTCTTCTTTTTATGGGTTAAGTTTCATGCTTCTCAGAAGTTAGTCCAATTAGACTTCAGAAAGAATTAATTCAGCAATTGAGAAATGTTGTAGCATATTGAAATTTCAACTGACACTTACCCCTCTCACGAAATTACAGAATTACTGAAATGCTTTGTGGAGATGGAGATATGATTGCCTGATTGAATTTTTCGATTCCCCTTCAAACGTAAATACTGAGCAAGTTGAAAAGACAGAAGACATTCTGTTTTGAACGATGGGAGTATTTTACAAAAGTGTCATGGTGCAAAGGGACGGCATTCTCAATTGGGATGAGCGTTTTCCTGCACATTATTAGTGGTGTGTTTTTAAGCAAACCACATTATCAATCCCTTTTTAGGGATGACTTGAATCGTATATAACTTTGGGTGGAAAACACATAATTAGTAGTGTTTGTTTTAGCAAAGCACATTATTAATTCATTTTGAGGGATGACTTGAATGGTATAACTTTGGTTCATTTATGATGAAGAAGATGAGCTTTAAGGCCATCTCCAACCCACACCTCTATTTTACAGTTACACTATCTTTATTTTACAGTTAGATTTACAGTTTTCCACTATCCCTCTCCAACCCACAACTCTAAATTTCCCTCTACAATAGAATATTCCATTTTGATTCTCTTTACTATTCATATAATATTACATTTATCAATTATATTAATACATATTTTAAATATATATAATATATTTAATTTTTATATTTAAATTATTTAATTAAAAATAAAAATTGCTTTGTATTTAAAACAAAAAAAGAAAGAGAAAAAAAAGAAGAAGATAGCGGCATGAACAGTGCACCGCAAAAAATTGCGGTGCACTGTTGGGAATCGCCAAAATTGGCAATTCCGGCCACTATTTTTGCGGGCGCGTTGGAGCGCCCGCCATCTCCATTTTGCCCTCCAACGCCAAAAATGGCGTTGCGTTGGAGGTGGTCTAAGAGAATGATTTGGCTGCCCCGCTAAATATCTATGGAAAGAAAATCCCTGTTTTCCACCTCTAGTCCTCTATCTACCTAGCTTTTGCTAATAGTTATGGCTGCGTTTGGGAAAAGACGTTAGCAATTAGCGTTTAGCTTTTAAAATACATACTAAAAATAGTCTAAAATCCTATTTATAGTAAACACTAATTACAGTAACCACCAAATTTTAATCTCTAAACTCAGAACGCTCATCTCCCCCAACTTTTAACTTTCCAAACTCCAGACTCTAAACTTTAATTTAAAATTGCATTACCAAACACCATTATTCAAATTTGTTCCTATTTATTACCATTAATTTCAAACTCCAGACTTTAATCTCTAAACTCCAGACGCTGAATTCTAATTATTTCCCAAACATACCCTATTTCCTATTTGATCTAAAAAATCCAACTTGGAAACTGTATGTATCTACCCCAGAAAACCCTCTATCTCCAAGCCCCAAACTATAGTATAGGTTGGCCAAGCTTTGATGCCTCTACTCCCAACAAGTAGCCGGTTGGGATTGTGGAACTATTGATCGGATGATCCATGAATCCAACTAGTAGAATTATAAATGGATCGATTTTTTTTTTTTTATTTCCATTGGAGATTCACATTAGGAATAGATGGACTCTCAATAGGATTCATTTTACTGATGGGATTTATCACCACTTTAACTACCTTAGCGAGTTTATGCTGAAATTCTATTTTCGGTTGGTTATATGATCTTTCTTTTTTTGGATAACCATTGGTTATATGCTCGTTATTTTCTTAGCAGGAGGGAGATTTTATTACTTATTTATTATCTTAATTAGAGTGCTGTAATGAAGGACTTTGATAAATCAGTGAATTTGGTATTTTTGAGGGAAATTATTCAAATAAATTAACTTGCCTTGGGGATGGGATTTACCATAATAGTCAAGTCCCCCAAATCTCAACATATAAGTTGGGGCTTGATTTCTCATCTGGCCCCATATCCCGCCCCTTTATTTCTTTGTGTGGCATGGACTCCCACCACTTATTTACTAACTATAGAGACTGTATAAAAAAAAAAGGTAACTTGCCATATATTGGGCCTACATTGTGTGAGGCCCTAGACCCATTTCTTCTCGTCCTCCTCATTCTCATTTGTTGCCGGTCCCTACATCATTTCCCTTAACAAATTGGAAGGGTTTGGATTCATCACCCCATGAAAATGGAAGTGAGTGGAATGGTAGCCCGGATCAACTAACCTGATACCGTGGGGGTCCATACCGACCCGATGACAAACGATCCGGTCCTGTTAGGTGGAACACAAGGAATAATATTTTGAGCTATCCGAGAGAATTAATTGCGAAGAAAGCGGAAGTAATTGAGCTTATTAGAGATGAAAAGAATACAAGAAGGTCGCCGACTTTCCGCCGGAGCATCGCCGGAATCCTGCCCGGCGACGACGATCAAAGTTTGCTGTTGGCGGGCCAAGGAAAAAGACAACAAATTCATGGGGCTAGAAATTAAAAATATGTGGGCTAAATTAAGTAAAGGGATGCAACAAGCCCAATCCAAGAGCATTGGACAAGAAGGTCGCCGACTTTACGCTGGAGTTCCGCCAGAGCATCGCCGGAATCCTACCCGGCAATGACGATCAACGCTTGCTGTTGGCGGGCCCAGGAAAAAGACAACAAAGTCATTGGGCTAGAAATTAAAAGCATGTGGGCTAAATTAATTAAAGGGATGCAACAAGCCCAATCCAAGAGCATTGGACCACTACAGCTGCGGCCCAATCACCCCTCTTTGAGGATCCAGCCCACCCCATATGACTGGCCCAATCATCGAAGCCCATGAGGAGCCGACCCTTTCCCCTCAGCAGCCTATTGCCTCACTCGGCCCAACCGGAGCAACCCACTCTCTCCATCGTCTTCCATCTTCATTGCCGGCAGCCCGATTGCACGCCATCAGCCTTGCATACGATCATATGTGTCTATCGCCTACAGCTCCTTTGTCCGCACATGACCGAGGCATCCGTCCACCGCCCTCGACACTACCCGCAACACCTCGCCTACCCTTGCCTCCACCGCCCGCATCTACCTTCACATGACTGATAGCTCCTTTGCGGGTGATGCCTCTTTTGCATACGCCCGTATGCATCGACCGCCCTCACATCAACCGCCCGCATCTCCTTCGCCAGTCTCCGCACTCACCTCGCACCACTTCGGCGTTCTCTTGACAGCAGCCCCCGACCCTCTTCAGGAATACGATCGTATTACTCCATGCATACGATCGTATGATGTCAACCGCCCGCTGTTGCCATCTTCTCCTCGCCTCATCCAATGGCCACCCTTCCATCGCCCTCAATCCAACGGCCTTTAGTCCACCACACGCAGCCTCCACCGCACGTCCCCCTTGCTATTTCGTATGCTGCTGTTTAGTTTTGTTAGTTGAGCTTATCTTAGCTAATTAATAGATTAGTATTTCAATTAAGCTTTGTTAGTACTTTAATTATGTAATTAAGGTGCCATTAGGGCCCTAATATCTTGAGGCCTATAAATAGGTCATCTCTCTTATTTTGTAAGGTCACCCTTTGAATGAATATAATTTTAAACATTTGGAGAGTGCTTATATCTTGTTTGAAGGGTCACCCATAAATTTTCCCATGTTGGCAAATTCCTTTCAAGTATTGAGGAGTGCTTGATCGTATAGACATCTCTAGGATTATCGATTGAGGGATTCCATATCACATCTAGTGTGTTTGTGTTTCCAAAGTTGAGTTTTCCAAAGAGGTATTCTCATTATCCATGTCATGTTCTTCATTGTTCTTCATCCATGAATATGTATCTAATCCGATGGCATATTTTGGTACCAGAGCCTAGATTAGATCATATTCTTCCATATCATTCCATCATTAATCATCAAAAATCCAAAAATAGTTTTTGCCCTTATTATCTCATTTCGGTGTTACTGTTCCATTGGTATTCGTGCCTGAAATCTTGGTATTTTTTAAATCTGGAATCCTTGTGTTGAGTAGATGAATTTACATATGTGGATCATCCAATTTGGCCAAGAAATGAGTGAGGTATGACCATTTGAAGTTTTTGAGTGTTCTTGGGTGTTCTTCATCCCAAAACTCAAAAAGTTCACATACTTTGGTCTTTGATCCTCATATTTTCTTGTTTTGTGATAGTTTTCATCCATTTGAATCTCATTATGTGGATATTGCACCATTCCCCATTGCATTTGATCATGGTTTGCAAGATTGACTAAACTAGTGCCACATTTGCATCGATTTTTCACAATCTGAATTGAGGGGGTCATTTATACCATTTTTTGGTGTTAGCTTTCATTTGGAAGTTGTTTGGAGGCAATCCGAGTTCATTTGGGGGTCGAAATCTGAAAAACAAAATTATTGCCACAGTGTATCCGCGACTGACCCAACTTTGACTCTTCATTTAAGTTTGAAAATCTTAATCATTTTTGGCGATTCCTATATGAACAAAAATATTTTCAAGAATTTCAAGTGGGAATATGAATCAATCCGTTTGGCCAAGTATTGAGGGTGTTATGGTCATTTTTGTGAAAGGTGCCAAAATCTGGGCGAGGACACAAGGGCGCGTGAGGGTGCGTGAGGCCACCAAAAAAGGCTGATTCTTGTGCCCGAAGTTTCCCAACAAAATTATCTATCAAGGTCTGTGATGTGCGCTTGCATACGGTCTTATAGGAGGCGAAACACTACCATCTACCGCATGCAAGAGAGCTGCCAATTTCAGCAAAATCCTAAGTGTTAAGAAAGTGAGCTTTTGCCTTGTTTTTGACTGCCACCACCATCATACTTCATATTTCCATACCAAACACCATCCCATACATATATTTGAGTATTTACAATAAAGTGGATATATTGAACTGGCACAATTGTTCCTCTGATTAATTTTATGAACACCGAGTTGAAGTTCCGCCTGAGATAAAGGCATTGGAATTCCTCCTCGATAAAATTGTGAAATCTATCCATTGAAGCCACTTGATAACGGGTATTTTCTTGGGCAATATTTCCTCGTGAGCTCTCTCTTCATAATTTTGGTGGGAACTTTTCTTTCATTTTCCAAGTTTCGAATTTAGCCAAAAGTGAAGATTGGGTTTAAGTTGATTGCAATTGCACTACTCAGTTTTGCAAACCTACATCATTTTGCATTGCATATCATATACAAATTATGTGCGGTTATTTGATAGAGTCGAACTTTGCATTCTGATTCTTGCACTGTGCGTCTATTACTCTGTTTCTCTTACCATCTGTTGTTGGTTGATACAATTGAGCACGACTCGGCTTACTGGAACCAAACCAACTAGTTGAGAATTCGGACCATCAGAGAGAGATACCGTTGTGAGATTACTCTACATATTTCGGTTGATTTTTTTTCTAACCCATTATATATATATAAATATAGTTTTCTTGATCTAAAATGGTAGGCAGCAACAGCGAGGGCGTATCTGAGTTGACATCCATGTTGCAAGTATTACGTGTCAAAATTGATCGTCTTGGAGACTAGATAAAGGAAATAGAGATGGAAATTAAGGAAGTCAAATTGGAGATGAATGATAATGGCCAAAATTGTCCATTATTTCCAACCCATTTCCGTGTCTGAAACGGATATTTTGATCGTATTCCCATCTTATTTCAATGAGAAAGCAGTTGAATTCGACAGACTAATGCAAGTTTGTAAGAAAAATAAGCTGGTAATGAAAGACACAAAAATATGCAATTTTAATTGCATTTGTGTTAGAAAAATCCAAAAACATGAAAAAAGGAAAAAGAAAAGAAAAAGAAATGAAACGATGGGCAAAAGAATAAAATAGCCCACAAAAATCAAAAGATGGGAAAAAGAATGAAAAT
Organism: Hygrophila difformis; assembly: GCA_030278955.1. NCBI lineage: Eukaryota > Viridiplantae > Streptophyta > Magnoliopsida > Lamiales > Acanthaceae > Hygrophila > Hygrophila difformis. Next base: position 48,213,163 of record JAOANR010000001.1, on the reverse strand, counting down.
CCCACAAATTGAAATTTTGATTAAGTGTTGAAGATCAATTCGGTCTATACGCAATTCGACCTAAACCGAATTGCTTATTAGACCGAATTGCTGAAGAGAAGAAGAAAAAGAGAAGTGTTGAAGAAGGAAAGAGCAATCAATTCGGTCTGTGGCAATTCGGTCTAAACCGAATTGACCCCTAGACCGAATTGCACTTTGGAAAGAAGAAGACCCTGAGCAGATAAGAAAAGAAGGAGTTCGATATTATGCAATTCGGTCTAGATCGAATTGAGTGCATAGATCGAATTGCCTCAAAACAAGGAAGCCAATCAGGAGCCATCATGAATTCAACAAGGTCAATTCGGTCTACCCATAGACCGAATCACCACATTCCATGCTCAAGATCAAGAAGAAAGACCTCATTTCATCAATTTGGTCTAAACCGAACTGCTTGAGGAGACCGAACCACATTCGAAATTGCAGCTTTGAGCACGTGAGAAATGCATGGCACTGTGGATGGGACCTGATGGGCCTAGGGTTCTGAGAAGAAGTATAAAAGCTGACCTTCCTCAACACAAGAAAGGATCCGAACACTAACACTTGGACATTTGCTGGGAGACAAAAAGAAGGAGCAGAAGGTTCTCCACCCCTTAAGGGTTAGGTAGGTAGTTTAGTTAGTTAGTTTACTTTTCATGTTGTAGTGTAGTTTTAATGCTCTTGATCTTAGTTTATTTTTATAGAAGCTTGTCACTACCTTTAGTGTAGCAATTACCATAAACTTTAAATGCTTTGTAGTTATAATGAACCCTACCTTCAAGCTAATGATGGTTTTAGGGTTATTTATTGCTTTCAAGTGTCAATACAAGAAAAAAAATCCAGAAATGGGTTTTTATTTCAAGCGTTGGGCACTTATTTAATGCTTTCTTTAACAATAAATGTTAGAATGTTTGTTTGTTTCAACTAGATTACATTTATTATGTCCTAGTTGACCTACATTCTCAATAAATGCATGTTTAGTGGGTTTTTGGCTTGTTCTTATACCTTAGTGATTCAAATGAGTGTTCTTAGGTTTTAGATGATTTTAGGGCTATTGGGATTTATTTTTAAGTTTATTCTGTTGCTATTGTGCTCTCTTTATGTTAGCTTAGTGCCGCCTTAGATAATGTAGGTGTTCTTATTTTTATGCATGTGTTCTTATTATTCTTAGATGTTTAGGTCTTTGATCTTTGATTGCTTGTTTGTAGAATTAAGGTTTGTTTCATGCGAATACCTGCTAGCCACATAACCTATTATTGTCTATTTTCCTTAAAACACTCATTAGTGTGGCTGTGAGATGACACAGATGTGAAATGGAGGATTTGGTAAATCTTATCCATCATGAACCACACAGTGTAAACCGAACCTGTACTTGTGAGCTCCAAATATCTTTTATGTGAGAAAATACATGCAATTCGATTTGAGGCAATTCGGTCTAAACCGAATTGCCCATGATAATGGAATTGCATGGCAAATATATTTGTTGAATGCCTTATCTAAAATCTATATGCAATTCGGTCTAGGCAATGCGGTTTAGGGTTTAGGGTTTAGGGTTTAGGGTTTCTAAACCGAATTGCCCATGAGACCGAATTACATAGCAAAAATTGTTCTCATATGGTGCACAAGCAATTCGGTCTGTGCGAATTCGGTTTAGACCGAATTCCTATCACAGATCGAATTGACCTTGTACACCATATTGTATGCATTCCATCCCTTCATGCCTTAGTTTATTTTATGTTTACCAATTCGAATTGCCAATTCGGTCTAGACCGAATTCAATTGGTAATTCGAATTACCCTCTTTTTGGGGTAAATGCCTTAGCCAAATTTGAGTGAAGTAATGACTTCATCAATTCGAATTGTCCAATTTGGTTTAGACCGAATTGCTTTGACAATTCGAATTAGAGGATGTTTCATGACTTTACAAGGATTAATTGGGTATGGTGTTACTTCATATCTCATGCATCCTCAATTCGGTCTCTTTTGCATTTTGCCCAATAGACCGAGTTGCTTTCTTCCTTCTATTTTTAAAACTCCAAAAAAAATATTTTATTTCTTGAGTTGTGTAAGTTGCATGGGTGTAGTGGGCTTAGGCCCATCACATCTAATTTTTACCCATTACACATCTCAGCCCATTAGTGTCTATTTATTGTGTGATTAACACTCACACAATACCAAAAACATTTTCTTAATTTTATTTATTTTCTCTTTCATTGTGTGTATGAACAACTAGTAAGAAATATATCAGACTAATGTTGGCGGGTATTCCCACACGGATAACTAGCTCGTATTCTGAATATTAATTACTAGTTGTTATTTTGCATGGTCCGGATAGTGGTCGGTGGAAGCCTTGGCGGTTCGTCCATCCGGGATTATGAAAGCTGCTCAGCTGACTCATATCCAGATACAGTTTCCTTTTCTTTATCTTAATTTCTAACCTGAATCTAGAGTTGTAGTAATGATAGATGATATATGCCAATGTTATCTAATAATTATTACAGTAATAGAACATGTGGGTTTTCATCCAGATTTACAGATAGTGAAGTCTAAGATGACGGCGGCAACCGTTGTTTAAAGTCTTCCGCTGTCTAAAATCATCTCACCTTAATAATTAGGTTAACTGGACCACAGATAACTACAATCCAATTAACCCTAATTATTTTTTCATCTCTTTAGCCATTTTCTTCTTATCTCAGGCTAATCCATCTTTGTGTATCAAATTCTGTCTACCCCCACTCTATATTTTGGGGTATTTTATTTTACTTCTCATATACATGTATGCATGATATTATTATGTAGATATTGTGGTTTGCTATATTTTGGAGATCCTTCTCCTTGGACACAGAAGTCTTGATTTAAATCAGGTGTTACATAATAAATTTCCAACAAAAATCACTTTAAGAAAATCCAGATCTGAGTAAGGGATAAATTCGACAGTTATGACTAACTCATATTCTACTGGGGGTTGATTTTGAGAACTTAGAAGCAGAGTTAGCGATTAGGTCTCACCTAGACTGAAAGGATCTGTGTTTTAATTGAGAGTTTAGTACCTGTTTAGGGAAGGATTTTCAACATCTATTTGTTTCTCAAAATTACTGTGTGTTTGAAACCTTTTATTAAGTATTGCATCGAATCAGTGTCCACTTGGAGTCGGATAAGATGTGATAAATAATATTAGAGGAACAACATATAGGCCTTGGTTAATTTCTAAGGTAGGGATTGAGTATTCTTTCAACTACTATCTTCTCCCGCCAAAGCCTAAAATTGAGTCTCGAGTGAGTACATTCAGAATAGATCTTCATAGGTCTGTTCCACTCATGTTTGTATCTCGTAACTAACCGGATGTTATAAGCCATGTGGCTTACTGATATTTGGGAAGTTCTAAATCTGCATCTGGTCACCAAGACTAGGGGCTCTTTTATACTAACGGAATGTGATGATCTTTTAAGACTTCCGAGTGATAGGTTTTAAATGTTTTCTTTACTGCTTTCTTTATCGCTTTCTTTAAAACGCTTTCATAGAGGTCACTCGGAAGAATTAGAGGTTGGCCGCCGGTTGAAAGGTTTAAGAGTTATGGATTAGCTCGGGATTAGGTTTGGACTTTGGGTGTGACAAGGGGGATGACAGGAGTACTTGGCATATCAACTAATGATTTGTCAGGTGTTGCTTGTCCACCACAGATAAATAATATACCTCAGCAGTGCATTGCAAGGGTAGTTATGTGTCTGTGGTATCTTAGAATTTGTTGTCTTAAGAGCATGTAAATTCTCACTGTAAGTACCTGTCTGTTAAAGGGAACACGGTGTAGAAAGCATGAGAGTTAGCTAACTGACGAACTACCCCAAACAAAGATCTGTGTATTAAAATGGAAGTTTACTTATGTTTCATCTGAATCTTGTCCAATCTTTATTGTTTCCCCCCTGTCCCTTCTGTCACATTTTAAATCTGCTTTCATAGAATACTTTTATTCGCTTTCTTAGCATAATTCTTATGGCTTTCTTGGAATAGATTTAATATGCTTTGTAGAATAATTTTTACTGCTTTCATAATCTAGTTTAATTTATTGTCAAGTAGTTGTTAGAAACCATTGCAAAACTTGAATCGAGTAACCGAGTGGAAAATCTTAGTAAACGACGTGGGCCCTGCTTCTATCGCACATCCTCCAGTGAACGATCCGGTCTTACTATAAATTACTGCAATTTTTGACACCGTGCGCTTTCGGGGGCACAGTTTCTTAACACGAGTAATAAAAACGTGACAACCTATAATATATCCCTAATTCCAACTCCATCTTCATAATTTGGTTTCATTAAATAAAATTAAACTGGGATTACTATTTTTCAGAAAATACTCATATAGTGGGAACTTGTCAAAAGTTTCATGGCAAGGAACTTCATGATATGAAATTGTGAAAAGTTTCATGCCGCCTTTGCCGGGGACCTTCAGTGTGGCAGACAGATGTAATAAATGATACTATATTAAGCTTTGAGCGCTGATGTCTGTCAAGATTGAACTATCTACCCCGGCTGCACCATGAAATTTGTCAAAAGTTTCATGCCAGGGAGTTCCACAGCGCCATTTGAAATCAAAGTTTCCCACATGAGTAACGAAAAGTGAAATATATCCTTAAACCCCTTTCCCACGAATCATAACTCTTTTCATTTAATAAATTCGAACTTGATATATTTTAGAAAATACTCGTGTTAATGAAACTTGTCAAAAGTTTCATGGCGCCGTTGCCGGGGAGGATGCAACGCCGTTTATTAAGAGAACTACACTCCTGATTTACTCATAAATAGTTTTTGTATATATTCTTGAACCATTACTAACCTGGGGGTTGTGCAGGTGCTGTCTAATCTTGATACAAACTGCTTATGCAAAGGAGAAAGGCCGCATTGCCTGAGCTACCGTTCGATCTAGAAATAGAAAGGACCGCTCGCCAACTGAGGGCGCAAGCCAGACGAAGGAAATAGCAAGAAGCCCGGACTCGTACCTCACCCGAAACCACAAGCAGCGAAATATCTGATATGGCAGAGAACCAGGACATTCCCCCGATCTTACCACTAGACCAACAACCCAATAATCCTGGTAATGGAGCTGATGGGGGTATGGTAGAACACTCGAATCGTGCCAACGAGGAGGAAAATCTACCTAATCCAAATCAGCAACAGTATCAGCAATTCCACCAACAACCACCACCCCCTAACCAATATAACCAACAAAACCAAAATATACCAAACCAGCAATACCAGAATCAAGCCTTCAATCAGGACCAGTTCCAAAACAACCCTCATGATCCCGATAATATTTTTCAACAGAATCCCAACTACCACCAGCAGTATCAAAACCAAGCAGAGCAAGGAAATCAACAGCAGCAAGCAGCAGCTGATTTTATGCAGCCTATCGTAGAGCCCTACCTGGATAGGCCTGGGAGAGCACAATTTCCTGCACACAATTTTGAGCTCAAACCGGCACTCATCAACTTGGTGCAAAACAACCAATTTTGCGGTGCAAATCATGAGGATCCCCATGATCATCTCCAAACCTTCCTGGAGCTCTGCGACACAATAAAAAATCAGGGAGTTTCACCTGATGCTATAAGACTAATGTTGTTTCCCTTTTCTTTGTTTAGTGGTGCCAGGGATTGGTATAAATCATTGCCCATAAATCAGATGAGCACCTGGGCAGATTTGGTGAGGAGTTTTCTGTTAAAGTACTTTCCTGAATCTAAGATAGATGAGGGACGAGAGAAAATTGGAGAGTTCAAGATGAAGCCGGACGAGTCATTGTATGACGCAAAGGAGAGGTTCTCCAGCCTCTTGAGGCGATGCCCCCAACACGGATATCAACCGTGGGAGCAACTGAGGAAATTCTATGGAGGACTCACCCATCCATGGAGAATGATGTTGGACGCTGCAGGCGGAAGACATTTACTCCATTTGCCCATGGATCAAGCCTGGGAAAAGATTGAGACAATGTCTGTCAATAGATCTGTATTGAACAGCAGTGACAAGAAGGTGGACCCTCCTAGAAAAGTTTTTGCTGTAAGTGAAGGAAAAATGGATTTCGAAAAATTGCAGGAACAGGTAGCTGCGATACAGCTAGGACAGGAGAAAGGAAAGGGAGCAGGTACTTCTCAGGCAGGATCCTCATCTAGCCAAGTGCAAGCATAGCAGCCGGGAGCAATTTGTGGGCTATGTTAGGGACCACATCCAACTGACACATGCCAACAATTAGCTACCGAAAGCTGCAATTACGCAGGGAACTACCAAAACCGCCACCCCAACCTCTCCTATTCCAACAACAATGCACTCAATGCGCATTTGTTGACACAGCCAAACCAGCCTAACCAGTTCGCAAGCTAAAACCCTCAGCAGAACCTCAGGCCTCAGAACCAAGGATTCGTTCAGCAGAGAGTTCAGAACTTTCAAACCCATATCCAACAGAGGCCCAACCAAAACCAAGGCTAGAATTTCCAAAACTTCCAAGCCCAACCTGATCAGAATCAGCAATACAACCAAAAGCCACCATCTCGCCTGGAGAATTTGATGACTGAGTTTATTTCCAACCAAAGGGAGATAAACCAGCAGTTGCAGTCATCAATCAAAAATGTGGAGACGCTGGTCACCCAATTGGCTAAGGAATTGCAGAACAGAGGGAAAGGAACACTGCCGAGCAGCACTGAAGCCAACCCGCAATGCAAGGCAATCACATTGCGGGGAGGCAAGACTCTGAAGGGAAATGTTGGATCTGCAAAGAAGAAAGCTATAAAAGTAAAGGTTTCATTGGAGGTGGAAAAGGAAAAGGAAAAGGTTGAAGGAGATGAAAGTGTTGAGCTGGTAAAGGATAAATCAAACACAGCGAACCCGCAGGCTGAAGCTGCAAATGAAGCTGAAAAGGGTATGGGTGAAGGTACAACTTCCTTCTCTTTACCACAAAAAATTGATAATAATAAGTACATGCCAAGGGTGCCGTACCCTGCACGTCTTAAACATAAGGAACATGACCTTAAATTCAAAAAATTTCTAGAACGGTTAAAGTCTGTAGAGATAACCATTTTCCTCGTGGAAATGATTTCAGAAATGCCCACCTATGCTAAGTTCTTGAAAGAATTGATTTCAGGAAAAAGGCAGGTAGAGCAGGAGGAGGTGATCATTCTCAACAGCACATGCAGTGCCATAATCCAGAGGAAGCTACCCGAAAAGAAAGAGGACCCTGGATGTTGCACGCTACCAGTACAGATTGGAAAGGCCAAAGTGAGCATGGGGTTATGTGATCTAGGATCCAACATCAACGTGATGCCTCTAGCCATGGCAATTCGCCTAAGGCTCGGAGAGATTGAACTGGTCAAGATGAAACTGCAACTGGCAGACAGATCAATCACTAAGCCCGTAGGAATCCTCAAGGATGTGGTAGTCAAAACCGGCCAAGTTCTTTTCCCGGTTGACTTCATCATCCTTGACATTGAAGAGGACTCTGAAATGCCGCTTATTTTGGGACGCTCGTTTCTGGCCATTGGCGGTGCACTAATTGATGCCACATCTGGAAGAGTCACATTGAGGGTAGATAATCGAGAAATCTCTTTTGACATGGAGGAGCTGCAGAAGTTCCCGAATGAGGGATCTTGTTCCATGTTTGATGTAATAGAAAGTAGGTGTGAGGACGAGAGCATAGACTCTATGACTGTGATGACGGACAAAGTTTCAAAACAGGTACTGACGCCTGGAGGTGCTGAGCAACAAAGAAGCTGCAACGCTATTCACTTCGAAGACCCTATCACTGGGGATCTTGAAGAGTTCGACGGTGTTGAATTCACTCCGGAGGAGGAAGAGAGCACCACGGAAGAGGAAGTGGACCCTGTACTGACACAGGGTCCTGAAGGTAAATCTGATCTTTCACCCCCAACCATTTCTCGCAAATTACTACCTTCCGTTGAATGTCCGCCAGAGCTTGAACTTAAAATACTTCCTGATCATCTTAAGTACGTTTTTCTCGCTGAACATAAAAGATTATCGGTAATTGTGTCAGCCAAGCTGACACAAGAACAAGAAAAAGCTCTGGTAGACATTGTAAAGAAATATGTACATGCAATTGGATGGACCATTTCTGATATAAAAGGAATAAGCCCCTCTGTTTGCATGCACATAATTTTAATGGAAGAGGAGTACAAGCCCTCTAGGCAACCACAAAGGCGTCTGAACCCCCATATGCAAGAAGTGGTAAGGAAAGAAGTTATCAAACTCTTAGATGTTGGTATCATCTATCCTATATCTGACAGCAAATGGGTTAGCCCAGTGCAGGTAGTACCTAAGCATGGGGGAATGTGCATAACGACTAATGAGCAAGGAGAAGAAGTGGCGACACGTCCAGTAACCGGTTGGAGAGTCTGCATCGACTACCGGAAGCTTAACACCGCTACGCGGAAGGATCATTTTCCCTTGCCATTCATTGATCAGATGCTGGAGAGGTTGGCCGGGAGGGAGTACTACTGCTTTTTGGATGGGTACTCTGGTTACAATCAGATTGTAATAGCTAGTGAAGATCATGATAAGACCACTTTCACGTGCCCATATGGAACTTTTGCGTACAGGCGCATGCCTTTTGGACTTTGCAATGCGCCTGCCACTTTTCAGCGATGCATGATGTCTATTTTCTCAGAATTTATCGAAAAATGCATTGAAGTTTTCATGGATGACTTCTCTGTGTATTGAGATACTTTTGATGAATGTTTGACAAATCTTGCAAAAATTTTAAAAAGATGCGAGGACACTAACCTAGTTTTAAACTGGGAAAAGTGCCATTTCATGGTCACCGAAGGAATAGTGTTGGGTCATCGCATCTCGCGCGCAGGCATCGAAGTCGATAGGGCCAAAGTCTCAGTCATATCCAACCTTCCTTTACAAAACTCAATAAAAGCAGTTAGGAGTTTCTTAGGGCATGCCGGTTTTTACCGGAGATTCATTAAAGACTTTTCTAAAATTGCGAAGCCGCTCACTAATTTGCTTTGTAAAGAAAATTCTTTCGTAATAAGTGAAGCGTGTGTTCAAGCCTTTGACACGCTCAAGAAGATGTTGATTTCTGCTCCAATAGTGCAACCACCCGATTGGTCAATGCCTTTCGAGGTCATGTGCGATGCAAGTGATCTCGTCGTGGGTGCAGTTCTTGGGCAACATAAGGAAGGAAGGCACTGCGTGATTCATTACGCTAGCCATGCCCTGACTGAAGCCCAAGTCAATTACACCACCACGGAGAAAGAGATGTATGCTGTGGTTTTTGCGTTTGATAAATTCAGACAATACCTCATTGGTACGAAAACCATAGTATACACCGATCACTCTGCACTGAGATACTTGTTCAGCAAACAAGACGCCAAACCTCGATTAATCAGGTGGGTATACTTTTGTTGCAAGAATTTGACATCATAATAAAAGATAGAAAGGGCAGAGACAATGGTGCTGCTGACCATTTATCTCGAATAGAAAATGATAAAAATGAGATAGCCGTCAATGAAAATTTTCCGGATGAGCAACTGTTTGCCTTGCACCTTCATGATCAAGCTTGTCCATGGTTTTCCGACATTGCTAAATTTTTAGCATGTGGAATAAGCCCACCATTCCAGAGCAAGAAACAGAAAGCAAGGTTCAACCAAGATGTAGTTAACTACTTCTGGGAAGATCCTTACCTCTTTAAGCATTGTGCAGATTCGATTATTAGACGATGTGTAACTGAGCATGAGGCTTATCAAATCGCTAAAAAATGTCATGAATCGGAATATGGAGGTCACCATGGCCCCACTCGAACAGCTCACAAGATGCTCGAGTGTGGTTTCTATTGGCCCACCATTTACGAGGATTGCAAGGCGTTTGTTAAGGCTTGCGACAGATGCCAAAGATCAGGGAATATCTCCAAGAGGGATGAAATGCCGCAAAAAGGAATTCTCATCCTTGAGATTTTCGATGTATGGGGTATTGACTTCATGGGACCATTCCCGACATCTGATGGGAATCACTACATCTTGGTAGTTGTCGATTACGTGTCCAAGTGGGTCGAGGCGGTTTCGCTGCCAACCAACGATGGTCACCAGGTCATCAAATTTTTGAAAAATAACATTTTCAATAGATTTGGTGTACCTAGGTTAATCATATCTGATGGAGGAACCCACTTTGTCAACAAAGCTTTTGCAAATCTCATGAGCAGAAGTGGGATTCTCCACAAGATCGGCACGCCTTATCATGCCCAAACCAGTGGCCAAGTCGAGGTATCTAACCGCGAAATCAAACACATACTCGAGGCCACTGTGGGGGTAACCCGCAAAGACTGGTCACGTAAACTCAATGATGCTCTATGGGCATACCGCACTGCATTCAAGACTCCCATTGGGATGTCCCCATACAGGCTTGTCTTTGGAAAAGCCTGTCATTTGCCTGTAGAACTAGAGCACAAGGCTTACTGAGCCGTAAAAATGCTTAATTTTGACCCACGAGTTGCTCAGAGTAAGCGCATGTTGGACCTCAATGAAATTGAGGAAATACGTGCGCAAGCTTATGAAAGCTCGAGGATTTACAAAGAGCGTACCCAGAAGTTACACGATCGTCGTATAAAGTCTAAACACTTCTATGTTGGCCAAAATGTCTTGTTATTCAATTCTAGGTTAAAGTTGTTCCCCGGAAAGCTTAAATCCAGATGGGAAGGGCCATACGAAGTGGTGCACGTGTTTGAAAGTGGAGCTGTCAGGATTCGAACTGACAAAGGAGAGCTGGTGGTGAATGGACACAGATTGAAGGAGTATCTAGGACAGTTCGACTCCGAAAAAGAAGTCCAAATGACATCAGAGCCGGCCTATGCTCATTAAATATATATATATATATCTATATAATTATTTATTACATATCTATTCTCCTCGAACGATAAGTATCCAAAAATCAACTAAACATTTAGAGTACTAAGACTCTAAATGTGAGGATGTTGATCTTTGGAGAAAATTTAATAATTTTCTTATGTTTGCCTTGCAGGAATTCATGGAACCAACAAAAATAAAGATAAAACTCTAAAATCCAGGTTCCCGGTTGGATTAATACTACATTTAATGGAAAGTAATTTTGGAATTTAGAGAAATTTAAAATCCGGAATAACTCCATAAAATGAGGGTGTTAGTCCAACCTAATTTATGCAAGCATTTTATAATAGAGTAATACTTCTGTTTAAATGTGTGTTTTCGGTATGCTTTTTCTTAAGAAAATCCATAATTTCAGAAAATGGTAAAATTTTCAAAATTTTTCTAAGTGTTGAATGCGAACTGTTGTATATCTCAAATCAATTCGGTCTACATCGAATTGTTTGAAACAGAGCGCATTCGAGGTGTGCCTTGAAAATTTTAACCAAATTCGATCTCCAAGCAAATTCGGTCTAGACCGAATTGGCCTAAGAGACCGAATTGGCTTCCCAAGACACATGCTCCATCCTTGTGTAAATTTGGCCATGTAGCAATTTGGTCTATAGCAATTCGGTCTAGACCGAATTGATTTTGAATAGATCGAATTGATCTACAAAAGGCATTTTGATTCCTTAGTTTTATTCTTGCAAGTGAGCAATTCGATCTATAAGGCAATTCGGTCTAGACCGAATTGCCTATATAAACCGAATTGCCTCACAAAAGAATATCCCCTTTTATTTTCCCGAGTACCCAAATTCGGTCTTCTTGCTGTAATTCGGTCTCTAGACCAATTCGGTCTAGACCGAATTGACTTCAAAAGTCCACATTACAGTAAGTGTTTGTTTGTTTGTTTTTCCTCTCAATTCGGTCTCCATGCCAATTCGGTCTAGACCGAATTGGCCTAAGAGACCGAATCCCTCACAAACAATTGGAGACCACACCAATTCGGTCTAGACCGAATTGATGGTTCGGTCTCCAATAGACCGAATTACCCCATATCCCTCACCCTATATATTTCTTTTTCCCCCTCTTTTCCCTCACTTTCACTCTCCACACTTAGAACATTCCCCGATTCCCTCCATTCGCGAACCCTTCTTCCTCGCGAAACCAGAGCTCGAACCAGTACCTTACCCCGTTCGAATCCGTCCCAAGCTTTCAAAAATGGCGTCTTCTTCGTCTAATTCTACTGAGAGTGTCGGGTAAGTGTCCTGTTTTCGATTTCGCACTCGCATTCTTGCGATTTCAGTTTTGGTTTTTCTTCGTTTTTGCGAAATCGTTAATGGGGAGGGGAATGAGGCCTGTTTTCGTGTTGAGCGTGGTCGGGAAATGGTCGGAATGAGTTGGGTGTGGTCGGAATAGGCTATAACAGAGTAGTCCGAACTAGGGCTTTTTCTTGCTTAAGATCGAACTGCCATTGTTGTTGTTCGAGTTTTCTGTGGTTTAGGGATGCTTCTATTTTTGAAAAGTTTGGGCTTCAAAACCCATAAAAATCTGATCTTTGCTGTTATTGTAAATATTTGTTGCCATTATTTTTTATTATGCATATCCTGTGTTGTTTGGTTGTACTTTGAAAATATGAAAATGGGGTAAGACAGTGGGTTATTTTTCCCCTTCAACCACTGTGTTATTTTGTTTACTAGATACTTGATAATGTCGTTGGATATACATATTGAAGATATTGCTGAATCTGTGCTTTTGAGCATGATTTATTGGCAAAATTTTGCATGATACTGGTGTGAATGGACTATCCTCGTGTGTTGTTTTGTGGTTTGCATGAACTGTATTATGCATCCCTCTTAATAAATGCTCATGTGGGGTACCTGTTACCACCACTTGCAAACTCAACTGAAAAAGTTGATGTTTGCATACACTGGAAACATGGTATTACAAAGGAAACCATGCCAAAATTTTTCCCGACAAGTATTTTCCAAACACTATTGGCATAGCACGTTTGTCTAAAAAGACAATAGTTGGCAGAATTTTGTTTTTACTCAAATGGTTCACATGTTTATTATTGGGATATGTGGGAAATAAACAAGGGTAGCAACTTTGCTCACCCATTAATACCCATTTCCCAAAACAAAAACTCAAACGGGGGACCACTCACACACTCAACTCATTAAATAAACAAGTCAACACTTTCCATAAAATTCAAAAATAACCTTTTTGCATGTGTATGTTTGTTTCTATTTTCATTCATTTTTTTTTCTCTTAGTCCATCACATTGCCCTAGTAATTGCATAACTCTTCTTATGTATTGAATTCTTCATTATTAAAAATCCATCTTCCCTTTTCATATGCTTTTGATTACTCTTATAGTGATAAAAAAAACATACACTTTTCTTTTGTAGGCTCAATAGCCTATAAAAATCTTTCTTTTAGTCCTTTGACCATTCAAAAATCTTTAGACTATTTTTAGTCTAAGAAAAATTGGTAAGGGTCCAAGACCCTTACTTCTCTTATTTCCTTTACTTTTTAGTTGCAATAACAGTTAGATTCTATAATCTAACTCCCTGTCTTAATATGTGGTATAACTCAATAAATTCAAGTGAAACCAATCAACTCACATTTAGAGCACAGCTCAAAATGTGAGGATGTTGATTTTTCAACTTGAATATTTTTATCAAAAACTTGTTAAAAATAGTTTCAATTTCTCTTCTCAGGGACAAATACGTGATAACCTCCATAATGGGCCTTCCAACGACCACTCCAGACCTCGCCTTTTTGGAAACCGAAAGGCTGAAAAGGGAAATCGAGGAAAATAGAAAGGCCATCAGGGATGAATTCCATTTAAACATGGACCACCAGATCGAATGGAGATTTGAAATGAAAGATCACTGGTGGAGAGATATTCCAGAAGATGAGAGAAACCTTAAGGCTACAGGGCTTGAAAGAGACCTCTGCCAGCACATGTGGAACTTCTGGAATAACGAATTTGACCAGGCAAGATATGACCTGAGATTCGACGATCCTAGAGTTCATTACGAGAGAATGGTTTGGAGGATGATTCAGCACAAGGCCTGGTGGAATCGAATGCTTGAACAACACCTCAGGGATAAGAAAGTAGCAGCCTTCGAGCCAATCCCCATTCAACCAGCCATCACAAGAGAAACCAAGAGTCATTTTGCCAGACAAAATCCTCCAGTACAAAAAGTGGCGGTATTCGGAATATTCTACATGCCAGACGCTTTCCCATTCCTATACAAGAAAGAACTATTTGACAATGGGACCGTTTGCGGACCGAAAGAGCAACTGTGGCTCACAAAGCACGCCAAGGCACGCCACATTGAGATGGCATACAACTTTTGGGAGTCCCTTCAACCTGTGCTGAATTATGGAGCAGCCCACCACACTCCGATGCTGGACTCAATAATAGAAAAGACAAAAGCAATACGGAAGCTGTGGGAGGAATACATGAAGGCATGGGGGAGCTGGGAGAAGGACATCAGAAAGTCTGTGCTGAATCCAGGGGTGGTGATACCCCCGGGAAATGAGGAAATCATTCCAACGTTTCTACCAACAAGATTCCCGGTGGTTGAGCCCAAAGAAGTCACAATGGCCGGAATGCCTAGCTTTGCGCTAATGAGAGCCGAGTGCACAGCGATGTTCCGAACCAGAAACTGGGACAGGATGGGCAGAAAGAAAAAGCAGATACCACTGATGAGCCAGACCAAGTGCCTGGACTACTTGAACATCCCACCGGTCCGGGACTTGTCAGGGCTAAACGAGAAGGAGGCAGACATCATAGACACCCTCTATGCAGACATGAAGGCTAGGTTCTTCGACCTACTGCGAGAAATGGACAGGGAAGCCCTGAGGTACTGCTAAGAAAACAAAGTGCGATTACGTTATAACACGGGGTTCCAATGAGTCTTGGGTAGATATTTCACAGCTAAATGGACTACCCAGCTTACAGCAATGACCGAGCCCAATTTCATAGAGAAATATCTGAAAACCAAGGGGCCAGAGTTGGGGCTGTGGACCGAAGCTGATGACAAGATGATCGATAATTATGTGGACCCGACGTCCGAACCCCACCAGTTAACCGAATCGGAGCCCCTCCAAACTGAATCTGCGCCAGAGCCGTCAAAGAAAAAGAGGAAACTGATAAAACTGGCTTAGAAAGAAAAGGCTGGAAGACCTACTGAGCTTCAAATCAAAATTCAAGAACCTCCCAGTCAGCCCAGGACTCTTCCACTGGTTCCCAAATTTGATGGCAAGCCCTCCAAGCCAAAGAACAAAGGCAAGAAACACGCCGTTGAGCTATCTAAGAAAGAACAACAGCGTCAAGCCCAAGAACAACCCGATGCGGAAACGGCAAAGAAGGCCCAAGAAGAGGCTGATGCTGAATTAGCAAAGGAAGTCCAGGAGGAAGCTGAGATAGATAGGGCCGAAGAGAAAAGAATCGCTGAGTATGAGGCCCGAAAACTCGAAAGAGAAAGGCGGGAGAAGGAGAATGCCGATGTAGAAATGGCCAAAGAAACAGAAGAATGGAGACAGCAGCGAGAAGCAGAAAGGGCCGAGCGAAACAGACTTTGGAAGGAAGAGATGGCCAAGAAAGCTGAGGAAGAGGCTAAGAAGGCTGAAATGGAGGAGAACATTAGAAAAGCCCGGGAAGAGGAAGAGAATAGAAAAGGCTGCTGAGAAAATTCAAGCCGAGTTAGAGAAGAAGCAGACGAAAGAGACCACAAAAGAGGCCGATGTTGGGGACGATGATTGTCAAATAATCAGCGGAACCAACATCGTACCTGTTAAAGTAAAAGAAGAGCCGGCTGAATGGGCTAAGGATCAAAAGCAACAGCAGAAGGAGATAGTTGCTAGGAGGAGTGGGAGTGGAAAGAAAATGGACAAGATCATTGAAGGACTCAAACCCACAGAGGAGATAGAGGAAATGGTGCATGAGGGGAACGAGCGTTACGAACAATTGAAGGAAAAGACTGCGGAACTTTTAGTAAGTTTGGACCAAGTTGCTGCAAATGCATTGGCTGCAACTGCTGCCCAACCTCAATCCACTGCACCTGACGAGAATATGAAGGAGTTGGAATACTCGCACGCTGAAGCAGATCCGCAAGTCGAGCCAACCCAAGGAGAAGTAGTGATGAACGAGGGCAGCGGCGGCAGCACTCAAGCAGAATTGGAGACCATTGATGACCTATTCAAGGACAAGACGTATCAACAAATTCTCCAAGGGGATTTTGGCATCACTGGAGATCAAGGAGATAATATGGTAGAACAACTGGGAGAATTAAACACAGGGAGGGATGAGGAGGTACCTCAAAAAGAATATCAACATGTTGTTGATCCTGTCCTTTCCGATGATTTTCTCAAAGCTGTACTTCATGGATTTCCTTGTATTCGTATGAACAGGGAATATCTCAAGGAGGCGAGCAGACGGAACATGAACAACAACCTGAAGGACAGCCGCGGGCAGATATGCAGGCTGAAACAGAGCACCAAGTAGAGGGTGAACATCACGAACCACATGAATAGATGGAAGAGAAATCGGATTCGGATTGGGAACAGGCGCACCCTCAGGAAACCCAAGAATCAACGGGGTCAGTCCGATCCGCTGGGTATTGGGTGACCTCTACCTCAAAGGGGCGCTTGGGGGTTTCCACAAAGAAATGCAAAAGGTTCCCTATTAAGGACGATGCAGATATAATGAGGAGGTTCAATGGGAACGAGCAGAATGCGGGGCGTTATATGGCGTTAGGCGAGTTGTTCGTACCCGATAAAGGATTCAGTCCAGAGATGGTGAATCATCCTATGCTGGTCTTTCTACAACAAAACCATGGATGGACTGAATTCCTTACGCACCATGCTGAACAGGGGATAGCAGAGGTTGTTCGGGAATTCTACTGCAACATCAACGTCGCCCAAAAGAAGAGTTGGGTGCGCGGAATCGATGTAGATATATCTGGAGAGTACCTGAACAGATTCCTCAATACACCCAACTGGGGATCAGAATTCTCGACAACTGAGCATTTTGAGAAGGGAGCATGCAAGGCAGTTGAGAGGCCATATTATGACAACATCACAAGATCCCTCACTGCCGAGAGCTACACTGGCGAATTCTCTTTCAAAGCCAAGCACCTGAAGCTGGAGTTCCAACCCTCATATGATTTCTACATGTCGAAAATCAGGCCCAACCCTCACGCACATGAGACATCTGGTCGAATGCTGAAGGGTTTCGCTAAGCTATGGCATGGACTGAAGATCAACGTAGGGGAACATATCTTCCATGTCATGACTTCAAGGACCTCCGGCAGGGCAGCTGCTCTCTGCTATCCAAACCTCATTAGAAGAATCTGCGAAGCCCAAGGAGTAGATCTATCTGTTTTCTCAGGGAGCGACACCATTGATATGAGTCGCCCAATTCCAGTTGCAAAAACGCGGGTAACTGATCCGGTTGTATATGCTATGCCAGATGAATCAGATGCCCAATCCAGATACACTCCTGGACAACCAGCTAAGCGCAAGTCACGTAAGAAGGAGGCCCGTACTGAAGTGGTGCCTCCAACAAAAGAAGCTGGAGTCCCCTCAATTGGACCTGCTGCAGAGGAATACCCTCAAGGTGATGCTCCCACTCCGAGTCATCCTGGAACTGATATCTCCACCCCAAGTCAATCACAAAGACATCCAGTCCGACCCTCTCGCAGAAGCCCGACTGTGTCTCAGTATCCAGCTGATTCTCAAACTCTAGAAGCAGTGAGCAAAATGGGAGAGTCAATGATGCAGAGTGTCAGATCTTTGGCTGATGTCATTGTTTCGACTCAAGAGAAGCAAATGCAGAAAGAGGAAGAGTTTAGGCTAAGAATGCTTGCGAGAGAAGAGGAGTTCAGAAAGGAAGCGGCAAGGCAGCATCAGGAAAGAATTGAGAGCGAAGAAAAGACAAGAAAAATGTTCGAGATGATGTTCACCAAGCAGACCGACATGATGCAGACCGTACTCAGGAAGCTACCCTCACCTCCAAGAGATGACACCGGACCTTCCAAGCAGCATTCAGAGAAGAAAGATTGAGCCAACGCGATCACATTCATGCGAGCTTCAATGTAAACATCATGCATTAGACTTTCCATTCACTCAGTGCACTTTGTTCATACTGTGGAAATCTATTGTAACTGATGTATTTACTGCTTTTCAAAAGAGAATTTCGTCTTGAATTCTCAAAAATATTTTTGAAAAAGATGTGTGACAGTCCAAGATGAATAAGTGACTGTCACGCCAAAAACAAAGCTGTAACATGCTTGCATGTTCACAATATCTTTTTATTGCTTTCAATTAAATAACCGGCACAAAACAAGCATAAAATCTGTCACCTAAATTCACATGTTGAATTTAGGCTAAGGATCGAATTTTCAAACTATTAAATTGGGATAAAACAATTAAAAATATGCATGATATAAATTTTTGAGGTTTTGAGCTATAAAAGCCCAATGATATGATCACTTGGAAGAAAAACAAAATTTTCATGTTGAGAATTTGATAGAATAAAATGCAAGAATTTTTCAAAGGCTAAATTTAAGAATAAAGATATGACATGAACAAACCATACCATGTGAGATCTGAGCCGAGTCACTTTTACTCATTATTTCTTTGTTGTGTGAAAATCAATTCGATTAAAGGACACTAGAACTTGTAATTGGGACCGATTCAAGACCATGCCATACTCCCGAAATCGAGCATATGATCGAGGCACTTAGAAAAACCCAAATTTTTGGCCTTCTTTTGAATTCCAAACCCAAAAATATTTTCCCTTTAGGATTAACCACTCTGAGCCTATAATCCTAATTTTTCTTAGAAACCACTATATTATTCCCAACTTTATAAAAAGACCAAGAAATCAAACCCAAGTGTACACGAACCAATTCCATCAAGGCATTATAGTTTATGATCATAAAAAATATCAATCGGTACTCATAAACCGATCCAAAAAAAAAAGAAGAAGAAGAAAAGAAAAGGAAAAGAGAAAAATGTTGAGATTCATTCAACAGAAATAAATTGCAATTGACAAAGCAAATTAGACATAGTCTAATGTCATGCAATAGAAAAGAAAAACAAAAGAAAGAAAGAATTGTTGATGATCATAGATTTTAAATAAAAATATGCCGAGTCATGGTGGAATAGATTCGTGTCACTTTTAGCCCAATAATGTCCTTCCTCACCAAATGTTACAACCGTATGCCCCGTTATAACCTTAAATAAGACCTTAGGATCTCGATTTGAGGAAATGAGTAGGTGGTGAGCTGGTCTAATTGCAAGCTTATGGGAGAATTTATTTGAATTTGATTATGAGCGTATTGTCTAAAATCCAATTTGAGAGTGAGTGAAATTTCCGTTTCCACTATATGTGAGGCTCTGCTTTGATTTATCAATGTTCATGTCATGCTTGAATTCAAGAATTAAACCAATGAAATTTTCTATACATATATTCAAGAAGAATTAACAATAATGATTGGTTTGTATGCCGATTCAAGTGAGAAGTATCATTTCATTAAACACTGCAATCAAGAGAGTTTAATACTTGTAATTTTGATTGTATTATCCCAATATAACGAGAATGAAAATTTTTGAAGCCACGCAAATGGATTGAATGTGCAGAGTCCATGCTCTTAGGAGCACTGACTCTGACTGCTCGGGGACGATCAGTATTAAATGTGAGGATGTGATAATGGCCAAAATTGTCCATTATTTCCAACCCATTTCCGTGTCTGAGACGGACATTTTGATCGTATTCCCATCTTATTTCAATGAGAAAGCAGTTGAATTCGACAGACTAATGCAAGTTTGTAAGAAAAATAAGCTGGTAATGAAAGACACAAAAATATGCAATTTTAATTGCATTTGTGTTAGAAAAATCCTAAAACATGAAAAAAGGAAAAAGAAAAAAAAGGAATGAAACGATGGGCAAAAGAATAAAATAGCCCACAAAAATCAAAAGATGGGAAAAAGAATGAAAATCCCACAAATTGAAATTTTGATTAAGTGTTGAAGATCAATTCGGGCTATACGCAATTCGACCTAAACCGAATTGCTTATTAGACCGAATTGCTGAAGAGAAGAAGAAAAAGAGAAGTCTTGAAGAAGGAAAGAGCAACAAATTCGGTCTGTGGCAATTCAGTCTAAACCGAATTGACCCCTAGACCGAATTGCACTTTGGAAAGAAGAAGACCCTGAGCAGATAAGAAAAGAAGGAGTTCGATATTATGCAATTCGGTCTAAACCGAATTGAGTGCATAGATCGAATTGCCTCAAAACAAGGAAGCCAAGCAGGAGCCATCATCAATTCAACAAGGTCAATTCGGTCTACCCATAGACCGAATCACCACATTCCATGCTCAAGATCAAGAAGAAAGACCTCATTTCACCAATTCGGTCTAAACCAAACTGCTTGAGGAGACCGAACCACATTCGAAATTGCAGCTTTGAGCACGTGAGAAATGCATGGCACTGTGGATGGGCCCTGATGGGCCTAGGGTTCTGAGAAGAAGTATAAAAGCTGACCTTCCTCAATACAAGAAAGGATCCGAACACTAACACTTGGACATTTGCTGGGAGACAAAAAGAATGAGCAGAAGGTTCTCCACCCCTTAAGGATTAGGTAGGTAGTTTAGCTAGTTAGTTTACTTTTCATGTTGTAGTTTTAATGCTCTTGATCTTAGTTTATTTTTATAGAAGCTTGTCACTACCTTTAGTGTAGCCATTACCATAAACTTTAAATGTTTTATAGTTATAATGAACCCTACCTTCAAGCTAATGATGGTTTTAGGGTTATTTGTTGCTTTCAAGTGTCAATACAAGGAAAAAAATCCTGAAATGGGTTTTTATTTGAACCGTTGGACACTTATTTAATGCTTTCCTTAACAATAAATGTTAGAATGTTTGTTTGTTTCAACTAGGTTACATTTATTATGTCCTAGTTGACCTACATTCTCAATAAATGCATGTTTAGTGGGTTTTTGGCTTGTTCTTATACCTTAGTGATTCAAATGAGTGTTCTTAGGTTTTAGATGATTTTAGGGCTATTGGGATTGATTTTTAAGTTTATTCTGTTGCTGTTGTGCTCTCTTTATGTTAGCTTAGTGCCGCCTTAGATAATGTAGGTGTTCTTATTTTTATGCATGTGTTCTTATTATTCTTAGATTTTTAGGTCTTTGATCTTTGATTGCTTGTTTGTAGAATTAAGGTTTGTTTCATGCCAATACCTGCTAGCCACGTAACCTATTATATCTATTTTCCTTAAAACACTCATTAGTGTGGCTGTGAGGTGACACTGATGTGAAATGGAGGATTTGGTAAATCTTATCCAACATGAACCACACAGTGTAAACCGAACCTGTAATTGTGAGCTCAAAATATCTTTTATGTGAGAAAAGACATGCAATTCGATTTGAGGCAATTCGGTCTAAACCGAATAAACCGAATTGCCCATGAGAATGGAATTGCATGGCAAATATATTTGTTGAATGCCTTATCTAAAATCTATATGCAATTCGGTCTAAACCGAATTGCCCATGAGACCGAATTACATAGCAAAAATTGTTCTCATATGGTGCACAAGCAATTCGGTCTGTGCGAATTCGGTTTAGACCGAATTCCAATCACAGATCGAATTGACCTTGTACACCATATTGTACGCATTCCATCCCTTCATGCCTTAGTTTATTTTATGTCTTACCAATTCGAATTGCCAATTCGGTCTAGACCGAATTCAATTGGTAATTCGAATTACCCTCTTTTTGGGGTAAATGCCTTAGCCAAATTTGAGTGAAGTAATGACTTCATCAATTCGAATTGTCCAATTCGGTTTAGACCGAATGGCTTTGACAATTCGAATTAGAGGATGCTTCATGACTTTACAAGGATTAATTGGGTATGGTGTTACTTCATACCTCATGCATCCTCAATTCGGTCTCTTTTGCATTTTGCCCAATAGACCGAATTGCTTTCTTCCTTCTATTTTTAAAACTCCAAAAAAAATATTTTATTTCTTGAGTTGTGTAAGTTGCATGGGTGTAGTGGGCTTAGGCCCATCACATCTAATTTTTACCCATTACACATCTCAGCCCATTAGTGTCTATTTATTGTGTGATTAACACTCACACAATACCAAAAACATTTTCTTAATTTTATTTATTTTCTCTTTCATTGTGTGTATGAACAACTAGTAAGAAATATATTAGACTAATGTTGGTGGGTATTCCCACACGGATAACTAGCTCGTATTCTGAATATTAATTACTAGTTGTTATTTTGCATGGTCCGGATAGTGGTCGGTGGAAGCCTTGGTGGTTCGTCCATCCGGGATTATAACAGCTGCTCAGCTGACTCCTATCCAGATACAGTTTCCTTTTCTTTATCCTAATTTCTAACCTGAATCTAGAGTTGTAGTAATGATAGATGATATATGCCAATGTTATCTAATAATTATTACAGTAATAGAACATGTGGGTTTTCATCCAGATTCACAGATAGTGAAGTCTAAGATGACGGCGGCAACCGTTGTTTAAAGTCTTCCGCTGTCTAAAATCATCTCACCTTAATAATTAGGTTAACTGGACCACCGATAACTGCAATCCAATTAACCCTAATTATTTTGTCATCTCTTTAGCCATTTTCTTCTTATCTCAGGCTAATCCATCTTTGTGTATCAAATTCTGTCTACCCTCACTCTATATTTTGGGGTATTTTATTTTACTTCTCATATACATGTATGCATGATATTATTATGTAGATATTGTGGTTTGCTATATTTTGGAGATCCTTCTCCTTGGACACAGAAGTCTTGATTTAAATCAGATGTTACATAATAAATTTCCAACAAAAATCACTTTATAAAATCCGGATCTGAGTAAGGGATAAATTCAACAGTTATGACTAACTCATATTCTACTGGGGGTTGATTTTGAGAACTTAGAAGCAGAGTCAGCGATTAGGTCTCACCTAGACTGAAAGGATCTGTGTTTTAATTGAGAGTTTAGTACCTGTTTAGGGAAGGATTTTCAACATCTATTTGTTTCTCAAAATTACTGTGTGTTTGAAACCTTTTACTAAGTATTGCATCGAATCAGTGTCCACTTGGAGTCGGATAAGATGTGATAAATAATATTAGAGGAACAACATATAGGCCTTGGTTAATTTCTAAGGTAGGGATTGAGTATTCTTTCAACTACTATCTTCTCCCGCCAAAGCCTAAAATTGAGTCTCGAGTGAGTACATTCAGAATATATCTTCATAGGTCTGTTCCACTCATGTTTGTATCTCGTAACTAACCGGATGTTATAAGCCCTGTGGCTTACTGATATTTGGGAAGTTCTAAATCTGCATCTGGTCACCAAGACTAGGGGCTCTTTTATACTAACGGAATGTGATGATCTTTTAAGACTTCCGAGTGATAGGTTTTAAATGCTTTCTTTACTGCTTTCTTTATCGCTTTCTTTAAAACGCTTCATAGAGGTCACTCGGAAGAATTAGAGGTTGGCCGCCGGTTGAAAGGTTTAAGAGTTATGGATTAGCTCGAGATTAGATTTGGACTTTGGGTGTGACAAGGGGGATGACAGGAGTACTTGGCATATCAACTAATGATTTGTCAGGTGTTGCTTGTCCACCACAGATAAATAATATACCTCAGCAGTGCATTGCAAGGGTAGTTATGTGTCTGTGGTATCTTAGAATTTGTTGTCTTAAGAGCATGTAAATTCTCACTGTAAGTACCTGTCTGTTAAAGGGAACACGGTGTAGAAAGTATGAGAGTTAGCTAACTGACGAACTACCCCAAACAAAGATCTGTGTATTAAAATGGAAGTTTACTTATGTTTCATCTGAAACTTGTCCAATCTTTATTGTTTCCCCCCTGTCCCTTCTGTCACATTTTAAATCTGCTTTCATAGAATACTTTTATTCGCTTTCTTAGCATAATTCTTGTGGCTTTCTTGGAATAGATTTAATATGCTTTGTAGAATAATTTTACTGCTTTCATAATCTAGTTTAATTTATTGTCAAGTAGTTGTTAGAAACCATTGCAAAACTTGAATCGAGTAACCGAGTGGAAAATCTTAGTAAACGACGTGGGCCCTGCTTCTATCGCACATCCTCCAGTGAACGATCCGGTCTTACTATAAATTACTGCAATTTTTGACACCGTGCGCTTTCGGGGGCACAGTTTCTTAACACGAGTAATAAAAACGTGACAACCTATAATATATCCCTAATTCCAACTCCATCTTCATAATTTGGTTTCATTCAATAAAATTAAACTGGGATTACTATTTTTCAGAAAATACTCATATAGTGGGAACTTGTCAAAAGTTTCATGGCAAGGAACTTCATGATATGAAATTGTGAAAAGTTTCATGGCGCCTTTGCCGGGGACCTTCAGTGTGGCAGACAGATGTAATAAATGATACTATATTAAGTATTGAGCGATGATGTCTGTCAAGATTGAACTGTTACCCCGGCTGCACCATGAAATTTGTCAAAAGTTTCATGCCAGGGAGTTCCACAGCGCCGTTTGAAATCAAAGTTTCCCACATGAGTAACAAAAAGTGAAATATATCCTTAAACCCCTTTCCCACGAATCATAACTCTTTTCATTTAATAAATTCGAACTTGATATATTTTAGAAAATACTCGTGTTAATGAAACTTGTCAAAAGTTTCAATGAACCATGAATTCAAGAAGGTGAACCACAAAATTGAGAAGGAAAATGTCAGTCTCTCTTCAGAGCTGCATGGAAAGCTGCACAAGGTTGCTACTGATGGTAACCAAATGGCCGACGTCTTAGTGCAAAGGATTGATCAGAAAATTTGCGAAGTTACTGATGACTTTGAAGGGAGATTAGATCAACTTGCTACGGATTTCAAAGAAGCTTTACATGTGCAAGTGGATCACCGTATTGGAATTCTATCCGCCAAGCTTGATGGTAAATATGAATTTCTTGCGGAAGAAATGGACCAACAGACTACTGATTTGCAGGAACACATCAAGTCTCCACCACTGAAGTTGAGCTTAAGTTAGATGCGACTGCACCATTCCTCCAAAAATCTATCAAAGACTTTGCTGCTCGGCATGGTCAAAGGATAGCAGAAAGGATTAAAAATGTCTTCTGTCAATCTGAGAAGGAATTAAATGCTACAATGGAAGACCAAATTGAGAAGATAACAGGACAGATTGAAGGAAAGCTGGAGTATGAATTGGAACAATTGGGTAACAGGCTAGAAGAGCAAATAGCTGAGCGAGCCGAAGAAGCACACAGTACCGACCTGATGGCCAACTGGCAGCTGCTCTTCAGAAATTTCGAAATTAACTGCTCAATTTAGGGAATAAATAATTGCATCATTTATTTCTGAAATTGATGCTTTATCTGATAGAGTCACTACTAAACTTAAAATTTTTGCAGATGAGATATATTACTGGCTTGAGGAGCCGTAACATATCTATGAGAAAGTCATGGATACTGTTGAACAAAAACTGCGGTACAAGATAGATGCTGAACTTTAAAGAATTCTTAAAGATGATTTTTGGCATTACGCGAAAGCGCAAACCTCCATATTTGGAACCTCCGCCAGTCCCTAAAGATACTATCAGCTCATGCTCAAGGAGTAAAGGAGTGCAGGGACACATAAAGGCCCAGGACGTACCAAATATTAGCCGAGCTGAATTGGCTCAAAGGTTCAGATTGTTGGAGCAATGCTTTCTGGATAGTTCATCTTTCAGAAGCAGAAAGGACTACCTCAACTACGTCTACTAGAGAAAGAAACTAGAGGGATTATACCACAGGATTCCTTTGTTTGAACAGGAAAAGGTTCACCTTTCTACCGCGCAGTTTAAGGGAAAAATGCTACCATGGTAGTTGAACTATCTGAAGGTGTTGTCTATGCAAGGCCAGCCCCGACCTTCCACCTGGGGAGAACTCATCAACATCTTAGATAAAAGATTCTTTGTGAAGTATTGAGAAAGGGTCATCGAGTCCGAGGAGCGAATCAAGACGAAAGGAAAAGAGATCATAGAAATCCATGATGATCCGAATGAACCCGGGTTAATTGTTGAGGAAGACCGAGCACGTTCCTCATTTGTGCAGGTTGTTCCATTCATCGATCATATAAGAGGAGCTGAACCAATGTCAGCCGAAATGGAATTAAGGGAGCACCTCTTTCATTGGCATTGCACTGTTTTTAACGAGCCATGTTATTTAATTGTCGATAGTGGAAGTTGTGTTAACATAGTGAGCTTGTACACTGTTCGCAGGTTGGGGATACCAGTTGACGATCATCCGAAGCCCTATTGACTGCAATGGGTCAATAATCATGAACTCGCAAGAGTTGATCAGAGAGCCAAGGTCCCTATCAACATTGACCCATATGAAGATCAAATTCTATGTGACGTCATTCCAATGAACACGTGCCATGTCATTCTTGGACGTCATTCCAACCCACTCTCTCCATCGTCTTCCATCTTCATTGCCGACAGCCCGATTGCACGCCATCAACCTTGCATACGATCGTATGCGCCTATCGCCTATAGCGCCTTTGTCCGCACATGATCGGGGCATCCGTCCACCGCCCTCGACACTACCCGCAACACCTCGCCTACCCTCGTCTCAACCGCCCGCATCTACCTTCACGTGTCTGACAGATCCTTGGCGGGCGATGCCTCTTTTGTATACGGTCATATGCATGGACCGCCCGCATCCCCCTCGTTAGCCTCCGCACTCACCTCGCACCACTTCGGCCTTCTCTCGACAGCAGCCCCCGACCCTCTTCCGGAATACGATCGTATTGCTCCATGCATACGATCGTATGGTGTCCACCCCCCACTCTTGCCATCTCCTCCTCGCCTCATCCAATGGCCGCCCTTCCGTCGCCCTCAATCCGACGGCCTTTAATACACCACACGCAGCCTCCACTGCACGTCCCCCTTGCTATTTCATATGCTGTTGTTTAGTTTTGTTAGTTAAGCTTATCTTTGCTAATTAACAGTTTAAGATTTTAATTATGCTTTGTTAGTACTTTAATTATGTAATTAAGGTCCCATTAGGGCCCTCATATCTTGAGGCCTGTAAATAGGTCCTCTCTCTCATTTTGTAAGGTCACCATTTGAATGAATATAATTTTAAACACTTGGAGAGTGCTTATATCTTGTTTGAAGGGTTACCCATGAATTTTCTTATTTTGGTGAATTTGTTTCAAGTATTGAGGAGTGCTTCATCGTATAGATATCTCTAGGATTATCGATTGAGGGATTCCATATCACATTTAGTGTGTTTTTGTTTCCAAAGTTGAGTTTTCTAAAGAGGTATTCTCATTATCCATTTCATGTTCTTCATTGTTCTTCATCCATGAATATGTATCTAATCCGATCCATGGCACGAGGATCTCGTCGTTCACCAATCATTCATCAAATCCAACAGTTTCCGCCGTCTCGTTCAACGGGAAGCAGTGGAATTTGTTCTGGAGAACGACGGCGACGGTCGTGCTAAGGCGGTGAGTGTCACCGGGTTTAATGGTGCATCTAAGCCAGGATGACTATTTGAATTTTAAATAATTTGCCCCTATCCGTATGCCAAGCTGATCGTGCCAAGTAATAAAATTATAAGTAGACTTCAAGTCTATATATTTTAGTGTCATTCAACTCTGTATAATAGTACATACCAAATGATAATGATGGCGGTAAATTTTCTTTTACATCTTTCTTTCATCATGATTTGAATAGTCAACTATTACTCTTTATTTGTCTCATTCAATGTTTCAAGGTGATATCAATTTTTCCGTGTATTACTGAAGCCTAGTAAGCTCCTTCGATCTTTCCTCGCAGTCGTGAATAGTGCATTCTTAAGCAAAAATTGTATTCTCTTGAAGGAAGATATACAATGACTCTTTCGAAGCCTTAGGTTATTTTTGAACTTCCATTGATATTGTTGGGTTTTTTTTACTTAAAACTCTTGTGCAGATGATCGTTGTGTGAGGGATGTGAACACAACCAAGATCATGACCTAACCCCTGGAGCAGAAAAGACAAAAGCTGTTGGAGTGACAGTTGTCTAGGGCTTTTCCATGGCCTATGGGCCTAGATATCCGAGCCCTTCGCAGTTTTAGGATAATGCCTCAATCATTTGGTGGCTGTAACACAAGAGCAATACACAGAAAACATATTGATAGTGAAATATGCCTGGATTGGGATCCCCAAGATGTAGGATTGGATGATCCGAACTTGGTATACAAATATTGGCGTTATTTGTTCTTTCTGCATTCTGTTTTTAGCCTTGTTATTTGTTCTTGGTTGTGTACAAGTTGTGGGCACAACGCATATTTACAGTGTTAATCTATCGGGACCTGTCAATTGGTATCAGAGCAGGAGTTATTTTCGGTATTTTTCGAACTCGATCTTCAAAGATGAATCCTGAAGGATTCTCTCAACAAGGCCTCCTTTGTTTGATGGCTCAAACTATTGTTACTGGAAGAACAGAATGTTGATCTTTCTGAAGTCTCTTGGACCAGAATCAAGGAAAGCTGTGTTAACTGAGTATAAGGAGCCAATGAAGGAAATCAGAGCTGGAGCTGGTGAACAAGTAATTGTTACTTTTGAGCCTACACCTTATGAGGAGTACTCTGCTAAGGAGAAAGCACTCTTTTAAAGAAATGCATATGCTCTTAATGCTATTTTTAGTTATATTGATGAAGGACAATATATGATGATCTCAACCTGCTACACTACTTATGAAGCCTGGACTTCACTTGCTAATGCACATGAAGGATATGATGATGCACGCTCAACCAAGCTACAACGTATTGAATCTGCCTTTGATAGAATGGAGATGCAAGATGATGAAAGCATTACTTCCTATGCTGAAAGATTCAAGGATTTGGTGAATCAAGCACATCTAATTGGATTAAAGTATGAGAATAACATTCTTATGATGAAGATGCTTCGAACAGTTTCTGAGAAATATTCTTCTAAGATTTCTGCTCTTGAAGAAATGGATAAGATTAAGATCATGTCACTTGATAATCTTATTGGTATTCTGAGGACTTATGAGATGATCCACTTGGAAAAGAAGGAAAGCCAATCTAAGGCTTTTGCATTCAAAGTTGAAGAAGGTGATGGTATTTCTGAAGAAGAGAAAGCTTATTTGTCTAAGAGGCTGTCCAGAATCTTGCAAAACAAAAGAGACAAGTTGTTTGGAAAAGGCAAAGTTGATCGTGGTAAAGGCAAAGAGCGCACAACAGAGAAACAACCATACAAAAGCAGTTCCTCAAGTAATGAAAAGAGAAAGACCAGGAAAGTCATTCTTTCTGATTTACCTGAAGCATTTAAAGAACTCCAGTGTTATGATTGTGGAGGAGTTGGGCACAACAAGTCAGAATGTCTCACTGCTAAAAGGAGAGAAGGAAAAGCACTAAATGCAACACTCAGTGATGATGAGGTCAGTGACACATCAGAGACACAACATAGTGAAGAAGAATCATATGATGCTGAAATTGCTTTTACTGCTCATGATGAGGACAATACTTCAAACTCACCTACTTCTGATGAGGATCGAGAAGAAGGAGAAGATCTGGAATTTGATGAATTAGCAGAAGCTTTTGCTGAGCTAAAGGAGAATCACAACTGTGTTGTTGGTGAGAACAAAAAACTTTTGGTTAAAGTTGGAGATCTCAGTGTTCTGTGAAGTAAAAGATAAAGAGATTCAGAAATTGAAAGGTGAAGTAGCTGATCTTACAAGCTCTATGGTGAGTCAAGAAGAAGAAAAGAAAGAACTCATGGCTATTAATCTTGAGTTGTCAACAAAGGTCTGTCACTATGATGCTATGATGAGAAATAATGAGAAGTTAGATGAGATGATCTGCAAAGGGAAAGCGTCCACAAACCTTACTGGAATTGGCTATCATAAAGGTGAAGCTTCAACTTCGACCCCAACAAGGAAATTTGTGAAAGGTGGAATGTTGCAAACTGCCCCTATCAAGAAGCCTGTTGACAACAGTGGTCTTAACATGGATATTGATGACTGCCTTGTTAAAGTTCAATGCTGCTGTGCATATTACAAATTCCCTGGACACAGTGTTGATACTTGCAATATATCGGTGCGAGACATACTATGTGGTAAACCCGTTGTGTGGCCTACTGAAGACTACGGAAGTGTAACACCCCGGTTTTTGATAACCCAGGTCGGGATGTCACCGCCACACCTCCCTAGCAAGACCCGGTTTCTCCGAGCTTGCTAAAGAGATGCAAGGCTATGGTTTTTCAGAATTTAAAACATTCAAACAGCCCATTGAAATATAACTTGAAAATAGTATCATCACAGTTGCAGCGGAAAATAATATTTAGATATAAGTAATGCAGCGGAATTAAAATTGGGCCAACATAGCCAAAACACGGGTTAAACAGGCACGTTCATGCAAGTTCTAGTCTAGTGCCAAAAATTCTAAAATAATGTATCTTTCCAAAATTCTCATGTATGCATATGATGATGCATAATCCTCAACTCTGAAAGAAAAAGGAAAAATGTGGTTTGGTCAGCAAAACGTGCTGAGTAAGTTAACACCAAATATGATCAAGGGGTTTCAAAGTCTTTAATTAAATTTTAATAAAAACATGCTTGTAGGTAATACACAATTTAAGTTAATCATCCACAAATAAATAAATGGCCTAATTTAAAACAAGGAATTTCACGTGACCATAATTCAACTTACATGGTAAAATAATTGCAAGGCATAATTTAAAGGCATAATTTAAACAAAGAAAATATTCGAGTCTTTTAATTTTCTCGTGACTTCAGAATCTGGTATTTTCAGGATTTCACTCTTTCACTTTCGTTCAATATGATCTAGTATAATTTGTTCTTGGGGAATCAAACTCGCAAGAATTTAAACGCATCCTAGGGAATTGAACCCATAGGAATCAACATACATCCTGGGGAATCGAACCCGCAGGAAAACAAGCAATCGCCCTTGGGGAATCGAACCCGCAAGAACTCAAATACATCCTAGGGAATTGAACCTATAGGAATCATCACACATCCTGGGGAATCGAACCCGCAGGAAAACAAGCAATCGCCCTTGGGGAATCGAACCCGCAAGGTAAGAACACATTTCGCAAATTTCACAAGTCTCTCAAAATATAACTTTACACAAGTCGCTGTCTTACTCCATAATTATTTAAAAATTCATTTTAAGTCCAAAAATTCTGAAATTTCACCAGTAACTCCAGAACACAAGGGCGAACAAGTTTTGTTTTTTAAGTTTTTCGATCCGGGTTAAGGAAACAAGTTAAAAATCAAGATTTTCACATAAGTAGTATGCTGTCAGGTTTCAGATTTGACACAGTTCAAAGATCCGACTTTTTGACATATCAAATGGACTCCAAAAATTCTAAAATTTGGTGGACATATACTAGACGTGATTGTCTACAACTTTTATTTACATTGCAAAGACTAGATCGGACTAGAAATTATAGAAACAGGTTCATCAATTTCAGACATATGCACTGCCAGATTTTCGAAAAAGTTTGAAATCACAGTTTATGTTTGGTGCGATTTGAGATAGCAAACGTTGATGAAAGTCTCTGAAATTTTTATAAAACATATATTAATGTGTTAGGATCAAAAATATAGTTTTGAGTTTTTCAGTTTGAACTCTCGAAATAGGGGTTTTGGTCCGATTTCAAATCTGTCACCGTTTCAAGATCAACTCTCAAGGCAGGTTGGTTCTCGGCCGTTTTCGAATTTCAAAACACAATGTTGCATTTTAGAGTGGGTTCAAAAAATTCATACCAAATCGCTGCGCCGTGGGTTTTTCGTGTTGACAGATTTTAGAGTTATTCAATCCCTATGTTCGGTTGCATTTTAAATCACCCAAAATCAAGTAAGCGTTAACTTACTGTAGTAGAGTTCTTGAATGTCCTAGGGTCGCCCGACTTGTCCAAAATTGTCACGAACGGATCTACGCAACACGTTCTCCTTCTCCTTCGGTCACGAACGAAATCGCATGGGAAAATCCTTAAGTTAGATCGAAAGTTATGATTTAAAACGACAAAGAAACCTAACCAACACCTTATCAACAGTTCAAAGCTTGTAACCCTTGATCTACACGTTTCTACGGTCGTCGTTGGTTGCCGGAAACTCGTTGGAAAGTCGTCAGAATGGTGTTTGGCTTTGGGAGAGTTTGGGAGTGAAGAGGAGGGTTTGAGAGACTGAATATGGGGTGGAAAATCATCCCCCATCTTCCTAATACCTTTCCCCCCGACTGGGATTGACTTTCCTTAGTCGGGGGTCGAATTTTTGGCAACAAAACACGATGAACGCGTGATCTGCCGCGTTCAGGGGTGTGGGGCGGGGTTGGCGTGGTAAAAGAATGAACCCCGCGCGGACAACGCCTGGACTTCGGTCCGGGCGGGTCGTGCGATCCGTCGAGCCTTTTCTCCTCTCTTTCGGACTTCTATCCCTCTATGTTCTCGGATTTCGATTTCCGGGCTATTTTCGGGCTCCGATTTCCTATCTTAATTTTTTTACTCGGGTCTAGATTTAATATTGGCCTCGAATTCTCGATTCCATTGGTGTCGGGTTCCCATGTACAATTTATTCGATTAAATTGTCTTGAGTGTTGGAACTTTAATTCCTTTTTAAATTAAATTCCATTTCTCATTCCTTATGATTCTTTATTTATTTATTATGTTTTCTTTATTATTTATTTATTTATTTTATGTTGCAAAATTCTCGGGTATTACAGGAAGCATATCAAGTTGAAGAGGCAGTGGATGCCTAAGAAAATTCGAGCTAAATGTTTGGTGATCCTTTCACTTCAGAAAGCATTGTCACCTTGCAAGATAGATTGAAGGAAACATATTGAGAGATTGGGGGCTGCGTATTGAAGGAAGAACATGAGGTTCTTCATGAGTATCTCTATCAAGCTATTTTTCTCAGCAAGGGGTAACCTTTTTATGTTCTTGGTAGAGATAGTTGTTAGAGTTTAGCTAGCATTTCTTCACTTTGCAAGATTTATCATTTAGAAATGCTTAGAGCTATGTTTATTGGTTGTTGAGTGTTTGAACTTAACTTGGGGAGTAGCTATCACAAGGGTAGAAGCTTGCTTAGCCTAGCATTAGGATTGAAGGGTGATTTCAGCAGGTTTAGTATCTGGTATAGGTGCTATACTCTGTTCCTACCTGGACTTGGTCTAGGTGACAAAAGGGAGTCCTATTGTGGAAGGGTTGAAGGGGTTTCTATTGTAAACAAATGAGTTTTCCTATTTGCCTTGGTTGATAGTGAAATATGCCTGGATTGGGATCCCCAGATGTAGGATTGGATGATCCGAACTGGGAAAACAAATATTGGTGTTATTTTCATTCTACATTCTGTTTTTAGCCTTGTTATTTGTTCTTGGTTGTGTACAAGTTGTGGGCACAACTCATATTTACAGTGTTCATTTATCGGGACCTGTCAGATACTATTAACAGTGGTTCACCCATCTTCAAGTGGGATAATAACTTTTGCTTTTCTATATGTTGTGTAATAACACTGTCAATGAAACATATATTATTATAAGCTTTATCTTATTTTGGCTTTTGTTGGAATTAAAACCGGAGTAAATAATATAAAATTTCATTTAATTTGGCACCATTATTGCGTTCAATAAATTTATTTGCATCTAGGTACATGATATTTTCTATCATCATGACAGATTTTGTTTAGTTCAGCCTTGGCCTTTCATTTTTCCACTTTATGAGGATTATTACAAACCTGACAGTACAGGTATTTAGCTGTGACAAATATGTGCCAAATTGTTTTTCATATCACAACAACTTTAATTTTATCATAAGATGTATTCTTCTAGTACTGAAACCTTTTATGGCGTTTGTAAGTCATTTTGTCATCATATCGATAATTTATTTAATTTTAATGGATTTTTATATTCAACCACATCCTCAATGAGGAATGGACAGACACTTGTTGGCCTAGTCATAAATTTCAGCAATATTTCATTGGTTTGTTCGGCCAAATGAATCATTACGATTATGTTCAGGTTCAGGTGTCTGTATAATTTTTTCCACAATTTAGTAATTTTTAAGTGTGATATATTTTTATCACAGTAGTAGCATTTTTTCTTGGCTCATTGAGGCCAAGTGCATTTTCATATCATTGGCCCAAAATATGGGCATTAGGACAAATATTAATGTCTATTGTAGATAAATAGATATTACCTCAAATTAACTTCGTAGATTACCAAATGCAGTTGGTCTAAGTGGTATGGGCTCTGACAACTTAAGCAAAGGTCTCGGGTTCGAGCCTTTGTATATGCAGAATTCTGCTTTGGGAGAGGCGGCCCTTCAATGCCCACCAGATCCTCGAGGGATTAGTTTTGGGTCAAATATGGCCTGGGTTATCTGGTATATGCCAAAAAAAACTTCGTAGATTAAAACTTTTAATTTCTCCGGCAACATCTCAAGTAATTTGTGTTGATAACGTAATGTGAAATACTAATGCATATAGGATTTGTTCTGCACATGGAGCTGTAGGTTCGGGCTGGAGCTGCCGTGAGCTGGAGCTGTAGCTGTCAGTTTTATTTAAATTTTTGTACAACTAGCTGTAGCTGTCATAAAATTTATAAAATGATATAAAATGATAAATATTTATGTAAACTATTGGGTAGTGGGTTGGTCATTGGGTTAAAATTATAATTGGACATAAATAAGCTTGATAGCATTTTTTGAACGCTACCTTATGTAGCTTCTATTTGTAGAGCTTCAAATTGTAACTACAGCTTTCAAAAGCTAGTGTACAGAACGGAGCTATAATTTTAATATAAAATAAAAAACTTCCAAAAATTGTGTGCAGAACAGACCATAATAGATGGAGGATTTGTAATAGGTGATACCCTGTTCCTAAATAAGTGCTACGGACCCACATTTACGCAATCCAATACACATTTTTAATCAGTAATAACTCAAATTCCATACAAGTAAAAATTATGAAAATTGAATATTCTAAATCTATGCGATTAGACGAATCTAACAAGATCTCACTTAACTATATTTTATCTTATATAATTGTATTAAAAAGTCGAGTCAAAGTTACTCAATAAATAGTGATAAAAGTCAAAATGTGCATTTAAAAAAGAACGGAGGAAGTATCTGTTAGGGAGGAAATGTGAATTGAGAGTTTAATATGTAAAATATATTACGCGTAGGTGTGTAGTACATCAGTGGCGTACTTACAATGGGGCCTGGCCGCCAGGCCCCACCATTTTTTTTTTTAAAGCCCAATAGGTATAGGCCCAGTTGTTGGCACCCCCAAATTATCTTTTCCCCTTTCATCGTTCGTTCAGTTTTGTCAATCTCCTTTCAAAAAGCTCAAGTGCTTCGTTCAATTCTGAGTCTGCGTTCAAGTTGTCTTCCAAATTCTCAAATTTGTTCGTCCTCATCGATTCGTGGTGCTGCCCATTCGTGAGTCCCTCTTTTACCCTCTTTTCTTTTGTTACAATTTATAATCAAACTTGAATCTTTTGTTGATTTTCATATGCCTTTCTGTGAATACTTTTGGGTATAATCTTAATTCTTGAGTTGATTTTCTTGAAAGATTAAGTAAAATGGAGTTTCATATAGAATTGAATATAACTGGCCTTTGCCCTCACAAGCATTGCATATAAAATTCAATTTGAATTCGTCCTCCACGGATTGATAATTAGCTACTTTGACATTGTTGTAGCTTCCATTCTAACAATCAAATTGATGATATTTTTAATTATGGTTTTCTTCTTTCACTTTTGATGATGCTTTCTGGGTGGAATTGAACTCCTTGCATTTGTCGATAAAATATAACCAAAAAAGTATTGGTTTGGTTTATTCAGTTAGTTCAAAATCAAGTAAACTCAGGGTTATTATTTGTCTTTTGATATTCATATTGGTTAGCCTGACAATTTTCGTTTCGTTTGATAATTGCTACAACCTATAGGACATATATTTAACTATCCCAACAAATCAAGACGAAAAGGCAAAAAAGAGACA
Organism: Hygrophila difformis; assembly: GCA_030278955.1. Taxonomy (NCBI): domain Eukaryota; kingdom Viridiplantae; phylum Streptophyta; class Magnoliopsida; order Lamiales; family Acanthaceae; genus Hygrophila; species Hygrophila difformis. The sequence goes on along the minus strand of JAOANR010000001.1, from coordinate 48,177,218 downwards.
TCACTAGTTTCTTTCAGAAGAAAATAAACAAAGTTGAAAAACTTTGACCCCAAATCCAACTTCTGTTGAAGTTCATCAATCCCAAGTACAAGAACAGAATCTTGAAGATGCCACTGTTGAAAAAATTAGAATAAGTCCAAATACAACTAATTGTGAATCCTCAGTGAACCACGATGAAAGATTAAGTGCAATTGATATTATAAATCTTCCACAAGACCCGGGGAAAAGGAAAAGGATTAGTGATTTCCATCCGGATGACAGAGATATTGTAATAAGGGCATACATTCAGAGAAAACTTTGCCAACCAATGGATTATGAATTTCCTTCAAGATTTATTGGACAAAAAGAGCAAAGATTTAACCCAGAGTGGTTCAAAACACATAAAACATGGCTTGAATGTAATGTAGAAAAAGATGCAGTATTTTGTTTTCCTTGCTACTTTTTCAAGAGTGAAAACTTTGCAGGAGGTGATGTTGATGCAGGATTTAGAGCTTGGAACAAAATAGAAACATATAAAAAGCATATTGGTGGGTATACAAGTGCTCATAATCAAGCTGTGAGAAATCCTAATGATTATGAAAATCAAAAGAGTTTTGTCTCTTTTTGTTTGAATAAACAATCTCAAATAAGTATGAGCAACTACCAAAAGAGACTGCAAGCTTCAATTAAATGTCTTCGGTGGCTCTTGCTTCAAGGACTCCCTGCTCGTGCTCATAACGAAGGTGAAAATTCACTGAACAGAGGTAATTTTATTGAACTCTTAAACTTCTATGCGATGGATAATGTTGATGTTGGTAAAATTATTATGGAATCTGCCCCTCAAAATTGTCAAATGGTATCTCCAACAATTCAAAAGGATATCATTAATGCTTGTGCAAAAGAGACAACAAAAGCATTGTTAAAGGAACTTAGTGATGGTTTTTTTACAATACTTGCTGATGAGAGTGCCGATATATCTGATAAGGAACAAATGGATCTTTGCTTGCGATACATCAACAAAAAATGAGAAGTGACAGAGCGCTTTCTTGGTATTGTTCATATTCCAAATACCAGTTCTTTGACACTTAAAGCAGCAATTGAATCATTGATGATAGAGCACTCTCTCACACTTTCTTCCGTTTGATGTCAAGGTTATGATGGTGCAAGCAATATGCAAGGTGCGATCAATGGCCTTAAAACTCTAATCTTAAGCGAGTCATCTTCTGCTTATTATGTCCATTGTTTCGCTCATCAATTACAATTGACACTTGTTGTTGTTGCTAAAAAAAATGTTGATTGTGGATGGCTATTTGTTGATGTGCTTGCACCTTTATTGAATTTTGTGGGAGGTTCATCTAAGAGAAATGAATTTCTTAGACAAAAACAAGCTGAAGATGTTGTTAAAGCACTAAATGTGGGTGAATTGGAATCTGGGACTGGTTTAAATCAAGAGCTCAGTCTGAGCAGGCCTGGTGACACGCGTTGGGGATCCCACTTTAAAACTATTTTAAATGTGATTAGTTTGTATCCTACAATTCTTAAGTCTCTTGATATTATTGGGGAAGTTTCTGATAGTGTTGATAAGAATAAAGCTGAGTCACTCATACACACCTGTTGATGTCATTTGACTTTATCTTTTTGGCACATCTGATGGTGGACATATTTGGGATTACAAATGAACTGAATTTGGCTCTACAAAAAAAGTGACCAGGATGTTGTAAATGCAATGGCATTGGTTGACGTTGTTAAGGTGAATTTGCAACAGATGAGAGATAGTGGATGGGATTCTTTAGTTGATAAGGTCACTTCATTTATAACCAAACATGGCATGGAAGAAGAAATTCCCAATATGGATGGTAAATATGTGGTTCTAGGGAGAAGGAAATTTTGATGAGGTGAAAAAGAACCAACAAACTTACACCATTTTCGAATTGAAGTTTTCATGAGTGTTATTGATCTACAATTGCAAGAACTTGAAAGTCGATTTGATGAAAGAAGTAAGGAATTACTTATTTGTATGTCTTGCTTTAATCCTTGTAACCGGTCGGTTTTTTTCTGACATTGACAAATTGGTTCGCCTAGCTGAGTTCTATCCTAATGAATTTTTGGGTAATGAGACTTCTTGGAAATTTCTCTTCGGAACTTCATTGTTGACATGCGAAATGATGACCGTTTTCTGGAGGTGAAGAACCTTAATGAACTTTCGATGAAGCTTGTTGAGACACAAAAGCATGAAACTCATCCAAGAGTTTATTTATTGTTGAAGTTGGCATTGATTTTGCTTGTGGCAACGGCAAGTGTGGAGAGAGCATTTTCAAAAATGACTCTGATAAATAGTAAGTTGCAAAATAGCATGGGTGATCAATTGTTGAATGATTGTTTGGTTACTAATATAGAGAAAGATTTGTTTCTAAAAGTTAGTATTGACGACATTGTAAATCGATTCCAGAGTATGAGGACTCGATGTGAACAATTATAATAAATTTTAGTTAATATTAATTTTCTTGAATGCCCAATTTATATATTGGCTTTATTATTATCAAGTCGAACCCCCCCCCCCCCCCCCCCCCGAATTAAATCCTAGGTCCGCCACTGTAGTACAGACTATATTAGAATATGTAGCAGTGTAATTAGAAAGTAAGAAAAAACAAATTAGAGTGAAGGCCAAGTAATTTTTCATTCCCTGCTTTTTCACAGGAAAAAAAAAAGATTTTTTAGTCGTTTTTCTTTCCAAAAAATTTAAATTGGTCCGTTAATAATTTTTGGCCTCATATAGTCCTCTACGTTTGCTAATTTCTTTTCAATTCGGTCCTAGTTACGTAATTAGCCTATGGTTGCTGACGTGGTCGAAGGAAATCACATTTTACATACACCGTGGTCAATCTAGAGTCTCCACACATAACACACTAGTTTAATAAATCTTTGAAATAAATGTTTGAAGACTGCCATAATATATCACTAATCTAAAAAATGCCTCTAGCGGGTCAATTGAATCCTTCTTCACTAGGATGACGGATATAGTCTCTAATTGGTTCGCATTGGGGTTACCCAACCCACAAAGAAACAACAACCATTCATTTGCACACATTATAGTATATCACAATTGGTCTTCATTTTCTTGAGAAACATCAAAAACCACCGAGACCTAAAAGAAGATCCATTGCGGTAGCCGCTGACCAGAACTCCGATGGCATCCAACGAATGAAGGCAATGCCCAATCCGATGCGAGAATGGGCTTAGCACAGAGGAGGGAGTCGCTTGACCTATATTTACCAAGAGCACCAATTTCTTGTTGTGGTGAAAGGGTTGGGATAAGTGTTGAGTCTATCCGGAATGGAAAATGAACGTAAGCTCTGTTATTGTTGTGAATGGTCGTTGTTTCTTTATGGGTTGGGTAACTCATTGAGGGCTCAATACGAAACAAGTAGAGACTATGTCCGTCATCCCAATTGACCCTTCTTCAAACATTTTTTAGAGTAGTGATGTGTTATGATAATCTTCAAACATTTATTAAACTGGTGTGTTATGTGTGGAGACTCTAGATTAGCTACGGTGGATGTAAAATGTGATTTACTTCGACCACGTCAGCAATCTCGGGCTAATTACGTAATTAGGACCGAATTGGAAAAAATTAGCAAACGTAGAGGATTATATGGGCAAAAAATTACTAACGGACCGATTTGAATTTTTTGAAAAGAAAAATGACTAAAAAATCTTTTTTTCCCCCCTTTTTTACACATACACCGAATGTATATATAGGAAATAACTACATGGCGGTATTCCTTAACTCCTTATAATTCATTGGACAAGTGTTGGTAATTGTCATTACATGGACATTATGCACATAGTTATATAGTAGTTGACACATAACAGTTTGGGAGGATTAAAGATGAGTCCGTAGGGTGATTTTTTTTTTTTTTTTTTTTTTACTTATGCCCTGTTTAGAAGGTGCCTAAGATTTTCTTTATCCACTATAAATTGCAATTTGGCTTTGGTGGACAACCATTAGACGATATTGATGATTATGGATTTGCACCACGCACTACAAGGAAAAGTTAACCTTTTGGTCATTTCCGAGTAGAATTAGGAGTACAGGTACTCCAAAAAATTTCCGAACAAATTAAGGAGTTATTGTCTACAGTCTATTGGAAGGCGATCATGGTGTACGCAGGCTTTTTCGAGCAATTATCCAGGTAAGTGCCCGAGTTCACATACTTCGAAAAATATTTCTGAGTAAAAGCAGGATTACAAGTAGAGGTGGAAATAGGCCAGACTACTCAAAATGGTCTATGATCCAGCCTACTGAAGGCCAAACCAGACCATACTTTTTTTTATTTTAAAAGCATATTTAGCTAAATAGATTCAAACCAAACTTTATAAAAAGCCTATTACTAAATAGGCTCAGATCAAGCTTTATAAAAAGCCTATTATATCTATGAGGTCGACTTATTTATCATCATTATTAGTCTCTTTATGTTTATTATATAGAAATATGTGGTACTATCATTATTATTTTATGTAGCAGTATTTATTAATTTGATCTTATATAGTTTTGAAAATATTTATAAGTTTTTGGGCTCACACCATCCTAGTCTATATAGGCAGTTCAGCTAAAAAAAATATTTATAAGTTTTTATCTTATATAAATAGTTGTAGATGACGACTTGTCCAAGTGCATAAATTTATATCATCCAACCCTATAATTACATCCAGAAATATATAAAAGAATTTTACCTCAATTTTAAAATAAACTTAATCAGACTTTTAAAAAATTTAAAAATGGACCTATTTAAATAAATAGGTCAGATTCAGGTTTATAAGATATGCTTCATGCTTGGGCCTTAAAAATTCAAATTCGATGCAAGCCTTAATCCGTTCAAGGCTAGCCTAGCATAAACTACTTCTACCCATAATTACAAGTGCTCGGTTAATTAAAGGAAAAATATATTAGACAGTCCTTTTTCTTTTTGAAAAAGCCCAAATAGTCTTTTTTTTTTTAATCCCAATTGGTCCTCTACGTTTGCTAATAAAATCCAATTTAGTCATTTTTCTCACTAATGATATATTTTGTAGATAATCTAACAATTAAGTTCTTTAATTACCATATCATATTCTAAATGGATTTGACCCAATCAAATATCAAACCCTAAATTCAACCCAACCCAAATTGTTCATCTGAAGGCCGCTCAGACGAAAATATTTAGAAAGCAGAAACCATCCTCCGCCCAATTAAGTCATCGATTTCACCCTCCCTCACCATCGATGCTTGACTCCCTTCCCTTGCAGAAACCGCCCATTGGTGATTGACGCCATTCCCCTGCAAAAACCGCCTCCATTAGGTCATGTGCAGAGTGGCAGTATACAAAACATAGAGTGGGGTTTGGACTTTGGAGCATTGAATTGTGAAGTTGAAAAAGTAAAATCAAATAGTGCTACTTCTATTCTACAGATGTAATAAAACAAGTCTCCTTCCTCATCTCTCTGTAGTCCAATCTTCTCTTCTCTGCCGCTCTCAGTTCTCATATTTCTCCAATCCCATCGCCCAATACCCTTCCAGGCGCCAATTACAAATCCCCCTTCCCCTCCATAATTCCATTTCACTCTTCTCAAGGTACTATTCTTACTTCTTCCCTAAAGTCCCCCTCTCTTCTGTCATTATTTTTCCAATTTCTCTACATCTGATTCCGTCCCATGGATTTTCATCATTTGGATTCACTTCTTTTCGCCTTTCTCCCCCTAATATTGTACTGTTTCCATGCCTAGCTATTACTTTTATATATATTCTTTTTATTTTTGATGGGTTTATATATATAACTTTTGGTGTTGGTATGGGGTTGGATTTTTGTTTTCCCATAGAAGGAGGTGCCAATCGGCAGGTTGTGCAAGGGAAGGGCAACAAGCCAACAATGAAACATAAGCGTCGGGTCAGGGTTAGTGTTTGGCATTGGGTGGGGTCAAATTCATTTAAAATATGGTATGGTAATTAAGGAATTGTTAAATTATCCACATATATTATTAGTGAGAAAAAAGGACTAAATTGGATTTTATTAGCAAATGTAGAGGATCAATTGGGACAAAAAATAGAAAAATGACTATTTCAGCTTTTATGAAAAGAAAAAGAACTACTTCCTCCGTCCCATTAATTCTGTCTCACTTTTCTTTTTGGTTTGTCCATTACAATTGTCACATTCCCTTTTAGAAAATAATTATACACTTTAATTACCAAATTCTCTCATCACATCATATCAATAAATATATATACTAAAATTTCAAACACACAAGGGGATTGAGACTTAGCCCAAGTGGTTAAGCCAATGTTGAGGGTTCGATTCCCACCCGGCCCCTATCCCTCCCCTTTTCCCCTTTGTAATTGTGTGGCATCAGCCACCACCACTTCTCTAGCCTGTATAGGCTGTTCCGCAAAAAAAAAAATTTCAAACACACAACTATCACATCACACATAAATAAATCTATTAAAAATTGAAACCCGTTCCAAAGGGACATCACATCACAACTATCTCATGTTCCAAAGGGACATTATTAGCGGGACAGAGGGAATATCTAGTAGGAGTATATTTTTCCGTTAATTAAACCCTGTTCGTATTCGAATCGGGTTCCTTTAGACGAGTACTAATCCGCGTAGGAGTGTTCGAGTTTTCCGTCTCCTTCACATTCACTTCATGAGAAAATTCACACAACTCCCTCCATTTCACCTCCCCCTCACCCCGACGAGCTCCGGCCATTGACGAGAAAGGCGACTCCCTTCGGCCCGGTCTCCAACGACATTCCATCGCCGCCGGCGCTCCAAGAAAGGCGCAAAAACTTCGCCTGCTGCCACTCTGTTGCGCCGCTGCCTCTTCCTGCCGTCGAAGGTGAGTTTGTTTCTTTCAGAATGTATTGGTTCGAATGATTATGGTTGTTTGGTGCAATGTTGTGCTCGGTTGGGCGATTGCAGTGTTCATTGTTGAAGTTAATTTTTCACATTTTGGTGTGTTGTTCTCGGCTCCCCCAATTTTTTTTGGCTGCAATTTTATGTTCTGTTTCGGTTGGGTAAACATGTAATTTGCTTGCTATGCTGGTTGCCGGCATTTGTTCTGAATGATTGTTGTTAATGGCCAAAAATCCTTGTTGCCATTTTTTTGGCCGCTGCCCCCGTTTCTTGTGCTCTTTTTGAAATGGAAATTGTGGAAGTGAATTGTTGCTACAGTTTTCAGTCAAAGTGCACAACATGTTTTGCATATTTTCACATTTTACATCATATCCATTTTTGCTTATTTTGTTACCTATGATGTTTTGCACGAAGAAGAGTTGGAAACTAATTGTTTAAATTTTCTACTGTTGTCATGTTTATTTTACTTATTTAATTACTTGTCTAATTTTATGAGGTCTTGATTAAATTTTGTTTTTTCTTGGTGTGTACTCAGTGTTCTTAGTTAAGGGTTGTGTAAAGGCCAACATGTTTTAGTTTTACAGAACATTGGCGCGTTTCTCGTTTACACGATGCTGCGTGCCTTGGTTTATACAAGTAGTAAAGTATTGAAAATATGACCAAAGGTTGACTGGTTCTTCAGACTTCTTAATTATTATTAGTATGTCTAATCTAATAATTTAGTTAATATGAAACTCTCAATAATGACTTAAGATATATATATACTTATATAGTATATATCTACGGATAAATTATACTATAATCTTATCATTGTCTTACTATCTTAATATTTAACAATCCAAATGAAATAAACTTTTCTTGGCACATGGCAGTCAATCACCACACACATAGTTCATGTTGACGAATTTATTAAGTTAATGTTTTATTATTATTAAAAAAAATTCATCTTTGTATGATGAAACATTTAATCTATTTCGAAAACGACATACCATATTACGGTATTCAGGTTTATTTCAGATTTATTCATGATAGAGTCAAGCTCCACTAGTTGGAAACTTAGCCGTAGATTTTGAAGCAGAAGCTGTTATTCTTCGGGAGTTCATTAAGGTAACTGGTAGTGACTGATAGTGTCTTAAACATGACCTATATGTGAAGTTGCTGCCATTTGCTTTGTCCTTGTTGATTCTATTTAATCGTTGCAAGTTTTGAGTTTTTTTAGTTGCTACGAAGTTCCCCTGTTTTTTAGGTTTCATGTTGCTGCCAATTTCCCTCAAAATGTTACTTTTATATTTTCCCTGTTACTGTGCATCTCGCGTTTTCTGTTGCTTATAAGATTTGTTTTTTGTTCATTATAGTGGAGTTATGGGATGTTTTAGTTGCCTACCATTTATATAACTTATGCTTAAGAACTAGGGAAATATAGTACAAGTAGTGTTTAATCTGATCAATGCAAAATGTACTTATTTAGTTTTAGACAGGAGTAGGAGGAATATTATATTAATTCATCTACCCAACTTTAATTAAAGGGGCTTCATTCATGGACTATATTACTGAGTACTGGCGGAGTACCTTTTTTTTATCTGTAGCATTCTTGGTGAGTAGGCCAGTTATATATGGTGGTTCAAGACTGTAACCAACTCAACCTTTTTTAGTTGTACTCATAGACCTAAACAGTTTAATGAGCTTGCTCTAGACAGTATATTACTAAGACGTGACAGTCACAAGATGGCAGTTCCTCATGATGCTTATTTATTCCATATCAAGCTGTGCTATCTAACTGTTCTATGTTCGAATTATCCTTGCAGAGAGAGAGAGAGAGGTTGGCCTTGGTCTCATTGGTTTTGGATTATTCCTCAATTTCAAATCCATAATTTTGTTTTCCGACAGAGGGTTACTAGCTTGGAAAAAATACCAAAATGGTGCCATAACTTTGCCCATTTTTCAATTTGGTGCCATAAGTTTTGTGTTTTCTAATTTGGTACCATAACTTTGCTAATATTCTCCAAAATGGTCCCATCAGCCTTAATCACCCACATTTGTTTACATGGCATGAGATTAATGTAAATAATTAATAGGTGTCACTAATGCATTGAATGATTTTAATCTACATATGTGCATACTTTCTAGCCCATTTGGTGCGTACTTGCAGAGTGCGAAGGACATCTTTAAATCAGAAATGGGGTCAGAAAGTGTCCACATCTGTAGGTCAAACTCAGTCAATGCCTGCATGGCTCTACATGGTACAATTAAATTAATTATCTTCACTAATCTCGTACCACGTCAGTAAATATGGGTGATTAAGGCCTGATGGGACCATTTTAGAGAATATTAGCAAAGTTAAGGGACCAAATTAGAAAACTCAAAACTTATGGTACCAAATTAGAAAATGGGCAAAGTTATGGCACCTTTTTGGCATTTTTCCCGTTACTAGCTCTTGGACATGTAATAATTCCTCTTGAATGAACTTATACCAGCCTGTTTTTGTGCACAGAATTGGAAGTCCTGCTCCTTTTTTTGAATAATTTTTTTCCACCTTACCGTTAGATAGTTGGCTAGCTGGTGTAGCCATCTTACTGGTTGGAGATCTACATTGCTGCTCTTCAGTTTACAAAGGAACTTTAAGGTACTCACTTAATGTAACGATTTCTTGATACTAAGTAAAACTTCTTGTTGTTTGCTGTGATTTACCATAATGCTAACGAAGTCTCCAATTGTAGAAATCGTACTTGACTTGTGTTCTGTTCTTGCTTATAAATACAATTAGTTAAGCAAAATCAAATATCCAACTTGCGAAGCCTGTTCTTACTTGCTTTCATTCCACATTAGTGGTAGGAGTATTTAGAAACTTTTACCAGTTAACTTGGGAAACTTTTACCTGCTTTAAATCCATACTAAGATCAAAAACTTTTATTTATTCAAAATTATTCGTTACACCACTAATGTACATATACATAGGATAATTCTTATTATGTCGACATCAAAATATCCTACTAGTATCCTGTTCTTGCTTATAAATACAATTAGTTAAGCAAAATCAAATATCCAATTTTCTCAGTCTGTTCTTAGTTGCTTTAAATCCATACTAAGTCCTACAAAGGGGAAAAAAACCCATTTAGTCCCATAAGTTTTTTCAATTTCCAAAACCATCCCACAAATATCGAATTAGACGAACCCTTCCTGGACCCGGTTTTTCGCTAATTTTCGCCGAACCCGTCCCATAACTATCTTAATTGAGAGATGGGTTCGGCGATGATTAGGGTAGTTATGGGACGGGTTCGGCGATGATTAGCAAAAAAACCGGGTTCATGGACGGGTTGAGCGAAAATTATGGTAGTTATTGGACGGATTCGTCTAATTCGATATTTGTGGGACCATTTCAGAAATTTTTTTAAATTATGGGACAATATGGGCTTTTTCTTTCTCCTACAAAGATAAAATTTCAGTGATTGCCTTAGAATCCAATGGCTCTATCAAGGAAGAGAGAGCTCTTAGATTTTGTTCGATTGACCTTTTCTGGGTCGACCAGGACGAACCTGCCTTCTTTCTAAGCGGACATGAATGAGACGCCCTATATATTAAAAATATTCTCTGAAGGTGGAAATAAATAGATCAATAAGTAATAGATGTCTTGACATCAACTATTCCGTATAGTAAGCTTGTATTAAAAGGACAGCGCGCGTTTTCTTTGATATAGTATAATGCTCCTTCGGTAGTTCTTTATCGATGTTGAAACTCACTTCAAGGGAATCAAGTAGGGCAATTCCTTACTATTTTGATTTTGCTTAGTTTATACTACCCAGTTCTCATATAAGTGAACCATTTGCATTAGTAGTAATTATTCATTTGGTAACTTTGACTAATTTTTTAGACATAGTTATATAAGAAAAAATATAGTCATGTGAGATCTTGTTAGATTCGTCTAATCACATAGTTTTAGAATATCAAATTTTTATAATTTTTACTTATATACAATTTGAGTTATAAATATTTAAAAATGTATCTTGGACTGCGTGAAATGTAAGAAGGGTGCATTTATTTTTTTTGGAAGAGCAGAAGGGTGCATTTATTTGAGAACAAAGGAAGTATATTCCAATTATTTATTTTTATACCTTAACTATTTCAAAGTGTCCATTTATATACCTAAACTTTTTTTTAAGAAAAAAATACCCCAACTATTAAATCTAGAAAAATTTATATTTTCCGTTAAGTTGCCGTTAAGTTTGATTATTCCGTTAAAATGTATGGGCAAATTAGCTTGTCTGTCTTTTTATCAATTTTACCCGTTGACCCAAATCCATGATCCAAATGAAGGAGCAGCATTTGCTTCAATCCCCAGCCTCTCTTCCGTTTCTACGCTGCTGCCACACTCTTCTCCCATTTCCCTTTTGGCTTTTCCTTTTGGTGAATAATTTTGTCGGCCCTTCGTAGGATTTTCGTTCGTGGAACCCATTTCAGTGGTGGCTATAATTACGGCCTCAAGAAGCAGCAACACTCCATAATCGTTTTTCCTTTGAAAACACCCGCCCCTGATAGCTACTGATATTTGTGTTTCTGCCGTCTTTCTATGTATATGGTGGAAGGTTTTTGGTTGGATTTTTGTGGGTAGTTTGTTGTTGTAATGGTGCAAGAGCTCGATGACGGGGAGTTCAGGATGCGATTGATTGAAGAGGCAGCGCCCTATCATTCTGCCGATGTTTTGCTCCTCCCTCGAAACCTAGCCCAATATGTTGGATTTGGATCATGATTTGGGTCAACGGGTTAAATTGATAAAAATATGAACGGACTAATTTTCCTATACATATTTAACGGAATAATCAAACTTAACGGCAACTTAACGGAGAATATAAAATTTTTCTAAGTTTTAATAGTTGGGTGTATATTTTTCTAAAAAAAAAAGTTTAGGTATATAAATAGACATTTTGAAATAGTTGAGATATAAAAATAAATAATTACATAGGGGAACCGGTAAATGACTGCAATGGAGCCCACATTTTAATGCAACTAGTCCAGAATTCGAACCTTAATAACATTAATAACAGGAAGTTGTGGATTGAATATTTCATTTTCCTTTCCTACATCTTTCTATCCATAGGTCGGCTTCGTGCAGATAGATCTTTGCCGGGGAGATTGGTCCTCCTTGAGGTATGCCTTTCTGTTGGGTTCTTCCTTATATATTTTGCTCGTAAAACGAGAGAAATAAATTACCACCTTGCGCTTGGTAAGCGCTTCGTTGTAGCCTTGGTGTCCTGAACATTTATTTCTTCATAATTATTTTTTACACCACTAATGCACATATACATAGGAAAAACTACATTATGTCGACATCAAATACAGAACGCTCGTGGATGTATAGGAAATATGATGATATGGGATATGTTTCTGAGGAGTTCATGAATGGTGTAACTACATTCATTGATCACTATTTGTTACACCCTACGTTGGACCAGTCGGGTGGGGAAATTAGGTGTCCATGCAAACAGTGCAAACACGTGAATGAAAGCCCATCGAGATAGTGAGGATGCATTTATTGATGAAGGGATTCACTTCAGGCTATGAAACTTGTATCACCATGGGGAAGCATACCCATTCATTGGTGATGATGCCAATCTGACTTGAGACCTGGTAGGAGAAGGAGACAGAACCCTTGTATCCGTATGTGCAAATGGTATTTGATGCCGCTGGACAAGATTTTACCAGGCATCGTGATCTAGCCGATGAAGTGGTGGTTGAGCTGCAGAATGGTGAGGACAGAACTGACAAGAAGTTGTGGGATGGTTGTGAGAAGATGACACAGTTGTCCTATGTCACTCGACTATTAAATATCAAAGCCAGCACAACTTGTCATGCCATATGTCAATTAATCAAAGATTGTTTGCTAGTTGAGAATGCCATGCTCAATAATTTCTACCAAAACAAAGAAATTGGTTAAGGTCTGGGGTTGGCTGTCGAGAAGATTGACTATTGCCAACACAGTTGTATGTTGTACATGGGTGAAGACTCATTTCTAGATTCATGTCACATATGTGAGGCACCTCGTAGAGACTTGTGTTGGAAGAAACATCCTATTAAATACATGTTATACTTCCCATTGAAAAACCCCAAGAGACTCTTTATGTCTAAGAAGACAACTCCTTTCATGACATGGCACCACTGTCACCAGCATCCAGAGGGTCCTGATATGTGCCATCCAAGTGGTTTAAGGGCATGAAAACACTTCGACAACACACATCCAGGGAGGATGGTCAGAATAGAAATGTTAAAATATATGAGTTAGGTCAGACTTGGCTCAGTTTTAATTGGAATAAATTCGAGTTTTGCTTGTTCGTTTAATAATACAAGCTCAAATACATAGAGATACCAATGGTGCAGACAATGCAAGACATGTAATTGAGTCATCGTATCTTCGGTGGATTTGACATCATTATTCAGGTCATTATTAGCCAAAAAAAAAAAAAAAAAGAAAGAAAAGAACAAAAAATGAAAAAAGACTGACATCAATTGCATGGGACACTAGAAGGAGATAATTAGTCGTACTCACAAATCCCACATCTTAAGATTGCCATTGGAGTTCACAATTGATAATACAAAGAGAATTGAGGTTGCCAAGATTGTCAACCATTGAAGATGAAACTAAACTTATACTATATGTTATGACACCCTCTATGTTCAAGTCCTCCAATGTTCTGAGAAAAGATAGGGGACAAATGATGATTGCTCTTTCCACTTCATCTATCAATGATTTGAATTAATAAGTCGAATATTGAGAGTAAATAAGAGAGGTCAATAGCATATATATTCATACATATCTTGCATTTTTTTTTGCCTAAAACAAAAACTGAAAGTGCAATCAAGAATTAATAGATTCAAACACCACCATTCAATACAAAGTTTATAAGTCCCAATTTTGACACACAAGTATTATAAGTTAATATTACAACCTCAAATATGAAAACAAACAAACAACCACACAACAATTCCATCAAATTCATCCCCAAAGGATTATTTTGGTCTTTAATTTTGTTCTTCAAAGTTTTTTTTTTTTAAAAAAATAAAATCACCCAAAGCGATGATAATGGAACCAAAAGTATTCAATAAAATTGTAAAACTGAAAGTAGAGATTCAACACAATAGTTGATTTATTGCTGGAGGAGGATGGATACGATCACAGTGCAATAATCCGTGGGCTGCAGACTCTGTATTTTTCATATTTGCTCCAGCATTTGATTCCATCTTTTGCTGCAAACAGGAAGAGGTTAGCCAATGATCTCATAAGAGCATTTCAATATGATATGGAGCCATTATACTAACTCATAAGTTTTTGTTTCTGGTAACAAGTAACGCACAAGCGTCAGCAAAGAGAAAACACTAAACAAAGCTACAGAAAAGGGGCAGGAAAGGAAGAACACAAAATCAAAGGAACAAAGCTAAACACGAGGATACCAAAATGTTGTTATATCCATCGCCACGAGGATACCAAAATGCTGTTATATCCATCTCCAGCAAGGAGCGAATATAACTTATAAGTTGAACACAATAAATATTTTGGTTCAAACAAATTAATAAAAATAGGATGAAAAATAAAGTAATTTGAGAATATTTTATCCCCTACAAATAATTTGAGAATATAACCACAATAATTGATACATTCTTCTAGATCAAACGTGCAAATTAAGCCAATTAATAAACAGCTAAGGATTGGGACAGAATACTAGTAGAAGTGTAAAACATACCTTGCAAATTATTTCTATAGACAAAATCCTCGGATTTTCATCATGGATCTGATGCCTCGATGACATAAACTGCACCATTGCTCATTCCAAGTGTGAACTCATTTGGCTGCTTTGGGTGCGCTGCGATATCCATCACCATGGGATAGGCATTTCCATTGCTCGGAATATCTGAAGATATATAAGCAGAAGGTGCAATCCGACATAAGAGAGACAAACGTTCAAAATCAAATATTCCAACTGAACCATCATGGAACCCGGCATAAATAATGTGGTTCTCGTATTTCGAGTGATGGAACACACCTATGATGGTGGTCCGTGCCCAAGGATCGTTATTAGATGCCAACACATACATACATGGTATTATAATATATCTACTAGAATGTTTACGAAAATTACCTTTCCCAAGCAGATCTGCAACAACGTCTGATTGGAAACTTGGTTCTTTTCATCTATGTCCGTAGATCTGCAATATGCAATCACGAACAATCTTCCAAGCACACGAACGGGCGAACGAACAGATCTACCGCCTTGCACACGCACGGATTCAGCACTAGGAATCTTCCAGACTGTTCCCGACCTCGTATGAACTCCGGATAGACAGAGATCTATCGAACGGATGGAGAGAAAAACTTGATCTCCAAGAAACCCTCTTGGCCACCCCCCTCTCTCTTGTTGGAAGAGAATTATGATTGTGTTATTATGGTGGCTAGGGTTTCTTTAGACTTGTTTATAGACTCTCCTAGTTGGTCCTTGGGCCAGACTGGGGATCCACTAGAAGGTATCAGGCTCAGGCTCCTTTACAGACTCAAATTCTTATGTTCAGCCCAGAACATAATTTGGCCTATAAAACATTAATTAATTCCACTAAATAATTAATGTTGCACTCCCGGTCTGATCCAGATTGAATCTGGGCTTCTATTAGACTCAATTTATTCCCTATGTTTAAGATATCGCACGTCCATTAATTAATTAAAAACTTCTGACAATTTTAATTAATTAATCTCTTTTAATCCTTAAGTAGTACCACTCAAACTTCATCATTGTACGGAATAAATCCACCTGCAGGGTTCATACATTGATCCTTATTGAGCTCCTTAAGGGGACGTCATCAACCCGGATAACCAGGACACAGTGCCCTAGTGAGAATAAATAGACACCATGCAAATAATATTGGCGCCCAAAATACGAAGTATATTGAATCAACTAGGATTCTCACTCATGGTAAATTAAAGCGACCAACAAATATTCCATGTATCAGATTTATCTCTACTAGGGTTAAGAATTAATCAGAGTCGCCGTGATCTTGATTCTTCTTATGCCAGAATAGAAGAATGCATCTCAACTATGATCCTTTCAATGCGACGCAGCGCACTACTGCAAACTAATAGTCAAGATAAACTAACTACAAGTTTCCAGTACAACATAAATCAATAGTTATGTCCAAACTATCTCAGTTTGTGAATACTGTTTATATCTTACAAGGAACTGACAACATGATCTTCTGTGTGACTCCTAACACACCATGTTGTCTACAATATTAGATAATTGGATATACTTGCAATTATATAGAAAACATACAAGCATCCATACAAAAGCAACAATGTGAATAACCATGTATTTCGGTCAATATAGAAATCGAATAAATACAAAAGCGCACTAAAAGTTTGCTTTACTGTATACTATATCAATCTCCCACTTATACTAAAGCTAAACTTTTAGTATACACAAATATTGTCTCCCACTTATACTTAAAGTCTAGCTAGCTGAAAGATATCGTAAACCAAGACCCTCTACATGTTTCTCGAAGATCTTTATTGCCAGAGTCTTCGTGAAAGGGTCTGCCAAGTTGTCCAACGACCCAATCTTTGTCACAGCCACGTCTCCTCGCCTTACGATGTCTCGTATGATGTGGTACTTTCTTTCTATGTGTTTACTAGCTTTATGAGCTCTAGGTTCTTTTGAGTTTGCCACTGCACCGGCCTTATCACAATAGATAATGATAGGCTCAGGCATACTTGCAGAAACCCCCAAGTCATACAAGAAGCTCTTGAGCCATACAGCCTCCTTTGCTGCCTCAGAGGCCACAACATATTCGGCCTCCATGGTAGAATCTGCGATGCATTTCTGCTTTACGCTCCTCCATGAGATTGCTCCACCTCCTAAGGTAAACACATATCCCGAGGTTGACTTCCGCTCATCTCGATCAGCTTGGAAATCTGAATCTGTGTAACCCAAAGGACTTAGATTGCTTGACTGGTAAACTAGCATATAATCCCGAGTTCTTCTCAGATACTTGAGAATATGCTTCACCGCAATCCAATGTCCTTGTCCAGGGTTAGACTGATATCTTGCCATCATGCCAACTGCATAGCATATATCAGGCCTCGTGCACAGCATGTCATACATAAGGCTTCCTACTGCCGAGGCATAAGGAACCTTAGCCATCTCCTCTGTCTCCTTTTGTGTCTTAGGACACATTTCTTTAGATAGAGGAACTCCATGTCTGAAAGGTAAGAATCCTTTATTGGAGTTTTGCATGCTGAAACGAGCAATCACAGTGTCAATGTAGGCTGCTTGAGAAAGGCACAACATTCTCTTTTTCCGATCACGAATGACCTCCATTCCTAGAATGTACGACGCTTCCCCCATGTCCTTCATTTGAAATTGCTCAGAAAGCCATACCTTTACGTCTGATAATACCTTGACATTGTTTCCAATGAGAAGTATATCATCTACATATAGTACTAAGAATACCACCACGTTTCCGTTGCACCTTTTGTACACACAACTTTCATTTGGACATTGTTCAAATCCATAGGACTTGATCACTTCGTCAAAACGAATGTTCCAAGACCTTGAAGCTTGTTTAAGTCCATATAAAGACTTCTTTAGCTTCGACACACGATGCTCTTGGCCTTTCTTCACATAACCTTCAGGTTGCTGCATATAGATGTCTTCATCCAGATTCCCGTTAAGGAAAGCTGTCTTTACATCCATTTGCCAAACTTCATAGTCCATGTGACTAGCTATGGATAAGAGTATCCGGATTGACTTCAGCATGGCTACTGGTGAGAAAGTTTCATCATAATCGATGCCCTCTTTCTGAGTGAAACCCTTTGCCACCAACCGTGCTTTGAAGGTAGTAACCTTCCCGTCAGGTCCCCTCTTTCTCCTAAAGACCCATTTGCACCCAATGGCCTTTTTGTCATTTGGAAGGTCTTTAATGTCATATACATCCATGGTATGCATGGATTCAATCTCAGAATCCATGGCATTTTGCCAAGCTTCTGCATCGACATCCTGGATCGCCTCCTTGTAGGTCCAAGGATCCGGTTCTTGTTCATCACTAGGAACTGAGTCTGAAGACTCTCCCACCAACAAGAAACGACTGGGTAAGCGAGTTACCCTCCCACTACGTCGAGGCGATTCATGTGTGGTGACATCAGTGTCAACACGTTGTGCAGTATTTTGTGGTATATCTTCTTGTACACTCGGTATGCTATTGTCTCCTCTTAGCTCATTGAGAATAATCTCACTCTTGGATTTATGCTCACTCACATAGTCTTCCTATAGGAACCGGGTGTTGGTGCTAACCACTACCTTATGATCCATAGGACTATAGAAATAACCCCCTCTCGTTCCTTTGGGGTATCCTACTGTAGGTGCAAAAATGCGTAGACAGAAACTGCAAAATAATTTTATTAATTTCACAAGAAATATCTACAATTACAGAGAATTTCAATGAATTTAAAAGAAATATGTGAAGATCAAACGATATGAGTGTTCGACTTCTGTTACTCCTTTGATTCCTCCAACCTTGAAGACGTCGAGATGCTTTTGTGCTTCTTCTTCGGCTTCTTGGAATTTCTGCAGCGTTTTGTTGCTGTAGATCTCAAGTGTTTGAGTCTTGAGAGTGATTAGGGTATGAAGATGTGTGTCTGGAAGTGAAGTAGTCCCTAATGCTTGATAGGGTGCCCCTATTTATAGAGGGAAAAACCCTATGGTTTGTGGATGATGGACCAATCGATGGGCTGGTCCAATCCATATTTCTATTGGGTCAGTGAGCATGTGGGTCTTTCATCTGGGCTTGTTCACGTTGACTGATTTTCATGGACTGACCTGCTTCAAGTGTCAGTGTCCATTGGATCATAGGCTTGTGGGTCTTGTACTTGGACTTGTCCACATTGGCCCAATATAATTAAATCCATTTGGCTTGATGGATCCAAATGGCCCAATAAATATAAATAATTATTTTAAGCATTTAATTTATTTAAAATGCCTAAAAATAATTAAATTAATATTTAAATTTGCACGTGTCGCATTTTTTAATGGCGAATAAATTTCACGTGTTTACAGATGCCCCCTCGAGACTTGTTTAGGGCAAAATAAAATATTTGAGACGTGAACAAGTCTCGAAATATTTGTTGCATGACTACCCAATTTTGCTTGGGCTTTGCCAAATCTTTCATGAGTCCAACTTTAGACTGGCTCCAGATTTTTCTTCTCTTGGTCTGCAGCAATACTTACTGATCACGTATCAGATTTGCAACCAGATTTTTCTTTCAAGATCTTTATGTATATTCTGTAATCCACACAAATTTAAACAAATATTCACATGATATCTAATTCGAAACATATCTGATAGGATCAAATCTTTTGTGAATTAATTTCAACTAAGCACTTCTTTTCTTCTTAATCTTGTCGGTTCCCTTGATTTCTCATAGCCCAATTTTGAAACTAATTGGATCCGTTTGACATACATATGCACATCTGATCCCTTGCCTTCCACTTCAAGCATATTTCCAAGTTTTAGAACTTGATTTATTGCGTATCCAGTTTAAACTCCCATATCCAACCGATCTTCGTAGTTTGACTTTCAAGAATCTTTGTACCAAATTCTTTCATCAATCTTGGTACTCAATTCAAAATTGATTAACAAACCTCCAAATCTAATTCAAACTTCAACCATATCCCGAAATTCTTTCAAGATTTCTCACGGCTGACATCTAATTTCAAAAGTGATTTGATCTTCACGTAATCTATCTACTGGATTTAATCGGAACTCTATAAATTAGACTCACAAGAATCAGTCCAGACTTTTAATCCCAGCGGCAGGCAAGCAGAAGTAGACAAGGTAATTTTATTTCTTTAGCACAGCCACAGTAGTATCCTCATACCCAAACTAATTTTGTTGCTCCACTAATCATCCATAGGTGAATTAACAAGCAAAATCAAGCATCAGATCTACAGGCAACAAGAAGCTAGCAACCAGGTACATGAGAGATTATCAATTCAAGCCTCCTGCCATTCTCTTTTCCGTTTCTTGCTTTCTTGTTTGTCCTCCTTGTATTTTTTTTTTTGTTTCTGCACTCCTATTTTTTTGTGCTGCTTTCTTTTTTGTTCTTGTATTGCTGTTTCTTTTGCACTTCTTTTTGTTTGGATCAAACTTTAGATAGAAAATAAGGAATCCCCGAATCCCACGACCAACTCATCAACATCAACAATCAAGTACGCCTCCAACATCATCATTAATTCAAAGCGAGAGAGGGTAACTGGTCGTCATCATGGTAGACGGGATGTTTGGTCACACGGCGCTGCCGTTGGCCTTCATCCTTAACCTACCCGCCATGAAGTCGTCATGAAGTCGTCATCGAAAAGAGGGAGAGGGCTGCTGAAACTTTTGACGAGTTTCATTAACACGAGTATTTTTCTGAAATATCAGGTTTGGATTATTAAATGAAAAGAGTTATGATTTAGGGAAGGGGTTTAAGGATATATTAAGATTTCCCTTTTTATTACTCATGTGGGGTGCTTTCGATTTCAAACGGCGCTGTAGTCCTTCCCGCCATGAAACTTTTGACAAATATCACGGTGCAACCGGGATTGACCTTCAGTCTGTCACCCTGAAAGTCCCTGGTATCTGCACCATGATGCTTCTCTTAATTTCATGTCAAGAAGATCCCTGCCATGAAACTTTTGAACATCTTCCCACTACATGAGTATTTTCTAAAATGTTGTCTTTTTATTTACTCGTGTCAAGAAACTGTGCTCCCGAAAGCGCACAGAGTCAAAAATTGCAGTAATTTATAGTAAGTACCGGATCGTTCACTGGAGGATGTGCGATGGAAGCAGGGCCCACGTCGTTTACTAAGATTTTCCACTCGGTTACTCGATTCAAGTTTTGCAAGGGTTTCTAACAACTACTTGACATGAATTAAACCAGATCATGAAAGCAGTAAAAATTATTCTACAAAGCACGGTAAACTAGATCGGAGAAAGCAATTAAATCTATACTACGAAAGCATTTAAAAAGCATGCTACACTATCTAGAAAGCAGGTTTAAAATGTGACAGAAGGGACAGGGGGAAAGTAATGAAGATTGGACAAGACTCAGATGAAACACAATTAAACTTCCATTTTTAATACACAGATCTTAGCTTGGGATAATCCTCTAGTTAGCTAACTCTCATGCTTTCTGCACCATGTTCCCTTTAACAGATAGGTACTTATGGTGAGAATTTACATGCTCTTAAGACAACAATATCTAAGATACCACAGACTTATAACTCCCTTCACATGCCTTGTGAAATTACATTATTTATCTGTGGTGGATAAGCAACACCTAACATATCATTAGTTGACATGCCAAGTACTCCTATCACTCCCCCATGTCACACCCAAAGTTTCAAATCAAGCCCCAAACCATTCCATAACTCTCAAACCTTTTAACAGATGGACAGCCCCTAATTCTTCCGAGTGACCTCTATGAAAGCATTTAAAGGAAAGCATTAAAGAAAGCTGTAAAGAAAGCATTTAAATCTATCACTCGAAATCGTCAAAAACGTCACTTTCCGTTAGTATAAAAGAGCCCCTGGTCTTGGTGACCAGATGCAGATCAAGAACCCCCGAGATATCAATAAGCCACAGGGCTTACAACATCTGGGTAGTTATGAGATACAAACTAAATGAAACAAATCCATAGATGAATCTGTTCCGGATGTACTCATTCAAGACTCAATTCTAGACTTTGGCAGAAGAAGATAGTGGTCGAAGGAATACTCAACCCTACCTTAGAAATTCACCAAGGCCTATATGTTGTTCCTCTAGTATTACTTATCACATCTCATCTACACCCAAGTGGATGTTGACTTAATGCGATATCTAATATCAGATTTCCAACACACAGCAATTTTGAGAAGCAAATGAATATTTGAAAATCATTCCCCAGACAGGTACTAAACTCTCAATTAAAACACAGATCCTTTCAGTCTAGATGAGACCTAATCGCTGACTCTGCTTCTAAGCTTTCAAAATCAACCCCCAGTGGAATATGAATTAGTTATAACTGTTGAATTTATCCCTTACTCAGATCCGGATTTTATAACGGAATTTTTGTTAGAAGTTTATTATGCAGCATCTGATTTAAATCAAGACTTCTATGTCCAAGGAGAAGGATCCCCAAAATAATAATATGACCGGAACATCTACATAATAGTATCATGCATACAAGTATATGAAAAGGAAAATAAAATACCCCAAAATATATGGTAGGGTTAGACAGAATGCGATACACAAAGGTGGATTAGCCTGAGCTGAGAAGAAATCGGCTAAAAGGGGGTGCCAGAGATAGTTGGGGTTTTCCGGACTGCAAACATCTGCTGTCTGGTTCCCAATTATCCCAGATTAATGATTTTAGACAAAGAGAATTCCAAACGACGGTGACCGCCGTCATTCAGTTTTCTTTTGTCTGCGAGTGGAAGAAAAACCCACATATTTCTTGCTGTAATATTTCTCAACTGATGTTGGTCGACATCAGTTGATACTATTGCAACTTGAATTCAGGTTGAGAAATTAAGATAAGGAAAATTAAAACTGTATCTGATTAGGAATTGGCTGAGTGACTAATCGAAACTCTTAGTGAAGAGAACGCTCGCCGAAGCTTCCACCAACCACTAACCAGATCATGCAAAATAACAGATAATGATTGACACACAGAAGACGGGTTAATCGATATCCCTGTGAAGGGACCTTTCACCAACATTAATCTGTGGTGTTTCTCATTATCCGTTCATACACACAGTGAAAGAGAAAACGTAAAAGTAAGAAAATATTTTTGGTATTGTGTGGGTGTTAAGCACACAATAAGTGGACACTTAATGGGTTGAAATGTGTAATGGATAAAGTTAGGTGAAATGGGCCTAGGCCCAATACACCCATGCAACTTACACAAATCATGAAAGAAAATATTTTTGGAGTTTTCAAAATAGAAGGGATAGTTCAATTCGAATTATTGGGGTAATTCGAATTGAGAATGCATGAAGAATGAAGTATGATCTTACCCAATTAATCCTTGCAAAGGAATGAGATATCATCTAATTCGAATTGTTGAGCAATTCGAATTAATTCGAATTAGACAACTCGAATTGATGAAGTCCTTTCCTTGCTCAAAATTGACTAAGGCATATACCTCAAGGGGAAGGTGAATTCGAATTGTCCAGCAATTCGAATTAATTCAAATTAGGCAATTCCAATTGGTTGGGGACAGAAAATAAACTAAGGCATGAGGGGGCGGCAATGGATACAATGTGGTATTCAAGCCAATTCGAATTGTTGAGCAATTCGAATTAATTCGAATTGGATAATTCGAATTGGTTGGAAACCACATGAAGGGAATAATTTTTGGTGTGCAATTTGAATTTCTTAGGCAATTCGAGATAATTCGAATTGCCTCTATTCGAATTACACATTTTCGAACAATAACAATTTTTGTTCTCACAAGTATGGGTTAGGTATACACTGTGCGGTTAATGATGGGGTTAGATTTACCAAATCCCTCATCTCACATCAATGTCACTTCACAGCCACCCTAGTGAGGTTTTCAAGAAATAAACAAACACATGTTCAGTGGGTATTGGTGAGATTTAAACCCTATTTCTACAAACAAAGGATTCAAAGGTCAAAGAACCTAAAACATCTAGTTATCTAAGAACTACATGAATAAACTAAGAACACTCAAGTTATCTAAGGCAGCATAAAATAAAGTCAAGGCAGGAAAATAAGGCATAAAGGTAAATTCTAACAAACCTTAAAAACATCTAAAACCTAAGAACACTTATTTGAAGCTCTAAGGCACAAAATCAAGCCAAAACCCACCAAACATGCATTTATTAAGTTTGAATGTCAACTAGGACATAATAAATGTAACCTAGTTGAAACAAACAAACATGCTAAGCATTTATTTCTAAAGAAAGCATTAAAGAGTGCCAAAACACATGAATAACACCATTTCTGGAAATTTTTCTTGTATTGACACTTTGAAAGCAAAATAAAGAACCCAAAATCATCATTAACTTGAAGGTAGGGTTTATTCTAACTAGAAAGCATGTAAAAATTCTGGAAATGGCTACTCTAAGGGTTGCACAAACTGCTTCTACACTAAACTAAGATCAAAGCATGTAAAAAAACTATACTACTTGCAAGGAAAATAAACTAAACTAAACTAAACTAAACTACCTACCTAACCCTTAAGGGGTGTGGAACCTCCTGCTGTTCTTTTTGTCCCAACTGCTTTTTAGTTAAAATCTTGATCTTCTTTGCTCTGTTGTGGAAGGTCTGCTTTTATAGACAAATTTCGAAACCCTAGGCCCACCAATGTTGTGCATGCCACAGCTTCAATGAGTGAAGTTCGAATTATCTCAATCAATTCGAATTAATTCGAATTGTGAGATCTCTTCCTTGAGCTGGAAATGTGGCCTTCAGTTATCAATTCGAATTGTTGTGAAGAATTCGAATTAGTCTTTTCTCGAATTGGATGAGGGTTTCTGCTTGGCTTCCTTGCATCTGTTGGCAATTCGAATTGTTTGTGCCAATTCGAATTAATTCGAATTGGACAATTCGAATTGCATCTTCTTCTTGCCTTTGGGTTCCTTCTTTCTTCATTCCCTAATTCGAATTATTCAAGCCAATTCGAATTAGCTCTTCTGCATCCCTTCCCAACACAACCATTTTTTGTTCTCTTCAGCAATTCGAATTGTGTGCAATTCGAATTAATTCGAATTGCACAATTCGAATTGTGCTTCAACACTTAACCAAATTTCAGTTGTGGGATTTTCAATCTTTTTCCCATCTTTTTGATTTTTGTGGGCTATTTTATTCTTTTGCCCATCTTTCTTCCTTTTTCTTTTCTTTTTCCTTTTTTCATGTTTTTGGATTTTTCTAACACAAATACAATTTAAAAATTGCATATTTTGTGTCTTTTTATTACCGGCTCAATGTTCTTACAAACTCGCATTAATCTGTCAAATTCAACTGCTTTCTTATTAAAATAAGATGGAAACACGATCAAAATGTCCGTCTCAGACACGGAAATGGATTAGAAATAATGGTCAATTTTGGCCATTATCAACATCCTCACATTTAATACTGATCGTCCCCGAGCAGTCAGAGTCAGTGCTCCTAGGAGCTTGGACTCTGCATATTCAATCCATTTGCGTGGCCTCAAAAATTTCATTCTTTTTATATTGGGATAAGACAATCAAAATTACAAGTATTAAACTCTCTTGGTTGCAGTGTTTAATGGAATGATACTTCTCACTTGAGTGAACATACAAACCAATCATTATTGTTAATTCTTCTTGAATAAATGTTTAGAAGATTCCATCGGCTTAATCCTTGAATTCAAGCATGACATGATCATTGATTAATAGAAACAGAGCCTCACATATAGTAGAATCGGAAAGTTCACTCACTCTCAAGATTGGCTTTCATCATCAACGCTCAAAATCAAATTCAATTAAATTCTCCCATAAGCTTGCAATTGGACCAACTCGCCACCGGCTCATTTCCTCAAATCGAGATCCCGAGGTCTTATTCAAGGTTATAACGGGGCATACGGTTGTAACATTTGGTAGGAAAGGAAAATATTGGGCTCAAAAGTGACACGACACCATTCCATCATAACTTGACATGTTTATGATCATCTCTATTTCTTTCTTTCTTTCGTTTTTCTTCCTTATGACATTAGACTTTGTCTAATTTGCTTTGTCATTTGCAATTTATTCTTGTTGAATGGATCTCAACGATTTTTTTTTTTGAATCGGTTTATAGCATACCGATTGATACATATTTGATCAAAAATCACAATGCCTTGATGGGATGGCTCATGTACACTTGGGTTTGATTTTCTTGGTCTTTTTGTAAAGCTAGGAATAATATAGTGGCTTCAAAGAAAAATTAGGCTTAAAGGCTCAGATTGGTTAATCCTAAAGGGACAATGTTTTTGGGTTTGGAATTCAAACGAAAGCCAAAATTTGGGTTTTTCTAAGTGCCTCGATCATTTGCTCGATTTCGGGAATATGGCATGGTCTTGAATCGGTCCCAATTGCAAGTTCTAGTGTCCTTTAATCGAATTGATTCACACAATCAAAGAAAGAAATGAGTGTTAGTGACTCATGGCTCAAATCTCACATGGTATGGTTTGATCATGTCATACATTTATTCTCAAATTTAGCCATTGAAAAATTTCTTGCAACTTTTTCAATCTCTCAACATGAAAGTTCGTTTTTTTTTCAAGTGATCATATCATTGGATTTTTATAGCTCAAAACCTCAAGAATTCATGTCATGCATATTTTTAGTTGTTTTATCCCAATGTAATAGTCTGAAAATTTCATCATCAGCCTAAATTCAACATGTGAATTTAGGTGACAGATTTATGCTTGTTTTATGCCGGTTGTTTAATTGAAAGCAGTAAAATGACACTGTGAACATGCAAGCATGTCACAGCTTGTTTTTGGCGTGACAGTCACTTATTCATCTTGGACTGCCACACATCTTTTTCAAATAATAGAGAACTCAAGACGAAATTCTCTTTTGGAAAGCAGTAAATGTACATCAGTTACAATAGATTTCCATGGTGAGGATTGAAAGTGCACTGAATGAATGGAAAATCTAATGCATGATGTTTACAATGGAGCTCGCACAAATGTGATCACTTAGCTTAGTCCTTCTTCTCCGTGGGCTGTGTGGAGGATCCGGTGGCATCTCCTGGAGGTGATGGGAACTTGCTGAGGATGGTCTTCATCATTTCGGCTTGATTGTCGAACATTCTGGCTTGACTGGCGAACACTGCTTCGAACATTTTTCTATTCTTTTCCTCATTCTCAATCCTTTCTTGATGCTGCCTTGCTGCTTCCTTTCTGAACTCCTCTTCTCTCTCAAGCATTCTCAGCCTAAACTCTTCCTCTTTCTGCATTTGTTTCTCGTGAGTCGAAACAATGACATCGGCCAAAGATCTGACACTCTGCATCATTGACTCTCCCATTCTGCTCACTGCTTCTAGAGTTTGAGAATCAGCTGGATACTGAGACACAGTCGGGCTTCTGCGAGAGGGTCGGACTGGATGTCTTCGTGATAAGCTTGGAGTGGAAACATCAGTTCCAGGATGAGTGGGAGTGGGAGCAGGTTCTGTTGGTGTGACTGCAGCTTCTTCTGCTGAAGGCACCGCTTCAGTACGGTCCTTCTTCTTGCGTCCTTTGCGTCCGGCTGTTGGTGTCCTAGGAGTGTATCTGGATTGAGCGTCTGATTCTTCCGGCAAAATGTATGTAACTGGTTTAGTTATCCTTGTCTTTGGGACTGGGATCGGCCGGCTCATATCAATAAGATCGCTCTCTGCAAAAACTGTTAGATCTACTCCTTGGGCCTCACAAATTCTCCTGATGAGGTTGGGATAGCATAAAGCAGCAGCTCTGGTGCCTGTGACTTTTGTTGTCATGACATGAAAAATCTGCTCCCCCACGTTGATCTTCAGTCCATGCCAAATCTTGGCAAAACCCTTCAACATTCGACCAGATGTTTCATGTGCATGAGGGTTTGGCCTAATCTTCGACATGTAGAAGTCATAGGAGGGTTGAAACTCCAGCTTCAGGTGCTTTGCTTTGAAGGGGATTTCACCAGTGTAGCTCTCAGCAGTAAGAGACCTAGTGATGTTGTCGTGATATTGCCTGTCAGCTGCCCTGCTTGCTCCCTTCTCGAAATGCTCAGATGTCGGAATTTCTGACCTCCAGTTGGGTGTGCCAAGGAAGTTGTTCAAGTATTCTCCAGAGATGTTTACGTCAACTCCTCGCACCCAACTTGTCTTTCGTGCAGCATTGATGTTGCAGTAGAATTCCCGAACCAATTCTGCTATCCCGGGTTCAGCGTGATGCTTAAGGAACTCAGTCCATCCGTGATTTTCTTTTAGCCTGAGTAGCATTGGATGATCTATCAGTTCTGGACTGAATCCTTTATCAGGGACGAATACTCCAGCCAGTGCCATGTATCGTCCCGCATTCTGCTCATTCCCGTTGAACCTCCTCATTATATCAGCATCATCCCTGATGCGGAATTTTCTGAACTTCTTAGTGGATACACCCAGTCTGCCCCTTGAAGTTGAGTTGGCCCAATAATCAGCCGATCGCACTGATCCGGTTGATTCCTGGGTTCCTTCAGTTCCTGCTTGTTCTCCATCAGAGTCGGAATTCTCCCTTGGCTGTTCCCTCTGTTCAGTTTGCTCGTGCTGTTCTGATTCAACCTGTGTATTCGGTTGCGGCTCTTCCTCAGTTTGTCCCAACTTAGTTTCTTCACCCCGTTGAGTTGCTCCCTGCTCGTGCAAATTACAAGGATCTTCGGGGAATACGGAGTCTAGGAAATCCTCGTGAAGATAAGGATCAACTACATGTTGATATTCTTTTTGTGATGCCTCGACTTCCCTCCTGATGGTCAAATCTTCGAATTCCTCCCCCATATCATCTCCTTGTTCCACAGGAATATTGAGATCGTATTGGAGTATTTGCTGAAACGACTTGTCCTTAAAATAGTCTTCTATGGTTTCCAAGTCTGTTCGCTTGTCACCACTACTGCTTTCAGTTTTCGCTGTTTCTTGCACTGTAGGTTGCGGTTGAGTAGTGGTTGCCGCCAGAGTTTGTGCCGCTATTTCATTCAAATCACTCGCAAGCTCGGCTAACTTCTTCTTTGACTCTTCAAGTCTTTCATTGCTCTCGTGCACCATCTCCTCTATTTCCTCTGTAGGCTTCATTCCCTCCATTGCTTTCTCAACATCCGCCCTTGTGTTATTTTTGCGAGCAGTAAATCTTTCCACTTTTTCTTGCTTGTCCTTGGCCCATTCTGCTGGCTCTGCTTTCACCTTGACAGGATTAATGTCGGTTCCGCGGATTATCTGACAATCATCGTCCCCGACCTCAACCTGTATTTCAGTGTTAGCTTTCTTCTTCTTCTCTAGCTCAGCCTGCAATTTTTCAGCAGCTTTTCTATTCTCCTCTTCCTCTAGGGCTTTTCTAATATTTTCCTCCATTTCTGCCTTCCTGGCATCTTCTTCTGCTTTCTTGGCCTCCTCCTCAGCTGCCTTGGCCATTTGTTCTTTCCAAAGTCGATTTTTCTCAGCCCTTTCAGCTTCCATTTTCTGCTTCCACTCCTCCGTTTCTTTTGCCATTTCGATCTCAGCCTCCTCCTTCTCCCTTCTTGCTCTTTCAGCTTGTCGGGCATCGTACTCGGCTTTCTTCTGTGCCTCGATCCTATCTATTTCAGCTTCTTCTTGAGTTATCCTTGCTGCTTCTGCATCGGCTTGTTCTTGGGCCTTGCGCAGCTGCTCTTTCTTGGACAACTCAGTAGCTGGCTTCTTGCCTCTGTCTTTTTGCTTGGGAGGCTCATCATAGAATTTAGGCACAGGGGGGATAATCCTTGGTTGGCTCGGAGGTTCTTGGATTTTGATCTGAGGCTCAGCAGATTTCTCAGACTTTTCTTTATCTGCCAACTTTATCAGTTTTCTCTTCTTCTTGGGTGGCTCTGATTCGGATTCAGTTTGAGAGGGTTCAGATTCGGCAGGCTCAGATTGCTCGGAGGTCGGATCAACATAATCGTCAATGATCGGTTCTTCATCCTCAACACTCAATCCAAATTCCGGTCCTTTGATCTTCAGAACTTTTTGGATGAATTCAGGCTCAGACATGGCTGTGAGTTGCGCAGTCCATTTTAGTGTGAAATATCGGCCTAGGACACCTTGGAATCCCGTGTTATACTGCAAACGAGGTCGGTGTTCTTGACAGTGCCTTAGACCCTCTGCATCCATTTCACGTAGCAGGTCGAGGAACTTCTTTTTCATCTCCGTGTACAAGGTGTCCATGATGTCCGCCTCTTTTTCTTTTAGATATCCTAGGTCTCGGATTGGTGGAATGTTTGAGAAACTCCAAACACTTATTTTTGCCCATGACTGAGATCTGTTTCCTCTTGTGTCCCATTTTGTCCCATGATCTGTTTCGAATCATCGCGATGCATTCAGCTCTCATTAGCTCGAAATTGGGCATCCCCTTCATTGTAGTCTCTCGGGGCTCAACTGCCGGAATCCTTTGTGGTAAGAAGACTGGAATAATCTCCACATTTTCCGGAGGTATTACTACTCCCGGTCTTAGTACAGACTTCCTGATGTCCTTTTCCCATTTTCCCCATGCAATCATGTATTCCCCCCACAGTTTCCTGACTGCTTTTGTTTTCTCAATAATCGAATCCAGCATGGGAGTGTGGTGGGCTTGTCCGTAGTTCAGTACTGCCTGGAGCGAGTCCCGGAAGTTGTATGTCATTTCAAGATGACGCTCTTTTGCACGCAATGTCAGCCATAGCTGCTCCTCCGGTCCGCAAATGGTCCCATTGTCGAATAGTTCCTTCTTGTACGTAAATGGGAAGGCCTCTGGCATGGAGAGTACACCAGTTGACGCAACTAAGTGCGGTGAAGGCGTCAAGGGGGCATAATGCATTTTTACTTCCCTTGTAATGGGTGGTTGGATGAGGATTGGATCAAAGGCGGATGCTCTTCTATCCCCGAAGTGAATCTCAAGCATTCTGTTCCAATAAGCTTTCTGTCGTTTCATTCTCCAAACCATCCGCTCATAGTGAACCTTCGGGTCGTCAAACCGTTGATCGAACCTTGCTTCATCAAACTCCTGATTCCAGAAGTTCCATACGTGTTGGCAAAAGTCTCTTTCGAGGCCCATCGCTCTATCATTTCTTTCTTCCTCTGGAATCGCATTCCACCAATGGTCCTTCATTTCGAACCTCCATTCAATCTGGTGGTCCATATTCAAGTTATGCTCATTTCTTATGGCCACCCTATTTTCCTCTGCCTCTTTCTTCAGCCTCTCAATTTCCAAGAAGGCACGATCTGGAGTTGTCTTTGGAAGACCCATCAAGGAATCTATAATGAGTTGATCCCTGGAGAGAAAAAGAGTCGGAACTATTTTTAACAGATTTTTTGATAAGTGGATTCGAGTTGAAAGTCAACATCCTCACATTTTGAGCTAAGCTCCAAATGTGATTTAATTGGCTTTTTTACTCGAACTTATGGAATGAAAAGACATGGAGTTGGATTATTAAATCTAACTCTTATTGCAGCAGGAATAAGGAAAGCAAGAGAGATACAAGGATCTTGGATCCTTAAATTTTTTTTTTGGACTATAAATAGTCTAAGATGTTTTTGGGTGGTCGAAGGACCAAAAAGAGAATATTTCGTAGGTTGTTGAGCCTACGAAAGGATTTTGATTTTTTATCACTTGAAAAGTGATTGAAATCATGTGAGATAGGGGAGATAAGAGATTAATGATGTACGACAAATGCAAGAGATGAATTATGTAATCATCAGTATGCATAAATGGACCAACAAAATGAAAAATAAAAACAAACATGCATGCACAATAGGTAATTTTTGGATTTTTATGAAAAAGTGTTGATTTGTTTATTTAGTAAAATTGGGGGTGTAAGTGGTCCCCATTTGGATTTTGTTTTGGAAAGCGGGTTTTTAAGGAATAGAACAAAGCATTCCTCATGAATATTCCCCACTTGTTCCAAAGTGACAAAGATCAAACACCTTTAATGCAAAGAACATTCTATCATTTTGTCTTTTTACACATAAATGACTTGCCAAAAGTGTTGGAAAAGTTTTGGCATGGTTTTGTCTGTACCATGTGTCCCGGATGTGCAAACATCAACTTCTAGAATTGAGTTTGCAATGTGTGGGTACATGTGCCCGACAGAAACATTTATTACAAAAATACTCATATAATATAATACATATAACCATAAAAACAAACAAACACAAATGGTCCGTACATATCAACGTCATGCATAAATCTTTCCAAAAATCATGCTTCAAAACATGGATTCTTAGACATCATCAACATGCATTGTCCGTCATCATCATCAAGCATATAATGATCAAAATAACAGTGACTAAAAGAAGATGTCATAGTGTTCATCCTACTCAAAGGTTACCAAAATCAGTATAGACCATACAAAAATAAGCAGGGCAGTAAAACAACACTAAAAATAACAAAAACCGGATTTTCGAGGGTTTTGCAACCCTCATTTTCAAAATGAGATGCCCTCTCACCACAGAAAACTCGAACCCACTAAAAAGGGCAGTTATGACCAAAAGTCCTAAAATCCTAGGTTCTGCCTACTCAGTTCTAACCCATTTCCGAACATGCCTAACATACTCCGACCATATTCCGACCCTTCCCAACATAAAAAAAAACGAAACACATTCCCTCCCCAACCCCGATTTCACAGGGAATACGAAGGGACACAACTGAAAACTGTGAAAACCGAGTGCGAAAATGAAAAAGAAACACTTACCCCCTGCTCCCACTCGGATTCGATGACGAAGATGCCATTTCCGACGAGTTTGAACGGAGGAAAGGTCGAGAAGAGTGACTGGTTTCGCGAGGAAGAAGGGTTTCGCGAGAGAGAGAGAACGGGGGATTTTGGAAAAGTGAAAAGTGAAAGTGAGGGAAATGAGAGGGAAAGGGGGGTATAAAAAGGATTCGGAAAAGAGAGTTCGAATTATGCACTAATTTGAATTAATTCGAATTGGTGCATTCTGTGAGAGATGCGAGTTATTCAGGCCAATTCGAATTAATTCGAATTGGCTTGAAAGACAACGAAACAAAGCAAGTTCGGATTCTGAGATCAATTCGAATTAATTCGAATTGACTCACAATTCGAACTTGAGGTTGAGGGCAAAATCTGCACAAGGTGCCTAAGTGAGCTAATTCGAATTATTATGGCCAATTCGAATTGCTTGAATAACTCGAATTGCTCACTTGCTGAGGAAAATGCCTTTTTGTATGCCAATTCGAATTGGTCAGGCAATTCGAATTAATTCGAATTGCCTTATAATTCGAATTGCAGTACTTGGCCAAATAAAACATCCGAAAGTTCTGCCTTGGGTGCCAATTCGAATTTTTGCATGTCAATTCGAATTAATTCGAATTGCCTGCATAATTCGAATTAACTAATCCGAGGGTGAAAATTTCCAAGGCAAAATGTCTTATGTGGTTTGTTCCAAGCAATTCGAATTAGTTCGAATTTTCTTGAAATGAAAAATAAACCACATTCAAGACCTAGAAAAATTTTTAGGTTTTCAAAGAAATTTATGTTCACCAAGGTGAACTCAAAAGCAAACATATCTACACAGAATTAGAATCTAAAACATATTGCTTGCATAAATTAGGTTGGCTTAACAATTTTATTTTATGAATTTATTCTGGATTTTAGATTTCTCTAAATTCCAGAATTAATTTTCATTAAATATAATATTAACCCAACCGGGAACCTGGTTTTTTGAAGCTTTATCTTTCTTTTTGTTGGTTCCTCGAATTCCTGCAAAACAATTATAAGAAAGCATTAGGTTTTCTCCAAATATCAACATCCTCACATTTAGAGTCTTAGTACTCTAAATGTTCAATTGATTTTTGGATACTTTGTCCCAATAAAAAGAGGTGGAGTAAGTAATAAATAAGAAAGTAAATATATGTATAATATTTATTGAGCATAAGCCGGTTCTGTTGTCATTTGAACTTCTTTTTCGGGGTCGAACTGCCCAAGATACTCCTTCAATCTGTGTCCATTCACTACCAGCTCTCCTTTGTCAGTTCGGATCCTGACAGCTCCACTTTCAAACACGTGCACCACTTCGTATGGCCCTTCCCATCTGGATTTAAGCTTTCCGGGGAACAGCTTCAACCTGGAATTGAATAACAAGACATTCTGGCCAACATAGAAGTGTTTAGACTTAACACGACGATCGTGTAACTTCTGGGTCCGCTCTTTATAAATCCTCGAGCTTTCATAAGCTTGCGCTCGTATTTCCTCAATTTCATTGAGATCCAACTTGCGCTTACTCTGAGCAACTCGTGAGTCAAAATTGAGCGTTCGTACGGCCCAGTAAGCCTTATGCTCTAGTTCTACGGGCAAATGACAGGCCTTTCCGAAGACGAGTCTGTATGGAGACATCCCAATGGGAGTCTTGAATGCAGTGCGGTATGCCCATAAAGCATCATTGAGCTTACGTGACCAATCTTTGCGAGTTGTCCCCACAGTGGCCTCGAGTATGTGTTTGATTTCGCGGTTCGAGACCTCGACTTGACCACTGGTTTGGGGATGGTAAGGCGTGCCGATCTTGTGGAGAATCCCATTTTTGCTCATATGATTTGCAAATGCTTTATTAACAAAATGGGTTCCTCCATCTGATATGATCACCCTGGGTACACCAAATCTATTGAAAATGTTATTTTTCAAAAATTTGACGACCTGGTTGCCATCATTGGTTGGCAGTGCAACGGCCTCAACCCATTTGGAAACGTAATCGACAGCTACCAAGATGTAATGGTTCCCATCAGATGTCGGGAATGGTCCCATGAAGTCAATACCCCATACATCGAAAATCTTGAGAGTGAGAATTCCTTGTTGAGGCATCTCATCCCTCTTGGAGATATTCCCTAGTCTTTGGCATCTGTCGCAAGCTTTAACAAACGCTTTGCAATCCTCGTAAATGGTAGGCCAATAAAAACCGCACTCGAGCACCTTATAGGCTGTTCGAGTGGGGCCATGGTGACCTCCATATTCCGACTCATGGCATTTCTTAGCGATTTGATAAGCCTCGTGCTCAGTTACACATCGTCTAATAATCGAATCTGCACAATGCTTGAAGAGATAAGGATCTTCCCAGAAGTAGTTAACTACATCTCGGTTGAACCTTGCTTTGTGGTCACTGCTTTGAAATGGTGGAGTTATTCCGCATGCTAAAAAGTTAGCAATATCGGAAAACCATGGACAAGCTTGATCATGAAGATGCAAGGCAAACAGTTGCTCGTCCGGAAAATTCTCATTTACGGCTAGCTCATTTTTATCGTTTTCTAGTCGAGACAAATGGTCAGCAGCACCATTTTCTCTGCCTTTTCTATCTTTTATTATAATGTTGAATTCTTGCAACAAAAGTA
The DNA here is from genome assembly GCA_030278955.1 of Hygrophila difformis. Taxonomy (NCBI): domain Eukaryota; kingdom Viridiplantae; phylum Streptophyta; class Magnoliopsida; order Lamiales; family Acanthaceae; genus Hygrophila; species Hygrophila difformis. Next base: position 48,142,297 of record JAOANR010000001.1, on the reverse strand, counting down.
CCCACCTGATTAATCGAGGTTTGGCGTCTTGTTTGCTAAACAAGTATCTCAGTGCAGAGTGATCTGTGTACACTGTGGTTTTCGTACCAATAAGATATTGTCTGAATTTGTCAAACGCGAAAACCACGGCATACATCTCCTTCTCCGTGGTGGTGTAGTTAATTTGGGCCTCATTCAGGGCATGACTTGCGTAATGAATTACACAATGCTTCCCTTCCTTATGTTGCCCAAGAACTGCACCCACGGCGAGATCACTTGCATCACACATTACCTCGAAAGGCATTGACCAATCGGGTGGTTGCACTATTGGAGCAGAAATCAACATCTCTTTGAGCGTGTCAAAGGCTTGAACACACGCTTCATTTATTACGAAAGGATTTTCTTTACAAAGCAAGTTAGTGAGCGGCTTGGCAATTTTAGAAAAGTCTTTAATGAATCTCCGGTAGAAACCGGCATGCCCTAAGAAACTCCTAACTGCTTTTATTGAATTAGGCAATGGTAGGTTTGAGATGACTGAGACCTTAGCTCTGTCGACTTCGATACCTGCGCGCGAGATGCGGTGACCTAACACTATTCCTTCGGTGACCATGAAATGGCACTTCTCCCAGTTCAAAACTAGGTTGGTGTCCTCACATCTTTTCAAAATTTGTGCAAGATTAGTCAAGCATTCATCAAAAGTATCTCCATACACAGAGAAGTCATCCATGAAAACTTCAATGCATTTTTCGATAAATTCTGAGAAAATTGACATCATGCATCTTTGAAATGTGGCAGGCGCATTACAAAGTCCAAAAGGCATGCGCCTGTACGCAAAAGTTCCATATGGGCACGTGAATGTGGTCTTGTCGTGATCCTCGCTAGCTATTACAATCTGATTATAGCCAGAGTACCCGTCCAAAAAGCAATAGAACTCCCTCCCAGCCAACCGCTCTAGCATCTGATCAATGAATGGCAAGGGGAAATGGTCCTTCCTGGTAGCGGTATTGAGCTTCCGGTAGTCGATGCAAACTCTCCAACCGGTCACTGGACGCGTCGCCACTTCTTCTCCTTGCTCATTAGTCGTTACACAGATCCCCCCACGTTTCGGTACGACCTGCACTGGGCTAACCCATTTGCTATCAGAGATAGGATAGATGATACCAGCATCTAAGAGCTTGATAACTTCTTTCCTTACCACTTCCTGCATATGGGGGTTCAGACGCCTTTGTGGTTGCCTTGAGGGCTTGTACTCCTCTTCCATTAAAATTCTGTGCATGCAAACAGAGGGGCTTATTCCTTTTATATTAGAAATGGTCCATCCGATTGCATGTACATATTTCTTTAGAATGTCTACCAGAGCTTTTTCTTGTTCTTGTGTCAGCTTGGCTGACACAATCACCGGTAATCTTTTATGTTCAGCGAGAAATACGTACTTAAGATGATCCGGAAGTATTTTAAGTTCAAGCTCTGGTGGGCATTCAACGGAAGGCAGTAATTTGCGAGAAATGGATGGGAGAGAGAGATCAGATTTACCTTCAGGATCCTGTGTCAGTACAAGATCCACTTCCTCCTCAGCGGTGCTTTCCTCTTCCTCCGGGATGAACTCAACCCCATCGAATTCTTCAAGGTCCCCAGAGATAGGGTCCTCGAAGTGGACAGCGTTGCAGCTCCTTGGTTGCTCCGCACCTTCAGGCTTCAGTACCTGTTTTGAAACTTTGTTTGGCTCATCAGTCACAGAGTTTATGCTCTCATCCTCACTCCTACTTTCTATTACATCAAATATGGAACAAGATCCCTCATTCGGAAATTTCTGCAGCTGTTCCATGTCAAAGGTGATTTCTTTGTCATCGACCCTCAATGTGACTCTTCCAGATTTGGCATCAATCAGTGCACCGCCAGTGGCCAGAAACGGGCGTCCCAGGATAAGTGACATTTCAGAGTCCTCTTCGATGTCGAGGATGATGAAGTCAACCGGGAAAAGAACTTGACCGGTTTTGACTACCACATCCTTGAGGATTCCTACAGGCTTTGTGATTGATCTGTCTGCAAGCTGCAGCTTCATCTTGACTGGTTCAATCTCCCCGAGCCTTAGGCGAATTGCCATGGCTAAGGGCATCACATTGATGCTGGATCCTAGATCACATAACCCCATGCTCACTTTGGCCTTCCCAATCTGTACTGGTAGCGTGCAACATCCAGGGTCTTCTTTCTTTTCGGGCAGTTTCTTCTGAACTATGGCACTGCATGTGCTGTTGAGAACAATCACTTCCTCCTGCTCTACATGTCTTTTCCCTGAAATCAATTCTTTCAAGAACTTAGCATAGGTGGGCATTTCTGAAATCATTTCCACGAGAGGAATGGTTATCTCTACAGACCTTAACCGTTCTAGAAATTTCTTGAACTTAAGGTCATGTTCCTTATTTTTAAGACGTGCTGGGTATGGCACCCTTGGCATGTACTTATTATTGTTTGTTTTTGGTGGTAAAGAGAAGGAAGTTGTACCTTCAACCCTACCCTTTTCAGCTCCCTTTGCAGCTTCAGCCTGCGGAATAGCTGTTTCTGATTTGTCCTCGACCAGTCCAATACCGTCTCCTCCTTCAATCCTTTCATTTTCTTTTTCACCCTCCACTGGATCCTTTTCCTCCTCGGCCGTCTCTTTTCCATGTCCAACAATTCCTTTTAGAGTCTTGCCTCCCCGCAATGTGATTGCTTTACACTGCGGGTTAGCTTCAGTACTGCTAGGAAGTGTTCCTTTCCCCCTGTTCTGCAGTTCCTTGGCCAATTGGGTGACTTGCGTCTCCACATTCTTGATTGATGACTGCAGTTGTTGGTTTATATCCTTCTGGTTGGCTATAAACTCGGTCATCAGATTCTCCAGACGAGATGGTGGCCTTTGGTTATATTGTTGATTCTGATCAGGTTGGGATTGGAATTCTGGAAATTCTGGCCTTGGTTCTGATTAGGCCTCTGTTGGATCTGAGGTTGGAAATTCTGATTCTGATTTTGAAAGTTCTGCACTCTTTGCTGGACGAATCCTTGATTCTGAGGTCTGAAGTTTTGCTGTGGGTTTTGATTTGCGAACTGGTTGGGCTGGTTCGGCTGCAACAGATGCGCATTAAGTGCATTGTTGTTGGAATAGGAGAGATTGGGATGACGATTTTGGTAGTTCCCGGCATAATTACAACTCTCGGTAGCTATCTGTTGGCATGTATCAGTTGGATGAGGTCCCTGACACAGCCCACAGACAACTCCCGATTGCTGTGTTTGAACTTGGTCTGATGAGGTTCCTGCCTGGGAAGCGTCTATTCCCTTCCCTTTATCCTGGCTCAGCTGTATCGCAGCTACCTGTTCTTGCAATTTTTCAAAATCTGTTTTCCCTTCACTTACAGCAAAGACTTTTCTAGGAGGATCCTCCTTCCTATCATTTGTGTTTAGGATGGATCTGTTGACAGACATTGTCTCAATCTTCTCCCAAGCTTGGTCCATAGGCAGGTGGAGTAAATGTCGTCCGCCAGCAGCGTCTAACATTGTTCTCCATGGATGGGTGAGTCCTCCGTAGAATTTCCTCAATTGCTCCCATGGTGCGTACCCGTGTTGGGGGCATCGCCTGATGAGGCCCAAGAATCTTTCTTTCGCGTCATATAATGACTCGTCTGGCTTCATTTTAAAATCTCCAATCTTAGCTCGTCCTTCCTCAATCTTTGATTCTGGAAAATACTTCAGCAAAAAGCTCCTCACCAAGTCTGCCCAAGTGCTCCTCTGATTGATAGGCAATGACTTATACCAGTCCCTGGCACCACTATATAAAGAAAATGGAAACAACATTAGCCTGATAGCATCAGGAGAGACTCCCTGATTTTTGATCGTGTCGCAGAGCTCCAGGAAGGTCTGGAGATGATCATGAGGGTCCTCATGATTTGCACCGCAGAACTGATTATTTTGCACCAAATTAATGAGTGCCGGTTTGAGCTCGAAATTGCGTGCAGGAAAGTGTGCTCTCCCAGGTCCATCCAGATAGGGCTCTACTATCGGTTGCATGAAGTCTGCCGCTGCTTGCTGCTGTTGTTGATTTCCTTGTTCAGCTTGGTTTTGGTACTGTTGGTGGTAATTGGGAATTTGCTGGAAGTTATGTGGATCTTGTGGGTTGTTCTGAAACTGAGCTGGGTTGAAAGCTTGGTTTTGGTATTGCTGGTTTGGTCTGTTTTGGTTTTGGTGAAATTGGTTTAAGGGTGGTGGTGGTTGTTGGTGGAATTGCTGGTATTGTTGCTGATTGGGATTTGGTAGATTCTCCTCTTCGTTGGCACGATTAGGATGTTCTACCATTCCTCCGTCAGCTCCATTACCAGGGTTATTTGGTGGTTGGTCTATGGGTAAGATCGGGGGAATGTTCTGGTTATCTGCCATGTCTGATAGATCGCTGCTCGATGTTTCAGGTGAAGTGCGGGTCCGACGCTCCTGCTCTTTCCGTCTTCTGGCTTCTGCCCTCAGTTGGCGAGCAGTCCTTTCTATTTCTAGATCGAACGGTAGCTCCGGCAATGTGCTCCTCCTCCGTTGCATAAGCAGTTGGTATCAAGATTTTGACAGTACCTGTACAATCCCCAAGTTAGTGATGGTTTGATAGTATATACAAAAACTATCTATGAGTAAATCAGGAGTGTAATTCTCCTAGTAAACGGCGTTGCATCCTCCCCGGCAACGGCGCCATGAAACTTTTGACGAGTTTCATTAACACGAGTATTTTTCTGAAATATCAGGTTTGGATTATTAAATGAAAAGAGTTATGATTTAGGGAAGGGGTTTAAGGATATATTAAGATTTCCCTTTTTATTACTCATGTGGGGTGCTTTTGATTTCAAACGGCGCTGTGGTCCTTCCCGCCATGAAACTTTTGACAAATATGACGGTGCAACCGGGATTGACCTTCAGTCTGTCACCCTGAAAGTCCCTGGTATCTGCACCATGATGCTTCTCTTAATTTCATGTCAAGAAGATCCCTGCCATGAAACTTTTGAACATCTTCCCACTACATGAGTATTTTCTAAAATGTTGTCTTTTTATTTACTCGTGTCAAGAAACTGTGCTCCCGAAAGCGCACGGAGTCAAAAATTGCAGTAATTTATAGTAAGTACCGGATCGTTCACTGGAGGATGTGCGATGGAAGCAGGGCCCACGTCGTTTACTAAGATTTTCCACTCGGTTACTCGATTCAAGTTTTGCAAGGGTTTCTAACAACTACTTGACATGAATTAAACCAGATCATGAAAGCAGTAAAAATTATTCTACAAAGCATGGTAAACTAGATCGGAGAAAGCAATTAAATCTATACTACGAAAGCATTTAAAAAGCATGCTACACTATCTAGAAAGCAGGTTTAAAATGTGACAGAAGGGACAGGGGGAAAGTAATGAAGATTGGACAAGACTCAGATGAAACACAATTAAACTTCCATTTTTAATACACAGATATTAGCTTGGGATAATCCTCTAGTTAGCTAACTCTCATGCTTTCTGCACCATGTTCCCTTTAACAGACAGGTACTTATGGTGAGAATTTACATGCTCTTAAGACAACAATATCTAAGATACCACAGACTTATAACTCCCTTCACAGGCCTTGTGAAATTACATTATTTATCTGTGGTGGATAAGCAACACCTAACATATCATTAGTTGACATGCGAAGTACTCCTATCACTCCCCCATGTCACACCCAAAGTTTCAAATCAAGCCCCAAACCATTCCATAACTCTCAAACCTTTTAACAGATGGACAGCCCCTAATTCTTCCGAGTGACCTCTATGAAAGCATTTAAAGGAAAGCATTAAAGAAAGCTGTAAAGAAAGCATTTAAATCTATCACTCGAAATCGTCAAAAACGTCACTTTCCGTTAGTATAAAAGAGCCCCTGGTCTTGGTGACCAGATGCAGATCAAGAACCCCCGAGATATCAATAAGCCACAGGGCTTACAACATCTGGGTAGTTATGAGATACAAACTAAATGAAACAAATCCATAGATGAATCTGTTCCGGATGTACTCATTCAAGACTCAATTCTAGACTTTGGCAGAAGAAGATAGTGGTCGACGGAATACTCAACCCTACCTTAGAAATTCACCAAGGCCTATATGTTGTTCCTCTAGTATTACTTATCACATCTCATCTACACCCAAGTGGATGTTGACTTAATGCGATATCTAATATCAGATTTCCAACACACAGCAATTTTGAGAAGCAAATGAATATTTGAAAATCATTCCCCAGACAGGTACTAAACTCTCAATTAAAACACAGATCCTTTCAGTCTAGATGAGACCTAATCGCTGACTCTGCTTCTAAGCTTTCAAAATCAACCCCCAGTGGAATATGAATTTTATAACTGTTGAATTTATCCCTTACTCAGATCCGGATTTTATAACGGAATTTTTGTTAGAAGTTTATTATGCAGCATCTGATTTAAATCAAGACTTCTGTGTCCAAGGAGAAGGATCCCCAAAATAATAATATGACCGGAACATCTACATAATAGTATCATGCATACAAGTATATGAAAAGGAAAATAAAATACCCCAAAATATATGGTAGGGTTAGACAGAATGCGATACACAAAGGTGGATTAGCCTGAGCTGAGAAGAAATCGGCTAAAAGGGGGTGCCAGAGATAGTTGGGGTTTTCCGGACTGCAAACATCTGCTGTCTGGTTCCCAATTATCCCAGATGAATGATTTTAGACAAAGAGAATTCCAAACGACGGTGACCGCCGTCATTCAGTTTTCTTTTGTCTGCGAGTGGAAGAAAAACCCACATATTTCTTGCTGTAATATTTCTCAACTGATGTTGGTCGACATCAGTTGATACTATTGCAACTTGAATTCAGGTTGAGAAATTAAGATAAGGAAAATTAAAACTGTATCTGATTAGGAATTGGCTGAGTGACTAATCGAAACTCTTAGTGAAGAGAACGCTCGCCGAAGCTTCCACCAACCACTAACCAGATCATGCAAAATAACAGATAATGATTGACACACAGAAGACGGGTTAATCGATATCCCTGTGAAGGGACCTTTCACCAACATTAATCTGTGGTGTTTCTCATTATCCGTTCATACACACAATGAAAGAGAAAACGTAAAAGTAAGAAAATATTTTTGGTATTGTGTGGGTGTTAAGCACACAATAAGTGGACACTTAATGGGTTGAAATGTGTAATGGATAAAGTTAGGTGAAATGGGCCTAGGCCCAATACACCCATGCAACTTACACAAATCATGAAAGAAAATATTTTTGGAGTTTTCAAAATAGAAGGGATAGTTCAATTCGAATTATTGGGGTAATTCGAATTGAGAATGCATGAAGAATGAAGTATGATCTTACCCAATTAATCCTTGCAAAGGAATGAGATATCATCTAATTCGAATTGTTGAGCAATTCGAATTAATTCGAATTAGACAACTCGAATTGATGAAGTCCTTTCCTTGCTCAAAATTGACTAAGGCATATACCTCAAGGGGAAGGTGAATTCGAATTGTCCAGCAATTCGAATTAATTCGAATTAGGCAATTCGAATTGGTTGGGGACAGAAAATAAACTAAGGCATGAGGGGGCGGCAATGGATACAATGTGGTATTCAAGCCAATTCGAATTGTTGAGCAATTCGAATTAATTCGAATTGGATAATTCGAATTGGTTGGAAACCACATGAAGAGAATAATTTTTGGTGTGCAATTTGAATTTCTTAGGCAATTCGAGATAATTCGAATTGCCTCTATTCGAATTACACATTTTCGAACAATAACAATTTTTGTTCTCACAAGTATGGGTTAGGTATACACTGTGCGGTTAATGATGGGGTTAGATTTACCAAATCCCTCATCTCACATCAATGTCACTTCACAGCCACCCTAGTGAGGTTTTCAAGAAATAAACAAACACATGTTCAGTGGGTATTGGTGAGATTTAAACCCTATTTCTACAAACAAAGGATTCAAAGGTCAAAGAACCTAAATCATCTAGTTATCTAAGAACTACATGAATAAACTAAGAACACTCAAGTTATCTAAGGCAGCATAAAATAAAGTCAAGGCAGGAAAATAAGGCATAAAGGTAAATTCTAACAAACCTTACAAACATCTAAAACCTAAGAACACTTATTTGAAGCTCTAAGGCACAAAATCAAGCCAAAACCCACCAAACATGCATTTATTAAGTTTGAATGTCAACTAGGACATAATAAATGTAACCTAGTTGAAACAAACAAACATGCTAAGCATTTATTTCTAAAGAAAGCATTAAAGAGTGCCAAAACACATGAATGACACCATTTCTGGAAATTTTTCTTGTATTGACACTTTGAAAGCAAAATAAAGAACCCAAAACCATCATTAACTTGAAGGTAGGGTTTATTCTAACTAGAAAGCATGTAAAAATTCTGGAAATGGCTACTCTAAGGGTTGCACAAACTGCTTCTACACTAAACTAAGATCAAAGCATGTAAAAAAACTATACTACTTGCAAGGAAAATAAACTAAACTAAACTAAACTAAACTACCTACCTAACCCTTAAGGGGTGTGGAACCTCCTGCTGTTCTTTTTGTCCCAACTGCTTTTTAGTTAAAATCTTGATCTTCTTTGCTCTGTTGTGGAAGGTCTGCTTTTATAGACAAATTTCGAAACCCTAGGCCCACCAATGTTGTGCTCATGCTCCACAGCTTCAATGAGTGAAGTTCGAATTATCTCAATCAATTCGAATTAATTCGAATTGTGAGATCTCTTCCTTGAGCTGGAAATGTGGCCTTCAGTTATCAATTCGAATTGTTGTGAAGAATTCGAATTGGTCTTTTCTCGAATTGGATGAGGGTTTCTGCTTGGCTTCCTTGCATCTGTTGGCAATTCGAATTGTTTGTGCCAATTCGAATTAATTCGAATTGGACAATTCGAATTGCATCTTCTTCTTGCCTTTGGGTTCCTTCTTTCTTCATTCCCTAATTCGAATTATTCAAGCCAATTCGAATTAGCTCTTCTGCATCCCTTCCCAACACAACCATTTTTTGTTCTCTTCAGCAATTCGAATTGTGTGCAATTCGAATTAATTCGAATTGCACAATTCGAATTGTGCTTCAACACTTAACCAAATTTCAGTTGTGGGATTTTCAATCTTTTTCCCATCTTTTTTTATTTTTGTGGGCTATTTTATTCTTTTGCCCATCTTTCTTCCTTTTTCTTTTCTTTTTCCTTTTTTCATGTTTTTGGATTTTTCTAACACAAATACAATTTAAAAATTGCATATTTTGTGTCTTTTTATTACCGGCTCAATGTTCTTACAAACTCGCATTAATCTGTCAAATTCAACTGATTTCTTATTAAAATAAGATGGAAACACGATCAAAATGTCCGTCTCAGACACGGAAATGGATTGGAAATAATGGTCAATTTTGGCCATTATCAGCTGCCGCCTGCTATGGTTCGCGCAAGGGAGAGGCCCGGAGAGGAGACGGCGCTGCCAGAAGAGAGTGCTGCCGCCGCTGCTGTTCGTACCGCCACTGGACTTGCCAAAGGGAAGAGGTTGCCGCCGCGCCCGAAAGATGAATGTCCACCGAAGCCGCCGAGCAGATGTTTCCAGATCGAGCAAGGGAAGGGGCCGCCGGTGTCGAGCTTGGAGCGCCGTTGATGCGAAGAGAGGTCGGAGAGGGAGGCTGCCGCCGGCGCTCTACTGTTGCCGTCCGCCGCTGGGATCACCAGAGGAAAGTCGCTGCAATGCAAGAAGCCGGAATAGAGAGCCCGACATCGCCGCTCGCCTGCAGCTCGCTGTTCGCTCCGTGTCACCGTCGCTTGCGCCCGGAGGACACCGCCACGCAGCTACCACTGCTGGAGGGAGACTGCTCGAGGAGGTGCCATGCCCAGCCTGCTGCGGTCCGTTTCTTTTCTGCCACCCGCTGCTACTGGAATGTCGCTGGAGGGGAGAGGCGATGCCGTGACGGGGAAGAGCCCGAAGCCGAGGGCCTGTGGTCGCTGTTGCCGCGTCGGAGGGAGAGGCGCAGCTGTTCGAGGAGGCCGCCACTATCACTGCACGGGAGCCCGCCATTACTGGAGCTTCGTTCACCTGCCTGGAGACAGTCATGGTGCTCGCCCAGCCCGCTGCCGTTGCCGTGCTTGCATGAAGGAGACGCCGCCGGAGAGTGTTGCTGCTGTCACACCGCTTCGTCTGCGCCGTTGTTAGACCGTGCTGCTGAAGGGGGAGGACGGTGCGCTTAGTTAAATCCGGGTAAGAATTTTAGTTTTTTTTAGTGTTCAAGCTCGAATTACATTGTTCAAACTCGATACTCGACTCGATATCACCCTAGGAGAGAGAGCCACCGCTGGATTGTTGACGCTGTAGTGAGCATTCATATCCGATTGGCCTGCTCTACTACAGCCGTGCTAGGACACCGACTCTATCATGGCCTCAGTGGTCACTTTTCTGTCAACCTTTTCCTTTCACTGGTTTCTCCACTTTTTCTTTTGACCAATTTAATTAATTCAAGGTATACAAATTGTTTTGAAACATCAAACCCTCTCACCACGTGACTATTGCAGATATGATGCTACTATATCCAGCTCGAGGTCCGTCGCCGTTGGATGTTGACAGAAGGACGTGCCATTGCCATTTGTAGGACGGAGTAGATTTGTTTCAGTTTTCTATTTGATTTGAATTGTAGAAATGCTTTGTATTTTGACTTTGAACTTTGGAGCAAGCAGCAAACAGATCTCATCAATGATCTCTTTATTTTGAAAATGAAAATCAAGCATCCCCACGATCATTTTTGGTTCTTTAATAGTGGAGAAGAAAAGGTTGCCAGCAGCAATTTGATTTGTTGGGAAGAGAATGGAATGGGCATTTTTTAATTGAAAATATGCTGGAGACGATTTTTTTTTTTTTTTCCAAAGAGAAGAAGGCACAAATGCTTGCCAAATTGATTTAGAAAAGTCAAACACAGGCTGCATTTATTTGTTTTGAAACCCATCTGCTTTGCCCAATTTCTTTTGATGCGGTGGAGATAAGATCCCAAAGCTTTCGAGGATGTCCGACAATATTTTTTTTTGCTAGCCGGGTGACATCATTTGGGAAGGATTCAACCGTCCATTTTTAAATCTTGAGGATTGCTTGGATGCATATATATGATTGTCAAACTTGAAGATCGAGCCATGTTGATAGACTTTGGATGGTGTCGTGAAGAAGACTCTGTCAACATGTTTTGGTTCACCAAATGGGTTGTACTGAAGTGGGTGGATTTTTCTTTTTCTTTGTAATCTTCATTCCTGATGATGTGCTTTCCCATGTTGTAAATGTAAAATGAAAACCTTGAAGCAATAAAGACTACTTTTTCTTTTGCCTTTCAACAATTGCTTTTTAATCTTCATTTCGTCATTCTTGAAATAATTTTACCGCACATAATTTATTTTTTTATTTACGGCTGCACTTGGAATTTGGCCAAGTTGCCTACGTATCCCGTTTGTGGGAATCAAGCCATTTCGTAGTTCAAGTGATCTCCTTGAATTTTTTTTTTCAAGACTTTGCAACGATTATGTCAACCACCTTCTATGTTGATGGCTCGTCGTATGGACTTTAGCCTATTGCCCCCAATCGTCTTGTGTTGAGAGTTTGAACATTTGCTGAAGATGCGTTTGGTCTTCGGGATCATGTTTTCGACTTTCTTCCTTGAAATTTTGTGTCAAGGACATCAATTTGATAAAGATCCACGTGAGATGAACTTGTTGCATACTTTGACAAAGACACATTTCATTGCTTCGACATGAGCTTTAAGCTTTTATCATCACATAGGCTTCGAAGATTATATGACTTGGAGACAGGTTTTGAGCTGGATCCTTATGAAAGCTTGAAGAACTTCCAGGGCTTTGAAGCTTGTTTTTCTTGAAGAAGTTAAATTTAATCAACTCGTGCGCTCAAATTTATTTAAGTAAATGATTGAATTTAATCAATCAATTTACTCAATTTTTGACAAGTAATGGATCAATTTAATTAATCCAATTGTACTTGAATTTTTTTTATTATTTTTTTGCCATGACTGGACTTAGAATTATGATATCTAAGTTGCCTACGTACCCTGTGAAGGAATCAAGCCATTACGTAGTTCAAAACAAATTGAATTTGTTTATTTTGAGCCGTACACAGTTTATACTCTTGCGGGCCAGGAGTAATACATTTTTTTGCGATTTTTTTTGGTGACGTGCAGTTTAGGCTCGTGCGTCAAGGAGCATTGCTTGCAATTTCTTCAGGCGTAGAACTTCTTCAAGAATCGTCCGTTTATCGGTCCGATGCTCACTCCATCGTTATCTAGCATCATGTAGGCTCCATTTGTGAAGACTTCCGTGATGACATATGGTCCATCCCATTTGAAGGTGAACTTGTTCCCACTGCGGTAGTTGATGACAATGGGTCTCCGGATGGCAAGGACGAGATCTCCGACTTGAAACGACCACGCCTTGACTTTTTGGTTATAGAACTTGGACAAACGAGATTGGTAGCATTCCAATCTTTGTTGTGCTTCGAGCCTTCTTTCATCAAGGGCTTCCAATTCTTCCAAGCACAGCCGGGCGTTGTCTTCTTCAGTGAGCCCTTCCCGGATGGCGACTCTTAACGACGGGATTTGCGTTTCCAGCGGCAACACGGCTTCCACTCCATAGACCAACGAGTATGGCGTTGCCTTGGTGGGTGTGCGGAAAGTTGTTCGATATGCCCATAGAGCTTCGTTGATTTTCTCATGCCAGTCCCGTTTTGACTTGGAGACTACTTTTTTCAATAAACCGCATAAGGTTTTGTTGAAGGCCTCCGCCAGTCCATTTGCCGGCGGGTAATATGTAGAACTCTTTCGTTGAGTAAATCCAAACTTCTCACACAACTTGGTGATGGTGCTGTTGACTAATGATCGTCCGTTGTCTGTCATGATGTAACACGGGACGCCATAACGATAGATGATATTCATTCGGATGAAACTAGCAACATATTCCCCTTTGACTTCTCTAAAGGGTGCAGCTTCAGCCCACTTGGAGAAATAATCCGTAGCAGCAAGATATAGCCATGCCCCCCGGAAGACTTTGGCAGTGGTCCAACGATATCCATGCCCCATGCGTCAAACGGCCATGATGCCACAGTTGGATGCAACGGCTCAGGAGGTTGGTGAATGGCCTCACTTTGATGAAGATCCGCGCAAGACACGTTTGACATGGACCATGAAGAACTTTGAGATGATCTTTCGACATCTTTGGAGGTGATTTAACTCTTCAAGAATGCATTTCCTTACTTCAATAGGGGCTTTTGTGCTTAATCCTATTGAAGCATAAACTTTTGAAGAATTTCGAGAGGGGCTTTTGAGCTTGATCCTCTTGATGGGTTTAAGGACTTCGAAGATTTGACAGACTACAGGAGGGGCTTCGAGCTTGACCCTCGTGGAGGCTTGGAGACTTAAAGATTTGTAGGGCCTCATGAGGGGCTTTGAGCTTGATCCTTGTGAAGGCTTTGAAGACTTAAAGATTTGTAGGACCTCATGAGGGGCTTTGAGCTTGATCCTCGTGAGGAATTTGGAAACTTGAAGTTGCTTTAAATAGTGTTTTGAAGGCTTCATGAGGGGATTTTGAGCTTGATCCTCTTGAAGAGTTTGGAAACTTGAAGATTTGAAAGACTGCGAGACGATGGACGACTATCTTGGGGTCCAGCTCGGGCATTCCTTTGTAGGGCCATGCGAAGACGTCTTTGAACTCTTGAAGGAGCGTCACGTACTTCATCGCTTCAGTAGGGTGCTGATAACGTTGGGCGAGGCTATTTTCATCGCCTAAAGTTCACCTCATGCAGTTCATCCACCGTGACCTTGATTTCTTCTTCAAGTTGCATTGTTGCTGCGTTAGCATCTTCCTCTTTTGACTCGTCATGTCCAATAGTGATATGATTGATGGATCAACTCCGTCAACTTGGTCATCTTCGTCATGCTTTGTGAAGATGATGGTCCGCTTCTTGAGCTTCAGCCATTCGTCGGATGAGACAGTCCACTCAACTTGTCATTTCATGCGGGAAGGCGCAATACTTCTCACATCGTTGTCGTAGTTTGGAGTGTCCAAAGTTCCTTGCTTTACAGGAGACCACTCTTTGCTTGCCAATGCTTCATTTTGCGATTGGCTTTTTGTAGAACTTAGCCTTTTGCAGACGGATTTCGCAGAGTCTTCTTTGGCAACAGCTCCGAGTCTCTCGAAAACCATTGGCTTCATTTCTTTGTTTGCTCCAAGCCGGCAGCAGACAGATTCTTTTTGTTTGGTTGTCTCTGTTGAGCCAAGTCTATCATGGACGCTTCTTTTTTTGCTCCTCTTTTGATGGGCTACCGATACGATCAAACACCGATTTTCGTGCAGGTTGGTCCTTTGGAGCATGATCCTCTTGATTTGCTTCTTCGGTGATGTAATTGGCCGTAGCTCGTTTTATGATGATACGAACCGGTGCCTTCACTGTTTGTTCAGCTTTGACGAATATGGGTGCCTTCGACGCTTGGGGCGCCGTGTCGAATTCCACAACATACCCAAGTCCACTCCGGTCACCTTTTCTCCGATTGTTGTCTGGGAGCTTTCCCAACGGCGATGACTCATTTGGGTTGAAGCCAGACTTGGTGAGCAACTTGAATGCTTTCGGACCGAATTCTTTGTCATTCTTCAGTCGACGTGCCTCACTACCTTTGAGTTGAATCTTCAACACTTTCTGCGATGTGCCGGGATCAATGGGCGTTAGCGGGAGTGTAAGTCCTTCGAATGCTTCTTCCAGGATGGATTTTCCTTTGTCTTCACGGGTTGGTTGACTTTCTTTACGTTCTTCCTCCTCCAACGAAGGTGCCTTAGCTTTGGACGCATCAAGGTAGTACTTAGCATCCCCATAATAAGACTCGGCCACCGCAAATGGTTTGTCATTGGCGATAACCCTTTTGAAGGAACAACGCCGTTTTCATGGATCCATGTCCGGCCAAGAAGCATGTTGTATGATGTTCTTGCGTCAATGACGTGGAAGTACGTGCTTGCAGCCATGTCATCAATTTGCAGCCGGACTCGGATTGCACCAAGGGATTTTTGCCCCCCTTGGTTGAAGCCTTGGATCAACATTTTGCTATTGGATAGTTCTTCCTCCGAGATGCCCAATTCCTTCAGGGTGTGAAGTGGCATGATGTTGACGGCAGAACCTCCATCTATCAGGACGCGGTTTACTCGCTTGTTGTCCACGTATCCAACGATGAACAATGGTCGGTTATGAGCCTTCGAATTTTTCAGCTCCATCGGCATGTCGTCGTCATTGAACGTGATGGAAAGCATGCATTCGTTGAGATGTGATTGATCCACAACTTGTTTGGTGTGGTTTTGCTTTGACGTGCTCCTGACTTCGAAGACAGTGTTGCACGTTGTGGACTTGTCGGGAACTTTGATCTCGATCGATCCAACTTGGATGGAAATGGTGTTGGCAGTCTCCGCTTCGTCTGCCAAGGTGATTTTGCCTTGTTTGACGAGATCCATGACTTTGTCTTTGAAAACGAAGCAATCTTGGATCGTGTGGCTCACCAAACGGTGGTACTTGCAGTATAGTGGGTCGTTGGTCATCCCCGCTTGCTCGGGACGTTTCATCCTTGGTAGCTCGATGAGGTCTTCTTTCATCAAGTCATCGAAGATGCCCGGTAGATCGGAATCAAGGAACGGGTATGTCTTAGCCCTTCTATCTTCCAACGATGACTTTGACGTTGAGCTTGTGGTGGCTTCGGCTTGTCGCTTGTCACCGGCTCCTTCCCACGTACCTTTACGAAAGTGGCGCTTGTAACCATCGCATCCTTTGTTGGCGGCTTTGACGGTGGTTCACCTCTCTTCTCCCATTCGACTCGATTGTTTGCACGAGTTTGTTGAACGGGCGGACCATAGGCTCCACTTGATGCCAAGCTTAGCTCCATGTCGTGAGCACGAGTTGCAAGCTCCTCAAATGTTCGGGGACGAATGCCTTGCAGGATGTATCGTAGACCCCATTGCATGCCTTGGATGCACATTTCAATCGCTGACGTTTCAGACAAGCGATCCTTGCAGTTGAGGCTTAGGCTCCTCCAGCGGTTGATGTAGTCAATCACCGGCTCGCCCTTCGATTGTTGCGTGTTCGTCAATTCCATCATGCTGACGGTACGCCGTGTGCTGTAAAAATGGTTCAGAAACTCTTGCTCGAGTTGATCCCAGCTGTCGATGCTACCGTGTTCCAAGTCGGTATACCATTCGAACGCATTCCCCTTTAGTGAACGAATGAACTGTTTGACGAGGTGATCTCCAAACGTACCCGCTTCGTTGCATGTCTCTACGAATGGGCGATATGTTGCTTGGGATTCCCTTTGCCGTCGAACTGTTGGAACTTGGGCGGTTGATAGCCTGCCGGCATCCTCAGTGAGTCGATGCGGGCGCTGTATGGCTTGAGATACGTCAAGGAGGATTTTGATCCTGCCGAGACCTCTTCCTTCAGCGTTCCCGTGATGAACTCTTTCAGTTGATCAGCCGAGATGAAGCCGTCAGGAGTGACTTGGACGTCAGCGGTTGCTTTTCCTTTTGCCGAAGCGCCTTGCCGGGAAGTCTCTCCATCGTCGCGAATCTCCACGGGTTTGTTCACCGCTTGGCCGCCGTTAGAGCCATCCAGTCTGTTCATCATTTGCTCCATGCGTGCATCTTGCAACTCGGATCTCTTCACAAGCATTTCCACGATCTTTGTCAGGTTGGCCATTTGCTCTTCAAGAGTGCTGGCTTGGGTTGTCATTGCAGCAGCATGACGCAGGGCGGATGTTTCTTCTTGATCTCCCCGCGGGCTTGACAACGGCGTGGAAGATCCCGATCTATGGTCGTTTCCTTCTTCCAGCAGCGGCATATCCGCATCAACTTCTTTTCCGCGCGCAGCATCGGCGGCCTCCATTGCTTTCTTCATGTTCCTTGTGGTGACATTGGGCATAGCGGCACCGGATGTTGAAGAGTTGCTCTTGAAGGTGTTCCTTGAAGCCATTGGATTTCGTTGACGACGTCTGGAGGAGATGAAAGGCAGAAGTGTCCCACTGGGCGTGCCAAAATCTGTAGGTGCAAAAATGCGTAGACAGAAACTGCAAAATAATTTTATTAATTTCACAAGAAATGTCTACAATTACAGAGAATTTCAATGAATTTAAAAGAAATATGTGAAGATCAAACGATATGAGTGTTCGACTTCTGTTACTCCTTTGATTCCTCCAACCTTGAAGACGTCGAGATGCTTTTGTGCTTCTTCTTCGGCTTCTTGGAATTTCTGCAGCGTTTTGTTGCTGTAGATCTCAAGTGTTTGAGTCTTGAGAGTGATTAGGGTATGAAGATGTGTGTCTGGAAGTGAAGTAGTCCCTAATGCTTGATAGGGTGCCCCTATTTATAGAGGGAAAAACCCTAGGGTTTGTGGATGATGGACCAATCGATGGGCTGGTCCAATCCACATTTCTATTGGGTCAGTGAGCATGTGAGCCTTTCATCTGGGCTTGTTCACATTGACTGATTTTCATGGACTGGCCTGCTTCAAGTATCAGTGTCCATTGGATCATAGGCTTGTGGGTCTTGTACTTGGACTTGTCCACATTGGCCCAATATAATTAAATCCATTTGGCTTGATGGATCCAAATGACCCAATAAATATTAATAATTATTTCAAGCATTTAATTTATTTAAAATGCCTAAAAATAATTAAATTAATATTTAAATTTGCACGTGTCGCATTTTTTAATGGCGAATAAATTTCACGTGTTTACACCTACAAATAGCCGCACTTCCGTCCTAGGTGCCAATTTATCAGCTTCCATGTCCAACACATGTGCTGGGCAACCCCAAATCCGAATGTGGTTCATAATGGGCTTTCGCCCAGACCACAATTCCATTGGAGTCTTTGGAACTGATTTAGAAGGCACGAAGTTCAGTATGTACGCCGCTGTTTCCAAGGCATATCCCCAAAACAAGATAGGTAGGGAGGCATAACTCATCATCGATCTCATCATATCTAACAGAGTCCTATTCCTTCTTTCTGCTACACCATTCTGTTGCGGAGTACCAGGTGCAGTCAACTGGGATCTTATCCCACTCTCTAACAAGTATTGCCTAAATTCAGCACTAAGGTATTCGCCATCACGATCAGACCGTAGTGACTTGATACTCTTCCTTTGACGGTTCTCCACTTCTGCCTTAAATTCTTTGAACTTGTCAAAGCATTCAGACTTGCGGCGCATCAAGTATATGTATCCATATCTCGAGTAATCATCAATAAAAGTGACAAAATACTCGAAACCACCCCTAGCTTGAATTGACATAGGCCCACATACGTCAGAGTGAATCAATTCTAACACATTATCGGCCCTATTACCTTGGGCCTTGTAGGGCCTCGAGGTCATCTTGCCTTCCAGGCAGGATTTGCAGACTGCGAATGGTTCCACTTGGAGAGAGCCCATAAAACCACTACTTACCAGTCTTTGGATCCTCCTTAGATTGACATGACCAAGTCTAAGGTGCCACAAATATGTTTGATTCATTTTAGAAGGTTCCTTTCTCTTTAATGATGTAGATGCATGAACTTGAGTTTCAGTTTGTTGTGCACAGGTAATAGAATAAAGATCGTTTTCCATCGTGCCAGAACAGATAACACTGTTGTTTCTCATAATAATAAAAGAATCTTCATTTAAAACAACTGAATATCCGTCCTTATAAAGTTTTGAAACTGGAATTAAATTCTTTCGAAAACTAGGCACAAATGAAACGTTCTTCAAAACTAAAACAGAATCAGAAAAAGATAAGTGCACATCTCCCACTGCAACCACCGCCACTCGCGATGCATTTCCCAAGTGAATGGTAACCTCGCCCTCACTCAGTTGCCTTGTTTGCAGAAAGCCCTGCAAAGTACAGCAAACATGATCAGTGGCTCCAGTATCTACTACCCATGAACTGGTAGAACTAGCCGCAAAGCATGTTTCGACAACTAATACTAGAGGCGTACCATTATTGCTCTTTAGGAGAGGACAATCAGCTTTCCAGTGTCCCGTCTTGCCGCACTTGAAGCACTTTCCTTTCGGTTTCTTCACGCCACCAGAAGGCGCAACCGACTTGCTCCCACTGCTTCCAGCATTTCCACTGCTCTTTTTCTTAATGGGCTTTTTCTTCTTCCCGTCCTTAGACGAAGAAGGTCCAGCCTGTACAGAAACCAGAGCCTGTGGAGTACTTCCCATAAGACCTTCTGCCGCAACCAAGTCCACTAGAAGCTCAGCTAGTGTATAGTTCCTCTTAGTGAGGATATTATTTAGGCGGAAGTTCTCATAGGACTTTGGGAGTGAGTGCAGGATAATATCGATCTTGTGTCACCATCAATACTACCCCCGAGCAGCTCTATCTCATTCAAATTTTCCATTATCTTGAGAACATGCTCACGCACTGACCCTCCCTCTGGCATAGAAGAAGACATAATCTTCCTCATTGCCTCAAACCTCGCAGACCTGTCTGACTCACCAAAAGGCTCCTTGAGACTCAACATTATCTCAGCAGCAATAGGCATACCTTGATGCTGCTGTTGCAGTACGTTGGTCATAGAGGCCAATATATAGCAACAAGCCATCTCATTTGCCTTATGCCACTTCGGATGAGCCTCCCTTTGCTCTTGGGTGGAACTATCAGTCAGGGCCGCCGGAGCAGGAGTTGTGAGCACAAATTTGTACTCTTCAGCGACAAGGACAATATCCAGATTTCTTTTCCAGTCCAAGTAATTTGGACCGGTCAATTTGTTTTGATTGAGAATGGTCATAAGTGGATTGAACGACATGTTAACGACTGAAATAAATAAAACATGCAACCACATAAGTGTAAGCAATTTATTCACATTCACATGAAAGCATAATAACATGAAAAACCTCAAAACCATTGAAATTATGCATTCCTCGACAGCTCAATAAATGAATATGCAAGCCATGTTAGGATGGACGTTTACACATGCATTTATCAAACAGGCACCCAGCCTCTAATTTCATTATCTCATCAACTTATCCTTATGACGAATGAAATTAATTGTCGATCTTTTAAAACTGGCCATGTAAATAAAAACAGGGACCCCGTTGGGGGGTTATGTGAAAATTAACATCTAAGTCTTGACCACAATTTAACCTTAAGGATAATTATGCACAATTAATACGCGACCGATGGGGTAGTCATATCGCATGTGAATAATCTCCTCTAGTTATCTTGAAATAATTTTTCTAGTAAACTTATGTATGGCACATCCGTTAGGGAGGAGACCCCATGGGTCACGCGTATGCCACACACTTCACTTAAAATTAAATCATTAAATTAGAAATCACATCTAGTAAGCTTGTGAAAGTCAACATCCGTTAGGGAGGAGACCCCATGGGCCACGCGTATGACAATCACTTTACATAGAGATCAATTGTGGAGGCCCATGAATTAATTAAAATTCAATAATTTAGACTTAGTCATTTAACTTGTAGGTTTTTCCATAGCATGCACCAAGAAATAATTAAATTCCTAACATGCTCCTAACATGCAAATCACATAAGCCCTAGCATGCCACTAGAATTAAAATAACATAATTCAAGGCTACTTAAAATGTGATTTCTAGCATGTTTAAATTTAAATTTAAATTTATCTATAAATTTAAATTCAAATTTAATATCACATCCACAAAGCAAATAAAGAAAGCAATAAAATAAAGCAATCCTGTGAAGCCCCAAGAACCTATCTAATAGCCTAAAACAACTATTACAACATTCAATTGGGCGCCGAACGATGCCAGGATCTGCCTCTCATGCAATGCGATGAAACTTCACCGGACGTCCAACTTTAAAGAATGGCGAAAAACGTCTGTCAAACGTCCGAATCTGGCGCTGAGATTTTCGGTCAACGTTTTACCATGATGCCTGTAGATCTCGCCGCGACGTTTCCGAAAAGGTATCATGGTCCCAAAACGAACATCCGAGGCAAAAGTTACGGTCCAAACAGTTTCTGGCGACGGAAACCCTAGTATTTCGGCCCATTGGGCCAAAACCCTAGTTTTTCCATCAAGCTTGCAGCCGCCACCACCAGCCCCGCCGTCTGCCTAGCCACCAGTTCCGCCGCCACCGCTTCCGCTGCCGCCGCCGCCGCCTTTCATGTGAAATCGCCTCCGTTTGCCCTTTTTCATGCCCATCTCCTCATTACATTACATAATATGAAAATTACATGAAATCTTATATACATTTGATCTATGAAAAACGCCTAATCTACCCACGCTTATTATCTTGTGGGAAAAACGTTTACAACAAAACAATAGGGCTTCAACGGGAAACATACAACACATGAAAACAATAAAATAAATATAAATTAAATTAAATTTATATTTATATTTATTTTTCATCCAAGAACATGCTAGAAAATACATAATCCTAATACCAACTATGTATTTTCCGGCAGAGCCAATAATCACGAAACCATTGCTTTGATACCAATTGATGGAACACACCTATGAGGGTGGTCCGTGCCCAGGGATCGTTAATGGATGCCAACACATACATACATGGTATTATAATATATCTACTAGAATGTTTATGAAAATTACCTTTCCTAAGCAGATCTGCAACAACGTCTGATTGGAAACTTGGTTCTTTTCGTCTATGTCCGTAGATCTGCAATATGCAATCACGAACAATCTTCCAAGCACACGAACGGGCGAACAAACAGATCTACCGCCCTGCACACGCACGGATTCAGCACTAGGAATCTTCCAGACTGTTCCCGACCTCGTACGAACTCCGGATAGACAGAGATCTATCGAACGGATGGAGAGAAAAACTTGATCTCCAAGAAACCCTCTTGGCCACCCCCCTCTCTCTCTTGTTGGAAGAGAATTATGATTGTGTTATTATGGTGGCTAGGGTTTCTGGAGACTTGTTTATAGACTCTCCTAGTTGGTCCTTGGGCCAGACTGGGGATCCACTAGAAGGTATCAGGCTCAGGCTCCTTTACAGACTCAAATTCTTATGTTCAGCCCAGAACATAATTTGGCCTATAAAACATTAATTAATTCCACTAAATAATTAATGTTGCACTCCCGGTCTGATCCAGATTGAATCTGGGCTTCTATTAGACTCAATTTATTCCCTATGTTTAAGATATCGCACGTCCATTAATTAATTAAAAACTTCTGACAATTTTAATTAATTAATCTCTTTTAATCCTTAAGTAGTACCACTCAAACTTCATCATTGTACGGAATAAATCCACCTGCAGGGTTCATACATTGATCCTTATTGAGCTCCTTAAGGGGACGTCATCAACCCGGATAACCAGGACACAGTGCCTTAGTGAGAATAAATAGACACCATGCAAATAATATTGGCGCCCAAAATACGAAGCATATTGAATCAACTAGGATTCTCACTCATGGTAAATTAAAGCGACCAACAAATATTCCATGTATCAGATTTATCTCTACTAGGGTTAAGAATTAATCAGAGTCGCCGAAATCTTGATTCTTCTTATGCCAGAATAGAAGAATGCATCTCAACTATGATCCTTTCAATGCGACGCAGCGCACTACTGCAAACTAATAGTCAAGATTAACTAATTACAAGTTTCCAGTACAACATAAACCAATATTTATGTCCAAACTATCTCAGTTGTGAATACTGTTTATATCTTATAAGGAACCAACAACATGATCTTCTGTGTGACTCCTAACACACCATGTTGTCTACAATATTAGATAATTGGATATACTTGCAATTATATAGAAAACATACAAGCATCCATACAAAAGCAACAATGTGAATAACCATGTATTTCGGTCAACATAGAAATCGATTAAATACAAAAGCGCACTAAAAGTTTGCTTTACTGTATACTCTATCACCGAGTGGTAGGTGGCACAAGTCACACGAGAGGAGAGCGAATCTTTTGGATACCACATGCGAAGACAATCGAGTTGAGGATTGTAAATTGCAATTTGGGTTTCATGGACAACCAGTAGATGGTATTGATCCTTAAAGAATTGCACTCTTGTTTCCCCGTCTAGAGGGGGGGCCGGATGGTCGGCAAGCCCCTGTATTGGACGCGATTTCTTTTTCTTCCATGTATTCATTCTCCATACACAGAGTTGTGCATCGGCCCCAGATGACACCAACATGTTTAAACTAGTAGAAAATGCGAGTCCGGATATTCGTTTCCGGTGACCATTCTTGAGCGTGGCTTTAACCTCATCCTCCCTCCAATTGAAAATTTGTATGGTAGAGTCGTCCATTCCTATAGCGATAACCTTTGAATCTTGAGGATCGAATGCAAGATGTGTTGCAATTGAAGGTGGTGTCATGAAGGTTTTCACGAGCTTCATATTGACCGTAACAAACAAAGAAACAACTCCACATGAAGTACATACAAGATATCTTTCATCCTCAGATAAAACAACGCTTTTAGTTGAGGTATCTTGGGTGGATTTGACATCATTATTCGAGTCATTCGATGATGCGAGATTGCCTTCTACCCTTGGGCCATCATCACAAACGCTTGGTTCTTCGTAGAACCAGTAACACATCTTGGAGTCAGTACTCGAGGTTACTACGTGAAGCGAAAACCCTGAATCATCGTACTGTAACCATACAGCATTGGTGAGAGGGGGAGGAAGAGGGTGTGGTGGTAACAACAACGACTTCAGTTGAGATGCCTGGAATACATCTTCACCAAACTTCAAAACATGATACTACATAATGATAAACAAAAAAAATATATATATGATTAGTTCCTGATCTGTATTTTGTTGGAAAACGGCATAAACGTCAAATGCCGTATTTGTTGAAGCCATCAAAGTAATAGTACGGCGCCATCCGAGTTGATTTCTCATCTACGGCGCCGAAAGTATTGAAGCCACCGCAAGAACAGTTTAGCATATGTTCGTTGTCTGTTATATGTTTTCATTTCTATAAATAGGTATTTCGATTGTTGTAATTCTCAGAGCGAAGTAAAGCGAGAAATATAAAGAAAGCTTTAGCTATACAACTCTCCGCTTTTGGTTATTGTTTTTAGATATCAAAAGTGTAAAGTGTTCTTGTGTGTGTGAGATATCAAATTCACAAATTGGTATCAGAGCCTGAGTGATCCGAATTCAGAAAAAAAATAAATTGAGTATAAACACTCAAATTTAAAAGAATTAAGAAGTTGAGAACAACTTAACTGTTGTATCTCATATCGAATCCAGTGTCCCATTTCCGATCCATCCAACTCCATTTCCGGCGAACCCGCACCCTCACAGCGCCGCCCAGTCCAAGCCGCTCTGTCCCAGCCTTCTCTGAGCCCCGGTTAGTCCCCTTCGAGCTGCTGCCACCGTGAGCCCAGCCTGCTCTCCGCCGTGAGCACCTCCCGCTACCGCCGTCGACCATAGTAAGAAGCTGCTCTTGGAACTGAGAAGGTGCAGGTTGAGTACTAGAGACCACGCAATTCTCTGTTCCAATTGTATTATTGCCAGTCTCGGTGATCTTTGAGCTGGGAAGAGAATTAAAATCAGAATTTGAAGTATGACCTGATGGTTTTGCTGATTCAGTGCAAATTTATGAAGACCAAGTCAAAAAATTAAAGGCTCTTGGAGACAAAACATTAAAGTAGGGGCGTTGGACATCAATTCAAAGCAACCAAATTTATTATTGCCGTGGAAGGTGGTGGAGTTGGTCATCAATTTATTGGTCAACTCAAAAGCTGTGCCAAATTCTATATATTAATATATATATATAGAGAAATATATATATATTATTAAAAAACTTATACAGGTCAAATGACGAATATCACGGGACAAATGTCACTGCCGCAGCTCACAAAAGCAAATTACGAGAAATGGAGTATTCAAATGAAAGCCCTTCTCGGAGCTCAAGATGCATGGGACGTGGTTCAAAATGGTTTTGTAGAACCAGAAAATACCGGGAAATTAACTGCAGCAGAACAAAAAGCGTTGAAAGATGCGCGATCCAAAGATAGCAGAGCCCTTTACATGTTATTCCGAGCCGTTGACGAATCAGGCTTCGAAAAAATATCCGGTGCCACTACCTCAAAAGAAGCGTGGGACATCCTTGAAAAATCATTCAAAGGAGCCGACCGGGTAAAGCAAGTGCGTCTCCAAACCCTTCGTGGAGAGCTTGAAAGCATGAAAATGAAGGAGTCAGAAAACGTGTCTGACTACATCACACGTGTCCAGACCGTGGCAAACCAACTCAATCAGAACGGAGAAGAATTGTCCGATGCCAGAATTGTGGAGAAAATATTGAGATCATTAACTAATGATTTCGAAAATGTTGTGTGCGCGATTGAAGAATCGAAAGACCTCAAAGTGCTCACTGTTGAAGAGCTCGCTGGATCTCTCGAAGCACACGAACAAAGAAAAAAGAAAAAGAAAGATGAGTCACTCGACCAGGCACTCCAGACCAAGGCATCAATTAAAGATGAAAAGGTTCTCTACACTCGAAATTTTCGGTGGAGAGGACATGACCGTGGAAATCGTGGATACGGTCGTGGTATCCAAGGCAACAATTATGAAGGATACCATAAGGACAAATTTCAAGGAAGTCAAGCAAACTGGCGTGGAAGAGGACACGCTCGAGGAAGAGGCGGTCGAACAAATTATTCCCACGTCAAATGCCAAAAGTGCCACAAATATGGTCATCATGCCGAAGACTGCAGCAACGAGGGTTGTTACAATTGTGGCAAGATGGGACACTTTGCAAAAGAGTGTCGGGCCAACAGACGAGTGGAAGAGACAACCAACCTAGTCGTGGAAGACTAAGCAAATGGAGGTGTTCTCATGATGGCGCACAACGATGTCAACGATGACACATCCTGGTATCTCGATTCTGGAGCAAGCAACCACATGTGCTATGATGAGCATCTATTCAAAGAAATGCAGAAAGTTGACAATGGTCATGTATCATTCGGAAATGCATCAAAAGTGCAAGTCAAAGGCCGTGGTACGATATGTTTCACACAGAATGATGGCTTGATAGGGACAATCCAAGATGTCTACTATGTCCCAGACCTCAAAAACAACATCTTGAGTCTTGGCCAACTCGCAGAGAAAGGTTACTCAACCTTTCTAAAAGATCAGTTGCTGTACTTGAAAGACAAGCAAGGACGTCTGATAACTCGAGTCGAAATGGAGAGAAATCGGATGTACAAGTTGAACCTGAGAAGCTTGCAAGGGAAATGCCTACAAGTTAAAGAAGAAGATAAAGCGTCGCTATGGCATCATCGCTTTGGCCACTTACATTATGATGGCCTGAAAAAGCTAATGAAGATGAAGATGGTGAAAGGACTGCCTAGCATGGATCTTGGAGGAGAATTCTGTGAAGATTGTGTACTCAGGAAGCAAACAAGAGCCTCATTTCAAAAGAAGGCCGAATATGAAGCGAAGCATCCGCTCGAGTTGATCCACACCGATATATGTGGACCAATTACTCCCGAATCTTTCAGCGGAAAGAGATACTTCATCTCTTTCATCGATGATTTCTCTCGAAGGACGTGGGTCTATTTACTGAAGGAAAAATCCGAGGCATTCAAGGTGTTCAAATTATTCAAGGCGAGTGTTGAAAAAGAAACTGGTAGATCCATCAAAGCAATTCGATCTGATAGAGGAGGCGAATACACCTCGACAGCCTTCCGAGAGTACTGTGAACGAGAAGGCATAAGAAGATTTCTGACAGCACCATACTCGCCCCAACAGAATGGCGTAGCTGAAAGGAAGAATCGGACTATCCTATACATGGTTCGATCGATGTTGAAAAGCAAGAAGATGCCGAAAGAATTCTGGGCAGAAGCTGTGATGTGCGCAGTCTACATACAGAATCGGTGCCCGCACATGAAGTTGAAGAATCGAACACCACTGGAAGCATGGAGTGGTAAGAAGCCTACCGTCTCTCATCTAAAAATATTCGGTAGTGTAGCCTATGCACATCTACCAGATCCGCGAAGGATGAAGCTGGAAGATAAAAGCAAAGCATCTGTTTTTATCGGATATGATGGACTCACAAAAGGGTATAAGCTGTATGACACGATAAGCAAGAAGGTGATAGTCAGTCGAGATGTGCGAGTGAATGAAGCAAGTGAATGTGACTGGAATAACTCAAAGGAAGTTACAAACGAAGTCGGAGAATCGTCAGCCGTTGTTCCGACAGTTCTATCAACAGATCCTGAAATTGTTGAAGAAAAAGAAGAAGAAGATGAGCCACGACAACCCCGAATGAGAAGTCTCCAAGATTTGTACGACTCTACAGAGGTACATCTTGTATGTTTGTTGGCAGATTCTGAAAATATCAAGTATGAAGATGTCGTACTAGATGAAAAATGGAAGGCAGCCATGCATGAAGAAATTGAAGCAATCGAGCGCAACAACACATGGGAGCTCACTGAATTGCCCAAAGGAAGTCAGGCCATTGGAGTGAAATGGGTTTACAAGAAAAAGATGAATGCACAAGGGGAGATTGAAAGATACAAAGCTCGGCTTGTTGCAAAGGGATACAAGCAAAAGGAAGGAATCGATTATGATGAAGTCTTTGCCCCTGTCGCAAGAATGGAGACAATCCGTCTACTGATTTCTCAAGCTGCTCAGTACAAATGGCCAATATTCCAAATGGATGTCAAGACAGCATTCTTGAATGGTGTACTCGAAGAAGAAGTCTACATTGAACAACCACCAGGTTATATGAAACTTGGAGGAGAAACAAAGGTGTTGAAGTTAAAAACGGCGCTTTACGGGCTAAAGCAAGCACCGCGAGCGTGGAATACTCGTATTGATGGATATTTCAAGGAGAATGGGTTTGAGCAATGTCCCTACGAGCATGCCCTCTACATCAAGAAAAATGGAGGTAACATTTTGTTTGTTGCTCTTTATGTTGATGACCTCATTTTCATGGGTAACAGTGATGAGATTGATAGTGTGAATTTTGTGTTTGTTAATGATATATGTTTTGGATGTTTTTTGTGGTGTTTTAGTAGCACTTTACTCTTGTTGTGTTTGTTTTGTTGTTTGTAGGAAAATGGCATGGCAATGGAAAAATTAGAGCAAAGTGGAAGAAAGAAAGAAAGAAAGAGACATGCAACCATGACTTCCCTAGTCATGACCATGATTAGATAGAAGACCCAAGCCCATTACACAATTAAAAGAAGATAATTGGGGAGTGGTCACTTTCACTTGAAAATGAAAGCATGGACTTTTGAGGACAAATAATTGAAAGAAAAGACAAGCAAGAAAAAAGTGAAAGAAAGAAAGAAAGAGACATGCAACCATGACTTCCCTAGTCATGGCCATGACTAGGTAGAAGACCCAAGTCCATGGGCCCAAGCCATTACATAATTGAAGAAAGGGACAATGCACTTGAGTAGGAGAAGAAATTAGAGAAAAGAACAAAAAGAAGTAGGAGAAGAAAAAGATAGAAAGGAACAAAGATTGAAAAGGATGGGCAAGAAAAGAAGAAAAGGAAGAAAGGGACACATCAACAAACAAGGAGGAAGAAAGAAATAAAAAGATAGGGAGGAAGAGAAAAATGAAGGAGGGGAAAGAAGAAGAAGAAGAGAAAAGAAGAAGACTCATACATCCTCATCTCTTCTATTGGTTTGGTTGTAAAATCTCTTTTTGCTTTTCTTGCTTTTATCTTCCATGGATTTAGAGTAGTTTTTCATTTTCTCTAGTTTAAAGACTTGATTAAGAATGGCTTTTGGAATTTGTGAGATGATGTAATTTGTGAACTATGAAACTTGATGTTTGTTGGTATTTATGCAATTTCTATGTTTAAGGTTTACTATTGTTGAATTGGATGAATGTTTAGGGCCCAAATATTTGTCTAGTTTGATAATTGATTGCCAATTCAATTTGGGTATCCGTAATTGTACTTGAATTGAATAGGTGGTAACCGGGTTGATTAGTTCCTTCCCGGGGAATTGTATAATCGAATTGTGAATTACTCCGCGTAGGTAGTAATTGGTTCGAATCAGGCTTTTCTAGATTATAATGCAATTAGACAACATCTTCTACGGGCGTACCTAGGAGTGTTAGTTTGATTAGGGGCAATTAACGGGCGTACCTTAATTGTCTATACTGAAAGGAAAAGTTGGTTGTCTAAGCGGACCTGACAACTATAACTGGTTTATCAATTGGCACAATGTTTATGCATCGATGATCTTATCCAATTGCCATTCCAAATCAATCTTTGAACTAGAGGTTTTTAATTCCAATACTTTGTTTTAAATTTATGTTCTTGATCTCACTCATCATTTTTATAGTTTGTAGAATTACTTTGTTTTTAGCTCTTGTTATCATTTTCTTGTTCTCAAAATACAAACCCCCCCTTTTAAATATTGTAAATATTATGAGAATGTGGTATTCCAATCCCTGAGGACTCGACCCTTGTCACCGCTATACTATATTTATTTTGTGCTTGGTGACACAGGAATTAAATTATCTTTTGCAGCTATACGACAAGCTGCCAGAGATGATAGAAGACTTCAAGAGAAGAATGAAATAGGAGTTTGAGATGACTGATTTAGGCTTGATGAAGTTCTTCCTTGGTCTAGAAGTTAGACAAACCGAAAGAGGCATCTTTGTATCACAGGAGACATATGCGAAAAAGATCTTGAAAGAATTCAAGATGGAGAAGTGCAACCCCGTATCAACACCTATGGAACCTGGAACAAAACTTTCAAAGTTTGATGAAGGAGAGCAAGTTGATCCAGGAAGGTACAGAAGCTTGGTTGGAAGCCTTCGCTACCTCACATGCACAAGGCCAGATATTGCACTAAGTGTTGGCGTTGTGAGTCGGTTCATGGAGAACCCAACTTACTCACACTGGAAGGCGTTAAAGAGAATCCTCAGGTACATTCAAGGAACAGCGTCACATGGACTGTTCTACTCGAGGACAGAAGACTACAAGCTGATTGGATACTCTGACAGTGATTGGTGTGGAGATATTGATGATCGAAAAAGTACTGCAGGGTATGTGTTCTTTATGGGAAATACTGCTTTTACTTGGCTTTCAAGGAAGCAGCCGATCGTGACGCTCTCAACATGTGAAGCGGAATATGTAGCAGCATCTTGGTGTGTATGTCATGCTGTATGGCTCAGAAATCTATTGAGCAAGATGGAGATGAAGCAGTCAAGCGGAATAGTGATTCACATAGACAACAAATCCGCAATTGAATTGGCGAAGAATCCAGTGAATCATGAAAGAAGCAAACACATTGATGTTCATTTCCACTTCATCCGAGATCATGTGAAAAGCGGAAATGTGGAACTAATGCATGTGGCAAGCCAAGAACAAGTGGCAGATATATTTACAAAGCCATTGCTAAA
Source organism: Hygrophila difformis (assembly GCA_030278955.1). Classification (NCBI taxonomy): domain Eukaryota; kingdom Viridiplantae; phylum Streptophyta; class Magnoliopsida; order Lamiales; family Acanthaceae; genus Hygrophila; species Hygrophila difformis. The sequence continues at coordinate 48,111,929 of JAOANR010000001.1, read as the reverse complement.
GGTACTGCTCGACAAGTTCAAGAAAATGATAGGGATGATAGATGGAAGAAGCATTTGAAGTTTACGGGGGAGTTTTGTTGGAAAACGGCATAAACGTCAAATGCCGTATTTGTTGAAGCCATCAAAGTAATAGTACGGCGCCATCCGAGTTGATTTCTCATCTACGGTGCCGAAAGTATTGAAGCCACCGCAAGAACAGTTTAGCATATGTTCGTTGTCTGTTATATGTTTTCATTTCTATAAATAGGTATTTCGATTGTTGTAATTCTCAGAGCGAAGTAAAGCGAGAAATATAAAGAAAGCTTTAGCTATACAACTCTCCGCTTTTGGTTATCGTTTTTAGATATCAAAAGTGTAAAGTGTTCTTGTGTGTGTGAGATATCAAAATTCACATATTTATTTATTTATTTATTTTGCGAAGCCATTGACTAGAGAAAAGAGTGGTGGGAGTCTATGTCACACGAATTACAAACAATACAAAGGGTAGAGATAGGAGACGGGTGGGAATTGAATCCCAACCGTAAGGTTGGACGACAGGGGACTTCGCCACTTGGTTAGGTCCTCATTCCCAGTTTCTCTTTTTTGTTTTGTTTTGGTAAAAGAAATTCCCTAAAAGAACAGAAATATATTTGGTCTAAAAAATCATCTCAAATAGTAATGGAAACAATGTTTCCATCACAAATTTCACATCTCAAATTACAACTGAAATTTATTCGGTCGCAACTGAAATGTGTCAAATAACAATGGAATACATTTTTGTCGCAAAATTCTGTCACAATTTTTTTTTTTTTGGTTGCAAAAACGACCTTTTCTTGCAGTGAACACTTTAATTCCATGGTACAGAATTAGATAAAAAGTGTACCTTTCTTGTCGCAGTAAGATGCTGAGATAGAAACCTATTCAAGTCTTCCGCTACCCTCCAATCTTCCCTTACTGCTGTGTTGTTGTCTACATGCATTTTGTTCAGTTTTGGTGTACTTAGATATCCATTTGTGAGAAACTTTAAACATGGGCAACCATGAACAAATATGCTTTCCAACATTATCAACTCAAGGGGACATTTCCATTCACAAAGCATCTCCAACTTAAGCATGCCTGTAATTTCCAAAGTTCTCAGATGGGGAAACAATAGAGCATGTCTCATTTTCACCTGTGATCATCTTTTCAACATGACTGCACTGCCTAATTCGTATCGTTGTCAGAGTATTGAGATTTCCGGCCACTAAAGATGTAAATAAACTTGAAATGGCGTGACAACTATTGATCTCTAGATTTTGCAACTTGTTAAGTTTGACCTGCAAGATGGAAAAATGGCATGGAATGAAATTGAACAATAATAATACTACAAATTAAACTAGCGGTACTATTTAATTTTGTGTCTGCAGAATTCTGCTTTAGGAGAGAACTTTCAAAGCCCATCCAAAAATTTCTAATCATACTTTAATTATTAAAAATGATTTAAAACACTAATGAAGAGTAAAAACTTTTATAAATGTAAAGACATAAACATACCTTGTCATCAAATAAGACAGCTGGGAATGCTTCATCATCATTGACACACCCTTCTCCACTTTCTTCATTGTATTCCATCTGAGATACCATTCGTTTTAGCTTTGGACAAAGTCTGATTTCTAAACTCTCTAACATGGGAAATTCAATACTTTCAATTCCTTTGGTCATACTGGTTGAAGTTTGCAATCCTTCCAGTTCTAATATTCTTAATTTTTGAAATATAACGTGACATTTCTTTGGTTCGCCCTTATTACTATTCTCCATTCTCAAACATCTCTTCCATTGCTTCATAATTGCAAATGGATAGGTGATCGAGGTTGACCAGATTTTCAACCATTGAAGGTGAAAATAAACTTCTGAAGTTGTGGCACTGACTTATGTGAAGGCCCATCAATGTTCCAAAGGAGCTTCCGGCTAGAATTTGGGAACACAAAATAGTGTTGCTATTATTATTGGTCAAAAACAATTTTATCAATCCACTTAATTTAACCTGCAAAAACAAGTAAAAGGATTTGCTTACATAATAAATAAATAAATAGGCCACTAGAACCACCTATTTTTTAGATAAATAATAAATACCATTAAGTAGGCGACTACAGGAGCATTTTTTTTTTTTAAATTTTTTTTAGACAACTACAAATATCAATTATCAAAAAGGCGGTGCATGTTAGGTCCACTGGGTTAAGCAAGTGAGTGACTTTGTGCAGTGGTTCACTGAGAGTGTCTGAACACCAACAATGAACAAACAGATTACTGTATCGAGTGTAATAAAATGCACAGCGGAATAAAACAAGCACAAAGTAAATAAACAACACAAGAGTTGTTGACCCAGTTCGGCCTTCGGTCTACGTCTGGGGGATACCAATCCAGGAGATTATTTCACTATGTGTTATCAACTATGGTTTTCAACCACACACAATAGATGAAATAACTTTGAATGCCTTCACTCCAAACTCCAGGCAGATAGTTGTGATGACCAGCCTCCTTCCCGGATCTGGTATAGGCTTCCCACCTATTTCAACTCCCCAAAGCAACCACTTTGAGTTTCCCCTGAAGTAGCCTGTGAAGCAGACCTCCTTTGTTGTATGAGCGATTGAGTTGTTGTAATTTCTCCTCTTTCCGCCTCAGGCACTCTCCTTTGATGTATCTCCGATTCAGGACTGAACAGAGAACTGATAGATATCAACAAGAGTGCTCAAGGCTCGGTCGATCTTCCAGCAGTAGATGAATTGCTTCTGCACACAGGGCTGGAGATCGATATTACTTCTCAACAATAGTTTCCGAGAGCTCTAGAGAGTTTCAGAGTTGTTTCGCAATGAGGGTGAAGAGAAGTGTTTGAATCCAAGCCTCCAAAACTCTTCTTATGCAGTGAGCTCTGACCATTCAAACGGCCTGTTGCTAAATGGGGAAAGAGCCGTTGTGATTAGCCCAAAATCTGGCTGATTGATCTTTCCCTAATTTAGGAGGGATTCCTGCAATCAAACATTAGTATATATCCCCCTGATTAGGAAAGATCCGTTGGGTCCAAATCCAGTCTCTTAGGAAAGTTCTTCCGTTCACACACGAAGACTGGTGTTGTGGATGTTCTTCCAAGGTGTTCAATCATCGGCTGTGAACTCCTTTCAAAACCTTGACTCAACAGTGCATTATACAAATAAGTCAAATTACCTTGCATTGGCGTATTTTTACGATGCAGATGATTGTTAATATAAGCTAATACAATGTCATTGACCCATTTTTACAATGCACTGCATGACCTATTTCGATATTTTGTGTGTTTGTAGTGATCTAAAATAAAAAATAGGTTAGTAGTCAATTTTAATTTTAATATCGAAATTATAGTTCATTAATCCAAACATAGTAATATGCTTTACTAATTTACTTGATTAGAAAAGTAGAGTATAAATACCTTGTGGGTACAAACTAAATGAGGATCACGTGTTTGGTTGTCATTTCCACAATGATCATGCTCACTTTCACTGCACGCCATGCTCTTCATTTCCTTACATGCTGTGATTTCCAATGTTTCCAAGGAAGGAAATTCAATGATTTCGGTACCTTTCCAGAAGGTTGTTAGACTCGGGAGCCCAATCAATTGCAACCTATTTAATTTTAGGGAAGGCCATGCTTCTTGTCTTTCCATCTTCATCATCACTTTGATTCGAGATGAACACTTGTTCCATTGCTTTACACCCTTCAATTTCAAGTATTTCTAGCTGTTTGAAACAGACATTGTTTGCCCTTCTTTCCAACGAGAAGAGATGCAAGAGCTTTCCACAATTCTTGATTTCGACCTTTCCAAGGTTGTTGAATGGCATTTGGTGATTTGGAGCAGCAGTCTTGAATAAATGTGTCAATGAAGGTAAATTTTCCAGACACAATCCTCCCAGATTCTTGAATGAGGTTGCTGCTCCCTCTGCCTCTGGGACTGGAATTTGACCACCACATAAATGTTGTAAACCTGAAAGATCATCAAGCACCAGACTCTTTAGCAGTGGGAAAACTGCCACTGATACATTTGACGAATCTATCAATTCGTTCAACATTCCACACTCTTTGATTTCCAATTCCTCGAGGGCCTGGTGATTTCGCGATAGATTTCCCCAGTTTCCTGAACCATCTCCACCTAAGATTAGCTTTTCAACGGTGGTGGTGGCCAGAAGCTTTCGGATCCAGCTTCCTTCATTAATCATCTCATTTGGTAATCTGCTCAAACATATGGCTTTCTCATAATCAAATATATCCGATCTTTTTCCCGATTTTGAATCCTTATTCTGTATTGGACTAGATTTGGGGAAAGGCGTATGTTTTCATGGGCTAAACTTACATCATCTATATCAATCTCCAAGCATGTCAGTTTGCGCAATGCTTCAAGCTCATCCAGGGAAACATTCATCCCTTGTTGTTTATTATCATTTGCCATGCTTGATTCCCATTTACTGAAGCTATCCAACATCTTCAATTCCTCCAACTCGACCAGTTGTTTTATGACACCCGGTGCTATTCTTTCAAGATTTTTACATCCAGACAAGTTTAACAATTTCAGGACATTTAGCTGCCCAATCTCAACAGGTAGCTCTTCAATCTCTTCGCACCCACAACAATCAAGAATTCTTAGATTCAATAAATCACCAACAAAAGAAAGAGTCTTCAATTTAAAGCACTGCACCACTTCAATTGCAACGTTAAGAGATTATTCGGCCATTCTATTTCTTCAGGTGGTGATTGAAATTCAACTTTTTGGAAAGACAACACGTTTGTTTAGTCCCTGCATTCCTTTCAAAATAGAAATATCATCATCGATATTTAGCGCATCCCAAAAGGAATCTGGTTGATGCTGAATGATAAAGAGGCGAATATTTGAAAAATTGGTGCCTATGAGATGATTAAGAGACTCATCGCTCGACGTTGTGCACTCTGCGATCCATTCGCATTGGTTATCGCGTTGAAATTTCGACCTTCGCCCTTCTTTCTTTGAAATGGAAACCGCAACATCACGGACAACATCATGCATTTTAACTTCAGTTTTATTGTTGCCCTCCAAGAGTAAGTAGCAACTCTTGAGCTTATCAACTCCTTCCCATACTCGATCTCTTGCCTCATTCAACATGTTCAACCCCATCATGTATAATTCCAGATCACTGATGCTAATACAATGATCCTCCGGAAATAGACTGCATAGCAAGAATATCAGCTTCGCATCGTCTTCATCATCATCCAATAATTCGTAACTTACACTTATGCGTTCATGAACGTCTTCAGCTTCCTTAATTGCTTTGGAATTTTTTAAAGAGCGTAGTGCGCGCTCCCAATCCGGTTTCATTTTGTTTCTTAAAGCACTGCCAATAGTTGCAATGGCGAGTGGCAAGCCGCCACTCTTGTACAATTTTCTCTGCTATAGGACTCAAAATTGGGTCATCCAAATGGATTCCAGCTTATTCTTCAAACAGACACCGTGCTTCGTCTTGTGGCAAAGTTCCTATTTCAAAAACCCTGTCATCGCACATCTTCTCCAGCACCTTCTTGTATCGAGATGTTATAAGCGTTGCGCATCCCCCTTCACGAGGTATTCCCAACTCGGCCAAGCTGAATGTTTCCCAGATATCATCCAGAAGTATTAAGACTTTTTTCGGGCCCTTCAGCTTAGAAGACAATAGACGTGCTCTCGATTCTATACCTTCAACAATTTTCTCCTCATCACCGAAACATATTGAGTCAATAATTACTTGTTGAATTTTCGACTTCTCTAAAGGTCGACTGACCACCACCTTCACAACTGCAGGAAATACACCTTGAGTCTGCATCCTACTCATAATCTTTTCAGCTAAAGTCGTCTTCCCTGCACCGCCCATACCCCATATCCCTACTATCTTAACCTCTGCTTCATTATTCAAAACTTGGACAATGCCATCTTCAATATGGTTTCTAGACTCGAGTTCGTATGTGTTCCCGAGCTCAAATGGTCGCATTGCCAGAGCGGGTTCGGGGGCGAATATGTTCCCACCACCACTAATATGCTCCTTCCCTTCCTTCTGAAGATTCTCCATTTGTTCAGTCATCACTTTCACTTCCTTTCCAAGTGAAAAGCGTGGTTTAATTTTGCTACTCCAACAACCACTCTCAGGATTAGGGATTTTAGACTCAATTTCATTCCTCATCTTGACCTGAATCTCGTCGCTTTCATTTAACCAAGTTTTGACTTGGTGGACAATGTCATCCGGCTTTTTCCAGGCGGCATCAATTTTGCTCTGCAAATCGGCTCTTACATCCTCCAGTTTTTTAGCTTCTTGCTTCATGCTCTTGACATTATTGCTGAAGCAACAGATGTAGTTAAATCCGCGCTTCACTTTTGCATAAAGCTTTTTTCCCAATTCCTGTGCACACGCATCAATACAAGCCGATGCTCCCGGAATATCTGTCATTCTTCCTGCTGGAATAAACAGATAGTAATATTTAATTTGCATGTTGAAAATGTCTTATAAGGCCAACTCCAACCGAACGGCAAAACCAAAAAAATGGTGTTTTTCTTCCTCCAACCGAGCTGCAAACCACGACGCAAATTGCGTTTCCGGGATGGTCGCCGGCAACACAAACGCAAATTTACGTTATACTGTTCATAACGCAAAGAATACTGCATTGTTGTACTTTTATTGCAATTGAATCCTTTTACTTTTGTTGTTTATATTTCAAGTCTTTTACTTATTGCAAATTGATCCTCTCCTAATCCCCTTCATTTCTTTCTTTTTCAGCCTGTTATGCAAATTTCACCTGTTTTTTTTATTGTATATTATACTTCTATATTATAATTTGTAGATGTGTTTATTTTCAGTCTGATGTATTTTTTATTTTTTTATAATAATAATAATTTAATTTAAATTTTATATTTATATGCAACAAAATTTATTGAAAATACTAAAATTTCATTAAAAGTACTAATATTAAATAAAAACCACATTACAATGTTGAAAATAAAGCACAATACAAGGAAATACAAATATTTAAATACGGATACATTACGAAAACAAACAACATAATATAAATTAGTACTCCGGTAATCCAGAACTAGCTCCTCCAAGATTGTTGAAGTATCCGCCAAATGAACCTCTGGAAAATGCTTCGGATTGAACTTGTTGAGCTCTTTTTTGTAAAATACGTGCCTTCTCAGTCTCGAGCAATGCACGAACTTGAGGATCTTTTATAGAAGTTAAATCTTGATACAAAATTTTGTCTTCTCTTTTTGCCTCTTTAAGTGCATAACTCTTATCCAAGTGTTGTTGAAGTTGCACATTTGATTTTTGCAACTCTTCAAGAAGTTGTTTGTTTCCATCTTGGACCATATTAACGATTGATGAACTGTATTCATCTTTTTTTCTTTTAAATTTTGCTTTTTTCACCCCGATTGGCCTGTCCGAATGAGAGCCACTATTATCATCTAAATTTAAGGGAGAGCATGAGATACCTGGTGAAGCTTGAGATGGAAAAGTTGGACTTTCTGTATCAGAAGAGAGATTCCTAATAGGCCTTCGTGGTGTCTTTTCGCAATCTTGAAATTTTGGAAAATCTTTAATAGTAGCCCAAACATGATCAAACTTCCATCCAGATTTGTATTTTGGATCCTCCATCATTAAGATTTTAGCTTGCACCATCTTAAAAAAAAATAAATATGACTTTAACTAAAAAAGTTACATTAATAAAATTATACTAATAAATAAATTTAATACTTACAATATCTTCATTTGAAGCACCACTTTGGTGCCTGCCTTCGATTGCCCGAATGCAAGCATGGAATTTCTTTGCAGCTTTTTCAATAGCTTGAATTCGAGCTTGTAGAGATCTTTGAGAACGATTTTCCCACTGCTCTGGTTTTTCGGTATTGAAACTTGTTTCAACACGATTCCAAAACCTATCAGCTGTTTGATACACTCCAATACATGGCTCTTGAGAGACTTCCATGTAAACTTGACATAGGAGTATATCTTCATTATGATTGTAAGACGATGATCGGATTGACATTTTAATAAGTAGAGTAGTGAAGTGTTATACGGAAAATAAATGTTGGAAGCTTGTGAATGATATGACCCACAACAATACATCTATTTATAAACTACTAAAACACCAAGAGCTTGTTACAAAAGGATTTGGCAATACACTACACAAAATACTTGACATTACACTACACAAAGGACTTGACAATACACTACACAAAGGACTTGACATTTCACTATACAATGACTTGACAATACTCTACACAAAGGACATGACGTTACAATGAAAGACTACAAAATAGGTACTACATTGAAAAAAAGTTTGACCATGGAATAATTATGAAAAAAAGTTTTAATGGACTTGACAATACATGGATTTTAATTCATGGCTTTTAATAAATTTGACCATTCATGAATTTTAATTTGACTACACATTTTTAATCTACTCCCCCTTTATTTTTCTTAAGAGACTACTTTCCCACTACAAGACATCCCCTTTATTTCGGATTTGATACTACAATAGAAAAGCATGGAAGTGACAACACACTACACAATGAAGAACAAACACTACAAAACAAATTGGACTACATTATTCACTCCAGAAATCTTTATTTATTCTACATGTTTCAATATTGAAAAATCATTAATGGACTTGACAATACATGTATTTTAATTCATGGATTTTAATAAATTTGACCATTCATGACTTTTAATAAATTTGACCATTCATGAATTTTAATTTGACTACACATTTTTAATCTACTCCCCCTTTATTTTTCTTAAGAGACTACTTTCCCACTACAAGACATCCCCTTTATTTCGGATTTGATACTACAATAGAAAAGCACGGAAGTGACAACACACTGCACAATGAAGGACAAACACTACAAGACAAATTGGACTACATTATTCACTCCACAAATCTTTATTTATTCTACATGTTTGGACATTGAAATCATTACCTACAACATTATATCTCTACATTCTAATTTGCTCTTCTGAAATATGAATTTTTTCTTTGGTAGTTCATCGTCTTTCTCTTCTTTGGAAGATGATGAAAATATACAAATAATAAATTCTATCCGAGAGAGACAAGCAATGATAGGTCGTGCCATTTCCAATAACAACATGTTCCTTGAAGCGATTCAACATCATCATGAACCAACACATGGTGGTTCAGTTCCAGGCCACATTTTCATCAATCGTGATCGGGAGGCTGTCCATCATAGGTTGTTCAATGATTATTTTTTAGATAATCCATTGTACAATGATGCTATGTTTCGCAGAAGATATCGAATGTCTCGATCATTGTTCATTCGCATTGTTGATGCTGTTAAAGATCATGATCACTACTTCCAACAATGTGTGGATAGAAGTGGTAGACTTGGATTGTCGCCTCTTCAAAAAATGACGGCAGTGTTTCGTATGTTAGCATATGATTCACCAGCAGATGCCACTGATGAATATATCAAAATAGGCGAGTCTACTGCAATTGAAAGCATGAAAAGGTTTTGTAAAACGATCAAGGAGATTTTTACGGAGCAATACTTGAGAGCACCAACTGCGGCTGATATTTCTCGGTTACTCCATGTTGGCAGTAAACGTGGGTTTCCAGGAATGCTTGGGAGCTTAGATTGTATGCATTGGAGATGGAAAAATTGTCCTACAGGATGGGCTGGTCAGTATGCTGGACGTAGTGGAAGACCAACAATCATTCTTGAAGCTGTAGCAGATTACGATCTTTGGATATGGCATGCTTATTTTGGCTTGCCAGGCACCAACAATGATATCAATGTGCTGGAGTCATCCAATCTTTTCTACAACATCACACAAGGTATTGCTCCTTCAGTTAATTATGTAATTCAAGGAAAAGAATACAATATGGGTTATTATTTAGCTGATAGTATATATCCGAAATGGTCTACCCTTGTGCAAACTATCCATGAGCCACGCACACCGAAAAAAAATATTTTGCAATGAGGCAAGAATCATGCAGAAAAGACGTTGAACGTGCATTCGGAGTTCTACAATCAAGATTTGCTATCATAGCAGGATCCGCATGTTATTGGCGAAAAGAAGTGTTGCATGATATAATGACTACGTGTATTATTCTACATAATATGATAGTTGAGGATGAATGTGACTTTGATGCACCAATAGACGTTCAAGTTGAGACACCACCCCCGGATGTTGAAATGACTTCGAATGAGAATGACCAATTCCAAGAATATATTTCCCGTTATCGAGCAATACGAAATAAAGAAGCTCATCTCGCTCTACGAAATGCACTTATTGAACACATGTGGGAGGAGCATTCTAATATGGATCATTGATTGTTTATTTGTATGTGTGTGTTTTTTTTAAAAAAACAATTAATGTGTACCAATAAGTTTACTAGTGTATTTTAGCGATGATGGTATGTAGTTGTTTTAGTTTATTTGAAATGATGTAATGTATTTTTATTATCTATGAAGTTGATGTTGTTTTGTCTATTTTATAAGTTGTTTTATTATCAAATTGTTTAGTTTTTTAATGCTTTATTATCAATTTTATTTAATAAATACACAAAAATAACGTTAATATACATTGATAAATTACTTCAATTTTTTACAATCAATATTTTATATTATTATTACTTAATTAGTATTTTTTATTAATTACTTTTATTTAAATTTTATATGGGGATGAAATTGCAAATTTGATAAATATAGTGGTAATATATAAAAAGTATATAAAGTAGTAAAAAGAGAATATTCTATGGAATATTCTTTTGGGTTTGAGTTTGGCGTTTTTTGTTGGAGATGAAATACTGTTTGATGTGACATTTACTGCATTTTGGGTTTGAGTTTGGTGTTTTCGGTTGGAGATGGCCTAATAAGATTTTCTGGTTATTAGTGCGTGTTGAGATCAAATTATAATTCCTCCAGGCTCGAAAAATGAAGAAACAAAGACGGATACATACTCCCTCGGTTTTTGTTTATCAAATTTTTATAGTCTTGGAATATCAAATTTTTATAATTTTTACTTGTATATAATTTTAGATATTAATGATTGAAAATGTGCATTGAATTGCGTGATGTGTAGAAATGGAGAAGTTATAAAGAAACGGAGGGAGTATACATTAAGGCTATGACCCTGTTTGGCTAATAAATTAGTCAAAATTAGTTGTTTGACAATTTCGAGACTAATTTTTTGCTTATAATAAGCTTAAATCCGAAATGTTATTCATTGCAGCAAATTCAAAAAGAACTGATTGGACACTGACACTGACACTATTTTGAATTATTTTGTCACTTTAATTAAGCTATTTTATCCCTTAAAAAAAGCTATTTTGTCTCACAAATATCTCATAAATGAGCTTATTCAGAATAACTGTTTTGCCAAATACCCCATATGTTTGGAAAGTAATTAAATTTTAGACTTTGAAGTTTAGAGTTTAGATTTTAGAATTAATGATGAAAAATAGTATTAAATTAAAATAGTTTTGAGTAATGATGTTTTGGTGTTATAGGCTCTGTTTGGGAAATAGTTAGAGTTTAGCGTTTGTAGTTTATAGTTTAGAGTTTAGAGTTTGAAGTTGAAATTAATGGTGAAAATAGTTTTAAATTGGGAAAATTTTTGAATAATAATGTTTGGTAATGCAATTTAAATTTAGAGTTTAGATTTGGAGTATGAAAAACTAAAAGCTGAGAAAGATGAGTGTTTAGAGTTTTGAGTTTAGGAATTAAAATTTGGTGGTTGCTGAAATTAGTGTTTGCTATATAGTAGTATAGGTTTTAGGCTAATTTTAGTATGTATTTTAAAAGCTAAATGTTAACGCTAGTGTTTGTTCTCAAATGCGAGTACGCCAGCATAGTTTAAAAATAGAGTTTACATGTTGGAGTTTCAAAAGCTAAATGTTGAGAGAGGAGTATATTTTAAAAGCTTAACGCTAGTTTTTATTTATGTTTTCCCCAAACACAGCCTAAACAGTAAATAAAATAGGAAATTATGCTTCCAATATTGTATTACGAAGTAGTAATAATTAATTTTATAATCAAATATAAATCTCTAATTTATATTGAAGGTTTTGAATTATGCTTCCATTGTTGATTAGGACAAGGTTTTTCCATGGTTGATTAGGACAAGATTTAGCAACCATTTTGAAGGTTAGGAAGTGTAGCAGTAATTATGGCCAGAAAAGCGGCCACAAAATTCAAATTGCATTTTCACATAACACCGAGCGCGTTCCATTTGAACGCATCCCCTTGCTATGGGGTAATGCATTCCTGGAGCGCAAAACTGATACAGCCAACGAGGAAATTAAAGAGGCTGTGGTCCGTAGGAGCGCAAGAACACCTCACTAGCCTCGATACTTAGAGGACTACGTTGATTAATTAGCGTTGGTTAATTGCTGTTACAAGATAAGTATTGTTATGGTTAAGAGAGGGTAAATAAGTCAATTGTGGCTAACGATTAGGGCATATATATTTGTTCATTGACAGGATGAGAGGAATACATGAGAAAAGAGTTTTCCATTATCGCCGACTTATTTTCTTCTATAACATTTGGTGCTCTTGTTGAGAGGAATGGCCGAGGGAACTCGGCTCAAGACCATGGATGATCAACTTGCTAAAGTGGAAGAACGGGTAGGAGAATTGGGCGCCTAGATTTCCTATCAATTGACGACGGAGCGTAAGGAACAAGATCAGAAACTTGTTGCCCTCCAATCCGCCATTGAAAACCTACACCTCAAATTCTTTCCCATCTCAGGCCCCTCCGCGACGCCCCCGGCCTCACGAGCAGAATCCCCGCCCGACCTATCGATTCAAGTGGGTCTGACTTGCCCCTTGCCGACGCCCTCCCCTCCACCCCCAACGATTCCCCAATTTGGGACCTTCTCTGCAACGACCGGAGACACAAACCCTGGGGTCTTCGTCCCTCCCCCTCCCTTGGGCATTCCCCCACACACCTTCATTCCGATGTTCGTTTCAACATCCCTGCCGCCGTTATCCCCAACCCCATTGCCTGGATGCTCCATTCCGTACCGCAAGGGTGGATTTCCCTCACTTCGATGGCACCATGCCCTTGGATTGGATCTATAAGGCAGAGCGTTATTTCGATTTCTATGCTACTCCCCTGCCCCATCGACTCGCACTATCTGCCATTCACATGGATGCTCCCGCGCTGCCGTGGTTCCAATGGCATCAGCGCGCCGGGGCATTCCGAACGTCGGAGGAATTTACCCATCAATTAGAGAGCACATTCGGGCCATCTGAATTTGAAGATCATCGGGAAATGCTAGCAAAATTATCACAAACATCGACAGTGGATGCATATCGGCAGCGCTTTGATGAACTCGCCAATAGAGTAACAGGGGTATTGACTTCGTTCTTGCTCAGTTGTTTTATTTCCGAACTCCGGGATGACATTCGCCATGAAGTAAAGGCATTCCGGCCTAACTCTTTGGCCCGGGCGGTTGGTTTCGCACGGTTACAGGAAGAAAAATTGGCCGCTAAAGGGGTAAGGATGGCATCGAAAGGGACAGTACCTTCCTATCGTTACCCGCAACACACTGGTTCAGTGCCTCCCTCAGTGGAACCTAAGTCACCACCATTGGGGGTTCGAAGGTTGACAACGAGGGAAATGCACGAGCGTTGCCAAAAGAACTTGTGTTATAACTATGATGAAAAGTGGAATGCAAATCATCGTTGTAAGAACCGACCTCAACTGTTGATGGTAGAATTTGAGGTGGGGGCCAGCACCGAGGAAATGGGGCCAGTGGACGGAACCTCAAATGAACTTGAAGAGGCGGTGGTCTCTCTCCACGCCTTGGCGGGTAATCCGTCATACACCACATTTCGATTCACTGGGTATATTGGAGCCACTCAAGTGCAGGTGTTAATTGATGGGGGTAGCACACACTCTTTTGTCAGGACTTCCATTACACACCATTTGGGCTTACCTATATAACCCACTACACCATTTGGAGTGGCGGTGGGCAACGGAGGCCGATTATTGACCGAAGGGCGTGTTATAAATACACAGGTGATGATACAAGGACATTATTTCCAACCTGAACAATTATTTTGGCTAACCATTGAGCAGACATTATCTTGGGGGCATCATGGTTATCCACGTTAGGATGGGTGAGACAGCACTTCGGGAAGTTGGTGTTGGAATTTGAATTGATGGGAAATTAATTAAATTAGTAGGGGAGCCGTGAATAGTACCACATGAAGCTGAGCTTCACTATTTGGAAAAATTGCGGAGGACAGATGAGATTGCGGCTTGCTACCAAGTTATTATACACCCAGTGACATCTCCAGTACCAGCTATGGGTGATTAATGAGTAGAGCTACTCGAACTCGACTCGGCACTTGACTCGAAAAAAGCTCGACTCGTACTCGAAAAATTCGAGTCGAGTCGAGTGTCGAGTATTGTAATCGAGTATCGAGCTCAAGCTCGAGTAGAAGCATATGATACTCGTCGAGTAGCCGAGTCGAGTCGAGTACTCGTTTATTAATTAATTTATTATATTTTAAATATTGGGCCACAATTATCACATTTTTAAAAATAGAAATTGCCCAAGCCCAACTCCAATACTTGTCCATTAATGAATTTCATGAGCAGATGGGAGTAATAAACTAGGGCAAGCATCATGGGCCATTTACTGAGTAGGCTTATCCATTATCCAGTAGAAACCAAAAAAATAAAAAAACACACAAAATGAATAAACAAGTCAAAAATAAAAAATGAGAATAAAGCCCATTTAGCCTAATCCAGATTCTAGCAGGGAAAAAAAGAAAAAAAACTTGCAAACTACTCGAGCTCAACTCGAGCTCGATGATACTCGAGCTCGAGCTCGAGTAGCCATATTTGTCCGTCAAGTCAAGCTCAAGTATTGTACTACTCGGGCTCGACTCGACTCGATATCACCCCTAGTCACCACATGCCAAGTGCAAATATAATACTGTACTTATTAAATTAATATTCCTCATTTCCTCCCAAATTCCAAAGATGCAAAGGTTAGAAATGAAGTACAAATGTGTGCTAAAGAAAAAGTACATAGACGTTGAAATGTTAAGAGGTTAATGCACATGTTAATTCCTTTGTCCAAACTTGTTAACGCTGTGTTTGAAGCAAACGCTGATGTTTACCGTTTAACTTTAACTAAAAGACATACTAAAAATAACTTAAAACACTATATATATATATATATATATATATATATATAAAATAAAACACTAAATTTGAACGTTCAACTCGCTAACGTTTAACTTTTCAAATTCCAATTAATCTCTAAACTCTAATTTTAAACTCTAACACCAAACACAATTATTCAAAATTATCTTAATTTAAATCTATTTTCAACATTAATTCTAAACTTCAAACTCTAAAATCTAATTATTTCCCAAGCTTAACCTAGACTTGACAGACCATCTAACTCAAATGTCTTAATTTCCATCATGTTTATTCTGTCCTTCTTCGAGGCTTCTCCCATTTTCTATATCACACTTGTCAATGCATAGGTAATAATTGAGGCCAAAAATGTTTTCAAACATGAAATATCACAGCAGTAAAGTTTTAATATTGTGCAATTGGCCATGTGAAATCTCTTCACCCATCTAGAGAAGGGCAAATAAATAAATTATATGGAGGACACCACATACTGCTCATATTATAGTGCAGATCTAGCGTTAGATATTACAATATATAATCCAAATAATTTAATATGCACACAAGAACAAAAATCAAATTAACGAGGGTTGAGGAAGAGCCAGACAGTGGGCAGCGTCTGGTGGAGGATGGTGGCGGCCAGACATTAATGCTTGCTTGGCGAGAGTCGAGTGTTGGGCCAGATTATCGGAGTGATTCTGATTCGAAGGGCGAATGTTGGGTGGATGCTCTTGAGGAGGAAAACTAGAGGATGGGGGTGGCTGAAGGTGCTTACTCAAATTTATTATATGGATTTTAGGAATTTCAAATTATTGGCATGGAATGTGCAGGGATTAATGGGGGAGGATTCACAGAGGTGGCTGACGAATTGCATACGTTCAAACAATCCGGATGTGGTATGCATTATGGAGTCACAAGGTAGGTTTGATAGGGTTAGGATGCTGTTTTGGAGGCTGGGCTATGAGCCAATCCAGATTCAAGAAACTGTTGGGCGTGCGGGGGGCATTTGGGTACTTAAATTGCGTGGTACTCCTTATCAGATTACTATGGTGGATTCTCGGAATCGGATGATTAGTGTGGGGTTGAGCATGGGGGCGTCTGCATGGATTGCTACAGTCATCTATGGAAACCCTAATTATCAACGGCGGAAACATGATTGGCGGAATCTCCAGGAATTCTCGGATTTGGTTGGCGGAGCATGGATGGTTATTGGCGATTGGAATGAAATTATGGCTGAGGATGAGGTTAGTGGCGGGGTTTTTCTGGCTGACAGGGCGGAGGAGCTGAGGGAGGCGGTGAGTGCTTGTAATTTACTTAGCATTCCGACATTGGGCACTAGGTTTACTTGGGTGAGAAGAATGGGCAGTGACAGGTGCATTCAGAAGAGACTAGATAGGGGAATGGCAAATTTGGAGTGGATGCATATGTTTGAGGAGGCACGAATTCAGCATCTCCCGCGCATTGGGTCTGACCACAGTCCGCTTTTGCTACTGTGTAGCGACCCGATCGGCACAGGGCGTCCGCAGCCGTTCCGATGGGAGTCTGCCTGGGCCAAGCATGCGTCGTATGTGGATGTCGTTAGGGGGTGTTGTGCCGCGTCTAGTGAGGCGTCGGTGCCAGCATTGCTGGAGGAAATGAGTAAGGCATCTATTCAATTTAATCAAGAATCTTTCGGTAATATTGTGGACAGGAAAAAGAAGCTTGAAAGACGAATTAAGGGGATTGAGAAAAGAATGGAAGTGTGGGATTCAGCATGGCTGGGGAGATTGGAGAAGGAGCTTAAGGCGGAGCTCGAGGTGGTTCTCATTCAAGAAGAAAGGTTATGGTACCAGAAGGCGCGGGATAAATGGATACCCTTGGGCGATCGGAATACAAAATACTTCCATGCACGCACTAAAATTCATAGGAAGCGGAATCGGATTTATGGCCTTAAATTGGAGGATGGGATGTGGCATACGGAACAAGAGTTACTTAAAGATCATGTCCAGAAGTATTTTTCGGATTTCTTTCAGAGGAGGGAGGTGGAACATGGTGAGGAGCGACTGCCGCCGCTGCCAGCAATTGCCGCTGGCTGGACTGGTAAATTGGAGGGACCTGTGGAGAGAGTAGAAGTCGAGGATGTTAAGCGACAGATGAGGCCTTTTGCGGCGCCCGGGCCGGACGGGTTCCCGGCGGAATTTTTTCGCTTGTATTGGGAGTCGCTTGGAGATCGAATTTTTAATTTGGTTAGGGAGGCTTTCTGCTCGGGGACGCTGCCACCCGACCTCGCCCATGCATACTTGGTGTTACTTCCTAAGGTATCTATTCCACAGACTATCACCCAGTTTAGGCCGCTCACATTGTGTAATGTTACGTTCAAGTTTATCACTAAAGTTATCGCCAATAGGCTTCGTCCGGTGCTGTGCGAGTTTATAGGTCCTTTTCAATCGGCCTTTCTCCCGGGACGCGGCACTCGGGACAATGGTATATTGGTGCAAGAGTTGGCGTATTCGTTGGAAGCTAGGAGGACGAGGAGTAAGGGGGTGATTTTGAAGATAGACTTGGCCAAGGCTTATGACTCGGTCAATTGGGATTTTTTGCAGGAGTGTTTACTTGAGATGAACTTGCCGGCGACGCTTAGGGAGATTATTATGGTGTGTGTCCGGAGTTCTTCCTTTTCAGTCCTATGGAATGGATCGCCTTTGGAGAAAATTGGGGCGGGCAGAGGATTACGACAAGGTGATCCATTATCCCCATATTTGTTCGTGATCGTGATGGAAAAATTGTCCCGATATATTTTGCATACGGTAGAGGTAGGGAGCTGGAGGCCGCTTCGGAATTTGGAGGGGGGAACGGCCATCTCTCATATTATGTTCGCGGACGATTTAATTCTTTGTTCACAGGCTGAGGAGGAAAGCATTATCACCATGGCTGCGGTTATGAGTAGGTTTGGCCAGGAGTCGGGGTTGAAGATGAATTGTGATAAGTCGACGGCATTAATTTCCCGTGCGGCGACGGACATTGAAAAGGCCTGGATACATCAACATTTGGGAATTCCTTTAGCGACTTCTTTGGGGAAGTATTTAGGGTTTCCTATTATTCAGGGGAGGATGAAAATATCGCATTTTGATGATCTCTTGAATCGGGTGGACCTCAAATTGGCAGGATGGGCGGCGGCTTTGTTGAATAGGGCGGCTCGGGTGACTTTGGCGAGGGCAGTCCTTGCTGCGCTTCCGACATATTGCATGCAAGTGCATAAACTCCCCGTGGCAACTTGTCAAAAGATTGATCAAAGACTGAGGCGTTGGATTTGGAAAGGAGTGGATGGGAAAGGCTTGCACTTAGTGGCTTGGGATAAGGTAACTCGACCGCGGAGGGAAGGAGGACTAGGGCTTCGACAAGCGGCGCACATGAATAAAGCGTTACTTGGGAAGCAAGTAGCGGATTTTATGACAAGTAATGATGAACTGTGGGTCAAATGGTTGAGGGAAAAATACGATTGCCCGGGGGGTCATTTTCCGCGGCCACATCGGAAAGGGACTCGAGTATGGCGCACGCTTGTGGACATGAGTGAAATCTTTCGGGGAGGATTTGGGGTGCGGATAGGGAGCGGGAATACTTCCTTTTGGTATTCGCCTTGGTGGAAGGGTTCATGCTTGGCACCTCTTATGCTGTTTGTGCACTACAATGATGTGGAGATTGCGATTAAGGATGTGATTGAGCAGGGCAAGTGGTCCTTCAATAAGTTGTATACAGTGATACCGGCGCATATTAAAGTGGAACTGGAAGCTTCTTCATGTCCGTTACTTATGGAGGGGGCGGTAGATGTGATGCATTGGCGCTTGGAGTCTTCGGGCGAGTATAGCGTCAGATCTGGATATGGTTGGATCCGGGATAGAGCGGAGGATGCGAGCGGTTGGGAGTGGATGTGGAAGAAGGGGATCCCGGAGAAATTTGGCCAGGTACTTTGGTTGATAGGGCATGGCTCATTACCGACAAACATCATTAGATATCAACGGAATCTTGCGAGCTCTCCTCTCTGTACGATTTGTGGGGGTAGTGAGGAGACGTGGCAGCATGCCTTGTTTGAGTGTCCTTGGGCGAGGTCGCTTTGGAGTGCTTTGTGCGTTCAGGAGGCCGGCTCGATTCCGAACCTGACAAAGGAGGAGGCTCGACATTGGTGTCAATTCATGGATAAGAAGTGGAGCTATGTTTTCGTAGCTGGAATGTGGGTGGCTTGGCTGGAGCGAAATCGAAGAGTGTTTACTGGCATCGCGAGGGGACTCCGCCAGCTCGTTAGGGAGGTGGTCTACTTGATGGAGAGTCTTCATCGAGCGGCCGGGAAGGGGGTTAACAGGACAGCAGCCGGTCTGGTGGTGAGATGGCAGTCGGGAGTGACGGAGGGGGTTCTTCTTCATACAGACGGGAGCGTCATGGATGAGGGTCAGTGGAGTGGGTATGCGGCTGTGCTGCGGACGCTTGATGGAGGATGGATAGCAGCGGTAGGGGGCCAACTCGGAGCTCGGAGTATTTTGGAAGTTGAACTTTTCGGTATCATGCAAGGATTAAAGCTTGCGGCGTCGACCGGGGAACAGGTTGTCACGTGTTATTCAGACTCGGCGGAAGCGACTCGTTTGCTTCACGGATTAACGAATACGCGGCATAAACTGTGGCCGATAGTGAAGGCCATCAGGAGGCTTCAGAATGGGTTTACCAAGTGCGAGATACGGCATATCTATCGGGAGGGAAATCGGGTGGCGGATGGATTGGCGAAAATGGCATGCAACGAGGAACTATTTTTCACGACATGGGCGTTTCCACCGGATCAAGTGGTTCAGTTGCTGCATGAAGATTGTAGCGGCCATGGACTGTTGAGGAGTGTCGGCTAGTCTCTGTTGGCCTTTGGCTGTCTTGTTTTTTGGTTTTTTTGTGTTTTTGTTCGTCTTTTTTCTTCTTCTTTTTAGCCGCCGATGAGGCATTGTTCACCAAAAAAAATATCTATGTAGATTTCAATCATATTGTTTAAAGATATCATTATATATAAGTATCGATGCCTGTACTTCTGCTACATGGGTTGACGTTTTTGCCCTTTGCATTTTTGTTACATCTACTCCAAAAACCATAGTTACTGCCGTTTCAGAGTAACGCTTAATCCTCTAAACGGTGCTTTCAAAACGGAAAGCGTAATGAGGATTATCTCAAGAAATACTATAAACTAGAGCATCGCGTAAAAATTAAAGGAAAAGAAAATGTAGAAAAGCATTAAAGAAATCGATAAATAAAAGTGAAGTACAGAAAATAAAAGTAAAGCAATATATTGAAATATTGGGTGGTGTTGGAACCCTTCTTCCAGTATTGAATTTTCTATTTATACAAGTCGAAGGTGCCTTCCTATGAAAAGACACCTTTTGGGAAAAAGACACAAATTTAAACTAATGCCGGTCTCCTCCCGCTTTTATTCGGTTAGCGCGGATAAGCCTTCTGCGAGGATGAGGACGCCTCTTTGCTCGTGATGATGTCATCTTGCAGCGCTTTGGAATCGTTCTCGTCGGCTCGTGGTGCTCGGGCAGTGTAAGTGCTCGGGCTCAATGTCTTGGGGCTACACCTTTATTTAGGTAAGTGACTTCCTCAGGAGGCTTCTGGGGGTCCAAAAACTGGTCCTGGGCTATTTTTCTTCATTCAAGCCTAATTGTTGGGACCTTTATGTGATTTTAGGTCTAGATACGTATTGGGTTTTATTAACACATTTTTTAGGTGTTAACATATTGCTCCTCATTTTTCAGCAAATACTGGCCAGATTGTGGCTTCTTTTGTTAAAAAAGTGGTTTTCACCAGTAACCTCTTCAATCGGTTACTGGCTTTCCAATTTCTTTGCACGATCGTGCCTTATGTAACGGGCACCAAAGTGACGAAATATAAGTAGCTTTTATGAAAACCCACCTTAGTATGTTTTCAAAGAACCTCCCTAGTCCGTTCCTCTTCATAATTCAGTGTTCGTTCCTCTTCCGTATTTCAGTAGCCCCAATCTCTTTACTTGAAACCCTAGCTTTTGCGCGGCTCTAGCAATTAATAATGGAACCTATTCTCGATGAGAGAGATGATTCCTTCACTCAGTTGTCCCGAACGATCGGCGGACATCATTTCGGTTGCTGATCCTCAGAAAGTTCCGACTTTGTCCGCTAGAGACGCCTTGTAGGTTCTGAGACCTTTCCGTCGTACTCTTGTGGAGGCAGAACAAGATGAAATGGCAAGCGAATATACTAATGCCAGGAAAAGAGCAATGATTGTTTAGGGCATAGAGCGTCGGGATAAAATTACAAAGCCGATTACCACGATTCCTGCAGAAGCCCAGCTATGGCCTAAATGGATTGAGTGAATGTTGCCCTATTGCAAAGACCAATGGAAAGCGACAAGGTATCGGCAGAGCCATGATAATGGCCAAAATTGTCCATTATTTCCAATCCATTTCCGTGTCTGAGATGGACATTTTGATCGAAATCGCATCTTATTTCAATAAGAAAGCGGTTGAATTCGACAGATTGATGCAAGTTTGTAAAAATATTGAGCTGGTAATGAAAGACACAAAAATATGCAATTTTAATTGCATTTGTGTTAGAAAAATCCAAAAACATGAAAAAAGGAAAAAGAAAAGAAAAAGGAATGAAAAGATGGGCAAAAGAATAAAATAGACCACGAAAATCAAAAAGATGGGAAAAAGAAAGAAAATCCCACAAACTGAAATTTTGGTTAAGTGTTGAAGATCAATTCGGTCTATAAGCAATTCGACCTAAACCGAATTGCTCATTAGACCGAATTGCTGAAGAGAAGAAGAAAAAGAGAAGTGTTGAAGAAGAGAAGAGCAACCAATTCGGTGTGTGGCAATTCGGTCTAAACCGAATTGACCCCTAGACCGAATTGCACCTTGGAAAGAAGAAGACCCTGAGCAGAAAGGAAAAGAAGGAGTTCGATCTATGCAATTCGGTCTAGGCCGAATTGATTGCATAGATCGAATTGCCTCAAAGCAAGGAAGCCAAGCGGGAGCCATCATCAATTCGACAAGGCCAATTCGGTCTACCCATAGACCGAATCCCCACATTTCATGCTCAAGATCAAGAAGAAAGACCTCATTTCCCTAATTCGGTCTAAACCGAACTGCTTGAGGAGACCAAATCACATTCAAAATTGCAGCTGTGAAGCACGTGAGAAATGCATGATGGGCCTAGGGTTTCGAGAAGAAGTATAAAAGCTGACCTTCCTCAACACAAGAAACATCCTAATTCTTACACACTTGGACATTTTGCTGGGAGACAAAAAGAAGGAGCAGAAGGTTCTTCACCCCTTAAGGGTTAGGTAGGTAGTGTAGTTAGTTTATTTTCATGCTTGTAATGTAGTTTTATTGCTTTTGAGCTTAGTTTATTTTTCATAGAAGCTTGTTACCACCCTTAGTGTAGCCATTTCCATAAACTTTAAATGCTTTGTAGTTAGAATGAACCCTACCTTCAAGCCAATGAATGGTTTTAGGGTTCTTTACTGCTTTCAAGTGTCAATACAAGAAAGAATCCAGAAATGGGTTTTCATTTCAAGTGTCTGGCATTTATTTAATGCTTTCCTTAGCAATAAATGTTAGAATGTTTGTTTGTTTCAACTAGGTTACATTTATTATGTCCTAGTTGACTTACATTCTCAATAAATGTATGCTAGTGGGTTCTTGGCTTGATCTTACACCTTAGAGATTCAAATAAGTGTTCTTAGGTTTTAGACAATCTTAGGCTTGTTTGAATTTATTTCCGTGCTATTCAGTTGATGTTTTAGTCTCCTTTGTTAGATTATTGTTGCCTTAGATAATGTAGGTGTTCTTATGTTTAAGCACGTGTTCTTATTTGTTCAGTAGATATTTAAGTTTTTGATCTCTGATTGCTTGTTTGTAGTTTTAAGGTTTGTTTCATGCCAATACCTACTAGCCACGTAACCTAGGTCTATTTTCCTTAAAAACATTCATTAGTGTCGCTGTGAGGTGACATTGATGTGAAATGAAGGATTTGGTAAATCTTATCCATCATGAACCACACAATGTAAACCGAACCTGCACTTATGAGAGAAAAGACATGCAATTCGATTTGAGGCAATTCGGTCTAGACCGAATTGCCCATGAGAATGGAATTGCATGGCAAAAATATTTGTTGAATGCTTCATCTAAAAATTCATATGCAATTCGGTATAGGTAATTTCGGTCTATACCGAATTGCCCATGAGACCGAATTGCATAGCAAAAAAGTGTTGTCTTCATGTGGTTTTCTAAGCAATTCGGTCTAGGTAATTCGGTTTAAACCGAATTGCTCATATAGACCGAATTGGCTTTGGAAACCACATTGTATGCATTCCATCCCCTCATACCTTAGTTTATTTTCTCTGTCTTACCAGTTCGAATTGTCCAAATTCGGTCTAGACCGAATTCAATTGGCAATTCGAATTACCCTCATTTTGGGGTAAATGCTTTAGCCAAATTTGAGTGAAGGAATGACTTCATCAATTCGAATTGTCCAATTCGGTTTAGACCGAATTGCTTGATAATTCGAATTAGAGGATGCTTCATGACTTTACAAGGATTAATTGGGTATGGTGTTACTTCATACCTCATGCATCCTCAATTCGGTCTAATTTGCATTTTGCCCAATAGGCCGAATTGCTTTCTTCCTTCTATCTTTAAAACTCAAAAAATATTTTATTACAAGAGTTGTGTAAGTTGCATGGGTGTATTGGGCTTAGGCCCACTATACTTAATTTTACTCATTATACATCTCAACCCATCAGTGTCTAATTATTGTGTGATTAACACTCACACAATACCAAAAACATTTTCTTGATCTTGTTTATTTTCCCTTTCATTGTGTGTATGAATGGGTAATAAGAAATATCACAGATCAATGTTGGCGAAAAGGTCCCTTCACCGGGACAACGATTAGCTCGTCTTCTGTGTATTAATTATTACTCGTTATTTTGCATGGTCTGATTAGTGGTTGGTGGAAGCTACGGCGAAAAGGTCCCTTCATGGGGATAACGATTAGTCACTCAGCCAACTCCTAATCAGATACAATTTTCTTTTCTTTACCTTAATTTCAAACCTGAATCTAGAGTTGTATTAATTATAGATGATATATGCCAATGTCATCTATTAATTACTGCAGTAATATAACATGTGGGTTTTCATCCAGATTCACAGACAGTGAAGTCTAAGATGACGGCGGCAACTGTCATTTAAGACATTCTACTGTCTAAAAATCATTCCATCTGGAATACTTGGGAACCGGATAGCAGATGTTTGCAGTCCGGATAACCCCAATTATTTCTGGCATTCTCTTTAGCCATTTTCTTCGTATCTCTGGCTAATTCATCTTTGTGTAACGAATTCTGTCTAACCCCACCATATATTTTGGGGTAATTTATTTTGCTTCTCATATACATGTATGCATGATATTATTATGTAGATATTGTGGTCTATAATATTTTGGAGATCCTTCTCATTGGACATAGAAGTCTTGATTTAAATCAGATGCTGCACACTAAATTTCCACAAAAATCACTTTATAAAATCCGGATCTGAGTAAGGGATAAATTCGACAGTTATGACTAATTCATATTCTACTGAGGGTTTATTTTGAGAACTTAGAAGCAGAGTCAGCGATTAGGTCTCACCTAGACTGAAAGGGTCTGTGTTTAAATTGAGAGTTTAGTACCTGTTTAGGGAATGATTTTCAAATATCTATTTGCTTCTCAAAATTGCTGTGTGTTGGAAATCTTTTATTAAGTGTTGCATCAAATTAGTGTCCACTTGGATTCGGATAAGATGTGATAATTAATATTAGAGGAACAACATATAGGCCTTGGTTAATTTCTAAGGTAGGGTTGAGTATTCTTTCAACTGCTATCTTCTCTCACCAAAGCCTAAAATTGAGTCTTGAGTGAGTACATTCGGAATAGATCCCCACAGGTCTGTTCCACTCATGTTTGTATCTCATAACTAACCGGATGTTATAAGCCCTGTGGCTTACTGATATTTGGGAAATTCTAAATCTGCATCTGGTCACCAAGACCAGGGGCTCTTTTATACTAACGGAATGTGATGATCTGTTAAGACTTCCGAGTGATAGGTTTTTAAATGCTTTCTTTACCGCTTTCTTTACCGCTTTCTTTAAAATGCTTTCATAGAGGTCACTCGGAAGAATTAGAGGTTGGCAGCCGGTTGAAAGGTTTAAGAGTTATGGATTAGTTCGGGGTTAGATTTGGACTTTGGGTGTGACAAGGGGGACGACAGGAGTACTTGGCATATCAACTAATGATATGTTAGGTGTTGCTTGTCCACCACATATGACTAACATACTCTTGCAAGGCATTGCAAGGGGAGTTCTTAATCTGTGGTATCTTAGAAATTGAGGTCTTAAGAGCATGTAAATTCTCACTGTAAGTACCTGTCTGTTAAAGGGAACATAGTGCAGAAAGCATGAGAATTAGCTAACTGATGAGTTATCCCAACCAAAGATCTGTGTATTAAAACGGAAGTTTAATTGTGTTTCGTCTGACTCCTGTCCAATCTTCATTATTTTCTCCCTGTCCCTTCTGTCACATTTTAATTCGCTTTCGTAGAATAATTTTATTCGCTTTCCTAGCATAATTCTTACTGCTTTCTTAGAATAAATTTAATCGCTTTTTAGACTAAATTTATCATGCTTTGTAGAATAATTTTACTGCTTTCATAGTCTAGTTTAAATTATTGTCAAGTAGTTGTTAGAAACCTATGCAAAACTTGAATCGAGTAACCGAGTGGAAAATCTTAGTAAACGACGTGGGCCCTGCTTCTATCGCACATCCTCCAGTGAACGATCCGGTCTTACTATAAATTACTGCAATTTTTGACACCGTGCGCTTTCAGGGGCACAGTTTCTTAACACGAGTAATAAAAACGTGACAACCTATAATATATCCCTAATCCCAACTCCATCTTCATCAATTGGTTTCATTAAATAAAACTGAAAACCAGGATTATGATTTTTCAGAAAATACTCATATAGTGGGAGTGTGTTAAAAGTTTCATGGCAAGGATCTTCATGACATGAAACTATGAAAAATTTCATGATGCCAATTGCCGGGGACCTTCAGTGTGACAGACTGAAGGTCAAGATTGAACTATCTATCCCGGCTGCACCATGAAAGTTGTCAAAAGTTTCATGCCGGGGAGGATCACAGCGCCGTTTGAAATCAGAGTACCCCACATGAGTAATAAAAAGCGAAATATATCCTTAAACCCCTTTCCCACGAATCATAACTCTTTTCTTTTAATAAATTTAACTTGGGATATTTTAGAAAAGCTCGTGTAGGAAATTGTCAAAAGTTTCATGGCGCCGTTGCCGGGGAGGATGCAGCGTCGTTTATTAAGAGAACTACACTCCTGATTTACTCATAGATAGTGTTTGTATATATTCTTGAATCATTACTAACATGGGGGTTGTGCAGGTGCTGTCAAATCTTGATATAAACTGCTTATGCAAAGGAGAAAGGCCACATTGCCTGAGCTACCGTTCGATCTAGAAATAGAAAGGACCGCTCGCCAACTGAGGGCGCAAGCCAGACGAAGGAAAGAGCAAGAAGCCCGGACTCGTACCTCACCCGAAACTACAAGCAGTGAAATATCCGATATGGCAGAGAACCAAGACATTCCCCCGATCTTACCAATAGACCAACACCCAATAATCCTGGTAATGGAGCTGATGGGGGTATGGTAGAACACCCGAATCGTGCAAACGAGGAGGAAGATCTACCTAATCCAAATCAGCAACAGTATCAGCAGTTCCACCAACAACCACCACCCCCTAACCAATACAACCAACAAAACCAAAATATGCCAAACCAGCAGTACCAGAATCAAGCCTTCAATCAGGACCAATTCCAAAACAACCCTCATGATCCCGATAATATTTTTCAACAGAATCCCAACTACTACCAGCAGTATCAAAACCAAGCAGAGCAAGGAAATCAACAGCAGCAAGCAGCAGCTGATTTTATGCTGCCCATCGTGGAGCCCTATCTGGATAGGCCTGGGAGAGCACAATTTCCTGCACGCAATTTTGAGCTCAAACCAGCACTCATCAACTTGGTGCAAAACAATCAATTTTGCGGTGCAAATCATGAGGATCCCCATGATCATCTCCAAACCTTCCTGGAGCTCTGCGACACAATCAAAAATCAGGGAGTCTCACTGTAATACCCGAGAATTTTCCAACATAAAATAAAACAATAATTAAATAAATAAATAATAAATACAATAAATACCATAAATAAATAAATCCAGCAAATAAATGAATAAATAAAGCTAAGGAAATGAGAAATGAGATTTTACTTAAAAAGGAATTTAATTAAATAAAAAGATGGATTAAAGGTAAATAAATTATACACTGGAACACAACACCAATGAACTCGAGAATTCGAGTCCAAACATCCAATTAGACCCGAGTAAGAATTTAGAGAGAAAATAGGAACCCGAAGATACCCCGGAAATCGGAATACGGGAGCATAGGGGGATAGAAATCCAAAAGAGAGGAGGAAAGGCACGACGGATCGCACGACCCGCCCGGACCGAAGTCCAGGCAAAGTCGGCGCGGAGGCCGCGCAGTCCATAGGCATTGGGCGCGCCTCGACCGCGCCACGCGACAGATTCGCCCGTTGCGTGAATCTCTCGCCCGAACGCGGATTTTTCGACTTTCGGTTGAACATCTTTCGACTCAAGACCCTTAGGGTCAGATTTTGGACGCCCTAGGTCTTAGCTATCTATAAATAAACCCCCTTGGAAGCCCCGAACACCTTTACAAAACCCTACAACTCTCTACACATTCGAAACCCTAAATCTGGAGTCGTCGGCGGCACGAAACCAAAGCTTGGACTGTTGGACGAAAATTTCAAGATCTCCAACATTTTGGTAAGTCCCGATCCAATCCATGTTCAATATATGATTCGAAAACGAGAGGAGAAACGGTGGACTGGAAGCCACGCCTTCGAAATAGACAATCCCGGACGTTCACAACTCTGTAAGTTAACTCTTACATGGTTTTGGAAGGAATTAAAACATTCGAAACTAAAAGATTTAACAAGAAATCGTAAATCTGCCAACTTATGTTTTCTACCGACGCAACAGTTTTGACGAATTTTTCCGAACCTTTAAACGACTTCAAACCGGAAAACTTAAAACACAAAAAATGTTCCTATGGCTTAGATCTATCTACTGTAAAATATTCAGAATTTTTAAAGATGATTTGATATATGGAAACCGACCGAAACCGAACTGCTTGAATCTAGATCTTGAAATTCTTGACAGAACTTAGGTCCGATTTTGATCACGTTTTTGACATAGGTTCCAGACCAATTTAGATCTTTGGCCGAACATAAAAGTTATAGATAAATGTCTTAAGATGGTCTCTGTAAAATTTCATCAAATTTGGAGTTGAATTGCTATGGTAGAATTCGAAATCTTTAAACTGTGACATATAAAATTCGGACAGAATTGTGTTTCTGTGAAAATTGGTGTTTTTGACCTATTTCGGTATCTCAGATTGAAAAAGTTAAAACACGAAAGTTGTAGATCTCGACGTTTCTGAGTCAGTCGTGAAATTTTGGAATTTTGGAATTAAATCTGATTTTAGACGAATTTTAGAGTAAACTGTGGTTTACCGGGGATCAAATCTTGAAATCTTGTTGAAACATGAAATTAACCTTTAGGGTTGAAATGAGTTGAGATATTATTCTTAAATAGATATAATTGAGATCAGATTTTTGAAATTAAATCCCCTTACAAACTTGATAAATTAAAATTAGGGGTGAGTGCTCTGCAGGGTGCCCCCTAACGATTCACTTCGTGCCTTAATGGACGATGGTGACCCCGCGCGCTAAACTTGAGATATGATATTGCCAAAAAGGCATGAGATATAGAGCCTACACTCTCGAGAATATCCACATGGGTTTCCCGAGGCTCCGGAGTGGTACTGGGTATGGCTGATACGGTTGCGGCCGCCGGGCTACCGGCTAAACTTGTTGAGATTGCGATGCAATCGTGAAATACTCGAAATACTAAATCTGGGATGTAATGGGGATAATAAGTTACATTAAATTAGATTAAATTATGCTTGTTGTCCAATTAAATTATTTAAATGCTTTATTTAAATTATGGCTATTATTTTAAAACATGCGAAATGTGTTGTGAAATAAAGCCCTGAAATAAATTATGCAATTGGATAGTTGATTAGATTGAATTGAATATTATGTGTTATCATGTTTTATTTAATTATTAAATTAATGGCTTTTAAACCCTACGATCATGCATGTGTTAACTTACGCAGCAAGTTGTGCTGACCAAACCATTTTTATTCCTTTTTTCTTACAGAGTATGTGGAATGAGCATGTATGAGCACGAATCATGCATGGGATTTTGGGAAAATATTATTTTGTTTTTAGATTCGTACTTTAGACTATGTTATGGACGGGCCTGTTTAACCCGTGTTTTGGCCATGTCGGCCCTATTTACCTTTTTCCGCTGCAATACTATACTTAAATATTATTTCCGCTGCGCTATGATATTATTATTTTCGAATTATATTGTATGGGCCGTTTTGAATGATTTAAATGTTTTAAATACTGCAATGCCTAGCCTTGCATCTCTTTATTAAGCTCGGAGAAACCGTGTCTTACTAGGGAGATGTGGCGGTGACATCCCGACCTGGGTGACCAAAAACCGGGGTGTTACACTCACCTGATGCTATAAGACTAATGTTGTTTCCATTTTCTTTGTTTAGTGGTGCCAGGGATTGGTATAAATCATTGCCCATAAATCAGAGGAGTACCTGGGCAGATTTGGTGAGGAGTTTTCTGTTAAAGTATTTTCCTGAATCTAAGATAGACGAGGGACGAGAGAAAATTGGAGAGTTCAAGATGAAGCCGGACGAGTCATTGTATGACGCAAAGGAAAGATTCGCCAGCCTCTTGAGGCGATGCCCCCAACACGGATACCAACCGTGGGAGCAACTGAGGAAATTCTATGGAGGACTCACCCATCCATGGAGAATGATGTTGGACGCTGCAGGCGGAAGACATTTACTCCATTTGCCCGTGGATCAAGCCTGGGAAAAGATTGAGACAATGTCTGTCAACAGATCTGTGTTGAACAGCAGTGACAAGAAGACGGACCCTCCTAGAAAAGTTTTTGCTGTAATTGAAGGAAAAACAGATTTCGAAAAATTGCAGGAACAGGTAGCTGCGATATAACTAGGACAGGAGAAAGGAAGGGGAGCAGGTACTTCTCAGGTAGGAGCCTCATCTGGCCAAGTGCAAGCACAACAATCGGGAGCAATTTGTGGGCTATGTCAAGGACCACATCCAACTGACACATGCCAACAACTAGCTACCGAAAGCTGCAATTATGCAGGGAACTACCAGAACCGCCACCCCAACCTCTCCTATTCCAACTACAATGCACTCAATGCGCATTTGTTGACACAACCAAACCAGCCTAACCAGTTTGCAAACCAGAACCTTCAGCAGAACTTCAGACCTCAGAACCAAGGATTCGTTCAGCAGAGAGTTCAGAACTTCCAGAACCAGAACCAGAACTTTCAACCCCATATCCAACAGAGGCCCAACCAAAACCAAGGCCAGAATTTCCAAAACTTCCAATCCCAACCTGATCAGAATCAGCAATACAACCAAAAGCCACCATCTCGCCTGGAGAATTTGATGACCGAGTTTATTTCCAATCAAAGGGAGATAAACCATCAGTTGCTGTCATCAATCAAAAATGTGGAGACGCAGGTCACCCAATTGGCTAAGGAATTGCAGAACAGAGGGAAAGGAACACTGCCGAGCAGCACTGAAGCCAACCCGCAATGCAAAGCAATCACATTGCGAGGAGGCAAGACTCTGAAGGGAAATGTTGGATCTGCAAAGAAGAAAGCTATGAAAGTAAAGGTTTCATTGGAGGTGGAAAAGGAAAAGGAAAAGGTTGAAGGAGATGAAAGTGTTGAGCTGGTAAGGGATAAATCAGATACAGCTAACTCGCAGGCTGAAGCTGCAAATGAAGCTGAAGAGGGTATGGGTGAAGGTACAACTTCCTTCTCTTTACCACCAAAAATAGATAATAATAAGTACATGCCAAGGGTGCCGTACCCTGCACGTCTTAAAAATAAGGAACATGACCTTAAATTCAAGAAATTTCTAGAACGGTTAAAGTCTGTAGAGATAACCATTCCTCTCGTGGAAATGATTTCAGAAATGCCCACCTATGCTAAGTTCTTGAAAGAATTGATTTCAGGGGAAAGGCAGGTAGAGCAGGAGGAGGTGATCATTCTCAACAGCGCATGCAGTGCCATAGTTCAAAGGAAGCTACCCGAAAAGAAAGAGGACCCTGGGTGTTGCACGCTACCAGTACAGATTGGAAAGGCCAAAGTGAGCATGGGGTTATGTGATCTAGGATCCAGCATCAACGTGATGCCTCTAGCCATGGAAATTCGCCTAAGGCTCGGAGAGATTGAACCGGTCAAGATGAAACTGCAGCTGGCAGACAGATCAATCACTAAGCCCGTAGGAATCCTCAAGGATGTAGTAGTCAAAACTGGCCAAGTTCTTTTCCCGGTTGACTTCATCATCCTTGACATTGAAGAGGACTCTGAAATGCCACTTATCCTGGGACGCCCGTTTTTGGCCACTGGCGGTGCACTGATTGACGCCATATCTGGAAGAGTCACATTAAGGGTGGACAATCGAGAAATCTCTTTTGACATGGAGGAGCTGCAGAAATTCCCGAATGAGGGATCTTGTTCCATGTTTGATGTAATAGAAAGTAGGTGTGAGGATGAGAGCATAGACTCTATGACTGTGATGACGGACAAAATTTCAAAACAGGTACTGACGCTTGGAGGTGCTGAGCAACAAAGAAGTTGCAATGCTGTTCACTTCGAAGACCCTATCACCGGGGATCTTGAAGAGTTGGACGGTGTTGAATTCACTCCGTAGGAGGAAGAGAGCACCACGGAAGAGGAAGTGGACCCTGTACCGACACAGGGTCCTGAAGGTAAATCTGATCTCTTACCCCCAACCAATTCTCGCAAATTACTACGTTCCGTTGAATGCCCGCCAGAGCTTGAACTTAAAATACTTCCGGATCATCTTAAGTACTTCTTTCTCGCTGAACATAAAAGATTACCGGTAATTGTGTCAGCCAAGCTGACACAAGAATAAGAAAAAGCTCTGGTAGACATTCTAAAGAAATATGTACATGCAATTGGATGGACCATTTCTGATATAAAAAGAATAAGCCCCTCTGTTTGCATGCACAAAATTTTAATGGAAGAGGAGTACAAGCCCTCAAGGCAACCACAAAGGCGTCTGAACCCCCATATGCAAGAAGTGGTAATGAAAGAAGTTACCAAGCTCTTAGATGCTGGTATCATCTATCCTATATCTGACAGCAAATGGGTTAGCCCAGTGCAGGTAGTACCTAAGCGAGGGGGGATGTGCATAACGACTAATGAGCAAGGAGAAGAAGTGGCGACACGTCCAGTAACCGGTTGGAGAGTCTGCATCGACTACCGGAAGCTTAACGCCGCTACGCGGAAGGATCATTTTCCCTTGCCATTCATTGATCAGATGCTGGAGAGGTTGGCCGGGAGGGAGTACTACTGCTTTTTGGATGGGTACTCTGGTTACAATCAGATTGTAATAGCTAGTGAAGATCATGATAAGACCACTTTCAATTGCCCATATGGAACCTTTGCGTACAGGCGTATGCCTTTTGGACTCTGCAATGCGCCTGCCACTTTTCAGCGATGCATGATGTCTATTTTCTCAGAATTTATCGAAAAATGCATTGAAGTTTTCATGGATGACTTCTCTGTGTATGGAGATACTTTTGATGAATGTTTGACAAATCTTGCAAAAATTTTGAAAAGATGCGAGGACACTAACCTAGTTTTGAACTGGGAGAAGTGCCATTTCATGGTCACCGAAGGAATAGTGTTGGGTCACCGCATCTCGCGCGCAGGCATCGAAGTCGATAGAGCCAAAGTCTCAGTCATATCCAACCTTCCATTACCAAACTCAATAAAAGCAGTTAGGAGTTTCTTAGGGCATGCCGGTTTTTACCGGAGATTCATTAAAGACTTTTCTAAAATTGCCAAGCCGCTCACTAATTTGCTTTTTAAAGAAAATTCTTTCGTAATAAGTGAAGCGCGTGTTCAAGCCTTTGACACGCTCAAGAAGATGTTGATTTCTGCTCCAATAGTGCAACCACCCGATTGGTCAATGCCTTTCGAGGTCATGTGCGATGCAAGTGATCTCGCCGTGGGTGCAGTTCTTGGGCAACATAAAGAAGGAAGGCATTGCGTAATTCATTACGCCAGCCATGCCCTGACTGAAGCCCAAGTCAATTACACCACCACGGAAAAAGAGATGTATGCTGTGGTTTTCGCGTTTGATAAATTCAGACAATACCTCATTGGTACGAAAACCATAGTATACACCGATCACTTTGCACTTAGATACTTGTTTAGCAAACAAGACGCCAAACCTCGATTAATCAGGTGGGTACTTTTGTTGCAAGAATTTGACATCATAATAAAAGATAGAAAAGGCAGAGACAATGGTGCTGCTGACCATTTGTCTCGAATAGAAACTGATAAAAATGAGATAGCCGTTAATGAAAATTTTCCGGATGAGCAACTGTTTGCCTTGCACCTTCATGATCAAGCTTGTCCATGGTTTTCCGACATGGCTAACTTTTTAGCATGTGGAATAACTCCACCATTCCAGAGCAAGAAGCAAAAAGCAAGGTTCAACCGAGAGGTAGTTAACTACTTCTGGGAAGATCCTTATCTCTTTAAGCATTGTGCAGATTCGATTATTAACGTTGTGTAACTGAGCACGAGGCTTATCAAATCGCTAAAAAATGTCATGAATCGGAATATGGAGGTCACCATGGCCCCACTCGAACAGCTCACAAGGTACTCGAGTGTGGTTTCTATTGGCCTACCATTTACGAGGATTGCAAGGCGTTTGTTAAGGCTTGCGACAGATGCCAAAGACTAGGGAATATCTCCAAGAGGGATGAGATGCCTCAAAAAGGAATTCTCATCCTTGAGATTTTTGATGTATGGGGTATTGACTTCATGGGACTGAAACTTTTGACAAATTTCACTAACACGAGTATTTTTCATAAAATATATCAGGTTTGAATTTATTAAATGAAAGGAGTTATGATTCATGGGAAGGGGTTTAAGGATAAATTTCACTTTTTATTACTCATGAGGGGAAACTTTGAATTCAAACGGCATTATGGACCTCCCCGGCATGAAATCTTTGACAATTTCGTGCCTTAAAGATCCTTGCCATGAAACTTTTGACAAGTTCCCACTACATGAGTGTTTTCTGAAAAATCAATAGTCCCGGTTTTCAATTTTATTTAATGAAACCAAATTATGATGATGGAGTTGGGATTAGGGATATATTTATAGGTTGTCATGTTTTTATTACTCGTGTTAAGAAACTGTGCCCCTGAAAGCGCACGGAGTCAAAAATTGCAGTATTTATAGTAAGTACATGATCGTTCACTGGAGGATGTGCGATAGAAGCAGGGCCCACGTCGTTTACTAAGATTCTCCACTCGGTTACTCGATTCAAGTTTGTGTTTGGTTATCAATTACTTGACAGAATTTAAACTAAGCTATGAAAGCAATTAAAATAAAGCAGATAAAATTATTCTAGAGAGTGAATTAAATTTAATCTAAGAAAGCCATAAAATTATTCTAAGAAAGCGGTTAAAATTATTCTACGAAAGCATATTTAAAATGAAACAGAAGGGACAGGAAGAAAAGAATAAAGATTGGACAAGATTCAGATGAAACACAATTAAACTTCCATTTTAATACATAGATCTTTGTTTGGGATAATCCTTTCAATTAGCTAACTCTCATGCTCTCTATACCATGTTCCCTTTTAACAGACAGGTACTTACAGTAAGAGTTTACATGCTCTTAAGACAGCAAAATCTAAGATACCACAGACTCACAACTGCCCTTACACGGCCGTGTAGAGGCATGTTATTCATCTATGGTGGACAAACAACACTTGACAAATCATTTATTGAAGTGGCAAGTACCGCTATCATTCCCCCATGTCACACCCGAAGATTCTAATCAAGCCCTGAACTATCCCTTAACTATCAGTCCTAGTAGCAGTTACGCAACTCTCAATACAACCGAGTGACCTCTAACGACAGCATTTAAAAGAAAGCGATAAAGAAAGCATTTAAAATCCTATCACTCGGAGGTTTTTGAAAGTTTGACCCTGGTAGTAAAAGAAAGCCCCCAGTCAGAATGACTGGATGTGGATCAAGAATTCCCTAATCCCGGTGAACCGCTCGCAGTGTTCACTTCCCTTCGGGTGGTTATGAGATACAAACTAATGAAACGAACTAATAAATTAGTTCGTTCCGGATGCACTCACTCAGGACTCAAAAATAGGCTTTGGCAGAAGAGGATAGCAGTTGAAAGGAACTCAACCCTATCTTAGAAAATAACCAAGGCCTCTGTATTGTTCCTCTAGAATTATCTAACACACTGTATTTGAATCCAAGTGGATCCCATCTCGGTGTGATAGTTAAGACTAAATTCCCAATACACAGCAATTTTGGAAAATAATAGATGTTTGAAAATCATTCCCTAAACAGGTACTAGACTCTCAATTAAAGCACAGATCCTTTCAGTCTAGGTGAGACCTAATCGCTGACTCTGCTTCTCATTTCCCAAAATCAACCCCCAGTCGGATATGAATTAGTCATAACTGTGGAATTTATCCCTTACTCAGATCCGGATTTTATAAATGAATTTTTGTTGGAAATTTATTGTGAGACATCTGATTAAAATTAAGACTCCTATGTCCAAGGGAAGGATCCCAAAATAATATTGACCACAATATCTACATAATAATATCATGCATAAATTTATAGAGAAGTGTAAAATAAAATAACCCAAAATATAAGGCGGGTTTAGACAGAAGCTGATACACAGAGATGAAATAGCCGGAGATGAGAAGAGTTTTGGCTAAAGAGAGCGCCAGAAATAACTGGGGTGATCTGGACTGCAAACATCTGCTATCCAGTTCCCAATTATTCCAGATGGGATGATTTTAGACAGCAGAATAATCTTAAATGACAGTGGTCGCTATCATTCAGACTCTTACTGTCTGTGAATCAGAGAAAAACCTACATGTTCTTTCACTGTCTTAATTACTAGACAACAATGACCTATGTCGTCTAGTGTTGGCACAGTTTGAGATTCGGGTTTGAAATTAAGATAAGAAAAATAAAACTGTATCCGGATAGGAGTCAGCTGAGCAGCTATTATAATCCCGGATGGACGAACCGCCAAGGCTTCCACCGACCACTATCCGGACCATGCAAAATAACAACTAGTAATTAATATACAGACCACGAGCTAGTTTATCCGTGTGGGAATACCCGCCAACA
The DNA here is from genome assembly GCA_030278955.1 of Hygrophila difformis. NCBI lineage: Eukaryota > Viridiplantae > Streptophyta > Magnoliopsida > Lamiales > Acanthaceae > Hygrophila > Hygrophila difformis. Next base: position 48,075,242 of record JAOANR010000001.1, on the reverse strand, counting down.
TTAGTCTGTTATATCTCTTACTAGCTGTTTCACACAACACGGAAAAGACAAAATAAATAAAAGAAAATATTTTTGGTCCATCTTGTATGAGAGACATTGGTTTCTCATGCAATTGTATGGAAATTAATCCATAATTACTCTTCATGGTCTAAATAATCTCTCATTCCATAATTAATTAATTAATTACAGTCCGGATTATATACTTAGATCATTAGAGTTTAATTTTTGTAGAAAAATATTTTAATGGAAATTGAACAAAATTCTTTGTATCAATTTAATCATAGGTTGAGATCATTGGATTTCAACCTCAAAAATATTACTACAAAGGTTCAATTAATTAATGGGGTGAGATGGAGAATAAAAATCTGGCAAAAAGGTGCCAAGCCTGTCGAGAAACAAGCCTGTCGAGAAACAGAAATTGTGTCGCGGACCGTGGGTCCGCGACATGAGGATCTCGACAGAGAGGTGGGAAATAAGAGAAATGGGATATTTTGGAAATTAGGGTTGTTGTGTCGCTAAACAAAATTTGTGTCGCGGACCATGGGTCCGCGACAGGGGGATAGCGACACAAGGTTTGAAAATCCAACAAGGGCATGATTCCTGGTCGCGGAACAAGGGGTGTGTCGCGAACCGTGGGTCCGCGACAGGGGTTCCGCGACCAGAGCCCTTCTAGAATAAAATTGCAAGCTTTTGGGTCCTTGGTCGCTAATCAAGGGTTGTGTCGCGGACATGGGTTTCGCGACCAAGGGGTTTAAAAATTTTATAAAAATTTTGGCAGCATAACGCCTAATATTGCATTGCAGGGGAGTGCGTTGTGATCCGTGGGATCACAACGGGAAAATTATGTTGCAACCCGTGGGGTTACAACATGATGCAATACAATATAGGAGATGCAATTTTAAATAAATATGCACAAACACTCAAACATCATCCAATATAAGATCTAGTGTATTAAAACTAAAACTAAAATAAAATTAATAAAAATAAAACAAGAACAACTAAACTAAACTAAACTACCTAAAACTAAAACAAAACAGGAGCCCATGCTAACTAAACAAACAAGAACAGGATATTAAAATAAAAAAAAGGGCAACAGCAGCAACCTCACATCCAAAGCATGCTAACTAACCAAACTAAAAATAGAACCTACACTAATCTATTAAAGGATGAATATAAAGTGTTTATGCATTTATTAGATCTCAATAAAGCATTAAACCTAACTAAAAATAAAAATAGTCAAATGACCAAAAATGCAAAAATAAAACAATAAATATTATGAAAGCGATCCATAACAACTTTTTATGAAACATTTTATCATATAACATCAAAAACCCATGATATGGTTTAATCACACCCATTAGTTGAATGTTCAAACCTAAAATACAAAAATATGAAAAACTGGAAAAAGTGAACACTAGCCACACTAATTTATTACAGAAATTAAACTAAATCTACACTAAAATCTACATTGCATAAAAATAAAACTATCTACATTAAAAGCTACTTGAGAGCACAGTGGTGCCCAAGAACAAAAATTAAACTACAAGTGTGGCTAGGTTACTGTTCAAAGGGGTTGGGAGGGTATATTTATAGAGTGGTGAAATTAAGCCCTAGGCCCATTCAAGGCCCACCAGTCGCTAAACAATTGAGCCTGTTCGCGGAACAAATCTGGTTCAGGACACAATTTTTAGCTCCAGGATGGCGCACAGGAGGGGGCGGGAGCTCGAGGTCCAGAGGAAGAAGACGAAAATGTTATGCCTGCGGGACTTGAAGTCCAGGGACCTTGTGAGTGATTCGACATGTGGGAATTTGAGAATAGACATGTCACGTGAGGGAGCTGCTGCTTTTTATTTTCTTTGTCCGTGTCGCGGAACTGCTCCAGTCGCGGTCGCGTTCCATTTGTCGCGGTCCATTGTTCCGCGACAGAGTGTTCCGCGACAGACTTTGTGTCTTGATGCTCCCAGTCTCTAACCATTTTTTGTGTCGCGGAGCACCCGGTCGCGGTCCATGGTATCTCGACCCGGGGTCTGTTTAGCGACAAGGATTTTGTGTCTCTAAACCTCCCCAGTCCTTAAGCTATTTTCCAGTCGCGGAGCACCTGGTCGCGGAACATGGCATCTCGACCGGGGTTTGTTTAGGGACCGGATAAATTTATCTCTTTTTCTTTTTCTTTTCTCTTCCCTCGTTTATTTTCTTTCTCGACAGATTCTCTTTCTTCCTCACCCAATTTTCTTTCTTCTTCTTCTTTATTCTTCTCTCTTTCCTCCATTCATTCTTTCACAGCTTCTTCTTTCTCTCTTCTTCGTCTCTCTTCCATTTTTTCTTTTTCTAATTTCTTTCTTCTTTTTCCTTTCCTCCATCTCTTTTTATTTCCAGTTTTCCAAAAATCCTTTCCAGCTTCTATTTCCAGTTTTCATCTTCCTCCATATTTTCTTGTTGTGCTTCTCGTTTTGCTGGGTTTGTTTGAGTTCGCCGGAGATGGGTGGAGATGATGGCCGGCGGCGGACGAGCGGTGTCGGAGCTGTTGAGGGGGCTGTGGCGATTTGGAATGGTGGTGGAGGATGTGTGGGATTGGATGGAGGAGATGGAGGGAGGATTGATAGGTGGTGGTGGGCGGATTGTTGGAACTGGTGGAGATGGCGGATGGGTCGCCGGAATCTGGAATGGAGGTGTGGGTGGCTGTGGCTGTGGGGCGAGTCTGGTGAGGCGAAGAAGCGGCGGAAGGCGGCTGCTGATCTAGGGGGGCTGGTGCTGCTGGTTGTTGGGGAAGGCGGCGGCAATGGTGGTCGGCCGGAGGAGATGATGAGGATGGTCGGAGAAGGAGGCTGTTGGATGAGGGTGGAGGGGATGGTGGATCTGAGATGGGGCTGCTGGACTGTGTTGGTGGTGATGGGAGACGCGGCGGCGTTGGAGAGGTGTTCGCCGGAGATGGGGTGAGAAGTGTGGTTGGCGGCAGTGGCAAAATCTGGAATGGGATGGCCGGATGTGGCGGTGGTCGTGACTGGAAAGGTGGCAGCGGATGGTGGTGGTCGTGAAGATGTTGGCCGGAGAAGGTGATCGGAGGCGGCGGCCGGCGGCAGGGCGGCGGCGGGGCAGGGTTAGGGTTAGGTTTAGGTTTTGGTGGTTGGGCTTGGAGGTGTTTTTGGGCTTGGATAAATTTGGGCTAATGGGGTGTGGGCTGAATCAACTCAAATTGGACTGAATTTGTTGGGCCTATGGAGGCTTTGGACTGGACTGAACTAACTCAAATTAAATCACCTGCAATTAATTTAAATCAAAAGTGATTAGTGGACCAATTATTTCTTAATTATAAATGGAGACAGAATTACTAATGATAAAAGAAAATTGAACATAAAAATATAAATAATAATATGTACATCAAAATATAAGATACAATAAATAAGGATATTTGTTCCACTTGATTATTTGGCTAGTGATTCGTTTAATGGACTCGTGTTCCACCGAACAAATATTACTAGACCATAATTATCAAATGTGGGATTTTTAATATTTTTATCATGTTTTTGGATTTTTAATATAAAATTTAATGAAAATAACAATATTTTTGTATTTTTCAATAACAGCTTATTATTTATATAAACTTGCACATATCTGTCAAATTCGACTGCTTTCTTATTTAAATAAGACCGGAATGCGATCAAATGTCCGTATTAGACACGGAAATAGATTGAAAATAATGGTCAATTTTGGCCATTATCAACATCCTCACATTTAATACTGATCGTCCCCGAGCAGTCAGAGTCAGTGCTCCTAGGAGCATAGACGCTGCATATTCAATCTATTTTCGTGGCTTCAAAAATATCATTCTTTTTAGATTGGGATAAGACAATCGAAAACTACAAGTGTTAAATTCTCTTGATTGCAGTGTTTAATGAAATGATACTTCTCACTTAATCAGGCCTACAAATCAGTCATTATTGATAATTTTTCATGAACATCATGTTTAGAAAAATTCATTGATTTAATTCTAGAATTAAAGCATGACATGAACATAAATTAGAATTGAGGCCTCACATATAGTATAAGCAGAAATTTCACACTCTCAAAATTGGGGTTTTAATCATGAACGCTCATAACCATATTTAATTAAATTATCCCATAAGCTTGCAATTGGACCAACTCGTCACCGGCTCATTTCTTCAAATCGAGATCATGAGGTCTTATTCAAGGGTTGTAACGGGGCATACGGTTGTAACATTTGGTAAGGAATGAAATTATTGGGCTTGAAGTGGCAAGAATTCATTCTATCATAACTTGGCATATTTTTATTTAAAAATTTATGATCATCAATATTTTTTTTTCTTTTGCTTTTTCTATTGCATGACATTAGACTATGTCTAATTTGCTTTGTCATTTGCAATTTATTTTTGTTGAACAGAATTCAACACATTTTTTCTTCATTTTTTTTGTGTTGAATGGAACTCAACAGTTTTCTTCTTTTTTTTTTTTTAAATCGGGTTTTTGAATACCGATTGAAATTTTGTTGATGATCAAAAATTGTAATGCCTTGATAAAAATCATTCTTATACACTTGGGTTTAAATTTTTTTGGTCTTTTTAGAAGGCTAGAAATAATATAGAGGGCTTCAAAGAAAAATTAGGTTTAAGGCTCAATTTGGTTCATCCTAAAGGGAAAATATTTTTGGGTTTGGATTTCAAACGAAGGCCAAAATTTTGGTTTCTAGGTGCCTCGATCATATTCTCGATTTTTGGAATATGGCATGGTCTTGAATCGGTCCCAATCGCAAGTTCTAGTTTCCTTTAATCAAAATGATTTTCACACATCAAAGAAAAGAATGAGTAAAAATGACTCATGGCTCAAATCTCACATGGAATAGTTCATTCATTTCATACAATATTCTTAACTTTAATCTTTGAGAAATTCTTACACTCTGTTCAATTAAATTCTCAACATGAAAATTCATTACCCAACAAGATGATTATAACATTAAATTTTTATAGCTCAAAACCTCAAAAATTCATATCATGCATGTCTTCAATTATATTATCCCAATTTAAAAGTTTGAAAATTTAATCATAAACCAAAATCAAATATGTGAATTTAAACTGACAGAGTTATACATGCTTTATACTGGGTATAAATATAAAATACTAAAATAAACAAAATAAAAATAAATGTAACACATTTTTTTTTTAAATTTAAGTGAAGAATCAACATCCTCACATTTTGAGCCTTGCTCGAAATGTGAGTAAATCAATTCCTACTTAAACAAATTATCAAAATCAAAATAAAATAAAAGAGGAGGGAGGGAGGGAGAAAATATTAACATAAAAGATAGAAAAATAATTCCGATAGCCTTTTTCGTCAAACCAATTAAATGTTCGACGATTTTGGCTATGTGTGATCGTTTGGTTCGTCGAACAAGGCGATTGTTCGATGCCCAATACTTAAGAAAAATTCTGATTTTCATCAAAATTGTTCAATCACATTTTTGAATTTATAAAATTTAATCTACCATATTTACTTGCATAAATGAGGTCGGATTAATTCTGTTATTACAAAAGTTATTCCGGATTTTAAATTGCTTTAAATTCCAAGAATACTTTCAATTAATCACAGAATCAATCCAACCGGGAACCTTTTTGAAGCTTTAATTTTCTTTTTGTAGTTCCACAAATTCCTGCAAAGCAAACACAGAATAAGCTATCGGGTTTCCTCAATAATATCAACATCCTCACATTTAGAGTCTTGGTACTCTAAATGTGAGTTAATTGATTAATACCCGAATTATTTAATATCATATGCATAAGATGGTTTATATATATATAAATATATATATATGATTTTGACTTGCAGAAATTTAGGTTGGACTAATTCTGTGCTGTGAAAATTATTCTGGATTTTAAATTTCTTTAATTTCCGGATATAATCTTCGGTCAATTACAGAACTAATCCAACCGGGAACCTGTAGTCCGAAGGTCTGCTGCTCCATTTGTCGTTTCACCAGTGATGAGGGTTTCCTCAGCGCAGTGGTGGTAATGAGGTGGATGGGCGATGGGGCAGCGGTGGAGCTTCGTGGTGCGGAGGTGGTAGAGATGACAAACACGTGAGTTTCACGTGTTTGGCAATTTATAATTGCAAATTAGTGTAGCTCCAATGCTACACTTCTCCATTCAACTCCTTACACCAATTTTGGCGGCTCCATGATTCCTGCAAGCAAAAATACCCAATTGGTTAGGTTTTCCCCTCAAATCAACATCCTCACATTTAGAGTCTTAGTACTCTAAATGTTTAATTGATGTGAGGGTACTTCTCTGTTCTGAAATAAATACACTAAACTAACACTAAACTAACTATGAGTAATCAGGAGTGTAATTCTCTTAATAAACGACGCTGCATCCTCCCCGGCAACGGCGCCATGAAACTTTTGACAAATTTCACTAACACGAGTATTTTTCATAAAATATATCAGGTTTGAATTTATTAAATGAAAGGAGTTATGATTCATGGGAAGGAGTTTAAGGATAAATTTCACTTTTTATTACTCATGAGGGGAAACTTTGAATTCAAACGGCATTATGGACCTCCCCGGTATGAAATCTTTGACAATTTCGTGCCTTAAAGATCCTTGCCATGAAACTTTTGACAAGTTCCCACTACATGAGTGTTTTCTGAAAAATCAATAGTCCCGGTTTTTAATTTTATTTAATGAAACCAAATTATGATGATGGAGTTGGGATTAGGGATATATTTATAGGTTGTCACGTTTTTATTACCCGTGTTAAGAAACTGTGCCCCCGAAAGCGCACGGAGTCAAAAATTGCAGTATTTATAGTAAGTACCGGATCGTTCACTGGAGGATGTGCGATAGAAGCAGGGCCCACGTTGTTTACTAAGATTTTCCACTCGGTTACTCGATTCAAGTTTGTGTTTGGTTACCAACTACTTGACAAAATTTAAACTAAGCTATGAAAGCAATTAAAATAAAGCAGGTAAAATTATTCTAGAGAGTGAATTAAATTTAATCTAAGAAAGCCATAAAATTATTCTAAGAAAGCGGTTAAAATTATTCTACGAAAGCATATTTAAAATGAAACAGAAGGGACAGGAAGAAAAGAATAAAGATTGGACAAGATTCAGATGAAACACAATTAAACTTCCATTTTAATACACAGATCTTTGTTTGGGATAATCCTTTCAATTAGCTAACTCTCATGCTCTCTATACCATGTTCCCTTTTAACAGACAGGTACTTACAGTAAGAGTTTACATGCTCTTAAGACAGCAAAATCTAAGATACCACAGACTCACAACTGCCCTTACACGGCCGTGTAGAGGCATGTTATTCATCTGTGGTTGACAAACAACACCTGACAAATCATTTATTGAAGTGGCAAGTACCGCTATCATTCCCCCATGTCACACCCGAAGATTCTAATCAAGCCCTGAACTATCCCTTAACTATCAGTCCTAGTAGCAGTTACGCAACTCTCAATACAACCGAGTGACCTCTAACGACAGCATTTAAAAGAAAGCGATAAAGAAAGCGATAAAGAAAGCATTTAAAATCCTATCACTCGGAGGTTTTTGAAAGTTTGACCCTGGTAGTAAAAGAAAGCCCCCAGTCAGAATGACTGGATGTGGATCAAGAATTCCCTAATCCCGGTGAACCGCTCGCAGTGTTCACTTCCCTTCGGGTGGTTATGAGATACAAACTAATGAAACGAACTAATAAATTAGTTCGTTCCGGATGCACTCACTCAGGACTCAAAAATAGGCTTTGGCAGAAGAGGATAGCAGTTGAAAGGAACTCAACTCTATCTTAGAAAATAACCAAGGCCTCTGTATTGTTCCTTTTGAATTATCTAACACACTGTATTTGAATCCAAGTGGATCCCATCTCGGTGTGATAGTTAAGACTAAATTCCCAATACACAGCAATTTTGGAAAATAATAGATGTTTGAAAATCATTCCCTAAACAGGTACTAGACTCTCAATTAAAGCACAGATCCTTTCAGTCTAGGTGAGACCTAATCGCTGACTCTGCTTCTCATTTCCCAAAATCAACCCCCAGTCGGATATGAATTAGTCATAACTGTGGAATTTATCCCTTACTCAGATCCGGATTTTATAAATGAATTTTTGTTGGAAATTTATTGTGAGACATCTGATTAAAATTAAGACTCCTATGTCCAAGGGAAGGATCCCAAAATAATATTGACCACAATATCTACATAATAATATCATGCATAAATTTATAGAGAAGTGTAAAATAAAATAACCCAAAATATAAGGCGGGTTTAGACAGAAGCTGATACACAGAGATGAAATAGCCGGAGATGAGAAGAGTTTTGGCTAAAGAGAGCGCCAGAAATAACTGGGGTGATCTAGACTGCAAACATCTGCTATCCAGTTCCCAATTATTCCAGATGGGATGATTTTATACAGCAGAATAATCTTAAATGATAGTGGTCGCTATCATTCAGACTCTTACTGTCTGTGAATCAGAGAAAAACCTACATGTTCTTTCACTGTCTTAATTACTAGACAACAATGACCTATGTCGTCTAGTGTTGGCACAGTTTGAGATTCGGGTTTGAAATTAAGATAAGAAAAATAAAACTGTATCCAGATAGGAGTCAGCTGAGCAGCTATTATAATCCCGGATGGACGAACCGCCAAGGCTTCCACCGACGACTATCCGGACCATGCAAAATAACAACTAGTAATTAATATACAGACCACGAGCTAGTTTATCCGTGTGGGAATACCCGCCCACATTAGTCTGTTATATCTCTTACTAGCTGTTTCACACAACACGGAAAAGACAAAATAAATAAAAGAAAATATTTTTGGTCCATCTTGTATGAGAGACATTGGTTTCTCATGCAAGGGTATGGAAATTAATCCATAATTACTCTTCATGGTCTAAATAATCTCTCATTCCATAATTAATTAATTAATTACAGTCCGGATTATATACTTAGATCATTAGAGTTTAATCTTTTTAGAAAAATCTTTTAATGGAAATTGAACAAAATTCTTTGTATCAATTTAACCATGGGTTGAGATCATTGGATTTCAACCTCAAAAATATTACTACAAAGGTTCAATTAATTAATGGGGTGAGATGGAGAATAAAAATCTGGCAAAAAGGTGCCAAGCCTGTCGAGAAACAAGCCTGTCGAGAAACAGAAATTGTGTCGCGGACCCACGGTCCGCGACAGGAGGATCTCGACAGAGAGGTGGGAAATAAGAGAAATGGGATATTTTGGAAATTAGGGTTGTTGTGTCGCTAAACAAAATTTGTGTCGCGGACCATGGGTCCGCGACAGGGGGATAGCGACACAAGGTTTGAAAATCCAACAAGGGCATGATTCCTGGTCGCGGAACAAGGGGTGTGTCGCGAACCGTGGATCCGCGACAGGGGTTCCGCGACCAGAGCCCTTCTAGAATAAAATTGCAAGCTTTTGGGTCCTTGGTCGCTAATCAAGGGTTGTGTCGCAAAACCATGGGTCCGCGACACGGGTTTCGCGACCATGGGGTTTAAAAATTTTATAAAAATTTTGGCAGCATAACGCCTAATATTGCATTGCAGGGGAGTGCGTTGTGATCTGTGGGATCACAACGGGAAAATTATGTTGCAACCCGTGGGGTTACAACATGATGCAATACAATATAGGAGATGCAATTTTAAATAAATATGCACAAACACTCAAACATCATCCAATATAAGATCTAGTGTATTAAAACTAAAACTAAAATAAAATTAATAAAAATAAAACAAGAACAACTAAACAAAACTAAACTACCTAAAACTAAAACAAAACAGGAGCCCATGCTAACTAAACAAACAAGAACAGGATATTAAAATAAATAAGAAAAAAAGGGCAACAGCAGCAACCTCACATCCAAAGCATGCTAACCAACCAAATTAAAAATAGAACCTACACTAATCTATTAAAGGATGAATATAAAGTGTTTATGCATTTATTAGATCTCAATAAAGCATTAAACCTAACTAGACCGAATTGCCTTATAGATCGAATTGCCTCGCAAAAGCATCCCTCAGTAATTTTCCTAAGTAACCAGATTCGGTCTTCTTGCTGTAATTCGGCCTCTAAACCAATTCGGTCTAAGACCGAATTGACTTCAAAAGATCACATTGCAGCAAGTGTGTTTGCTTTCCCTTGCAATTCGGTTTCTATGCCAATTCGGTTTAGACCGAATTGGCCTAAGAGACTGAATCTCTCACAAACACTTGGAGACCACATCAATTCGGTCTAGACCGAATTGATGGTTCGGTCTCCAATAGACCGAATTAGCCACTCCCCTACACCTTTATATCCCTTTTTCCCCCTCTTTTCCCTCACTTTCACCATCCAACACTTCGATATTTCCCCGAATCCCCTCTCGCGAACTCCGTCTTCCTCGCGAAACCAGGGCTCGAGCCAAAGCTTTTACTTGATCAACTCCGTTCAAAGTGCGTCAAAATGGCATCTTCCTCGTCTAATCCTACTGGGAGTGTCGGGTAAGTGCTCTGTTTTTGATTTCGCACTCCCATTTTCGCGATTCCAGTGTTGGTTTTCATTGTTTTTGCGAAATCGGGAATGGGGAAGGGAATGGTGATCGTTTTCGAGCGGGAGATAGTCGGGAAGTGGCCGGAATGATTTGGGTGTGGACGGAAATAGGATAGAACAGGGTAGTGCAGAACCTAGGATTTTAGGGCTTTTTGTTCGAAACTGCCATTGTTGTGGGTTCGAGTTTTCTGAGATATGGGGGATGTCTTATTTTGAAAATGATGGTTTCAAAACCCTCAAAAATATTGTTCTTGTTCATTATTTGGTTGAGTTGTTCCGTTTTTGTTGTCTGTGTATATGTTGTTCTGCCTGTGTCTGATTTGAGAAATCTGTGAAAATCGAAAAACACAGTGCTTTGTTTTTCCCTTGCAATCACTGTGTTATTTTACTGGTTATTTGATAATGTTGATTGGATATGCATGTTGATGGTACTGCCGTATCTATGTTTTTGAAGCATGATTTATTGGCTAAATTTTTGCATGATCATGGTGTGAATGGATTGTCTGTGTTATGTATATTTTGTCAATAAATGCTTTTGTCGGGTACCTGTTAACCACAATTTGCAAACTCAACTCAAAAGTTGATGTTTGCACATATGGGAAACATGGTATTATAGACGAAACCATGCCAAAATTTTTCCAACACTTTTGGCATGGCATTTATGTCTAAAAAGACAAAAAGTGGTAGAATGTTCTTTTCTTTTAAGTGTTTGACTTATGCTCATTATTTTGGGCTAGATGGGGAATATTCAAATGGAACATCTTGTTTCATTCTTTAACAACCATTTCCCAAAATAAAATCCAAATGTGGGACCACTCACACCCCCAATTTTATTAAATAAACAAGTCAACACTTCTCATAAAAATCCAAAAATGACCCCTTTTTGTGTATTTGCATGTTTATTTTAATTTTTATTCTCCATGATCTATTACTACATGCTAGTGATTGCATAATTTGTCATGTGCATTTGTTCCTCATCATTAATCATCTTGCTGCCTATTTCACATGATTTAAATCACTTTTTAAGTGATAAAAATCCAAAACCTCTTTCGTAGGCTTAATAGCCTATGAAAATTTTTCTTTTGGTCCGTTGACCATTCAAAAACCTTTTAGACTATTTATAGTCTAAGAAAAATTTTGTTAGGGTCCCAGATCCTTACTTCTCTCACCTCTCTCTCTATTTTGTTGCAATAAGAGTTGGATTTAAAAAAAAAAATCCAACTCTATGTCTTTTTATCTAATAAGTTCAAGTAAAAACCAATTAACTCACATTTAGAGCTTAGCTCAAAATGTGAGGATGTTGATTTTCCAACTTGAATATGTTTATCAAAAATTTGCTAAAAATAGTTCCAACTCTCTCATTCAGCGACCTATGTTTAGAACTAGCTGAAGGAGTGAGACAACTGGGTATCAGAATTCCCGACAGCTGAGCACTTTGAGAAGGGAGCATGTAAGGCAGTTGAGAGGTCATATTATGACAACATCACAAGGTCCCTCACTGCCGAGAGCTATACTGGCGAATTCTCTTTCAAAGCCAAGCACCTGAAGCTGGAGTTCCAACCTTCATATGACTTCTACATGTCAAAAATCAGGCCCAATCCTCATGCACATGAGACATCTGGTCGAATGCTGAAGGGTTTTGCTAAGCTATGGCATGGACTGAAGATCAATGTAGGGGAGCATATCTTCCATGTCATGACTTCAAGGACCTCTGGCAGGGCGGCTGCTCTCTGCTATCCAAACCTCATTAGAAGAATCTGCGAAGCCCAAGGAGTAGATCTATCTGTTTTCTCAGGGAGCGACACCATTGATATGAGTCGCCCAATTCCAGTTCCAAAAACGCGGGTATCTGATCCGGTGGTATACGCGATCCAGATGAGTCAGAGGCCCAATCCAGATACACTCCTGGACAACTGGCTAAGCGCAAGTCAGGAAAGAAAGAGGCCCGTACTGAAGCGGTGCCTTCAACAAAAGAAGCTGGAATCCCCTCAATTGGACCTGCTGCAGAGGAACACCCTCAAGGTGATGCCCCCACTCAGAATCATCCTGGAACTGATGTTTCCGCTCCAAGCCTATCACGAAGACATCCAGTCCGACCCTCTCGCAGAAGCCCGACTGTGTCTCAGTATCCAGCTGATTCTCAAACTCTAGAAGCAGTGAGCAGAATGGGAGAGTCAATGATGCAGAGTGTCAGATCTTTGGCCGATGTTATTGTTTCGACTCAAGAGAAGCAAATGCAGAAAGAGGAAGAGTTTAGGCTGAGAATGCTTGAAAGAGAAGAGGAGTTCAGAAAGGAAGCGGCAAGGCAGCATCAGGAAAGAATTGAGAGCGAAGAGAAGACAAGAAAAATGTTCGAAATGATGTTCACCAAGCAGACCGACTTGATGCAGACCGTACTCAGGAAGCTACCCTCACCTCCAAGAGATGACACCGGACCTTCCAAGCAGCATTCAGAGAAGAAAGATTGAGCCAACACGATCACACTTGTGCGAGCTTCAATGTAAACATCATGCAGTAGATGTTCCATTCAATCAGTACACTTTCATTCATACTGTGGAAATCTATTGTAACTGATGTATTTACTGCTTTCCACAAAGAGAATTTCGTTTTGAATTCTCAATATATTTTTTAAAAAGATGTGTGACAGTCCAAGATGAATAAGTGACTGTCACGCCAAAAACAAAGCTGTGACATGCTTGCATGTTCACAGTGTCTTTTTACTGCTTTCAATTAAATAACCGGCATAAAACAAGCATAAATCTGTCACCTAAATTCACATGTTGAATTTAGGCTAAGGATGAAATTTTCAAACTATTAAATTGGGATAAAACAATTAAAAATATGCATGACATAAATTCTTGAGGTTTTGAGCTATAAAAATCCAATGATATGATCACTTGGAAGAAAAACAAAATTTTCATGTTGAGAATTTGATTGAATAATTTGCAAGAATTTTTCAAAGGCTAAAATTAAGAATAAGGGTGTGACATGATCAAACCGTCCATGTGAGATCTGAGCCGAGTCATCTTTACTCAATATTTCTTTGTTGTGTGTAAATCAATTCGATTAAAGGACACTAGAACTTGCAATTGGGACCGATTCAAGACCATGCCATATTCCCGAAATCGAGTACATGATCGAGGCACTTCGAAAACCCAAAATTTTGGCCTTCTTTTGAATTCCAAACCCAAAAATATTTTCCCTTTAGAATTAACCAAGTTGAGCCTTTAAGCCTAATTTTTCTTTGAAACCACTATATTATTCCCAACCTTATAAAAAGACTAAGAAATCAAACCCAAGTGTACATGAATCAATTCCATCAAGGCATTATAGTTTATGATCATCAAAAGTGTAATACCATAGAAATTACCCGAAATAATTGTAATTCACTAAAGAGACTTTTATTATATATTTAATCACTTGCTTAAAGAATTAGTATATTGATTTTTCTACAAAACAACACTTGAAAATTTATATATGTAAATTTGTCTTTTCCAAAAGAAATATGAATTTCAATATCATGGGTAATAGAATTATATAGTTTATGGAATATTTTTTAAATCTATTGTTTAAATTATATATATAAGTTATTATATATATACACATTGGTCTTGAAAATTATTATGAGGATAGTATGTGAATATTTTAAGTACTTTGATATTCATTATGGAATAAATTTTTATAAAAATAAAAGTATGAGTTTTTATGTGAATCTATGAGAATTAACTTTTATATATAAGAAACTATATTCATAGATTATAATTTTTATTTGATGATGACATGAATACTTTGTGGTTTGAGTATTGTTATGAATAAAATAAAATCATGCAAGTATATTATTATTATCTTTTTGAAAGCACAGTAATATAAATATAATACTTGAAATAAATAAATAAATATTATATTATCATATCAAACTCATTGAGTATAAATGCATGCCACTAAATAATGGCAATAATAATGATTTTTGTAGACAAGCTAATACTTCAATCATTTTCATGATACACTACTTACACAAATATAAGGTTAAAAGCAATTGCAAGAAATTTTCTTCCTAAACAAATAGATGAAAAATCCACATGATTAACAAGTGTCTTGGATGAATGGCTAGCAAAGAAAGGTGATCAATTATCTCTTGAACCCACCAAGATTAATAGCTTCCATAATAGGCAAACCACTATGTTAATAGACAACATGATGGACAAAATTAATAGCCTCCCAAATTAATAGCCTCTTTGTTAGGCTATAAGGACCAAATGAGTGGATACAAATACTCTAACCATTATTGCTCAAGAAACACTTAATTGGATGATTGGTGAGGTTGTAATCACTCTCACAATGTGTCATGTTCAATTGTTCAAATCATAGCCTATAAATAGAGGGAGTTTCTAGCCTTCAAACACACCAATCTCATCCATCTCATTAGCCAAATTCACTACCCATTTTATTCTTCAAAGTTCTCCCACATAGTGAGCTTATCTTAAGGATTGTGGAGTCTTGTAGGCTTGGCAACCTTCATCATTCTAAGAGTTCTAACTCTTCTCAACACTTGGTTAGTAAGATATCATCCTTGAAACTTGTATCTTAGAGATCTAAATCTTTTATTTTTATACAATAAATTGATTTCCCTCTATTTGTCGAATTTCAACAAAACCCGTAATTTGTGGTGCGAATCTTGTGTTATAATGTAACACCCCGGTTTTGGTAACCCAGGCCGGGATGCCACCGCCACACCTCCCTAGCAAGACACGGTTTCTCCGAGCTCACTAAAGAGATGCAAGGCTATGGTTTTTCAGAATTTAAAATATTCAAACAGCCCATTCATATATTATTTAAAGATAATACATCAAAGTTGCAGCGGAAATATAAATTGTGCAGCGGAAATAAAGTATAAGGGCCGACATGGCCAAAACACGGGTTAAACAGGCCCGTTCATGCAAATTCTAGTCTAACGCAAAATTTAAAATATAATGTAATCCCCAAAAATTCCCAGTATGCATATGATGATGCATATTCTTCAACTCTGAAAGAAAAAGAGGATAAATGGTTTGGGTCAGCAAAAACGCGCTGAGTAAGTTAACACATAGCATGGGTTAGGGGTTTCAAAGCCTTTAATTAAATTTTATTAAAAACATTTCTTGTAGGTAATTCACAATTTGAGTTAATCATCCACTATAAATAAATGGCATGATTTAAGACATGAATAATGCCGTAAGTAAGTAAATAAAAATTTGAGCTTTTAAAAATTCTCCCCGATACGCCACCATCTCAACAATGTTTAATTTAGCCGGCAATCCGGCGGCCGCAGCCGTATCGCATTTCAAGTACTTCATTGGCCATCTTGGCACAGTTTCTCATGTCTCATGTTTCAAGTTTATATTTCAATCCCATTCGGCAAGCATTATATTTCAATTGCCTTTCGGCAAGCAAGATATTTCAATTGCCTTTCGGCAAGCAAGATATTTCAATTGCCTTTCGGCAAGCAAGATATTTCAATTGCCTTTCGGCAAGCAAGATATTTCAATTGCCTTTCGGCAAGCAAGATATTTCAATTGCCTTTCGGCAAGCAAGATATTTCAATTGCCTTTCGGCAAGCAAGATATTTCAATTGCCTTTCGGCAAGCAAGATATTTCAATTGCCTTTCGGCAAGCAAGATATTTCAATTGCCTTTCGGCAAGCAAGATATTTCAATTGTATTTTATCTCAAAGGGATTCCCAATCATTTAAACCTTAAAGGCTAATTTCATGTTTCGACAAGATTTCAAGATCTCTCAAGTTTAAAACCGATCGATGTCACAGTTTACGCCTTTTTGGTTTAAAAATCCATTTCTTAGGCGATTGATTTGAAATTTGTACATCATCTCAAAAACATCCCAACGAACAACTTTCGTGTTTTAAGTTTTTCGGAAAAACGATGGGAAGCATGTCAAAAATCAAGTTTTCTACTCAAATAGTATGCTGTCAGGATTCAGGTTTGACACCTTTCAAAGATTTGACTTTTTGACATATCAAATGAACTTCAAAAATTCTGAAATTTTTACAGGCACATACTAGACTTGATTTGCAACAACTTTTGTTTAGAACTCAAAGATTGGTTCGGGCTAGAAATGATAGGAATAAGCTCCTCAAGATCGGTTATGAAATCTGTCATCCTTTGACAATTCCTAAAAACGCAGAATATGTCCGATACGATTTGGGGTATCAAAACTTGATGAAAATTTCTGAAATTTTTACACAATATAGCTTATGATCTTTGGATCAAAATCTTAGTTTTGAGTTTTCAGGTTTGAACACTCGAAGTAATAGAAATATGCTCATCAAGTTCGGTTAAGAAATCTGTCAAGGTTCTTGACATCGGTTCTAACGCAGATCGGATCGGCTCGAGTTTGGAGGTTCAAATCTCAATGAAAAATTCTAAAAACTTACAGAAATGTTCTATACTCATAGATCTACAATTCTTATGTTCAACTCCAATCCTAGATCGGCCTAGATCCAAGGTCAAAATGGCTAACAAGATTGAGAATGAAATCTGTCCAAGGTTCTAAGATCCAGATTTAATACTCTTCGGTTTTGGGTTGGTTTCAGGTTTCAAAACATCATGAAAAATTATGAAATTTTTACAGAGGCTAGACCAAAGTCTTAGCAACACTTTTCATGTTTTGAGTTTTATTGTTTGAGCAGCTTTAGAGGTTCGAAAAATTCATACGAAAACGCTGCGTTGAGGGTTTTCTCTTGTTGACAGATTTTTGTTAATTTTCTTGAGTTGAATCTCTATGTTTGGTTGCATTTTAAGTCACCCAAAACCATAGTAAGGTTAACTTACAGTGGGGATGATGTTTAGGAAGTCACGGGGTCGTCCGGAATCCACGGGATGTCACGAACGAATCTCTTCCACCCGATTTATTCTTCCCTTGGCTCCGATTTGTGTTCGAATATGAAGATTCGTAAGTTAGTATGATGTTTATGATCTTAAAATCATAAGGAAACTTGAATAACATCTTACCAACAATCCAAAGCCTGCAATCCTTGATCTACACACTTCATTGGTTGGATTTGGTTGCCGGAAACTCGTCGGAAAGTCGCCGGAAGTTCGTCGGAAGAGTGTTTGGCTTTTGGGAGAGTTTTTGGAGAGTTTGGGGTGAATGATTGATGAAAATGGCTGAGAATGGGGATGGGATTGATTACATAACATCCAAAAAGATGCCACACCCGTGATAGATCAAGATTCCCACCTTTGGGACCCAAAAAATGGCAAAAAGTCCCAAAAACACATAAATCCCGACTGCTACAGTAGCATGCTACAGTAGCGTGCTACAGTAGCATGCTACAGTAACTTTTTTTTTTTTTTTTTTTTTTTTTTTTTTTTTAAAAAAAATTTTTTTTTATATATATATATATATTAAGATTCTTATCTTAAAAAAATCATAATGTGGGAATTTTTGTGATCTTGTAAGTCATACATAGCTTCAAAAAGGAATATATTCTTTATTTGAAAATGACAAGATATGATTAATATTCCACCCTACAATTTCAAACCATAGTCAAATTATTCCCAATTATATTATGGCATTCTAGAATAATTCATAAAAAAAATATGGGTAGAATGATTAATCAAGGATATATAGAAAATAGATAATTCTCATTATAATTTAAACATGTAAATATATACATGTATATACATGTGTACATGTTTGGAAAGATTATTTCAAGACCAAGGTATATATGTGTATATAAACTTGTATATGGATTTAAAATATTCTATGAACCATATACTTATTACACTTGATATTGAAATCCATATATTTATTTGAAAAGACAAATATATATAATTTTTTTCAAAGTATGTTTTGTAGAAAATAATATACTAATCTTTAAGCACATATTTGAACATATAAATATATATAGATTTGATTAAAAATCTACTTAGTGAATTGATCAAAATATATATATTCATACATATATATCGGGCAATTTCTATGGTATTACAATCTACCCTCCTTAAGAATCAACTTCGTCCCCGAAGTTGCGCGACTTATTGACCGATTGATTGATTGCGATTGTATCATTAAATTTCTTCCGACTTCACGGGTTCTTGGAATTAAAAATTCTTTTCCTTCATGAACTAAATTCCAAATTTTGTTACTCAATTCATGGAATGCCTTCGGGCTTCCTTTCCCTCTTTTATTCCATTTTGAATTTAAATCTATCGGCGTTTCATATCCGAGCAATAATTTATTGTGATAAATTATTTTCTTCTTCTCGGATATATTTCGACATTGATCGGAATAAATTTTTATTCCTTTGGACTTTGATAAAAATCTGGGGTATTACATCCTCCCCCCCTTAAGAATCAACTTCGTCCTCGAAGTTGTGCTTCGGCTTTTCTCGCGCTAAGAGTTAGGGTTCTTTTGTTTACTATTTGCGATATTGTGTTATTGAATTATTGTTCGATTGTTGATTATTATTTGACTTAACCCAGAACTGAAATTTCCAAGTTGCCTACGTACCCTGTGAAGGGATCAAGTCATTACGTAGTTCAAAAAAAAAAAATTATTTGGGATACAAAATATTCGAGTTTCGAAATAAATGCTTATGCATTCTTACGGGGTATTACATCCTCCCCCCCTTAAGATTACAGTTATGTCCCCATAACTGCCTATGTATTATTCACAACCAGGTTCAGGTATCGTCGCATATGATCCTCCCTCAGTTTTCTTCTAGGTGCCATTTTAGAAGCACGCGAAGATGAGTTTCTAAGTGATCAAGATTTATGACTAAGGCAAGGTTAGTCTTAAGTTGGCGCTCCTAAGTCAAGATCATGTCAAGTTCTAAGGTAGGAGTGTTTCTTATTACCGATAATTCACATAAAAAGGGTTAGTGTAAATATTTATGTATGCATATGCATATGTGATCTCCCCCAAAAAAAAAATTTTATGCATGCATTTATTTATCCATGGGTTTTAAAAATAAATTTATTCCATGGATAGATTAAAATAAGGATAAAAGGTTTGGGCCACTATATTGGGCCGAAAGAAATAAATTGTTTGGGCTTTAAATAAAAACAAGGCTATTGGGCCAAGATAATTTCTTGGGCTTCTAAAAAAAATTTTGGGCTAAAAATTTGGGTTTTAACTTCAAAAGAATAATTGGGCTCTTTAAAAGATAATAGCTTCAAAATAATCCGGGCTCTGATACCACATTGTAACACCCCGGTTTTGGTAACCCAGGCCGGGATGCCACCGCCACACCTCCCTAGCAAGACACGGTTTCTCCGAGCTCACTAAAGAGATGCAAGGCTATGGTTTTTCAGAATTTAAAATATTCAAACAGCCCATTCATATATTATTTAAAGATAATACATCAAAGTTGCAGCGGAAATATAAATTGTGCAGCGGAAATAAAGTATAAGGGCCGACATGGCCAAAACACGGGTTAAACAGGCCCGTTCATGCAAATTCTAGTCTAACGCAAAATTTAAAATATAATGTAATCCCCAAAAATTCCCAGTATGCATATGATGATGCATATTCTTCAACTCTGAAAGAAAAAGAGGATAAATGGTTTGGGTCAGCAAAAACGCGCTGAGTAAGTTAACACATAGCATGGGTTAGGGGTTTCAAAGCCTTTAATTAAATTTTATTAAAAACATTTCTTGTAGGTAATTCACAATTTGAGTTAATCATCCACTATAAATAAATGGCATGATTTAAGACATGAATAATGCCGTAAGTAAGTAAATAAAAATTTGAGCTTTTAAAAATTCTCCCCGATACGCCACCATCTCAACAATGTTTAATTTAGCCGGCAATCCGGCGGCCGCAGCCGTATCGCATTTCAAGTACTTCATTGGCCATCTTGGCACAGTTTCTCATGTCTCATGTTTCAAGTTTATATTTCAATCCCATTCGGCAAGCATTATATTTCAATTGCCTTTCGGCAAGCAAGATATTTCAATTGCCTTTCGGCAAGCAAGATATTTCAATTGCCTTTCGGCAAGCAAGATATTTCAATTGCCTTTCGGCAAGCAAGATATTTCAATTGCCTTTCGGCAAGCAAGATATTTCAATTGCCTTTCGGCAAGCAAGATATTTCAATTGCCTTTCGGCAAGCAAGATATTTCAATTGCCTTTCGGCAAGCAAGATATTTCAATTGCCTTTCGGCAAGCAAGATATTTCAATTGCCTTTCGGCAAGCAAGATATTTCAATTGTATTTTATCTCAAAGGGATTCCCAATCATTTAAACCTTAAAGGCTAATTTCATGTTTCGACAAGATTTCAAGATCTCTCAAGTTTAAAACCGATCGATGTCACAGTTTACGCCTTTTTGGTTTAAAAATCCATTTCTTAGGCGATTGATTTGAAATTTGTACATCATCTCAAAAACATCCCAACGAACAACTTTCGTGTTTTAAGTTTTTCGGAAAAACGATGGGAAGCATGTCAAAAATCAAGTTTTCTACTCAAATAGTATGCTGTCAGGATTCAGGTTTGACACCTTTCAAAGATTTGACTTTTTGACATATCAAATGAACTTCAAAAATTCTGAAATTTTTACAGGCACATACTAGACTTGATTTGCAACAACTTTTGTTTAGAACTCAAAGATTGGTTCGGGCTAGAAATGATAGGAATAAGCTCCTCAAGATCGGTTATGAAATCTGTCATCCTTTGACAATTCCTAAAAACGCAGAATATGTCCGATACGATTTGGGGTATCAAAACTTGATGAAAATTTCTGAAATTTTTACACAATATAGCTTATGATCTTTGGATCAAAATCTTAGTTTTGAGTTTTCAGGTTTGAACACTCGAAGTAATAGAAATATGCTCATCAAGTTCGGTTAAGAAATCTGTCAAGGTTCTTGACATCGGTTCTAACGCAGATCGGATCGGCTCGAGTTTGGAGGTTCAAATCTCAATGAAAAATTCTAAAAACTTACAGAAATGTTCTATACTCATAGATCTACAATTCTTATGTTCAACTCCAATCCTAGATCGGCCTAGATCCAAGGTCAAAATGGCTAACAAGATTGAGAATGAAATCTGTCCAAGGTTCTAAGATCCAGATTTAATACTCTTCGGTTTTGGGTTGGTTTCAGGTTTCAAAACATCATGAAAAATTATGAAATTTTTACAGAGGCTAGACCAAAGTCTTAGCAACACTTTTCATGTTTTGAGTTTTATTGTTTGAGCAG
This sequence comes from Hygrophila difformis, assembly GCA_030278955.1. Lineage (NCBI taxonomy): Eukaryota > Viridiplantae > Streptophyta > Magnoliopsida > Lamiales > Acanthaceae > Hygrophila > Hygrophila difformis. Next base: position 48,053,482 of record JAOANR010000001.1, on the reverse strand, counting down.
CTTTAGAGGTTCGAAAAATTCATACGAAAACGCTGCGTTGAGGGTTTTCTCTTGTTGACAGATTTTTGTTAATTTTCTTGAGTTGAATCTCTATGTTTGGTTGCATTTTAAGTCACCCAAAACCATAGTAAGGTTAACTTACAGTGGGGATGATGTTTAGGAAGTCACGGGGTCGTCCGGAATCCACGGGATGTCACGAACGAATCTCTTCCACCCGATTTATTCTTCCCTTGGCTCCGATTTGTGTTCGAATATGAAGATTCGTAAGTTAGTATGATGTTTATGATCTTAAAATCATAAGGAAACTTGAATAACATCTTACCAACAATCCAAAGCCTGCAATCCTTGATCTACACACTTCATTGGTTGGATTTGGTTGCCGGAAACTCGTCGGAAAGTCGCCGGAAGTTCGTCGGAAGAGTGTTTGGCTTTTGGGAGAGTTTTTGGAGAGTTTGGGGTGAATGATTGATGAAAATGGCTGAGAATGGGGATGGGATTGATTACATAACATCCAAAAAGATGCCACACCCGTGATAGATCAAGATTCCCACCTTTGGGACCCAAAAAATGGCAAAAAGTCCCAAAAACACATAAATCCCGACTGCTACAGTAGCATGCTACAGTAGCGTGCTACAGTAGCATGCTACAGTAACTTTTTTTTTTTTTTTTTTTTTTTTTTTTTTTTTTTAAAAAAATTTTTTTTTATATATATATATATATTAAGATTCTTATCTTAAAAAAATCATAATGTGGGAATTTTTGTGATCTTGTAAGTCATACATAGCTTCAAAAAGGAATATATTCTTTATTTGAAAATGACAAGATATGATTAATATTCCACCCTACAATTTCAAACCATAGTCAAATTATTCCCAATTATATTATGGCATTCTAGAATAATTCATAAAAAAAATATGGGTAGAATGATTAATCAAGGATATATAGAAAATAGATAATTCTCATTATAATTTAAACATGTAAATATATACATGTATATACATGTGTACATGTTTGGAAAGATTATTTCAAGACCAAGGTATATATGTGTATATAAACTTGTATATGGATTTAAAATATTCTATGAACCATATACTTATTACACTTGATATTGAAATCCATATATTTATTTGAAAAGACAAATATATATAATTTTTTTCAAAGTATGTTTTGTAGAAAATAATATACTAATCTTTAAGCACATATTTGAACATATAAATATATATAGATTTGATTAAAAATCTACTTAGTGAATTGATCAAAATATATATATTCATACATATATATCGGGCAATTTCTATGGTATTACATATAACGGCCATTATCTTTGAATCTCCTTGCTCTTATACATCAATTCAGCAAGTTAACACTCTCTACTTTAAGTTTGGAGATCCCCATCCATGTTTTAAGAGTAAAAAATTTTAATTCCCTCATTATACCAAAATCTGTCCGTTTTTCGTTTACATAAAGATCCATCTTTCTAAACTATTTTGGTTCATTAACCCTCAAAGGTTCCTTCATAAAACTTGTTCCTTATTGAGTTGAGTATAATTCTGGAAAATTTTATGATTTTTAGAACTCGTATCAAAAAGTTATGGGATCCGCTTTATCGAAAGGTTGAAATCTCTTTTTGTTGAAATCTGAGAAATGATAGTGTTTTCTTAAATCCGCATTTTTTAAGGTCTTAAGTATCTCAAAGCCAAATGGTTTCTTCATGAAAAATATTTATCTATGTGTTATCTACCTTGTGGTAAAATTTTAGAATTTTTGGTCGCGAATTACTATTTTTAAAACCTGTTGAAAATTATAAGGTCACTATTGAATTTCTGGCAGAATACATGTCTTTAAAGAACTCTATTTTTGAACTCTTTCCATACCTTATTTTGAAAAGTGTAAAACATAAAACTTGTTCAACTATGTGTTTAGTATCTACAGTTTAAATTTCATAGCAACCGCCTTTCATATGAATTTTTAAACTGACTTGGCGTAAACTGCGATATTGGACTTGATTTTTGGTCCAAATGAGAAATTGTTAGATTTTGAGATCCATGAAATGATATTTTCATATCTATGAGATATTGATATGGGAGTTAAATGTTGAAATGATATTTGGCATTATTGAATGCCCTTGTTATGAGGTTACTCCCGTAAAATTGTTGAAAACTCTTTTAAAGAGGATATTATGTGGAAAATTGTGAAAAACTCTTTTAAATCCATTGTGCACTATTTACTTGAGTAAGATGCCATACTTGATAGAGGGCTAATGCACTAGGGATGTGTCTTGCGGGGCCTCCCCCTCTAAATATGCCAAGACGGCATTGTTGATAAATTGTGCTAAAACGGTGTTGTTGCATGTATGAGTCTATACTCTTGGGTGTATCCGTGATGGGTTACCCGAGGCTCCGGAGTGTGTCTGTATATGAGTCCGCTGCATGCTGATCATGTCTTATGATCGATATGATATGATATGATATGATATATGGAAAATGGTGTCATCTTGTGCATAGTTGCTACAATGGTAAGAATGAAAGTTATTTATTTTGTTAAAGGTAATGTGTGTGATCATTTTAAAAGAAAAAGTGAAAATTATTATTATTATTTTTTGAGTGTCAACCACTATTTTAAAACCCACTTCTTGAAGTGGAGTGGGTTGACTTACTCAGTACCATTGTACTGATAAAAAGTTGTTGTGTTATCTTTTTACAGATATTGGAGCTGACATATGAACTGCATCTCATGACATGAGCATTTGGGGATGGGATTACCTTTCATCAAAAGATTGTTGCTTTAAGGAACCACGCACTTTTAAATAATAATGTCATATATATTGCCTTTAGTTTATGCTTCCGCATGAGAAAGAACAATGACTCTGGTATTAAGTACTTTAAATTTTCTTATGTCTATATTTTATAAAATTGGCAATTATTTTTAAAGTTCATACTACAAAAATTTATATTTAGCCGTAGCACTTGTCAATTAAGTTAGCCAAAGGGCGAGCCTGACTGACAAGTGTGGCGGTAACATTCTGAAACCTTATGAGGATGAATTTCGGGGTGTTACAGAGTGGTATCAGAGCGTATTTTTAAACTCTAAGTATTTGTAAACTGTTAAATATAGAACTGCATGAGTTGATTCTGTCTAAGGAGTCTGGTTTTTAAAGATTGCCCGTCAGCCGGTGGCTCTACCAGTCTTTCCTGGGAATCAACTTTGTAGCTCTATATTTTAACTAGTTGGCAAATTACTTAGAAGGCGGTACCCTCTAATCTTAGCATTTCTTGGTTAAGTTAGCAACAAGGCGAGCTTGACTAAGGGATGCGACAGTTTAACTCCAGTTTATGGATTTAAAAAAAAAAGTCCATTTTGAGAAAGAAATATGCAAAATATTTTTCAAAGGCCCATATGGGTTATGTTAAATTTTGAAACTTAGAAATTATTTTTGGGGTGGGAACATATGCATTCATGAGCATGCATCATTTTCTATAAAATTTTAAAAAAAAAGAAAAAAAAATAAAAAAAAATAAAAAAAAATTAAAATATTGTTATGATATACTAAGTCAGTTGACCTTATCATAAGTGCTCTTTTTAAATTCTCTATCTTGTAATATTTTCTAGATTTATGAAATAAAGCTTGTTATTTCATTCCTTCTGGTTAATCTCTAAATAAAGTCATACTCCTAACTTAGACATTTCTGCGTTAACTCATCCTTATACTATGACCTAACGAGTTTTAGGACATAATCATCCCTTAGACTTGAACTCACTCTTGCTTAACCATCCTTAGCAGAATGGCACCCCGTGCAAGGACTAGAAAAACCCTCCGAAGTGTTAATGCCCTCTACAACATGGAGCCACACCAAAATCCGAACATAACTAACCACGAAGTGCCAGCAGCACCGGGTGTATCCAATCAACAAGCTGTACCACCTACACACAATATACATCACCCTGACACCACCAACAATCAGGGCGTTGGACACAACATGGTACCTCCTAATCAGGGAGCACCCAACAACCAAACCCGTCAGAATCAAAATACGCCAAACTTGCTTGACAATGATCGCCTAAGGATCATTGAGCAAATGCTCATTGCCTTGGGTCAGGGTCAAATTAATCAAGCCACAGCAGCTGTGCCGCCATCTCAAGCCCGGCTCAATCACCTAGCAGTGGTGAACCAATACAGACCACCTCGTTATGATGGGCAGGAGAACCCTACTAAATTGGAGGATTGGATAAAAAGTTTCAACAAGCTACTCGAGGCGACTCGTTGCCCAGATGAGCAGAAGATTACTGTAGCCTCGTACTTTTTAGGAGGTGACGCAGATGACTGGTGGCAGTTACAGAAGAGAGAGCTAGATGATCATGAGGAGTATACATGGGAAAACTTTACAGAAGCTCTAAGAGAAAGGTTTTACCCGATGAGTACCAAAGCAGCAATGTATGAAGAGTTTCTGTCGTTACGACAAGGAGCACAATCTGTACAAGAATACTATGTCAGATTCAAGGAGTTAGTCAGATTTGCTCCTAAGTTAGTCTCCACCGATGCCGAGAAGGCACAGAAGTTCGAAATGGGATTAAACCTCTCCATTAGAGAAGTGGTGGCTGGAGTTCAGTATCCTACCCTCCAAGCGATCTACGATCGAGCTGTCGCAGTTTCTCGTGTACAACAGATGAAGAGAAAAGCCGGGGAGTCTAGCCGCGAGTTCCAAGTACAGGACAAGAGGATTCGGGACAACCGAGGAAGCAGCAGAAGCAACAACCACCTCAGCAACAATAAAGGCAATATTCGAGGTGGGCAGAATCGACCCGTCCAGGGAAACAAAGGAGGGGGCAACAATGGTACTAGAAACCATGAAGGGTACATACCACAATGCCCAAAATGCAACAAGCCCCACTTGGCTAGAGGATGCCCCAAGCCGGGTACATGTTATAGATGTGGCCGAGAAGGTCATATGAGGAAGGAGTGTAAGACCCGCATTGAAAATATTACAAAAAGAGATGACCTTATCAATATCCCCACTCAGCCAAATAATCAGGATGTGCGAAACGGAAATAATCAAGGACAGAGGCCTCAGCAAAATAGAAACCAACAAGGGAACCATGGAGCATCTATAGGGCGGCTCAATGTTATTAATCAGGCAGATCTTTCAACTCAAGGGGATGTGATAACAGGTACATTTACGGCTTTAAGTGTGCCTGTTAAGGTTTTATTCGATTCTGGAGCAAGTTGTTCGTTTATCTCTTCTAGAATCTTGCCTGAATTAGAGATGCCAAAACCTAAAATGATTAACTTAGGAATTCAGTTGCCTTTGGGAAAAATTGTATCGTGCACCAAACGATACGATAGGATTCCTATAGTCATTAAGAACCTTGAGTTCTATGCAAACTTAGTAGAATTTGACCTTAAAGATTTTGATATTATATTGGGAATGGATTGGCTTATCCAATATAAAGCTGTAATTGAGTGTCAGAAACACAAAATTTCACTGTCTAAGACGAGAGGCAAAAAGGTCAACTACTATGTCCAACTCCCCAAACGTAAGACTAAGGTAGTAAACGCCTTAAAATTTTATAGTCTTATGCAGAAAGGATATATGCTTTATGCATGCTATATCCATAACCTCAAGTTAAAGGAGAATAAAATTGATGACATTCAAGTAGTGAGGGAGTATCCAGATGTATTCCCAGAAGAAATTCCTGGAATGCCTCCAGAACGTAAAGTCGAGTTTACAATCGATCTACTTCCCGGAACAGAACCTGTATCAAAAGCTCCTTATCGCATGGCAACCCTAGAAATGAATGAACTCAAGGAGCAACTTGAGGAATTATTACAAAAGGGGTATATACGACCTAGCACGTCGCCGTGGGGAGCACCAGTCTTATTCGTCAAGAAGAAAGATGGAGGGTTACGTCTTTGTATCGATTATAGAGGTTTAAATCAGGTAACGGTTAAAAACAAATACCCGTTACCTAAGATTGATGACCTTTTCGATCAACTTAAAGGTGCAATGGTATTTTCCAAGATAGATTTGCGATCCGGTTATCATCAACTGCGAATCGCTGAAAAGGATATTCCGAAAACTGCTTTCAGGACACGTTATGGACATTACGAATTTACAGTGATGTTCTTTGGGCTAACAAATGCCCCAGCAGTATTCATGAATCTCATGAATGATGTGTTTCGAGAATTGTTAGATCAATGTGTAGTCATTTTCATCGACGACATCTTGATCTATTCAAAGAGCAATGAAGAGCATGAGCAACACTTGCATCAGGTGCTAGAGACATTAAGGAAACACCAACTCTATACCAAGTTGTCCAAGTGTGACTTTTGGCTAGAAAAAGTAGCATTTTTAGGCCACGTTGTATCAGCTGATGGAGTTTCTGTTGACCCAGCAAAAATATCAGCAATCACCGAGTGGCCTACGCCTACTAATCAAACAGAAGTGAGAAGTTTTCTTGGACTGGCTGGATATTACAGGAGGTTCGTCAAGGACATTTCCAAAATTGCACGACCTCTGACTCAACTTTTGAAGAAAGGCTTGAAGTATGAATGGACAGAAAAGTGTGAATCATCATTTCAAGAGTTAAAGAAACGCCTCACAACAGCACCAATTTTAACATTGCCAACAGAGAATGGAGATTTTGAAGTGTATAGTGACGCTTCAAAAGAGGGGCTAGGGTGTGTTTTAATGCAACAACAACAAGTCATTGCATATGCATCACGACAATTGAAGCCTCATGAGGAGAATTATCCAACGCACGACCTAGAATTAGCAGCGGTAGTGTTCGCATTAAAGATTTGGCGACACTACTTGTACGGACGAACTTGTCGGATATTCACCGACCACAAGAGCCTTAAGTACATATTTACTCAGAAGGAGTTAAACATGAGGCAACGCAGATGGTTAGAGTTGATCAAGGATTATGATTTGGACATCGCCTACCATGAAGGGAAAGCTAATGTGGTCGCAGATGCGTTGAGCCGCAAGACTCGACACGTGGCAAATACTCTTATCTTACCTTCGGAACTGTATATGGACTTGGTCAAGGTAGACACGGAGTTAGTCCATTATGGAACTGTGGAAAATGTCATTTATGCTATGACCATTGAATCTACGGTATTTGATGAAATACGCAGTGCTCAACCAGGCGACATAAAGCTTGAAAGGATCAAGAAGAAGGTTGCTGAAGGAAAAGCAATTGGTTTTGCAATCCATGAGGATGGAAGCATTCGCTTCAAAGGGAGATGGTGCGTACCGCATAAATGCGTAGAGCTAAAACGAAGATTAATGGAAGAAGGCCACAACACCCCGTATTCAGTACATCCAGGGTGTAACACCCCGATTTAATTAACACATGATTAATTTAATTAATTATGGTTAATTAATAAAGGATTTATTATATGGATATTTTGTAGGTATGATTTTAATGAAGTGGAAGAATAAGTGGGTTCAAACCCACAAGAGAATAAGAGTCAAGTGCTCAAGTGAGTGCATTATGGTGTACATGGCTCAAGACAAGTGGACTAACCCATTTTTGGACCCGACCCGTTTGCACCAAACCGCCCGGGCTGACCCAAGACCCATTAAAACACCTAAATCAGCCCCCATGACTTCATTTAGAGCTCAACACTTAAAATCTAGGGCTTATTCCCGTTTTTGATGCCCAAGGTGGAGAAAAGTGGTCTTGTGAAGAGATTTTTGTGTTTTCTAACTCAAATCGAGTGGGGGATTGGTATCTACATCTTTGGTAAGTGTTTTCCTAGCCTTTGCACTTGATTTTGAGGTTGTTTCAGTGAGTTTTTGGAGTGGTGTAAAGTGGTGACGGGATTTGGGCATTTGGGATGAACTTTTGTAGATTGGCTTGGAATTTGGTGTTGAATCTTCGATTGGAGTTCGGATTAGTGTTGAGGAGCTTGAGGTCAATTTTTGAGACTCATCTTGGTTGATTATTTTGGGGGACTTCAGCCTACCCCTTGTGCATGTTGGTGTTGAGCACTTTGTTTGAATTCTTGTTGATTTTGGGAGCTCAATCTTGCCTTGTAGTGTTCTTGAGTGGTTTGGAAGCTTGCATTGGGAGTTGGAGAAGCTTGGGAGCTGGAATTGAAGTGTTTGGACTTCATAAACACAAGGCAAGAGTAGGATTTAGCTCAAAGTGGGGGAAAAATGGAGGAAGAATCGAAGGGGAACGCAGAACAGCGTTTGCTGTTCTGTTTGCGCTCAGACGGGGCGCCACCAAGCCTTGGCGGCGCCCAGAAATGATCTGGAGCGCCAATTCGGCGCCCCTGTTCACTGGGTTCCAGACCCAGGCGCCACCATGCCTGGGTGGCGCCTAAATGTGGTCTGAGGCGCCACTCTGGCGCCTCCTGTGCACCCCAAAAACTCACAAACTTGAATCGGCTCTAACTTACTCGTTTCTAATCCGATTTTCGCAAACCATATATGAATTTGACCCTACTCGGAACAAGGATTTCAAATATGCAATCAGAATTAAGATATAATGACTCCTTCAAAAATTTAATATAGGAATTTATAACCCGAGGGTGTCCCCTGCGTGCCGATTCACTGTTTTCTTCCATTTTTCGTTCCCTTTCGTATTTTATCATTTCTCGCTCGTTTATAGGCTACGAAAATTGTTCTAAATGGTCTAAGCCATGTTGGTATTATAGTTATGACAATTGGTATTGGCTTGAGAATCTACCATACCTTAGAAACTATGGAGACGTGAATGAGCTAGAACTTAACTCTTGTAACAGAGTTGCGAGCCGATATGTGGGTTTGGCTAACCCGGAATCTAAACCCTAGTCTTGGGACTTGGAAATTATCTTAGTATGCTTTCGAATCTGGGGATTGGCATGTGAATTATGATTAGGGGATTTATACAATTTATGCTTCCGAGTCATGAGATTGGGCATGTGTTTGACATTATTATGATTGGTGACTTTATGCTTTCGAGGATACAAATCTCATGTTTATGCTTTCGAGTTGTTAAACTGGGCATACATGAATATTGATTATCTTGGGCATATATATTGTGTTGATTATGTGTTATGCTTTCGAGAACTTAGTTCTGGGCATGTAAGCTTTCGAGAGCGAGATGCTCTGGGCTCTACCCGCTGTCTGTGGTTCGATCCTTGGGGATGCCACTCCGTAAGTCCACTTACCCCTTTATGCATGTAGTGTCCGCGGCGGGGGCACTGTAGGCATATCTTTCGACCATTAAGGAGAGGTGGATCCTTAATGGGAAGGAATGCCGGCCATGGTACTTAGGTTGCGCGCTAGGCATTCTTATGTGCTGCATTTAGGGTAGATAGACACTTTAGGTCATAACATTTCATCTCATATTATTATCTGTTTTGCAGTGTATGACGTGGTTGAAGCACCGGTATGGGACGGTGTGATGTTTTAATTATGTATTTAATTATGCAATTATATAAACTGTTAATAACCCTTCTAAAAGCTTATTCTCTGTTTCCCAGCTTTTCCTACTCTTGCTCAGTACTTTATGTACTGACACCTTGCTTTTTGTCTGTTTTATAGATACTCCCGAGGAGGACGCAGTGCATGAGCATAACGACGGGTTTGGGGCTGAGTGATCTAGTAGGATTGCATTGATAGGTCTTGATTGAGTTGCTGTATTAGACTATATGCTATCTAGTTGTGACTAGCTTGTTATTTTTAGTATTGTCTGACGGTTGGGATTGGCTTGAGAACCCTTGTTTTGTTATTTTCCCTATATACTTGGTATTTGGACAAGTTAACGTGAGTACCGAGGTGAGGTACTGTATGTGGCTTGTAGCCGAGACTTGATGATTATGTGTTAGACATGTTTCTGTTGCTTACTCTTTTACTCTATTGTTATTCTCTGTTGGATTTTCTGATTACCAGGCTTCGTGTTATTGAACTTAAATTGATTGGCCAACAGTTTAAGTGAGGTAACACGGCAGTGACGTCACCAAAAATTAGTTTAAAATTTTTGGGGCGTTAAATGTTGGTATCAGAGCCATGTGTGCTCTTATGTGCTTAGAATTTGACACAAGCATGTGGTGAGGTTTGTGGGGGAATGCATATAGTATAGGATTTGCATTGGATTATGCGTATATTCCTGTTGTACAGCATTATTTTTGGGATAACTGCGTACCTTATGAGATTGAGTATTGGTTTGTGAGCCAAACCACGATCAATTCATAAGGATATCCCGGGAGATCTATACTTACTTAATTGATATTCGGTATCATTACCGAATGTTACTCAATGGTTTGTTATGTTTGAGTACAGGATACCGTCGCACAGAGTTGGAAACCGAGAGGCGGAAGGGCCTCATAGAAATTCGGGACTGGCAATTGGTGACGATGGGCAGTATAATGTCAGTGAAAGAATGACCTCACTAAAGAGAAGGGCCTTCATTCAGATGAACTGTTGGGAGTTAATGGGGGACTTCGCCTGGAAGATGAACCAATTTCACCACCACTGCCACTAAGGCCTATGCCTTTCGATTCCGTTCAGCTTATGCCACAGATGTTCTCAGTTATGCAGAACATTAATCAGGGATAGAGAGTCGATCCAATTCATCCCAATAGGCATCTTGTGGATTCAGCGCTACGTTGGTGGCGAACTTGTGAGAACGAGTTTGTGAAGAGATCAAGATTTACTTGGGAGGCGTTCTGCTATACCTTGCGATCTCATTCTAAATCCCTCAAATGATGGATTTCAAGAGGAGGGAGTTCCTCACTTTGGAGCAAGTGGAGACATGACAGTTCAAAATATTACCAGCGCTAAGTGGAGCATGCTGTATTATTGCAAGTCATTATGAGGATAGTGCCACATATTGTTGAATGTGTAGGTACTATATTTTGTTGACAACGTGCTAAACTCGGGCACCGTGTTCACTTATATCCTCGGATATTATATCCGAACACCGGATGGGACCTTTGATGACTTATCATCTTCCTGTGTCATTACCATCTGGTGATATAATACGAAGTGAACGGATAGGACCCAATGCACCTATAACTATAAAAGATTCGAGAGTTCAGCACTTATCTCGTGGTGCTAGACTTGGCGGATTCCGATCTCATACTGGGAATGGATTGTTGTCCAAGTACCAGGTGAGGTTGGATTTCAGAGTACCAAGAATATCTTTCGTCAATCAAGAAGGTGAGGAAGTGATCTATTACCCTAATGTTCGAGTTGTATCCTCCGTGTCTTCTACGGTATTAAACAGAAAGGGGTACTCGGCGCATATATGCTATGTGCACGAGATCATACTACTTACATCAGGACCAACATCGTCACCAATTCCTATCATCTCGGGATCTTCCGATGTAATTCCGATGAGATACCCGGGAGATAGGTTTTGCCTCAGACTTGGTGCCAGGTGCAACGCTGTTTTCCAAGGCTCCTGCAGAATCGAGGAAGTTGAAGGAGCAGCTTAAGGAGTTACTTGATAAAGGATACGTTCAACCAAGCTGTTCGCCTTAGGGAGCACCGGTAATCTATGTGAGAAGAGGATGGGAGTTGTGGATGTGCATCGATTACCGCGGACTCAATCAGGTAAGGTCAAGAACCGGCATCCACTACTGAGGATCGACGACTTGTTTGATCAGTTGAAAGGCGCTTCTACGTTTCTAAGACTGATTGAAGATTCGGATATCGTCAGATTCGATAGCGAAAAGACACCACGAGAGAACATCCTTCCAAACACGTTATGGTTATTTGGGGGTTACGGCGATACCGTTCGAATTGACCAATGCACAAGCGGTCTTCATGAAATTGATGCATCGTGTGTTCATACTATGGATGGACGTGTGCGTGGTCATTTTCATCGATGATATCTTGGTTTACTCTCCCAACATAAAGACACATAAGGAGCATCTCAGAACTGTTTTGCAGGTGCTCAGGGAGCATAAGTTGTATGCCAAGTTCTCGAAATGTGAGTTTTGGTTGGATAAGGTTGCTTTCCTTGGACATATCATTTCTGGAGAAGGAATCTCTGTGGATCCAACTAAGGTAGAGGCGGTGTTGGAGTGGGATCCACCCACTAATGTTAGTGAGGTACGGAGTTTCCTTGGATTGGTGGGCTAGTACAGGAGGTTCATTGAGGGGTTCGCCAGCATTGCTAGGCCCCTGACTCAGTTGTTGAGGAAAGATGTACCTTTTCAGTGGAGTGAGGATTGCCAAGAGGCTTTTGATTTATTGAAGGAGAAGGTGACAGAAGCTCCACTGTTGGTGTTACCCGACGAGTCTGGGGAGTATGAAGTATACACTGATTCATCTCATCGAGGGCTCGGGTGTGTACTTATGCAGAATGGCAGAGTGATTGCATATGCATCTAGGCAATTGAAGCCTCATGAACTAAATTACCCGACTCACGACCTAGAGATGGCAGCGGTTTTGCATGCATTGAAGATTTGGAGGCATTATCTTTATGGTGCTAAGTGTCAAATCTACTCGGATCACAAAAATCTTAAGTGCCTCTATACTGCAGGTAAGATGAGTGGAAGGCAGCGAAGGTGGTTGGAATTCTTGCAAGACTACGACACTAGCATTCAGTACATTGAAGGAAGGGCGAATCGAGTGGCTGATGCACTTAGCAGGAAGGGACATACGTTGAACACTATTACCCTCCCATGGCAATTGAGGCAAGAATTGGAAAAGGAGGAAATTGTTGCAATCCCTTATGGTATGAAGGCGAGATTAAATGCTATGACAGCGATGCCTTCACTACTCGAAGAGCTCAGATTGAGCCAAGCTGTGAGTAAAGAGATGATGCACTTCAGAGCTAGGATTCGACAAGGCAAGGCAGACGGATTCACGATTGATAGCTGAGGTGTGATCCGACTTGGGGACCGTTTGTGTGTTCCTTCAGAAGATCAAGTATTGAAGAAAAAGATCTTGGGGGAAGCACATTGCACGCCTTACTCTGTACATCCTGGAGCAGTGAAGATGTACAAGGACTTGAGACAGGGTTACTGGTGGAAGGGCATGAAGAAGGAGGTGGCCGAGTTTGTGTCTAAGTGCCCTACTTGTCAGAAAGTTAAGGCAGAGCACATGAGACCTTCGGGGTTATTGCAACCTTTGGAGGTTCCCATGTGGAAGTGGGAGTCTATTGCTATGGACTTTGTCACTGGATTGCCTAAAACAAGAAACAGGTTGGATACCATTTGGGTAGTTGTGGACCGATTAACCAAGAGTGCTGTGTTCATACCGATGAGATTGAACTGGAGTATGCAACAACTGACTGGTGCTTACATTCGGCACGTGGTTAGACGGTTGGGAGTGCCAACGGAGATCATTTCAGACAGGGATTCGAGGTTCTTGTCGAGGTTCTGGAGAGAATTACAAGCAGCTTTTGGTACTCAGATCAGCATGAGCACGGCGTGGCACCCTCAGACCGATGGGCAGACCGAAAGAACCATCCGAACTTTAGAAAACATGCTGAGGGCTTGTGTGATGGATTTCCAGGGAACGTGGGAGGAACATCTACCTTTGGTGGAGTTCTCCTACAACAACAGTTATCACGCGAGTATTCGAATGGCTCCATTCGAAGCCTTGTATGGAAGGAGGTGTAGGACACCTTTGCGTTGGAATGATCCATCAGAACGAGCAATTATGGGCCCCGATATCATTGAGCAAACCACTGAAATTGTGCGAGTGATCAGAGACAGAATGAAGGAAGCTCAGGATCGTCAGAAGAGCTATGCAAACTTATCGAGGAGGGACATTGAGTTTACCGTCGGCGATTGGGTACTTCTGAGAGTCTCCCCGATGAGAGGTGTGAGGCGATTCGGGAAGAAGGGAAAGTTGAGTCCCCGGTTTATAGGTCCCTACGAGATTATCAAAAAGATTGGGAAGGTGGCTTATCGGTTGGATTTGCCAGCTGAGGTGGGGAACGTACACAACGTCTTTCATGTGTCACAATTAAGGAAGTACGTTTCCAATCCCGATAAAATTATCGAATCGGATGAAGTGGATTTGGATGAGAGCTTGGAATATGAGGAGTATCCCGTGGCGATTCTGGATACCAAAGATAAAGTACTTCGCAGCAAGGTGATCAAGATGGTGAAAGTACTTTGGTCTAGACACGGGGTTGAAGATGCCACTTGGAAAACCGAAGATAGCATGATGGATCGTTATCCAGAATTGGACCTAGCTCCAATTCAATGAGGTAACTTGCTTAAATCCATACTCTTTCATTCGAGGACGAATGATCCTAAGGGGGAGGGATTGTAACACCCCGATTTAATTAACACATGATTAATTTAATTAATTATAGTTAATTAATAAAGGATTTATTATATGGATATTTTGTAGGTATGATTTTAATGAAGTGGAAGAATAAGTGGGTTCAAACCCACAAGAGAATAAGAGTCAAGTGCTCAAGTGAGTGCATTATGGTGTACATGGCTCAAGACAAGTGGACTAACCCATTTTTGGACCCGACCCGTTTGCACCAAACCGCCCGGGCTGACCCAAGACCCATTAAAACACCTAAATTAGCCCCCATGACTTCATTTAGAGCTCAACACTTAAAATCTAGGGCTTATTCCCGTTTTTGATGCCCAAGGTGGAGAAAAGTGGTCTTGTGAAGAGATTTTTGTGTTTTCTAACTCAAATCGAGTGGGGGATTGGTATCTACATCTTTGGTAAGTGTTTTCCTAGCCTTTGCACTTGATTTTGAGGTTGTTTCAGTGAGTTTTTGGAGTGGTGTAAAGTGGTGACGGGATTTGGGCATTTGGGATGAACTTTTGTATATTGGCTTGGAATTTGGTGTTGAATCTTCGATTGGAGTTCGGATTAGTGTTGAGGAGCTTGAGGTCAGTTTTTGAGACTCATCTTGGTTGATTATTTTGGGGGATTTCAGCCTACCCCTTGTGCATGTTGGTGTTGAGCACTTTGTTTGAATTCTTGTTGATTTTGGGAGCTCAATCTTGCCTTGTAGTGTTCTTGAGTGGTTTGGAAGCTTGCATTGGGAGTTGGAGAAGCTTGGGAGCTGGAATTGAAGTGTTTGGACTTCATAAACACAAGGCAAGAGTAGGATTTAGCTCAAAGTGGGGGAAAAATGGAGGAAGAATCGAAGGGGAACGCAGAACAGCGTTTGCTGTTCTGCTTGCGCTCAGACGGGGCGCCACCAAGCCTTGGCGGCGCCCAGAAATGATCCAGAGCGCCAATTCGGCGCCCCTGTTCACTGGGTTCCAGACCCAGGCGCCACCATGCCTGGGTGGTGCCTAAATGTGGTCTGAGGCGCCACTCTGGCGCCTTCTGTGCACCCCAAAAACTCACAAACTTGAATCGGCTCTAACTTACTCGTTTCTAATCCGATTTTCGCAAACCATATATGAATTTGACCCTACTCGGAACAAGGATTTCAAATATGCCATCAGAATTAAGATATAATGACTCCTTCAAAAATTTAATATAGGAATTTATAACCCGAGGGTGTCCCCTGCGTGCCGATTCACTGTTTTCTTCCATTTTTCGTTCCCTTTCGTATTTTATCATTTCTCGCTCGTTTATAGGCTACGAAAATTGTTCTAAATGGTCTAAGCCTTGTTGGTATTATAGTTATGACAATTGGTATTGGCTTGAGAATCTACCATACCTTAGAAACTATGGAGACGTGAATGAGCTAGAACTTAACTCTTGTAACAGAGTTGCGAGCCGATATGTGGGTTTGGCTAACCCGGAATCTAAATCCTAGTCTTGGGACTTGGAAATTATCTTAGTATGCTTTCGAATCTGGGGATTGGCATGTGAATTATGATTAGGGGATTTATACAATTTATGCTTCCGAGTCATGAGATTGGGCATGTGTTTGACATTATTATGATTG
Organism: Hygrophila difformis; assembly: GCA_030278955.1. NCBI lineage: Eukaryota > Viridiplantae > Streptophyta > Magnoliopsida > Lamiales > Acanthaceae > Hygrophila > Hygrophila difformis. The sequence continues at coordinate 48,037,654 of JAOANR010000001.1, read as the reverse complement.
GTGACTTTATGCTTTCGAGGATACAAATCTCATGTTTATGCTTTCGAGTTGTTAAACTGGGCATACATGAATATTGATTATCTTGGGCATATATATTGTGTTGATTATGTGTTATGCTTTCGAGAACTTAGTTCTGGGCATGTAAGCTTTCGAGAGCGAGATGCTCTGGGCTCTACCCGCTGTCTGTGGTTCGATCCTTGGGGATGCCACTCCGTAAGTCCACTTACCCCTTTATGCATGTAGTGTCCGCGGCGGGGGCACTGTAGGCATATCTTTCGACCATTAAGGAGAGGTGGATCCTTAATGGGAAGGAATGCCGGCCATGGTACTTAGGTTGCGCGCTAGGCATTCTTATGTGCTGCATTTAGGGTAGATAGACACTTTAGGTCATAACATTTCATCTCATATTATTATCTGTTTTGCAGTGTATGACGTGGTTGAAGCACCGGTATGGGACGGTGTGATGTTTTAATTATGTATTTAATTATGCAATTATATAAACTGTTAATAACCCTTCTAAAAGCTTATTCTCTGTTTCCCAGCTTTTCCTACTCTTGCTCAGTACTTTATGTACTGACACCTTGCTTTTTGTCTGTTTTATAGATACTCCCGAGGAGGACGCAGTGCATGAGCATAACGATGGGTTTGGGGCTGAGTGATCTAGTAGGATTGCATTGATAGGTCTTGATTGAGTTGCTGTATTAGACTATATGCTATCTAGTTGTGACTAGCTTGTTATTTTTAGTATTGTCTGACGGTTGGGATTGGCTTGAGAACCCTTGTTTTGTTATTTTCCCTGTATACTTGGTATTTGGACAGGTTAACGTGAGTACCGAGGTGAGGTACTGTATGTGGCTTGTAGCCGAGACTTGATGATTATGTGTTAGACATGTTTCTGTTGCTTACTCTTTTACTCTATTGTTATTCTCTGTTGGATTTTCTGATTACCAGGCTTCGTGTTATTGAACTTAAATTGATTGGCCAACAGTTTAAGTGAGGTAACACGGCAGTGGCGTCACCAAAAATTAGTTTAAAATTTTTGGGGCGTTACATGTTGGTATCAGAGCCATGTGTGCTCTTATGTGCTTAGAATTTGACACAAGCATGTGGTGAGGTTTGTGGGGGAATGCATATAGTATAGGATTTGCATTGGATTATGTGTATATTCCTGTTGTACAGCATTATTTTTGGGATAACTGCGTACCTTATGAGATTGAGTATTGGTTTGTGAGCCAAACCACGATCAATTTATAAGGATATCCCGGGAGATCTATATTTACTTAATTGATATTCGGTATCATTACCGAATGTTACTCAATGGTTTATTATGTTTGAGTACAGGATACCGTCGCACAGAGTTGGAAACCGAGAGGCGGAAGGGCCTCATAGAAATTCGGGACTGGCAATTGGTGACGATGGGCAATATAATGTCAGTGAAAGAATGACCTCACTAAAGAGAAGGGCCTTCATTCAGATGAACTGTTGGGAGTTAATGGGGGACTTCGCCTGGAAGATGAACCAATTTCACCACCACTGCCACTAAGGCCTATGCCTTTCGATTCCGTTCAGCTTATGCCACAGATGTTCTCAGTTATGCAGAACATTAATCAGGGATAGAGAGTCGATCCAATTCATCCCAATAGGCATCTTGTGGATTCAGCGCTACGTTGGTGGCGAACTTGTGAGAACGAGTTTGTGAAGAGATCAAGATTTACTTGGGAGGCGTTCTGCTATACCTTGCGATCTCATTCTAAATCCCTCAAATGATGGATTTCAAGATGAGGGAGTTCCTCACTTTGGAGCAAGTGGAGACATGACATTTCAAAATATTACCAGCGCTAAGTGGAGCATGCTGTATTATTGCAAGTCATTATGAGGATAGTGCCACATATTGTTGAATGTGTAGGTACTATATTTGTTGACAACGTGCTAAACTCGGGCACCGTGTTCACTTATATCCTCGGATATTATATCCGAACACCGGATGGGACCTTTGATGACTTATCATCTTCCTGTGTCATTACCATCTGGTGATATAATACGAAGTGAACGGATAGGACCCAATGCACCTATAACTATAAAAGATTCGAGAGTTCAGCACTTATCTCGTGGTGCTAGACTTGGCGGATTCCGATCTCATACTGGGAATGGATTGTTGTCCAAGTACCAGGTGAGGTTGGATTTCAGAGTACCAAGAATATCTTTCGTCAATCAAGAAGGTGAGGAAGTGATCTATTACCCTAATGTTCGAGTTGTATCCTCCGTGTCTTCTACGGTATTAAACAGAAAGGGGTACTCGGCGCATATATGCTATGTGCACGAGATCATACCACTTACATCAGGACCAACATCGTCACCAATTCCTATCATCTCGGGATCTTCCGATGTAATTCCGATGAGATACCCGGGAGATAGGTTTTGCCTCAGACTTGGTGCCAGGTGCAACGCTGTTTTCCAAGGCTCCTGCAGAATCGAGGAAGTTGAAGGAGCAGCTTAAGGAGTTACTTGATAAATGATACGTTCAACCAAGCTGTTCGCCTTAGGGAGCACCGGTAATCTATGTGAGAAGAGGACGGGAGTTGTGGATGTGCATCGATTACCGCGGACTCAATCAGGTAAGGTCAAGAACCGGCATCCACTACTGAAGATCGACGACTTGTTTGATCAGTTGAAAGGCGCTTCTACGTTTCTAAGACTGATTGAAGATTCGGATATCGTCAGATTCGAATAGCGAAAAGACACCACGAGAGAACATCCTTCCAAACACGTTATGGTTATTTGGGGGTTACGGCGATACCGTTCGAATTGACCAATGCACAAGCGGTCTTCATGAAATTGATGCATCGTGTGTTCATACTATGGATGGACGTGTGCGTGGTCATTTTCATCGATGATATCTTGGTTTACTCTCCCGACATAAAGACACATAAGGAGCATCTCAGAACTGTTTTGCAGGTGCTCAGGGAGCATAAGTTGTATGCCAAGTTCTCGAAATGTGAGTTTTGGTTGGATAAGGTTGCTTTCCTTGGACATATCATTTCTGGAGAAGGAATCTCTGTGGATCCAACTAAGGTAGAGGCGGTGTTGGAGTGGGATCCACCCACTAATGTTAGTGAGGTACGGAGTTTCCTTGGATTGGTGGGCTAGTACAGGAGGTTCATTGAGGGGTTCGCCAGCATTGCTAGGCCCCTGACTCAGTTGTTGAGGAAAGATGTACCTTTTCAGTGGAGTGAGGATTGCCAAGAGGCTTTTGATTTATTGAAGGAGAAGGTGACAGAAGCTCCACTGTTGGTGTTACCCGACGAGTCTGGGGAGTATGAAGTATACACTGATTCATCTCATCGAGGGCTCGGGTGTGTACTTATGCAGAATGGCAGAGTGATTGCATATGCATCTAGGCAATTGAAGCCTCATGAACTAAATTACCCGACTCACGACCTAGAGATGGCAGCGGTTTTGCATGCATTGAAGATTTGGAGGCATTATCTTTATGGTGCTAAGTGTCAAATCTACTCGGATCACAAAAATCTTAAGTGCCTCTATACTGCAGGTAAGATGAGTGGAAGGCAGCGAAGGTGGTTGGAATTCTTGCAAGACTACGACACTAGCATTCAGTACATTGAAGGAAGGGCGAATCGAGTGGCTGATGCACTTAGCAGGAAGGGACATACGTTGAACACTATTACCCTCCCATGGCAATTGAGGCAAGAATTGGAAAAGGAGGAAATTGTTGCAATCCCTTATGGTATGAAGGCGAGATTAAATGCTATGACAGCGATGCCTTCACTACTCGAAGAGCTCAGATTGAGCCAAGCTGTGAGTAAAGAGATGATGCACTTCAGAGCTAGGATTCGACAAGGCAAGGCAGACGGATTCACGATTGATAGCTGAGGTGTGATCCGACTTGGGGACCGTTTGTGTGTTCCTTCAGAAGATCAAGTATTGAAGAAAAAGATCTTGGGGGAAGCACATTGCACGCCTTACTCTGTACATCCTGGAGCAGTGAAGATGTACAAGGACTTGAGACAGGGTTACTGGTGGAAGGGCATGAAGAAGGAGGTGGCCGAGTTTGTGTCTAAGTGCCCTACTTGTCAGAAAGTTAAGGCAGAGCACATGAGACCTTCGGGGTTATTGCAACCTTTGGAGGTTCCCATGTGGAAGTGGGAGTCTATTGCTATGGACTTTGTCACTGGATTGCCTAAAACAAGAAACAGGTTGGATACCATTTGGGTAGTTGTGGACCGATTAACCAAGAGTGATGTGTTCATACCGATGAGATTGAACTGGAGTATGCAACAACTGACTGGTGCTTACATTCGGCACGTGGTTAGACGGTTTGGAGTGCCAACGGAGATCATTTCAGACAGGGATTCGAGGTTCTTGTCGAGGTTCTGGAGAGAATTACAAGCAGCTTTTGGTACTCAGATCAGCATGAGCACGGCGTGGCACCCTCAGACCGATGGGCAGACCGAAAGAACCATTCGAACTTTAGAAGACATGCTGAGGGCTTGTGTGATGGATTTCCAGGGAACGTGGGAGGAACATCTACCTTTGGTGGAGTTCTCCTACAACAACAGTTATCACGCGAGTATTCGAATGGCTCCATTCGAAGCCTTGTATGGAAGGAGGTGTAGGACACCTTTGTGTTGGAATGATCCATCAGAACGAGCAATTATGGGCCCCGATATCATTGAGCAAACCACTGAAATTGTGCGAGTGATCAGAGACAGAATGAAGGAAGCTCAGGATCGTCAGAAAAGCTATGCAAACTTATCGAGGAGGGACATTGAGTTTACCGTCGGCGATTGGGTACTTCTGAGAGTCTCCCCGATGAGAGGTGTGAGGCGATTCGGGAAGAAGGGAAAGTTGAGTCCCCGGTTTATAGGTCCCTACGAGATTATCAAAAAGATTGGGAAGGTGGCTTATCGGTTGGATTTTCCAGCTGAGGTGGGGAACGTACACAACGTCTTTCATGTGTCACAATTAAGGAAGTACGTTTCCGATCCCGATAAAATTATCGAACCGGATGAAGTGGATTTGGAATATGAGGAGTATCCCGTGGCGATTCTGGATACCAATGATAAAGTACTTCGCAGCAAGGTGATCAAGATGGTGAAAGTACTTTGGTCTAGACACGGGGTTGAAGATGCCACTTGGAAAACCGAAGATAGCATGATGGATCGTTATCCAGAATTGGACCTAGCTCCAATTCAATGAGGTAACTTGCTTAAATCCATACTCTTTCATTCGAGGACGAATGATCCAAAGGGGGAGGGATTGTAACACCCCGATTTAATTAACACATGATTAATTTAATTAATTATGGTTAATTAATAAAGGATTTATTATATGGATATTTTGTAGGTATGATTTTAATGAAGTGGAAGAATAAGTGGGTTCAAACCCACAAGAGAATAAGAGTCAAGTGCTCAAGTGAGTGCATTATGGTGTACATGGCTCAAGACAAGTGGACTAACCCATTTTTGGACCCGACCCGTTTGCACCAAACCGCCCGGGCTGACCCAAGACCCATTAAAACACCTAAATCAGCCCCCATGACTTCATTTAGAGCTCAACACTTAAAATCTAGGGCTTATTCCCGTTTTTGATGCCCAAGGTGGAGAAAAGTGGTCTTGTGAAGAGATTTTTGTGTTTTCTAACTCAAATCGAGTGGGGGATTGGTATCTACATCTTTGGTAAGTGTTTTCCTAGCCTTTGCACTTGATTTTGAGGTTGTTTCAGTGAGTTTTTGGAGTGGTGTAAAGTGGTGACGGGATTTGGGCATTTGGGATGAACTTTTGTAGATTGGCTTGGAATTTGGTGTTGAATCTTCGATTGGAGTTCGGATTAGTGTTGAGGAGCTTGAGGTCAATTTTTGAGACTCGTCTTAGTTGATTATTTTGGGGGATTTCAGCCTACCCCTTGTGCATGTTGGTGTTGAGCACTTTGTTTGAATTCTTGTTGATTTTGGGAGCTCAATCTTGCCTTGTAGTGTTCTTGAGTGGTTTGGAAGCTTGCATTGGGAGTTGGAGAAGCTTGGGAGCTGGAATTGAAGTGTTTGGACTTCATAAACACAAGGCAAGAGTAGGATTTAGCTCAAAGTGGGGGAAAAATGGAGGAAGAATCGAAGGGGAACGCAGAACAGCGTTTGCTGTTCTGTTTGCGCTCAGACGGGGCGCCACCAAGCCTTGGCGGCGCCCAGAAATGATCCAGAGCGCCAATTCGGCGCCCCTGTTCACTGGGTTCCAGACCCAGGCGCCACCATGCCTGGGTGGTGCCTAAATGTGGTCTGAGGCGCCACTCTGGCGCCTTCTGTGCACCCCAAAAACTCACAAACTTGAATCGGCTCTAACTTACTCGTTTCTAATCCGATTTTCGCAAACCATATATGAATTTGACCCTACTCGGAACAAGGATTTCAAATATGCCATCAGAATTAAGATATAATGACTCCTTCAAAAATTTAATATAGGAATTTATAACCCGAGGGTGTCCCCTGCGTGTCGATTCACTGTTTTCTTCCATTTTTCGTTCCCGTTCGTATTTTATCATTTCTCGCTCGTTTATAGGCTACGAAAATTGTTCTAAATGGTCTAAGCCTTGTTGGTATTATAGTTATGACAATTGGTATTGGCTTGAGAATCTACCATACCTTAGAAACTATGGAGACGTGAATGAGCTAGAACTTAACTCTTGTAACAGAGTTGCGAGCCGATATGTGGGTTTGGCTAACCCGGAATCTAAATCCTAGTCTTGGGACTTGGAAATTATCTTAGTATGCTTTCGAATCTGGGGATTGGCATGTGAATTATGATTAGGGGATTTATACAATTTATGCTTCCGAGTCATGAGATTGGGCATGTGTTTGACATTATTATGATTGGTGACTTTATGCTTTCGAGGATACAAATCTCATGTTTATGCTTTCGAGTTGTTAAACTGGGCATACATGAATATTGATTATCTTGGGCATATATATTGTGTTGATTATGTGTTATGCTTTCGAGAACTTAGTTCTGGGCATGTAAGCTTTCGAGAGCGAGATGCTCTGGGCTCTACCCGCTGTCTGTGGTTCGATCCTTGGGGATGCCACTCCGTAAGTCCACTTACCCCTTTATGCATGTAGTGTAAGCGGCGGGGGCACTGTAGGCATATCTTTCGACCATTAAGGAGAGGTGGATCCTTAATGGGAAGGAATGCCGGCCATGGTACTTAGGTTGCGCGCTAGGCATTCTTATGTGCTGCATTTAGGGTAGATAGACACTTTAGGTCATAACATTTCATCTCATCATCCATCATTCATATTATTATCTGTTTTGCAGTGTATGACGTGGTTGAAGCACCGGTATGGGACGGTGTGATGTTTTAATTATGTATTTAATTATGCAATTATATAAACTGTTAATAACCCTTCTAAAAGCTTATTCCCTGTTTCCCAGCTTTTCCTACTCTTGCTCAGTACTTTATGTACTGACACCTTGCTTTTTGTCTGTTTTATAGATACTCCCGAGGAGGACGCAGTGCATGAGCATAACGACGGGTTTGGGGCTGAGTGATCTAGTAGGATTGCATTGATAGGTCTTGATTGAGTTGCTGTATTAGACTCTATGCTATCTAGTTGTGACTAGCTTGTTATTTTTAGTATTGTCTGACGGTTGGGATTGGCTTGAGAACCCTTGTTTTTTTATTTTCCCTGTATACTTGGTATTTGGACAGGTTAACGTGAGTACCGAGGTGAGGTACTGTATGTGGCTTGTAGCCGAGACTTGATGATTATGTGTTAGACATGTTTCTGTTGCTTACTCTTTTACTCTATTGTTATTCTCTGTTGGATTTTCTGATTACCAGGCTTCGTGTTATTGAACTTAAATTGATTGGCCAACAGTTTAAGTGAGGTAACACGGCAGTGACGTCAGCAAAAATTAGTTTAAAATTTTTGGGGCGTTACACAGGGGGTGATAAGCTTTAGAAGGATTTAAAGAAGGTTTATTGGTGGCCAAGGATGAAGAATGAGGTTGTTGAGTTTGTGGCTAGATGTTTAACTTGTCAAAAGGTTAAAGCAGTACGTCAGAAGCCCTTAGGACTCATGAAACCATTGGAAATCCCAAGTTGGAAATGGGATAGTATATCAATGGTTTTGTTTCAGGACTACCACGATCACCAAAAGGAATGAATAAAATTTGGGTAATTGTTGATAGATTGACAAAGATTGCGATCTTCATACCAATGAAGGATACATGGTCTATGGATCAATTAGCAAGAGCATATATCAATAACGTGGTTCGACGACATGGAGTGCCACATGATATAATCTCTGATAGAGACAGTAGATTTGTCTCTCATTTTTGGACCAAGCTGCAAGAAGCTCTTGGTACCCAAATTAAAATGAGCACCGCTTTTCACCCGATGACGGATGGACAAACAGAAAGAACAATCCAAACACTGGAGGACATGCTGAGAGCATGCGTTCTTGAATTTAAAGGAAGTTGGAAAAACCATCTACCGTTGATAGAGTTCTCTTACAATAACAGCTACCATGCTAGTATAGGCATGGCACCGTTTGAGGCACTCTATGGACGCAAGTGCCGAAGCCCATTATGTTGGGAAAAATGTGAGAATTCTATTGTGGTTGGGCCGCAACTCATTGAAGACATGGCCCAACAGATCAAGATGATCCAAGGGAAAATGAAGGCAGCACAAGATCGACAGAAAAGTTATGCCGATGTTAGGCGACAAGACCTAGAATTTCAAGTTGGAGATAAGGTTATGCTGAAAATATCACCTATGAACGGAGCGATGCGTTTTGGAAAGCGGGGAAAGTTAAGTCCTCGATATATTGGACCGTATGACATTCTGGAACGAGTCGGAACCCTGGCATATAGACTAGCCCTACCGCCACAACTATCTCGAGTGCACATTGTGTTCCATGTTTCACAGTTAAAGAAATATGTGCATGACCCAACCCATGTACTTCAACAGGAAGTAATTGAACTCAAAGAAGATCTAACTTATGAAGAGTAGCCAATCCAAATACTCGACATCAAAGAAAGAACGACAAGGAACAAGACCACCCGGATTGTTAAAGTACTTTGGTCCAATCATGGTACGGAAGAAGCAACATGGGAACTAGAGGATGATATGAAGCAACGCTACCCCAATCTCTTTTTAAACGACCAAATAACAGTTATGGGGACATAACTGTAGGCTTAAGGGGAGGAGGATGTAACCACCCGACACAATCTTGATAGGGTATGTTCAAAATCTCCTAACTTTTTTTTTTCCTTTCCATTAACTTTTATCTTATATTCCGCATATTAGATTGCCATAGTAGTTTTCATTAAAACTTCGAGGACGAAGTTGATTCTTAAGGAGGGTGGATTGTAATACCATAGAAATTACCCGAAATAATTGTAATTCACTAAAGAGACTTTTATTAAATATTTAATCACTTGCTTAAAGAATTAGTATATTGATTTTTCTACAAAACAACACTTGAAAATTTATATATGTAAATTTGTCTTTTCCAAAAGAAATATGAATTTCAATATCATGGGTAATAGAATTATATAGTTTATGGAATATTTTTTAAATCTATTGTTTAAATTATATATATAAGTTTTTATATATATACACATTGGTCTTGAAAATTATTATGAGGATAGTATGTGAATATTTTAAGTACTTTGATATTCATTATGGAATAAATTTTTATAAAAATAAAAGTATGAGTTTTTATGTGAATCTATGAGAATTAACTTTTATATATAAGAAACTATATTCATAGATTATAATTTTTATTTGATGATGACATGAATACTTTGTGGTTTGAGTATTGTTATGAATAAAATAAAACCATTCAAGTATATTATTATTATCTTTTTGAAAGCACATTAATATAAATATAATACTTGAAATAAATAAATAAATATTATATTATCATATCCAACTCATTGAGTATAAATGCATGCCACTAAATAATGGCAAGAATAATGATTTTTGTAGACAAGCTAATACTTCAATCATTTTCATGATACACTACTTACACAAATATAAGGTTAAAAGCAATTGCTAGAAATTTTCTTCCTAAACAAATAGATGAAAAATCCACATGATTAACAAGTGTCTTGGGTGAATGGCTAGCAAAGAAAGGTGATCAATTATCTCTTGAACCCACCAAGATTAATAGCCTCCATAATAGGCAAACCAATATGTTAATAGACAACATGATGGACAAAATTAATAGCCTCCCAAATTAATAGCCTCTTTGTTAGGCTATAAGGACCAAATGAGTGGATACAAATACTCTAACCATTATTGCTCAAGATACACTTAATTGGATGATTGGTGAGGTTGTAATCACTCTCACAATGTGTCATGTTCAATTGTTCAAATCATAGCCTATAAATAGAGGGAGTTTCTAGCCTTCAAACACACCAATCTCATCCATCTCATTAGCCAAATTCACTACCCATTTTATTCTTCAAAGTTCTCCCACATAGTGAGCATATCTTAAGGATTGTGGAGTCTTGTAGGCTTGGCAACCTTCATCATTCTAAGAGTTCTAACTCTTCTCAACACTTGGTTAGTAAGATATCATCCTTGAAACTTGTATCTTAGAGATCTAAATCTTTTATTTTTATACTATAAATTGATTTCCCTCTATTTGTCGAATTTCAGCGAAACCCGTAATTTGTGGTGCGAATCTTGTGTTATAACGGCCATTATCTTTGAATCTCCTTGCTTTTATACATCAATTCAGTAAGTTAACACTCTCTACTTTAAGTTTGGAGATCCCCATCCATGTTTTAAGAGTACAAAATTTGAATTCCCTCATTATACCAAAATCTGTCCGTTTTTCGTTTACATAAAGATCCATCTTTCTAAACTATTTTGGTTCATTAACCCTCAAAGGTTCCTTCATAAAACTTGTTCCTTATTGAGTTGAGTATAATTCTGGAAAATTTTATGATTTTTAGAACTCGTATCAAAAAGTTATGGGATCCGCTTTATCGAAAGGTTGAAATCTCTTTTTGCTGAAATCTGAGAAATGATAGTGTTTTCTTAAATCCGCATTTTTTAAGGTCTTAAGTATCTCAAAGCCAAATGGTTTCTTCATGAAAAATATTTATCTATGTGTTATCTACCTTGTGGTAAAATTTTAGAATTTTTGGTCGCGAATTACTATTTTTAAAACCTGTTGAAAATTATAGAGTCACTATTGAATTTCTGGCAGAATACATGTTTTTTTAAAGAACTCTATTTTTGAACTCTTTCCATACCTTATTTTGAAAAGTGTAAAACATAAAACTTGTTCAACTATGTGTTGAGTATCTACAGTTTAAATTTCATAGCAATCGCCTTTCATATGAATTTTTAAACTGACTTGGCGTAAACTGCGACATTGGACTTGATTTTTGGTCCAAATGAGAAATTGTTGGATTTTGAGATCCATGAAATGATATTTTCATATCTATGAGATATTGATATGGGAGTTCAATGTTGAAATGATATTTGGCATTATTGAATGCCCTTGTTATGAGGTTACTCCCGTAAAATTGTTGAAAACTCTTTTAAAGAGGATATTATGTGGAAAATTGTGAAAAACTCTTTTAAATCCATTGTGCACTATTTACTTGAGTAAGATGCCACACTTGATAGAGGGCTAATGCACTAGGGATGTGTCTTGTGGGGCCTCCCCCTCTAAATATACCAAGACGGCATTGTTGATAAATTGTGCTAAAACGGCGTTGTTGCATGTATGAGTCTATACTCTTGGGTGTATCCGTGATGGGTTACCCGAGGCTCCGGAGTGTGTCTGTATATGAGTCCGCTGCATGCTGATCATGACTTATGATCGATATGATATGATATGATATATGGAAAATGGTGTCCTCTTGTGCATAGTTGCTACAATGGTAAGAATGAAAATTATTTATTTTGTTAAAGGTAATGTGTGTGATCATTTTAAAAGAAAAAGTGAAAATTATTATTATTATTTTTTGAGTGTCAACCACTATTTTAAAACCCACTTCTTGAAGTGGAGGGGGTTGACTTACTCAGTACCATTGTACTGATAAAAAGTTGTTGTGTTATCTTTTTACAGATATTGGAGCTGACATATGAACTACATCTCATGACATGAGCATTTGGGGATGGGATTACCTTTCATCAAAAGATTGTTGCTTTAAGGAACCACGCACTTTTAAATAATAATGTCATATATATTGCCTTTAGTTTATGCTTCCGCATGAGAAAGAACAATGACTCTGGTATTAAGTACTTTAAATTTTCTTATGTCTATATTTTATAAAATTGGCAATTATTTTTAAAGTTCATACTACAAAAATTTATATTTAGCCGTAGCACTTGTCAATTAAGTTAGCCAAAGGGCGAGCCTGACTGACAAGTGTGGTGGTAACATTCTGAAACCTTATGAGGATGAATTACGGGGTGTTACAAAAAGTATCAATCGGTATTCTTAAACCGATCAAAAAAAAATGTGTGTTGAGATTCATTCAACAGAAATAAATTGCAATTGACAAAGCAAATTAGACAAAGTCTAATGTCATGCAATAGAAAAGAAAAACAAAAGAAAGAAAGAAGTATTGATGATCATAGATTTTAAGTAAAAACATGCCAAGTTAAATGGAATGGATTCATGTCACTTTTTAGCCTAAAAATTCTCTTCCATACCCAATGTTACAACCGTATGCCCCGTTATAACCTTAAATAAGACCTCGGGATCTCGATTTGAGGAAATGAGTAGGTGGCGAGTTGGTCTAATTGCAAGCTTATGGGAGAATTTACTTGAATTTGATTATGAGCGTACTGTTTAAAAAGCCAACTTTGAGAGTGAGTGAAATTTCTGATTTTACCATATGTGAGGCTCTGCTTTAATTGATTAATGATCATGTCATACTTGAATTCAAGAATTAAACCAATGAAAATTTTCTATACATATATTCAAGAAGAATTAACAATAATGGTTGATTTGTATACCTATCCAAGTGAGAAGTATCATTTCATTAAACACTGCAATCAAGAGAGTTTAATACTTATAATTTTGATTGTATTATCCCAATATAACAAGAATGAAATTTTTGAAGCCACGCAAATGGATTGAATGTGCAGAGTCCGTGCTCTTAGGAGCATTGACTCTGACTGCTCGGGGACGATCAGTATTAAATGTGAGGATGTTGATAATGGCCAAAATTGTCCATTATTTCCAATCCATTTCCGTGTCTGAGACGGACGTTTTGATCGAAATCCCATCTTATTTCAATAAGAAAGCAGTTGAATTCGACAGATTGATGCAAGTTTGTAAAAATATTGAGCTGGTAATGAAAGACACAAAAATATGCAATTTTAATTGCATTTGTGTTAGAAAAATCCAAAAACATGAAAAAAGGAAAAAGAAAAGAAAAAGGAATGAAAAGATGGGCAAAAGAATAAAATAGCCCACGAAAATCAAAAAGATGGGAAAAAGAATGAAAATCCCACAAACTGAAATTTTGGTTAAGTGTTGAAGATCAATTCGGTCTATAAGCAATTCGACCTAAACCGAATTGCTCATTAGACCGAATTGCTGAAGAGAAGAAGAAAAAGAGAAGTGTTGAAGAAGAGAAGAGCAACCAATTCGGTCTGTGGCAATTCGGTCTAAACCGAATTGACCCCTAGACCGAATTGCACCTTGGAAAGAAGAAGACCCTGAGCAGAAAGGAAAAGAAGAAGTTCGATCTATGCAATTCGGTCTAGGCCGAATTGATTGCATAGATCGAATTGCCTCAAAGCAAGGAAGTCAAGCGGGAGCCATCATCAATTCGACAAGGCCAATTCGGTCTACCCATAGACCGAATCCCCACATTTCATGCTCAAGATCAAGAAGAAAGACCTCATTTCCCCAATTCGGTCTAAACCGAACTGCTTGAGGAGACTAAATCACATTCAAAATTGCAGCTGTGAAGCACGTGAGAAATGCATGATGGGCCTAGGGTTTCGAGAAGAAGTATAAAAGCTGACCTTCCTCAACACAAGAAACATCCTAATTCTTACACACTTGGACATTTTGCTGGGAGACAAAAAGAAGGAGCAGAAGGTTCTTCACCCCTTAAGGGTTAGGTAGGTAGTGTAGTTAGTTAGTTTATTTTCATGCTTGTAATGTAGTTTTATTGCTTTTGAGCTTAGTTTATTTTTCATAGAAGCTTGTTACCACCCTTAGTGTAGCCATTTCCATAAACTTTAAATGCTTTGTAGTTAGAATGAACCCTACCTTCAAGCCAATGAATGGTTTTAGGGTTCTTTACTGCTTTCAAGTGTCAATACAAGAAAGAATCCAGAAATGAGTTTTCATTTTAAGTGTCTGGCATTTATTTAATGCTTTCCTTAGCAATAAATGTTAGAATGTTTGTTTGTTTCAACTAGGTTACATTTATTATGTCCTAGTTGACTTACATTCTCAATAAATGTATGCTAGTGGGTTCTTGGCTTGATCTTACACCTTAGAGATTCAAATAAGTGTTCTTAGGTTTTAGACAATCTTAGGCTTGTTAGAATTTATTTCCGTGCTATTCAGTTGCTGTTTTAGTCTCCTTTGTTAGATTATTGTTGCCTTAGATAATGTAGATGTTCTTATGTTTAAGCATGTGTTCTTATTTGTTCAGTAGATGTTTAAGTTTTTGATCTCTGATTGCTTGTTTGTAGTTTTAAGGTTTGTTTCATGCCAATACCTGCTAGCCACGTAACCTAGGTCTATTTTCCTTAAAAACACTCATTAGTGTGGCTGTGAGGTGACATTAATGTGAAATGAAGGATTTGGTAAATCTTATCCATCATGAACCACACAATGTAAACCGAACCTGCACTTATGAGAGAAAAGACATGCAATTCGATTTAAGGCAATTCGGTCTAGACCGAATTGCCCATGAGAATGGAATTGCATGGCAAAAACATTTGTTGAATGCTTCATCTAAAAATTCATATGCAATTCGATCTAGGCAATTCGGTCTATACCGAATTGCCCATGAGACCGAATTGCATAGCAAAAAAATGTTGTCTTCATGTGGTTTTCTAAGCAATTCGGTCTAGGTAATTCGGTTTAAACCGAATTGCTCATATAGACCGAATTGGCTTTGGAAACCACATTGTATGCATTCCATCCCCTCATACCTTAGTTTATTTTCTCTGTCTTACCAATTCGAATTGTCCAAATTCGGTCTAGACCGAATTCAATTGGCAATTCGAATTACCCTCATTTTGGGGTAAATGCTTTAGCCAAATTTGAGTGAAGGAATGACTTCATCAATTCGAATTGTCCTATTCGGTTTAGACCGAATTGCTTGACAATTCGAATTAGAGGATGCTTCATGACTTTACAAGGATTAATTGGGTATGGTGTTACTTCATACCTCATGCATCCTCAATTCGATCTAATTTGCATTATGCCCAATAGGCCGAATTGCTTTCTTCCTTCTATCTTTAAAACTCAAAAAATATTTTATTACAAGAGTTGTGTAAGTTGCATGGGTGTATTGGGCCTAGGCCCACTATACTTAATTTTACCCATTACACATCTCAACCCATCAGTGTCTAATTATTGTATGATTAACACTCACACAATACCAAAAACATTTTCTTGATCTTGTTTATTTTCCCTTTCATTGTGTGTATGAATGGGTAATAAGAAATATCACAGATCAATGTTGGCGAAAAGGTCCCTTCACCGGGATAACGATTAGCTCGTCTTCTGTGTATTAATTATTACTCGTTATTTTGAATGGTCTGATTAATGGTTGGTGGAAGCTACGGCGAAAAGGTCCCTTCATGGGGATAACGATTAGTCACTTAGCCAACTCCTAATCAGATACAGTTTTCTTTTCTTTACCTTAATTTCAAACCTGAATCTAGAGTTGTATTAATTATAGATGATATATGCCAATGTCATCTATTAATTACTGCAGTAATAGAACATGTAGGTTTTCATCCAGATTCACAGACAGTGAAGTCTAAGATGACGGCGGCAACTGTCATTTAAGGCATTCTACTGTCTAAAAATCATTCCATCTGGAATACTTGGGAACCGGATAGCAGATGTTTGCAGTCCGGATAACCCCAATTATTTTTGGCATTCTCTTTAGCCATTTTCTTCGTATCTCTGGCTAATTCATCTTTGTGTAACGAATTCTGTCTAACCCCACCATATATTTTGGGGTAATTTATTTTGCTTCTCATATACATGTATGCATGATATTATTATGTAGATATTGTGGTCTATAATATTTTGGAGATCCTTCTCCTTGGACATAGAAGTCTTGATTTAAATCAGTTGCTGCACACTAAATTTCCACAAAAATCATTTTATAAAATCCGGATCTGAGTAAGGGATAAATTCGACAGTTATGACTAATTCATATTCTACTGGGGGTTGATTTTGAGAACTTAGAAGCAGAGTCAGCGATTAGGTCTCACCTAGACTGAAAGGATCTGTGTTTAAATTGAGAGTTTAGTACCTGTTTAGGGAATGATTTTCAAATATCTATTTGCTTCTCAAAATTGCTGTGTGTTGGAAATCTTTTATTAAGTGTTGCATCAAATCAGTGTCCACTTGGATTCGGATAAGATGTGATAATTAATATTAGAGGAACAACATATAGGCCTTGGTTAATTTCTAAGGTAGGGTTGAGTATTCTTTCAACTGCTATCTTCTCTCACCAAAGCCTAAAATTGAGTCTTGAGTGAGTACATTCGGAATAGATCCCCACAGGTCTGTTCCACTCATGTTTGTATCTCATAACTAACCGGATGTTGTAAGCCCTGTGGCTTATTGATATTTGGGAAATTCTAAATCTGCATCTGGTCACCAAGACCAGGGGCTCTTTTATACTAACGGAATGTGATGATCTGTTAAGACTTCCGAGTGATAGGTTTTTAAATGCTTTCTTTACCGCTTTCTTTACCGCTTTCTTTAAAATGCTTTCATAGAGGTCACTCGGAAGAATTAGAGGTTGGCCGCCGGTTGAAAGGTTTAAGAGTTATGGATTAGTTCGGGGTTAGATTTGGACTTTGGGTGTGACAAGGGGGACGACAGGAGTACTTGGCATATCAACTAATGATATGTTAGGTGTTGCTTGTCCACCACATATAACTAACATACTCTTGCAAGGCATTGCAAGGGGAGTTATTAATCTGTGGTATCTTAGAAATTGAGGTCTTAAGAGCATGTAAATTCTCACTGTAAGTACATGTCTGTTAAAGGGAACATAGTGCAGAAAGCATGAGAATTAGCTAACTGATTAGTTATCCCAACCAAAGATCTGTGTATTAAAACGGAAGTTTAATTGTGTTTCGTCTGACTCTTGTCCAATCTTCATTATTTTCTCCCTGTCCCTTCTGTCATATTTTAATTCGCTTTCGTAGAATAATTTTATTCGCTTTCCTAGCATACTTCTTACCGCTTTC
Organism: Hygrophila difformis; assembly: GCA_030278955.1. Lineage (NCBI taxonomy): Eukaryota > Viridiplantae > Streptophyta > Magnoliopsida > Lamiales > Acanthaceae > Hygrophila > Hygrophila difformis. The sequence goes on along the minus strand of JAOANR010000001.1, from coordinate 48,020,200 downwards.
TTAGAATAAATTTAATCGCTTTTTAGACTAAATTTATCATGCTTTGTAGAATAATTTTACTGCTTTCATAGTCTAGTTTAAATTATTGTCAAGTAGTTGTTAGAAACCTATGCAAAACTTGAATCGAGTAACCGAGTGGAAAATCTTAGTAAACGACGTGGGCCCTGCTTCTATCGCACATCCTCCAGTGAACGATCCGGTCTTACTATAAATTACTGCAATTTTTGACACCGTGCGCTTTCGGGGGCACAGTTTCTTAACACGAGTAATAAAAACGTGACAACCTATAATATATCCCTAATCCCAACTCCATCTTCATAAATTGGTTTCATTAAATAAAACTGAAAACCAGGATTATGATTTTTCAGAAAATACTCATATAGTGGGAGTGTGTTAAAAGTTTCATGGCAAGGATCTTCATGACATGAAACTATGAAAAATTTCATGATGCCAATTGTCGGGGACCTTCAGTGTGACAGACTGAAGGTCAAGATTGAACTATCTATCCCGGCTGCACCATGAATGTTGTCAAAAGTTTCATGCCGGGGAGGATCACAGCGCCGTTTGAAATCAGAGTACCCCACATGAGTAATAAAAAGCGAAATATATCCTTAAACCCCTTTCCCACGAATCATATTTCTTTTAATAAATTTAACTTGGGATATTTTAGAAAAGCTCGTGTAGGAAATTGTCAAAAGTTTCAAGCCACACGTTTATTAGGGTGAGCTAACCTTCGTCCCCGTTCTCATTTCGTTCCAGCTATCGCGATATTCTGGAACCTCTTGATAAACTGCATTATGTTTAAGTAAGGTTTTATGAGTCCGACCCTGTTGGATGTTGTGATGTTGGCCTGTCTTAAGGTGGTTGGAGATGAGGCCAATATCGAGCTTTCAGAACTTCCCTCTTCACCGTGGAGATGAGTAATCCTTCCTGGACCGGTTTCATCGAAACGAATCTAGGAAGGAGTTTGCCTCCTCGGATAAAGAGCGTGCTGCCTTTATGTGCACTGGTTGACGGCCTTAAGGTTAGCGAGGGGGAAAAAACTAAACATAGGGGCTTTTTCTTGGCTCAACTATATTTTTGTTTGATATTTTCTCAGAAGGTTGGTTAATTTCATTTGTTGGTCTTTTGTGAATAGATTTTGTTAATAGACCACTTAACCGAACTATCCTTGGGCGATCCTTTAAGCCGATGCCAAATTCCACCAAGGGGTCTTCCGAGTAAGCCATGGGTTTATGTTTTTCCAATAACTCGGGCCACTGGTAAGGCTCTGAGGTGTTGTCATTCTTTTATAAGTCATTGTTTGAACCATTATTTTGTAGAGAACCCGACTCTACTAGATAATCGTAAATATGTGCATTTGTTTTATTCATCGTATTTACAATATTTGTACATCATTTTGTTGGCTGAATGACAAGCCATTATCTCCTTTAATAGATATTGGAAGCATCGCTTCCGAGGCCGTATATCAGAACATCCGAAATTGGCCTATCATAGGGGATAGTCAAAGATAGAGGCGGGAACAGCATTCCCCTGAAATGGGCTTGGAGACGCATCAACAGTGATCATCCGACCTTCATCCCAAAACATCAATTGTTGATGTAGGGTTGAAGGTATGCATCTTGCTACATGAATCAGTCTCTTCCAAGCAGGGCACCGTATGATGTGTCTGTATCGAGTACGGAAAAGACTGTTGGCATAGTTTTTGGTCCTATTTCCAATTGGACAACTATCATCTCGAGTGGTGTTGTTGACTCGCCCGAGAATCCTACCATCTTCATGCTGGTTTTCTCCAAATCGGAGACGTCTTTCTGGATCTTCTTTAAGGTAGACAATGGCATGCAATTGAAGACTGCCTCGTTTTCCATGAAGACCCTCCTGATACTTTTGCCTTCTATGTATGCTTCCATGTAAAGTGGCTTCATATGAGAAGGTATTCCCTTTATTGGTGGGAAACTATCGGAGGTGTGATCCAGGAATCTTTCGGATCAGGGTAAATGCCATCTTCGGATTCGATGAGATATGCCCACATGGGATCTTCCTCGATCTCGGTGTCGTAGATGAGTTCTGCCCAACTACTCGCCATTTCTTCCTCAGAGAGTTGAGGAATTACGGGCCCCATCCATGCCATGGTTGTTGTTGGTTGTTCCATGGATGGCTTTGTTAATTCAGTTGTCTTGCTTGCAGTTGTCTGACCTTTCCTGGGTAGATTGTTGCATGTGTTCGTGCCCCCCGAGCCACTTGGTAAACTTTGGTTGTCTCAAAGCGTCATCTTTGCCCCACCCCCCCCCCCCCCCCCCGCCCCGAGCCACATGTGGTAGGCGGCTTGCTGGCCACATCTGCATAACTTTGAGGCCCTAGAGTGGGCTTTGTATGTTGACCATCCTTGGTAGATTGATCACCCCCGAACATTTTGTCTTCATCCGAGATGGCACATTCTTCCATTTGGTCATCGAGTGCGATGAGTTCTTCTTTGAGTTCCCCATCATCTCCAACAACGGATAGGTGTTGATCTTCCCGCAATAGTAGCATTCAAATCCATCGAATGTCTCTCATGCTTCACCTTCCATTCGTTGGATCTATTCTCCTGTTTTGTCCTTAAACCGGCGTACTACGAGTCCGATCTTTGTTTGGACATTTGCCAATGGTGTGGCGAGTTTAGGAGATGTGGTTTCAGCGGAATCCTCAGGTGCTCTCTCTTTACCCTTCTCGTTCGAACCGCAAATTTGCATGGGCGTAGGCCCTTGGTCTTTCTGGAGTTTTTCCCGAGTTTTCTTCATCTGGTTATATATGCTCTTCCACGTACCTTCTTTTGGCTCTCCGGATTTGGGACTCGGTCATCCCTGGAAACCAAGGATCTATGTCGGGTTTTGGCGGAGGCCGAGCCCATGCATTCTTTGGTCTCGGATTAGGTTTCCGAATAGGAACTCACCACACGGCTACCCCATTTCTGACTTTGACTTGGTATGTGCCATCTAGTTGTACCCAAGTCCGAGCCACAGGCTTATGGCTGACCTTCAGTTTTGGCTCTAGAGGACACTTGTACGTATGAGGGTTTCTTCGGCCATTATGAAGGCCTCCCCTTAGTCCTCTTCCACCACGTCCCCTTAATTGTCCACATCCGTCCTGAATATGATGAAGCGAACCTTTGGATTATTGTGGTGGTAGGTCATTGTCCCGATCATATCGTTGATCGTTCCGACGTTTTGGCTTAGAGCCATGCTTCTTCCGGAACTTGGCGGAGGCTACCGCCATGGTGGCATTACGGAAAGGTTGTGAGTCAATCTCCATGGTCCCGCTTTAAATCTTCCGAATTGGATTGTCTTCTGGATAGTTCTCCGTAACTGGATGCAATCCATCGTACTGTGTGAAAACGTGATATGCCACTTACGGTACGTTCATCCATTAATTTATTCTTCCATGGCCAATTTCTGGCCTAGAGGAAGTCGGATTTGATGCTTCTCATAGAACGCGTCGAAGATCTTTTCGATCTTGGACACATCAAAGCAAAAATCATCTTCTGCCATAGGTTTGGCATACATATTATTCATAGATCTGATTTGCATACACATTATTCATAGGTTTGGCATACACATTATTCATAGATCTGCAAAAATCATCTGATCTGCAAGTTCAGCCTCCCGACTGCAGGCTTATTCTAGATCACTATCACTGTCCACATGCATGGTAGAACCTAGTATGAAACGCTTCCCTAACTGCTGCCATATGGCAAATTCACCAATGGGCAGGCCGATAAACCATGAGAAAACAGTCTTTGTTAACTATGAAGAGAACAACTGCATCCGATGAAACTGATTCCGGCCTAATTCCCCCTAGTTAGGTAATGAAGCGGTCGATATGCTCCATTGTGGATGTCTTGTCTTCTCCTGAGAACATGGAGAACTCAGGTATCCGTGCACCATGTAGCAGAGGATTGTCCTCGTACACATGGGATGGATAAGGCCTTTGATAGATATGCCTATTTGTCTCTAGGACGTTCAATCCTAATCTTCGCAACATGGTTGCTAGATGTTCTTCTCCCATATGCAACTGTTGTGGCTCGGGTCGGCCAGGTACCAATGGTGGTGGAGGAGGATAGTTCCTCGGGGGAACAGGATTTGGTCCTTTGACTTCTCGATTTTGCTGGCGATAAGGTGGATTATGAAATCCTTTCTGCCCGCCATTATTGTCTCGGGGCATATTCCCGCCAAAAATTGGCGGTGGTGGCGTTGCCCCTCGAGTTATATTAACTAGGTTAGCATCATGAAATCCCCCTGGAGCCCTATATTCAGGCAACCTAACCAGCACATTATTTTGTCCATGGTTTTGGGCTGAATTCACTACGCTTCCACATATTTGATCATTCCTCGGGATTAAAATCTGTGGAGCTTTCTATATGGGATTTGGTTTTTCCGCCATGGTCCATCCCTGGCGTCGGCTGTATGGCCAGAGCAGTCATGTAAGCCATATGTAATCTATGGCGGCGTAGTCACGTTAAAGGGCTGACTCTGAGAAGAACCTCGCCATGCCATGTGAAGCCCCCACTTTCCCATTGGAGGGTACCAAGGATAGTTTGATCCTTGGTAATAATATTGCCCTTGATTGGGCATTATTACGGGTGAGGCTGGAGTGGTGATGTTTTTTTCTATGAGACTTGGGGTCCCGACAGACGCTTTCAACGCTGCCTCCAGTGGGCTTGCGACATTGTTCTCCACTTTCGTGGTTAGCCTTTCAAACATTGTCTCATCTAAAGAGAATATTGGCGTGTTCGATGATCCAGAGGTCGTCGCTTGTTGTACTTCAGGATGAACAACGGATGTACTCTCTGTCCTTGTCGTAATCGTACGAAGAGTTATAACTCATGTACCAGCCATTTCATTTGATTTCTCTTGGAGTTCTCTCAAAGGTTTTGCTTGGCTTCTTGTAATTTTCTTGCGAACCTTGCGGCTGTGAAGAGTATACAATGAAGATCCTAGATTGCAATGAGGTGTTTTGTCTCCCATTGTGGTCGCAAACCTGTTACTGTCATTTCGGAGTAACGCTTAGTCCTCTAAATGGTGCTTTCAAGACGGAAAGCAGGATGAGGACTATCCCAAGGAATGTTAGAACTAGAGCATCGCATAAAAATTAAAGGAAAAAGAAATGCAGAAAAGTATTAAAGAAAAAGATATATAAAAATAATGTATAGAAAAAATAAAGATAGACATTGTATTGAAATGTTGGGTGGTATTGGAACCATTTTTACAATATTGAATGTGTCTATTTATACAAGTCAAAAGTGCTTTCATATGAAAAGACACATTTTGGAGAAAAGACATAAATTTAAACTAATGCCGGTCTCCTCCCGCTTTTATTCGGTTTGGCGCAGATAAGCCTTCTGCGAGGATGAGGACGCTTCTTCGCTCGTGATGACTTCATCTTGCAGCGCTTCGGAATCGTTCTCCTTGGCTCGTGGTGCACGGGCAGTTTAAGTGCTCGGCTCACTGTTTTCGTGTTGCGCCTTTAGGTGAGTGACTTGCTTGGGACGACTTCTGGGGGTCCATGAATTGGTCCTGGGCTGTCTTTCTCGGTTCAAGCCTAATTGTTGTTCCCTTTATGTGATTTTGGGCCAAAATATGTTTTGGGTTTTATTAACACATTTTTTAGGTGTTAACAACCAGCTACTCCTTAATGCCATGCCTACCGATTCCTCATCCATTTTCGGCTTCCATCTCTCATCTCCATTTTCCTGTATCCCATTAATCTCTTTCTTTCAGCTAACGAAATCGTCGCCTTAGGTTTCCTGCACCACCCACCGCTGCTCTTCATCCTTAATTAAAAAGACACTGTAACCCTACCGTTGTCGTCTCCCTGCGGTCGTCTCTGACGGGCCATCCCGGCCACCTCTTTCGCTCGGGTCTCAGTTCGACCTTCCGATGGACAACCCAAAAGACGCTGCGGGATTGTGGTTGGAGGATAGGGAAAAACCGACTGTTCGATCTCCTACGGTTTTATCCTCAGCTTCACGAGAATCTCTCTGCGATCCTCCGTCCCTGATCTCGCAGCCGTTGTTATTCCACTTTTGAGGAACGAGTCCTGCGGTTGTCAGGGTTGTAAGCGTAAGGTAATTAATCGAACCCTGATTCTTTGCCTGTATTTTTTAGTGTGCATTATCTTGATTATTGCAGCAATTTTTAATGTCTTCTGTGAATTCTTGGTTGCTTGGTTCATTATCGATTAAATCATGTTGTTTGACATGTCAATTCGCGATCCCCTCGGAAATACTATTCCCATCTACTTTCCTGCTTTTCCTCAATTTTTTTTTTGTGTGTACGATCCGTTAAATTCTTTTCCTCTATGTTTGTTTTACTGAGGTGCTTATTAGGCTAATTTGGCGATATATTTATGTTATTACAAACTTTTGGAGTTTTTGTAGTTTCTACAGTTTGGCCGATGTTGGCTCCGTCCATTTTCCTGCCTTATTGCCCATCGGAAGTCGTTTTTCTAAAAACCAAATATATTCATTTTGTTGTACTAATAATATGGTACAAAATTGACCGTATTATTCGTTTATTTCCGCCCCCATTTTAAAATTGTGGGACCAATTTTGATCATATTTGATAGCAATTAATCAATTCTCGATAATAAAATAAGAATTTGTAAATAAAATAGCATAGGACTGTAACCCTACCTTTAGGGGGTTGTTAAAGGGGAGGTCTAGGGATCAAATCCCACTCCCAACAACCCACCATGGGGTGCTTGGCTGGAGGCCTGGAAGGCACACATGGGGAGGGGTTGGGGTGCATGGTCTGCAGGCCCAGCCCGGGGTAGGGTTGTTACATAAATCAAATGTATGAGTAACGTAGCCATGCTATTTATAAAATTTAGAATTGGGTGTTCCCACATAGAATGAGTAGAGTAGTATATGATGTAAGCTTTTATAATAAAATATACATACATAAGTATTAAAATGCATCCCACATCGACAGAGTAGTAATCTGACTTCTATTCAGTTGCCTATATATATGTGGCCACACTCATTGAATTATACTACTGTGTATCATTACCGAGCTTGCAAACTAGCCAAGGTAAGCTCTTAGTTAATTTTATTATTATTATTATTATTATTATTATTATTATTATTGGGATGATGTATTTACATCGCCCCAGCCTCGGTCTTTCTTTTAAAAGAGGACCTTAGTTTAAACTTTGGTAGCAGAGTAGTAGTTGGGAAGGCGTTGAGGCTCTGCTTGGCGTGTCGGTGTTAGTTTAAAATTTTGCGGTAGAGTAAGTTTCCTATACTCTTCTGTAAGTTTCCTCTACTCTTCTATAATTTCCCTATGCTTTCTGCCCTTGTTATTTTTGTTCGCTTTCTTTATCTGCTTTCCATATTTATTTAGTTGTCTTTGTTTGGCTTTCCCTTATTTACTTGGTTTGTCTTAACCTTACTCGTAGGCCTTTATTGTTGTTCATGCTTTAGTAGTTGGCATTTATTTTTCGTTCTTGCCCTACTAGTAGTAGGCTTTTATTGTTTCTTATTGGCCTACAATATCCGTTATCGCTTGTTCATTCATTGATTACTGTTTTATTTGTTAGCCTTGTTGTTCCTGCTGCATTTGCTTCCGTCGCGTATTTCCTTTTGACTTCGTTCCAATTACCTTTGATTTACGTAGACACTCGATATATAAATAAATCTTTGACTATATGTCCTAAGTATGACAACATAAGTTATAGCCATCCCGCCGAGGGGTTTAAATGGGATATTATGAGTGAGACCAATTCATTGATGATCTTTATTGAACCTGGTGAGGTAATCCAACTTGTTGTTGACTCTTTGGCCTGCGGGCGCCCTTAAAGGGTAATTATCTATTGACTAATAGATAACAAGCATGATTGAGGTTGACTTGCCGTGTGACGGCCCGTGTTCACTAGGTGCTGGAAAATGCCATAAAGAGTGACCCCTGAACTAACTGAGATCGGGTGAGACCGGGATTTAGTACAGGATACCGTAGTGTGAGGTTCATTCTGAATCCCTCTAACATGCATGCAACCATTGAGATGGTTATTCACATCTTGGCATTTCCCCTTGTTGAAGATTTCGGGTTGATCCCGAAATTAATACTATATATTATTGAATTGCTAGTTGCTAATTTGAGAGTACAATTATTATGTTGCCCCTATTGTTGAGCTCCCGCTTATCGATTTGAAAGCAGCCTTGTTCTGTCTATAAATTGTTTGGTTGTTCGTTGGTTCCGAGTATAGGGAACTTACCAGCGAATCTGTCGCTGATAATCCTTCTTTCTTCATTCTTTTTCCGTCCAGGTTAAGATTAAAGACTAACAGGGGAAGGGAGCACTACACCTGCATACTTTCTGCACATAAAATTTTTCATTAGTTTTGGAAGATGTCGGACTTTTGACAACGTTGCGGTGTGATTTTCGTATCTTTTGTATAAACTCAAAAATGATTACTCTCCCTACACTGTATATTGTTTTGAGAAACAATGTTCATTTTAATGAAATATTATATTTGTTATCTTTAAGTATTGTTGTTGAAAATTGATAATTGATGTACTCGTTTTAGCCTTAACATCTCCTGAATAAGACCGATGTGTCAGATCGAGCCTTATTTGGGAGGTGTAGCGGTAACACCCGTGAGTCCGAAAAACCGGGGTGTTACAAGGACATTCGTTTAATTTTTAGTATAATTTTGTGTAAAAATGAGTTATTTTGTCACAATTTTGTTGTAAATTATTTTGTATATTATATTATATACTTTCATAGTGTAAACTCATTATAGATCATTTATACTTGTAAATAAATTCTTTCATTTTATTTTTTCATTCGTCCCCCTTTTTTATTTGTGAATAAATTATAACATTAAACTTTAAACTTTGATTAATTTAGATCTAATAAAGTTGGTTGTATTGAGTAATTCAAACCTAGAGGTGATATCAAGTCGAGTCGATCCCGAATAGTTAACTACTTGAGCTTGACTTGATGGGGAAATATCACTACTCGAGCTCGAGCTCGAGTCGAATAGTGATTCTCGAGCTCGATCTCGAGTATCATCGAGTTCGAGCTCGAGCTCGAGTAGCATGATTTTTTTTTTCTGGATTAGGCCTCTTATCTTATAATTCTTCTGTTTTTTATAAGTGCTACGGACTCACCCAGCATGCAGTCCAATACATATTTTAAACCATTAATAACTCAAATTCGGTACAGTAAAAATTCTAAAAGTTCGATATTAAAACACTACACGACGAGACGAATCTAACAAGATCTCACTTGGCTATATTTTAACTTGTATAATTATGATAAAACTTTAAGTCAAAGTGTTTTTGTGAATAGTGTCGTATTTCAACATGTTGTATTTATTCAAGAACGAATGAAGTATTATGAGTTTGAGTTGTTTGACCTTTTCTATTTTGTGTTTGATTCATTAGTTTATTCATTATCAATAGAAGTCAATCAAAAGATCAGATTCATTTAAATAAATTTACAATTGTTTATTACTATTTTGAAACATACATTTTACACACAAGCACAATTTTTTTGTTTATTCCAAATATTTTTTTTACACAGTAGCCAAAAAGACATCAATCCTTTGTGACGAGTATGACTTTAATTGGTTTAAAAAATTGAATTGCGACAAAAAGGCATATTAAAAAGCCCATGGCAATAGAAACATACTACACTAAATAAAAAATTATACTATCAATTTAAATTTGTGAGTAAAATAATTTGTTCCGTCAATTACTTAGAATATTCCAATTATAATTACTGATATGGAATCTCAAATGCCAATAAAAAATTCACTGGGATGATAGGGTGGTATATGAGGAAATTTATTTTTTTAAACCATATGAAAAAATTGATGAATCCATAAATGGATAGAGAAAACAAAATGTTTAAATATTGATATGAGCTTGTGAGAATAGGTAATGTGCATAGAATATTTTGATTAAAATTATTGATATGGGATAGTGGGAATTTTTAAATATAAAATAAAATATAATAAAATTAATTAATAAACGAGTACTCGACTCGACTCGACTTGACTACTCGACTATTCGACTCGACTCGACTACTCGACTATTCGACTCGACTCGACTCGACTCGACGAGTACTCGATACTCGACGAGTATCATATCTTCTACTCGAGCTTGAGCTCGATACTCGACTCGACTCGAATTTTTCGAGTACGAGTCGAGCTTTTTCCGAGTCAAGTGTCGAGTCGAGTTCGAGTAGCACTACTCGTTAATCACCCCTATTCAAACCCAAACTAATATTGTTTGTTAGCACAACACATCGGAGCATATCTCATTCTCTAGCCCAAACACCAATAACCATTATCCCAAACCCATTTTGAAGTCCAATCAATTACACCAACACTTATCAGTAGACCTGTCAAAACGGGTCAGGCCCGTTGGACTGGCCCGCCCCGCAGTCCAAAATAGGCGGGTTGGGCCTTTAAAATGATGGCCCGTTTAAAAACGGGCCTGGACGGGCTTATCCAAACGGACTGTAGGTCCAAACGGACTTGGCCCGTTTGGGGCGGGCAAGCCCGCGGGCTTCAATTAAAAAATGGCCCAAACCCTAGAACCCAGCACTCCAATCTGTTCCTCGGCCTTTTGTTCTCTAATTCTCTTCGTTCTCACTTCTCAGTCTCTCTGCGTTTTCTTCGTTCCCTTCGCCCTTGCTCACCGATCACCACCACCCGCTCTGTCTCGTTCGCTCACCACCAATCCACCATGGCTACTGGCGTCTGATCTGGAATCACGCTAGTCTGATGTAGCTTGTTGGCCCTTCTCGATCTCATTGAGTCATTGTAAGATTTCATTTATTTTGAGTTTTGAAATTAGTAGTGTATTCATTCTTTAAACTTTGGTGACTGTTTTAGAATTAGTAGCATTAGTATTCTGGCTAGATTCTTATTCAGTTTTTTTTTTTCGCTCTTCTGTTTATGCATTTACAGACTATAGTTGTTGTGTTAACTGTATTCGCTGCCTTTTGATTGCATAAGATGAGTGAAATTGAGAATGTAGAAAGCTCAGCCCCCAAGGATTGTACTGGGAAATCTAGACAATTTTCTGAAGTTTGGAATTATTTTACAAAGAATGGAGAAAAGGCTGAATGTAAGGGCTGTAAAGCGGAGATAAAAGGTGGGAATCGAAAATATAGTACTTCTAGTTTGAAGAGGCATCTTGCAGGGTGCAAGAAATTGAAATTTCATGATGTAGGGCAAATGTTTGTTGGTGCAGATGGAAAATTAAAGAACAAAAAAGTGGATTTCAAAGTTGCTCGAAGATTGCTAGCTAGTGCAGTGGTTAAACACGATTTGCCTTTTTCATTTGTTGAATATGATGGCATTAGAAGTTTTTTGAACTATATTTGTCCATCAATTCCTTGCATATCTAGAAACACTGTTGTTTCTGATATAAACAAGTTATATTTGGCAGAAAGGGCTAAACTTAATGAAGTTTTAATTACGATTCCTCATAGAATTTGCTTAACTTCTGATGTTTGGACTTCATGCACTAGCGAGGGATATATTTGCTTGACTGCTCATTTTGTTGATAACGATTGGAAGCTGAATAGAAAAATACTGAATTTTGAGCATTTGCCCCCTCCACATTCCGGTATTGAATTGGCTTCCAAAATATTGACTTTTTTGAGGGGTTGGGGGATTGAGAAGAAAATATTTTCTTTGACATTGGACAATGCTTCTAGCAATGATGCAATGCAAAGTATTTTAAAAGATCAGTTGAATGAAAGCCTCTTGTGTGGTGGTGAGTTTTTTCATATTCGGTGTTCTGCTCATATCTTAAACCTTATTGTCCAAGAAGGTTTAAAGATAGGTGTTGAAGCTTTGAGCAAGATTAGAGACTCCGTGAAATATGTGAAAAGTTCAGAAGGTAGAAAAAAATTATTCCAAAAATGTGTAGAGGAGAATAAGGATATTGATTCTAGTGTTGGTTTAAAGTTGGATATGTGCGCTAGATGGAATTCTACCTATTTGATGTTGGATAGCGCCCTACGATATAAAAAAGCCTTTGCTTCTCTCCAATTGAAAGATAGTGGTTATAAATGGTGTCCTTCTAATGATGAATGGCGAAAAGGTGAGAAGTTGTGTGAGTTTCTTGAGCCATTTTATGAGACAACTAACTTGATTTCGGGCACCTCATATCCAACCTCAAATTTGTATTTTATGCAAGTTTGGAAGATCGAATGCTTGTTACAACATAACTTGTTGAATTGTGATTCAATCATAAGTCCTATGTGTGCAACTATGATTGCTAAATTTGAGAAGTATTGGAGTGACTATAGTATTGTGCTTGCATTTGGAGCCGTTCTTGACCCCCGAATAAAGTTGCAATTGTTGGGGTACTTTTATTCTAAAGTTGAAGTTGATGATTCAAAGTGCCAAGAGAAGATATCACTTGTGAAAAGTAAGTTGTATAAGCTTTTTGAAAGCTATAACAATTCTTCAAATTCAAGTGCATCACAATTGCAAACTTCTTATCAATCTACATCAAAGCAAATTGGGGGAGTGACGGGAAAGCTTTTCAATGTGAGTATTAATCTAATTTTATTTATTTAATTGTGTTTATTTACTTGTTTTGTAGTCCAGTGTTCTCTTTATCCTGATTTGGTGGCTTCTAGCTTTCAATGCCTTTTTAGTTGTCCTGTTTTTTTATCTTAATTTTCCATCTGTTCCAGTGTCCAATTGTTATAAAATTTAATCTGTGACCACCACACATCTTGCTCTGTAATGTTCTGTTCACTCATAATACTATGGCCATATTACAATCAATCAAAAATGGAGCTCTTATTGCGACCACAAATAGTCTCAACTGCCTGGCTGAATATCAGAGGTCTGCTATATTTTCAATGCAGATTATATCGTGAGGGTGGGTGTATAACTGTACATATGTTCATGTGTGCCAGTAATAATGCTTCATGTGAGCATCAAGAATCCACTTCTTACATGTTTGAATTGGTTACTTACTGGTATATTTATCCTGAAAACTCAAGTGTTTATTCTGTTATGAAAATTTATTCTGTTATAAATTTTTGAAAGCTTACTGGTATACTTACTGGGGGTATGAAAATTTATTCTTACTATTTATTCTGTTATAAATTTTCCATATCTTAATGTTTATTCTGTTATAAAATTTCTTATTTATGTAGGAAATATTGGCACTTGAAAGTCAAAGCATGACAAGTGCAGGAAAAAATCAATTGGATATTTCTTTGGAGGAGCCAAAACTTGATTATAAACACTATCAAGATATGGATGTCTTGGCATATTGGAAAGATCAAAGCCATCGATTTCCCGAGCTTGCATTAATGGCATGTGATCTATTGGCCATTCCGTTTACCACAGTTGCATCTGAATCAGCATTCTCTATTGGTGGTCGGGTACTAACCAAATATAGAAGTTCTATGCTTCCAGACAAGTTCCAAACTTTGATTTGCACACGGAATTAGTTACATGGGTTTTCTTTTATTGGTAAATTGCATTATGTTACAACATTTAAATTTAAATTTAAATAAGTTAATGTATCTTCATTTTGTTTTATTTTTAGATTACTTTATTTGTCAATCATATTTTATTTGCAACAGATGGTGACATTTTGGAGAGCAAAGGAAGCTTTTCATGTGAAGGATCAAATGACTTGCATAGTATTGAAGAAGGTGATGAAGAGAAAAATGAAGAGGATTTTGATGTTGATGAACTTGAATCCTTTTGAAAGGTAAAATGAAGAGGATTTGTTCTTGTTTAATTCAATTTAATTTATTTGTATTGTCTTATCCAAGAAGATGAACTCTTGACTCACTTAATTGATTTGTTTAGGCATTTCACTTTTGTTGGAGACTTGGAGAATGGAGTAGCATTATTTTGCCTAACAGAAAAGTTTTGATGATATATATGGTTTTAAGCAACAATGGTGTTGAACAGATTCCAGTATAGTAGTTCTCAAATTCCAGCTGTCTTTTTTTAGGATATTTCAGCTTGTCTTTTTGATGATAAATGGTGTTGAACAGATTGGGACTGTAACTACTATTTTATTTATGGTGTTGAACGGATTGGGTCTGTAAGTGCAAACATTTCCTATGTCTTTTTAGGATAAATAGTGTTGAACAATGGACAAATTATAATTACGTAACTGCCATTTTATTTATGTGTTTAGACTCATGAGTATGTATGTAGTTTAGAAAAATTTGTAAATTGCATCAGAGAATTTCTTGGCCTTTTGTTTGGACACTGGCCCTTCGGGGATTATTGGAATAACTAATCCATTGGTTCTGGCGACTACGCCACATGGTTACGTGGAGGGGCGATTGGGCCTCGAATACCATATGTGCACATCTCAGACTCGGCCTTGCGTCTCAAGGATATCTTCCGTGATGGGGCTTGGCAGTGGGATGAGTTGTATACTATGGTGCCGGAGGATATTCGATTGGAGGCTCTAGAGTTTGGTCCGCTTGTTCGCCATGCTATGGCAAGGGATAAGGTGTGTTGGACGCAATCATTCACTGGTAAATACACTGTCAATACAGGATATGAGTGGCTATTTCACAAGCAAGGTGTGCATGGAGATCGGTTGAGATCTTGGGCGTGGAAAATTTGTGCGCCGGAGAAGGTGAGGGTTTTTGCATGGCTTGCCGCTTACAATGCCGTGCCAGTTAACGAGGTCAGGCATCACCGTGGCCTAACTACTATTGCTACATGCAGCGTATGTGGCGGAATGGTGGAATCTCTAATGCATTTGTTGTTCCGCTGCAACTGGACCATTGAAGTCTGGAACCAGCTGGGAGGCTTCCCATCACCTCAATGGATTGCAAGGTTTTCGGATGCTTCTCTTTTCCTTGCGCGATTTGGCAAGCACTGGTCGGGGCTCCAGTGGGCGACAATATGGTGCATTTGGAATGCTAGGAATGATATGTGTTTCAAGGGTGAAGCTCCAAATATTGCTGCGGTTGTCCGTCGTGCATGTTTTCTTGGATCAGCTTTTGAACAAGCCTGTGGACGTGATCCTCGTACACGGGAGATGAGGTTAGTGCAATGGAATCCCAAACTATGCTCCGGATTGATCCTACATGTTGATGGAAGTTCTTTCGGAAACCCGGGACGTGCTGGGTTTGGTGGTGTGATTAGAGATGGGAGTGGCCACTGGTTGGAAGGCTTCTCGGGATCGATAGGCTCCTCTCCTAATCTTGACGCCGAGCTTCATGCTATTTGGAATGGTGTTAAGCGGGCTCACAGCTTAGGCATTGAGGTCATGTGCTGCTATTCGGACTTTGAAGATGCATTGAGACTATTAACTCAGAGTTCAGATCCTGATCACATTCATTTTGCTCTGGTTCGGAATATTCAAGATGTTCTTGATTCTCACCCGGGTTACAAGTGGTATCAATATTTTCGGGAAGGCAACTCGGTTGCGTATGCTCTGGCAAAGAGAGGAGCTCGATCAGTGGAATTCTTTACGACATGGGCTTATCCTCCGGATGAAGTTCGACCTCTGCAGTTTGCGGACTTCTCGAGAAACCTGGTTTCCTCGCTTTTAGTCTCGTCTCTTTTCTTTCGTGCTTTCCTTTTTCTGTATTTTTTTTTATCCTTTTTAGCTGATGCCTGGCATCCTTTCACCAAAAAAAAAAAGCTTTATTTCTTGATTATAATCGCTTCTTGTTCTTGATCCCCAAAAGAACAATGTTAGCACCGTTCTAGATTCTTTTGTCAAAGTCTCCTGCATTACAATTTAAACAATCTACAATGTTTAATTTACCCATAAACTACAATGAAACCAACCAAACGACAACATTCCACAAAAATTCTATTACACAAACCACCATTTTCAACATACTACACTCGTAGGAATCCATTTCATATGTTTATTTATGCCCGAAAAAAAAAACTAAATATAAAAAATAAAAAATAAAAATCTAACGAAATCTATCAAATAGTACAACATAGGAAATGGGACTCGACTACCATTTAATACATCGATTCCGAATCATTTATGCAAACAATACACCAAAAAACTTCCAAAATAGAGGATTTAAAAATTCCAAGTTAGAGTTTACAACCCTCTTTCAAGTACTTTGTCCGAAAACTAAACCGATTAAATCAGGTGTTGCCACCTTCAATCCTGTCGCCTAAAAGCCAGGGGCGGATCTATATAGGGTTTAGGGGTGGCATATGGCACCACTTAAATTAATAAAACTGCTACTTTAGGAAAGAATTTTTTTTTCACATTTAACTAAATTAGACCATGTTCTCTTCGCTTGAAATAAGTTGTTCTGATCTGAATTTTTTAGGTCTGGTCTGATATGATCTAAATTGGTCTGGTCTTAACTAGTCTGGTCTGATCTAATATTTTTTTATACTTAAAATTATTGTTGTTATAAAATAATAAATATAATAATAATAATAATAATAATAATTAAATTAATAAATTAATTGTAACAATTAATTTTTATTTATTAATTTTTATAATTAATTAATGTATTATTATTGTATTATATTGTTTATTAATTATAATAAAATTGTTAATGTATTATTAATAAATATTTCATTTCATTTCTTTTTTAAAGTATATCTCAACTATTTTTTTTTAAAAAAATTGTTTTAAAATACTTATTTGTTATATATAATGTCAATGTCCTTCGTCATTAAATTTAATTCACAAGTGTTAACCATAAATAAGACCCAATTTTTTGAATAACTTTTTTTTTTGAATAAAAAAATACGAAATGACATATTCTATGCCCGAGCACCGCTTACTTGCTCCTTTCCACCTATAGTTGTATACAAATTAAAATATTCATCATTAATCTTGTAAGTATATATATATTTTTAAAATTCCAATTTTGTTTTTACATTTTTAAAATAAATATCATGTTATCATCTATATAATAAATCCTGAATAGTTTTTGACATGTGCAGACTATATTGCCCTTATTAAATCTAATTTTTTTTATTTTAAACCTTATTAAAAATATCAAATCAAAGGTATATCTGTAAATAATTATAAAACATCATAAACATACACTACTAGAAAAAATCCGGATTTGGTCGCTAAAATTGTGGTAGCTAACGAGTTTCGGTCGCTAAAATTATGGTCGCTAACGAATTTCGGTCGCAAATTCGGTCGCTAACCCCTTTAGCTACCGAATTTTACCAAATTTTTTCGGTCGCTAAAACAGAAAATTCTTGTAGTGATATATACGGTTCCTATAATGACGCCTCATAAACGCCACGTCATCCTCTCAAAAATACTAAATGCTGACACATGTCATCTATATAATAAACCTAGATATAGTTTTGGTGTTGTGATGTTTTTGTTGAAATCTTAGGTTTGACTTAAGTTTAGATGTTAGAAATTTTCTTTGAAGTAATTGAGTGTTTTGAAGATTTGTTGTTAATTGAGTGAAGCATGTAAAATTCTTTTGAAAGTTAGGCTTTGAGATTTTTGAATGTAGATGAAGATTGAGTGTGCTAGTGTGATTATTTGGTTAGTTTGTGGATGCTATTTGGTCGAGTTTGGAATTTTTTGAACATGTGAAAGTTGTATTGTTGAACTATTTGGGTTTTTGGAGTTTTTTGGTGCTTGATGAATGATTTTGGAAGTATTAGAGTTGTTTAGAGATTTTTTGGAATAAAGGTTGAATAATGTTAGTGTGATTATTTTGGTGATTTTGATTGATTTGACTAATTGAGATGTATGATATTGAGCTTACTAGTTCATTTTGGGTGTTGGGGATTTTTTGATATGTGGATGATGGATAAATGAATGGTTGGTTATTTTGTAGTACAATTTGTAGTTTTATATGAAAACTGAGTTTTTGACTTTTGTTGTAGTATAGTGGTGAGTTTTGAGATGTTGGATCTTGTGGTTTGGTCATGAGTTGTGTGAATTGGTTGATTAATTTGTGCATATAAATGTTCTTCAAAAGATGTTTTCTAATTATTTGATCTTTATTCAAGTCACTTGGAATATTAAGTAGTGAAATGAAATAATTGTTTGGTGTTGATTTGAAATTTGGAATGAATAACTTGGTTTAATTGTTGGTGTTAAAAGTGAAGAAATGATGTTTTGATAAATAAAAATGACTTTAGTAGTGAAAATGGGTGTTTAATGAAAATAAGAGTTTTTGATTAAAATGGATATAGTGATTCTTTGAAATTCTTTAAATTATTTTTACTACTATTAGTTTTAATACTATTATTTTTATTATATTAAATTATATAGACTACAAAGTATTCTTATATATATTATATTAATTCTTTGTTATAAATATAATAGGTTAAATTTAAGTATTGTTAATATAAGTGTTATATTTATTAATATTATCATTAGCATTATTACTCCTATAACATATTTTTAATATTCTTATATTTTATATATATGCTTGTACATATATTTTTAGTATTAGTAGTTTATATCAATGTTATAATATTATTATATTGAGTATTAATTCTTTAAATTCTTTATTCATTTGTTTGTCTTGATTGTTACTAAATATTATTGTTAAATTGTTAGCTAGAATATTGTTCCCACATATGTTTGTATTTTGTTACTCATTATTCATGTTGTATATAATTTTCTAATTCTTTTTAACTCTAACTTGTTCTAACACTACTAACTTGATTCTTTGTGGTCAAATCCCCATTCTCTCAACTATAGGTTGGGAGTTCGATCCCTACCTGGCCCCCTATCCCCTCCCCTTTACCCCCCCTTTCTAATTTGTGTGGTTTGGGCTCCCACACACTTTTGCCGACACATGAGTGTCACTGTTTATAAAAAAAAAAACTTCTTTGTTAAATTTTTTCAATAAAACGAATATGGAAACCAATAAATTGGATTCACAAATAAAGTATCTAATACCCATATTCTGGGAGCGACAATCATTGTGTTCCATCATCTGTAGGAGAAGAGAAGCCAGTGATTGCTACATGCTCGTTTTATGATCGCCTCCTGCGAGTCTGGACTCCTCAAGGTAATGTTCTCGTATGATTGACACAATCAATTTTTTTTAAGGTAGTCTAAATCTTTGTTTTCAAATCAATTAGCGGGCTAAGGTGCTCTTAGTTCATTAAGTTCGAATCCATAGTGTGTGTATATGTTTTGTGATTTAATTGTAGCAAATACAAATCAATTATTGTTTCTTGAAAAAATACGTCATCAATTTTCCTTCAACTCTATTATTTCAATGTTCTTGAATGTTATTTTACTCAATCTTCGACGCGAATAAAGTGGCAGAATTTGTGGAAAGTGATGTTAGATTTTTTTTTTTTTCTTGACTTAAAAAATAAGGTATCCCCCAGTATTATTAAAGAATATAATAAGACACGCACATAGGTTGCAAACGAACCGAATCGAACCGAATACTGCAGTATTCGATTTGATTTGTTAAGCTTCACGAATACTTTCGAATCGAATCGAATTATTCTATAAGGTAATTTAATATTGAAAAAATTAACTTTTAATTATTAAAATTAAATATTTAGTTCGATTTATATATTAAATTTAGTACTTTAATTTCATATATAAACATATTCATATTAATTAATAAATATATTCACTAAAAATAAATTTTAAATTATCTAACAAAGTTATTTTGCATATTTATATATTATTTTATATAAAATAAAATGTTTAATCGAATATCGAATCGAATCAAATATTATTCGAATATCAGAATTTCGAATAATTTCGAATCGAATCACGAATCGAAGCAAAAATATTTGATTCTTTTGCAACCCTACGGACGCACACAAAGCATTGTTCGTTTGCACTGATGAAACGCTTTTTGTTTTTTTCCTACCGAATGTACTGATGAAGCGCATTTACAGCATACATTATCTAAATTTAACTATTTCAAATGGACCAGTACATGTTTAAAAAGAGAGTAAAAAATTTACACCAAGAATGAAAAAAGGAGAAAAAAAAAAACCGAAAAAGAAAAAGAATATAAGAGAAAATAATCTGTAGATGGATAAAAATAGAATTTTTTTTTTTTTTTTGGGAAATAGAAATAGAAATTTAAACCTTGAAAAGTTGAAAAATAAAGATTTAACCAAGGTTATTAAAATTTATATCTAAATCTTAGGATCTTACGATCTTATAAAGCCAAAACGATCAAGATCTGTATGGGATCTAAATTAGGGTGAGATCTGGATAAGATCTATAGGATCTATACAAGATCTTAAAATCTTTGAACAATCTGATCCCACTCCCTCTTATTTTTCATCTCATTTTTTCATTTTTCAGTCCTCCATTCTTTTTCAAAATCCAGATCTAAGGATTTTTGTTTGCATCTCCATCTTTCTCGCATCCCTTTCATCTTCCTCTTCCAACAGTTGTCGTTGTATCTCCTTTATCCTACTTACTATTTTCAAAATTTAAACTGTCTTTTGAAAGGAGATACAACACAATACGTATGTACCTTTGTATTCTCACAACACAATAGGCGTCATGTTTCACAAAAAAAGACAGTAGACTCTAGTGTCGTGTCTACATTCAACACTACACATCAAGGACAAACTATTACTATTACTAGTTGATCATTGAGGTTTATTAGAAACCACATTGTGTAGGGATGAGGACCTAGCCCAAGCGGTTAAGTCCATTGGCTTCCAACGGAAGGTTGGAAGTTCGATTCCCACCGGCCCCCTATCCCTCCCTTTATTTCCCCTTTGTAATTGTGTGGCATGGGCTCCCATCACCCTTTCCAGGCCTTCAATGGCTCCTCAAAAAAAAAAAAAAAAAAAAAAAAAAAAGAAACCACATTGTGTACAGTCGCGGCTCTGGGGCTATGGTAATTTTTTTTCCTTTATCAATGTCGTTTTTACCGTTTTTCTTTATCTCTTTAATAATATAATATTATGTTTTGTATAAACAGGTCTTTGTGGAGAACTTAGTTTGGCAGAATGAATGGGGCAAAAGTTCTGCCAAACAGGTATATGTTTTGTTTACAATTCAAGAATATGAGGGTTTGTTATTAACTTGACTAGTATTACCCGCCCGTGCGATGCGCGGGGAAAAAATTTACATGAATTTCAAAGTTTATTTTTATTTAAAGATTCAATGAAAAAATATATTATGTTTATGGATTGAATGAAAGACAATGTAGAAAGTAAAATAGTTGAGAATCGAAGCAATGAATAAAAATTTAACCTCAAAGCCTTTCTTTAATTCTATAACAATGAAAGAAAGGCTTTAATTAACTTCAAAGTAGCACTCATCATATTTATAGTATGCAATGGCAACCATTGTTGAAACATCTACTTGAATTCACAATTTATTAAAAGAAATAAATCAATGTTGGATACATGACTAATTAAGATCGCCCGGGTTGGACGTTATTTGATGCGGTTCTTGACCAAGTATCATAGTTTGGCGGTTAAGACCTTTTATGGGATCCACCACCACTGCTACTACCCGCTGGTTTAAAGCTTCAAAACTATGATGATGAAACAAACAATAGCAGTTATGAGAGCTTCAGTTATATATAAAATAGGACGGTGGTGTTAATAGAAAAGATCAAAGCATCATTTTAAAAGTACAATACATTACAGTAAACTTAAAAAAGAAAAACAGAGTCAAAGAAATGTAGGAAGCCGATGGATTCTATAAATATCATTATAATAAGTTTTAAAAAAACAGAAAATGATAAGTCAATTGCACTTAAATTTATGAAAATTCGGGTGTCCCACATCATCTTCAAGTACACATTACAAACGTGATCAGAAATACCACATATATAGTTGAGGACAGTGGCGGATCTAGAAAAAAATTTAACCGGGGTCACAAAAATAATAATTTAAATTTAAATTTAAATATATTAAATATAATATTTAAATTTAAATATATTAAATATAACAAAAAAAACATACCTCTTACAAATACTCTCTATGGTCTTTCATACTTTGAAATCAACTAATAACAGCTTTATTCATAACATTGAGAAGAGTTTCTTTCTCAATAGCTAGCACAAATAAGAGAATCGTTGATCAAAAAATCATCACCTATTCGATTTCGCAAATCAGATTTCACAAGCTTTTGGGGTCCCTACAAAAATTTAAGCGGGTGCACTAAACTACGCATAAATATTTTTTACCTTAGAACACAAATTTAAGCGGTGTCCCGTGCCCCCGGTATATAAACCGTGCGTCTGCCCCTGGTTGAGGAGTAACCTAGCTAAGTTTTATGTCAACCCTACAAAGCCATGCATCCAAAACCAGGATGTGAATGATGCCAACCAACCACCATATCAAAAACTCAAAATCATCATAATTTTAATTAATCCCAAAAAATTAATTTTTTCATCATTATTTTCTATTATTAATTAATCCCAAAAATTGTGCACTTAAATTGAGCAGCCGGGATCTCTTTCCAAATTATTCAAGGTGGTCAATATTGTAATAAATTATTTGATATATACATAATAAAATAAATTTGCGATGATTAACATAAATGTCAACAATATCTTCATAAAATATATCGGATTCAATAATTTATCATCTATAACCTCTTTTAATTTGATATTAATAACACCTAAATGGTAACATATTTTCAATAAAGTTTATAATTAGTTATCTAATATTATAAGATCTACCAAACGATACATAGTAAATATATAGAATTAAAGCAAATTATCATTTTTGACATGATTTTTAACTATCCAATTAGTAATAATGTTTCTCAAATTACACCCTTTAATTATGGGATCATTTCATTCTCTATTAGTGTACAGGATTTAAATATTTATGATTTTTGGATCTAATAAAGTAACACATAATTTTTTAAAATTTAAAACCGCGTATTTAGAATGGTTTATTTTAAAAAAATACATATTCTAATACTTAGTTTTAATTTTTTATTTAATTAATATTTAGTTTCCAAAATATGGATATATTTAGTTGCCAATATAAATAAAATGATTCTAAAACACGGATATACTTATATGAAAAGATTTAGTTGTCAGTATAATTAAAACGATTCTAAAATAAGAATATATTTAAATAACTATCTAATGTTAAATCATCACAATATATATATATATATATATAACTAAAATGAATCACAATAAATTGATTCTAAAATGATATATTCAATGATTCCATTTAAAACGTAGTATCTATATTAAATCATCACAATATTTTTTTCAAAGTTAATATTATAATAAACTTATTATTGCTATAATTAGCCAATTGCTATAATACAAATTTTTAGAATTTAAATATAATAGTTTAATTTAAAGCAATGATGATTTAACATTGTTATAGTTAACTTGTAAGGACCAATAAATGTTATAATGAAACTTAATGTTAGTAAAAAGTCAATTAAAATTAATGACATAATAAATTCATGGTTGAAATCATTTAATTATTTATTTATATTAAAAATTTCCATTTTGTGAAATTGAGAATACAATCCCATAAATCTAACATTGAAAGGATTATTTGAGTATAGAATTAATTTCACTTTTGGGGATTATTGACTAAAAATTAGGCTAGTGGTTTTAGGCTGGAAACTTTTGCATATAATTTTAGGTTAATACATGGATTTAAGTGTAAATTGAATATTATTTATATAGATAAATAAATTCCTAATATGGATTCATTATTCACCACAAATAAATAAAATATCGTATTCGTAAAAATTATAGTAATAGTTGAAGGGCTAAATTACATTAATTATTCTTTATTTAAGGGGTAATTTATTTATTTCCATTGATCATCTCATCTTTTAGATTATTCTTTGTTCTTTCCATAATCATTTCATTGTCTATAGTCAATATTTCATTTTTGTTTATCCAATGGAAATCAATTTAATCAATGTAAATTAATTTAATCAATGTAATCGATATAATCAATAGAAATCAATTACCCCATCATCTTTGCTTTATTTAAGGGGTAATACATAGTTTCCATTTTTTTATTTGATATTGTGTTTTCAAAATACGGATAAATTTATAAGGAAAGATTTAGTTGCAATATAATTAAAAATCATTTCATAGACAAATTATATTTAATATCTTAAATATTTTGTTCACCAAAAAAAATATCTTAAATATTTTATTTCCCTCCATCATCCCCATTGTAAAAATTCTGCATCTGCTTTTCCCATCACCACAAATCTCATTTGCACAAATAAATAATTAATACATATTACATACATATTTTATTACCATCATAATTTCTCCTGCATGATTTCATTACCATATAATTAATAATACATATTTTATTTTTATAGTTAAATTAGATTTAATCTGTGCTATATTTTTGGCATATTAATTTTCCCATCCATAAATAAATTCCTAATATGGATTCATTATTCATCACAAATAAATAAAACAACATATTTGTAAAAATTATAGTAATAGTTGAAGGGCTAAACTACATTAATTGTCCTTTATTTAAGGGATAATTTATTTATTTCTATTGATCATCTCATCTTTTACGATTGTTCTTTGCTCTTTCCATAATTATTTCATTGTCTATAGTCAACATTTCATTTTTGTTTATCAAATGGAAATCAATTTAATCAATGTAAATTAATTTAATCAATGGAAATCGATTACCCCATCATCTTTGCTTTATTTATGGGGTAATACTTAGTTTCCATTTTTTATTTGATATTGTGTTTTCAAAATACGGATAAATTTATAAGGAAAGATTTAGTTGCAATATAAATAATAATCATTTGATAGACAAATTATATTCAATATCTTAAATACTTTATTTTCCTCCATCATCACCATTGTAAAAATTCTGCATCTGCTTTCCACATCACTGCAAATCTCTTTTGTACAAATAAATAATTAATACATATTATATACATATTTTATTACCATCATGATTTAATTACCATGTAATTAATAATATATATTTTATTTTTCTAGAAATAATACCTCATTTAACCATATCTTTATAAAATATATCGGATTCAATAATTTGTGTCTATAACCTCATTTAATTTGATAGAAATAACTCCTAAATGGTAACAGATTTTCTATGAAGTTTATTACTAGTTATCTAATATTGTTAGATCTACGAAACGATACATAGTAAATATCCAGAATTAAAGTAAATTATCATTTTTGACATGATTTTTAACTATCCAATTAGTAATAATGATTCTCAAATTACACCATTTAATTATGGGATCATTTCATTCTCTATTAGTGTACAAGATTGAAATAATTATGATTTTTGGATCTAATAAAGCAACATACATTTTTAAAATTAAAAAAACACATATTTGGAATGATTTATTTTAAAAAATACATATTCTAATATTTAGTTTTCATTTTTTATTTAATATTTAGTTTCCAATATATGGATATATTTAAATGGAAATATTTTATTGCCAATATAAATAAAATGATTCTAAAATACGGATATACTTATATAAATAAAATCTTTTTAAAAACGTAGTATCTATATTAAATCATCGCAATATTTTTTCCAAAGTTAATATTTTAATAAACTTATGGCTATAATTAGCCAATTGATATAATAAAAAAATTTGTTAGAGTTTAAATATAATATTTTAATTTAAAGCAATGATAATTCAACATTGTCATATTTAACTTGAGAATAGGGTATCACGAGGAGCATTGACATGGGAGCGGCCGGACAAGGGGTGGTGGAAGATTAACACCGATGGTTCGTCTATTGGGAATCCGGGTCCGGCGGGGATTGGAGGGGTGATAAGGGACGACCTCGGACGGACGATATTCACCATTTCGGAAAACATCGGAGTTACGGATTCTAATGAAGCTGAAATCACAGCGGTTAGTCGTGTTTGCACGGCTCTAATTAGGGATCAAGGATTCCCTCTTCCTAGGATAATGTTTGAAAGTGATTCTACCAATGTGGTTAAATGGCTGGGGAATCTTAACCTTATTCCATGGTGATTCTGGGTGCTATGCAGTCCGATCTCAGCAGTTTTGGAACACGCCGGGGGGATTTGGATACAGCATATCCTTAGAGAGCGCAATCAGTTGGCGGATTCATGGGCGAGAAAGGCTGCGGCGGGCGAGGACAAAGTTGAGGAGTGGAGTTAGGGTGTTCTGAGGATGTGTACCCTATGACTAATAATGCAATTATCTGTTTTGTATTTATGCAGGAAATGAGACAGGGCAGATAGCTGCAGCATAGTGGATGGTAAATGATATTAAAATTGGGGGCTAGAGATTGTCTGTGTGGGAAGAAGTTTGAGGCTGTGGCAATGGAATTACATGTAACAGGTGCGGTGCCGGATGCTTGGCACATTTGGACCAACGGACAGAGTGCCCGGTGAGATCTAAGCCTCAAAGTTATCTTCATGAATGCATTGGTGTTGTTCAGGGTGTAATTCTCAAATGTGCTTACTTATTCGTATTGAGCCTGCATTTACTCTCCTTGATGTGTTGAAAAGTATAAGGGGCCTAGGATCATACCACTTGGCCTTATTCTTCCCACACAATTGTGTTTCCTTGTTTTTATGAGCCACAATGAAACACCCTATATCCCATAGCCTCTTTTGTCCAGTGAACCTATTATATTTCCCTTGATCTAGTTAATTGGCCTTATGTCCCTTGGGATGGTATGGAATTGCCTTGAATAGTCATAAGAAAAATCCCTAGCAATGCTGCAATACTGCTGTCATAGATGAATTGGTGGTGGCTTGTTGTAGAAAGTGTGTGGTGAGATATATCTACTGAGATGGGGTGGTTAAACGATTGGATATGAGGTGTGGGAATGAACAGAATTGTTGGTAATTATTCTTGTGGCTGTTGCCTATGGTCTTTGAGCTGTCCATCGGAATTTTGAATATGGATATTGAGAAAAGAAAGAAAAAAGAAAAAAAAAAAAAAGAAAAAAAAAGAAGAAAAAAGAAAAAGTGAGACCAACTCTGATAGTTGGAACGCTTGGCATCTATTTGATAGGGGTTTTTGGTCCTAGTAGAGTTGTTATCTGTTTGATTGTTATGAGAGCAGAAGTGAGTTCTACGTGTTCATCGGTTAGCTAAGTTAACGGATTTTGACTCCAGGTGCTATGCTCCCTGCTCGTTGCCTGGATTAAACCTTCTTGTGCTTATTCATAAGCGGTTCCTCATCCCCAATTGCCTTCTTCTCTGTCCCCTCATGCCGCGTTGCTTCCGTTCACACCCTATTAATCTATTAATCTATTAATCTGTAGCCCCTTTGTTTCGACGCATTGGATTTTGAGTAATATGCAGGAACGATACGGTTTGGAAGTACGTCTTTGGGATTTTCTCACTGATGCATCACTCCCAATGCTGCTGATATCATTGAGGTGCTGTGTTCCTTGGGCTGGCTACTGTGATGGGCTTGGATTTTCTCACTAATATGATTCTTGAGCTGCTGATTACACTTGAGAAAAGGAACAATTGGCTGTTGGTTCTTGTCAATATGTGCGGTGCATTGCTGATTATATTTGCTGTTTTCATCCAGTGAGAACAAGATGGAGGAATGGTTCTTGTTGGGGAGCAGTGTGCTATGCAGAGCTCTGGGTATGTCAAGGGATAGCCGGAGAGGGTTAAGTCGAAGTGTGTAATTGAAAGTGCAAGGCTGAAGGAGATCGCTTGTGGAATCAGAATCTCTATTCTGAGATCTATGTATACGATAATTGGACAGATAAGGAATTAATGGTGAAGCATGGTTTTGATGAGAAGTGCTGGATTGAAGAACTCTTGCTGCCTGGTTTTGTTCTCCTGATCTGATTGCCTCTAACTTGATTGAGGATGGCGTTAGATAGGTTGGAATGAAGAGTGCTTTACTATTGCATGTTATACTGTTTTTATTGCAAGGGTCGGTTTTAGTTTGGTTTTCTTACTGTTTATTTTCTTTCTGAAACCTGCTGCACTTTATGAATCCATATGGTGCGGCTCATGGTGTGTATTGTAATGTTGGAGGATGTATTTGACAATGCTGTGATATAAAACCTGATTCCTCAAAAAAAAACTTGAGAATAGAATTAATTTGATGTTAATCAATCATTGAAGGGAGTAATTGAGAATATGTAACACCCGAGGAAAAACAAATTCAAATTGTTTTGAACTACGTCATGACTTGATCCCTTCACAGGGTACGTAGGCAGCTTAGAACTAATTTCTAAGTTCAGTCACGAAATAAATCACAAAATACATCACGAATTAGACCACAAGGACGATAGGGGATGTTGAAACCAATTTAGACTAGGCTAAGTAGGACCCGAAAATGTTGCGAGCGATAAGCCGGACTCGTAACAAGATTAAGGAGAAGATTCCGCAACGAAGACGCCCCAGGGAATCGAGCTAACACGTAGAAAACCGATAGGGGAAAGCGAGGGAAGACCCGACGGAACACGCGGAGCCGAACCGGCCGGTCCGGCCGGCCCGCGCTGTCCGCGCGCCGCCGCGCGGCCACCGCGCGGCCAAGGGCGTCGCGACGCCAGGCCTGGCACGCGTGCTCCGCGCGGCCATAGGGGTGGGTGCGCGCCACCTCCGCGCCAGAGGGGCTGAAGGTGTAATCTTTCCATTCGGGGGTGATTTTCTTGCCGAAATTACAACTCCCTTCGAGGGAAACCAAATCCCAGACGTGAGGGAGACTTAAGGGCGGCTGGGGGTGCCTCCAAACCCTAGACTTACAGAAACTACTCCCACATTACTCCCAAACTTCCTCCCCAAGTCGAAACTCTTCCGGCGACACTTTCCGGCAAGCATTCCGGCGACGACGAGGCGAGAGGAACCAAGCCCTGCCCTCTAGACTCTTGGTAAGCCATGGTTAAACATTTTAATTCGTCCATAACACTTAGAAACTCGAAATCTAACCCGTTTCCTTTACTACGATTTCACGCCGGAAAACGAACGAAAAGCGATCGGAAGGATTGGCCGTTCGTCGCGACCCTAGAGCATCCGGATACCCCTCCCAGTAATCCTAATCTTCAAATCAGTAAGTTAAAACCTTACTCACAAATTTTCGTGGTTGTTTGTTGTTTAAATCTCGAGATATAGGCTTGTAACAAAAATCGGTTTTCAAAAACCCTATTTTCGTCCAATTTTAAAGACTCGCCAAAAACTCGACCTTCGGGAATTCAAACCGAAAACTTTTCAACATAGAAGTTGTTCCTAACACCTTTATCTATCTTGTGTCCAAATTTCAGCCATTGACATTAAGTTTTGCTATCCCAATTTTCGCCATGAACTTTCTGTATCAAACCGAACGATTCAAATCTGTGACAGATTCCTTCATTCAACTTGATGCATGTTTTTCACCCATTTTTCGAATGATTTAACTTTGCATTTCTAAACAAAAGTTGTAGATAATTGTGTCTAGATTATGCCTACAAAATTTCACGAATTTTGGTGTTCATTTGATATGTCAATCGGCCAAGTTTTTAGAACTGTTTTGAATTCGTTTTAAGGGCCATGAGTATGCAGTGAGTTGCACTCGATTTTTGAGTACCAAGAATTCATTATTTCCAAAAACTTAAAACATGAAAGTTGTTCCTTAATGTGTCGTGTAGTTACTGTAAAAATTTCACATCGATTGGTTTTGAAATGAATTTTTAATCGGCGTTACACGAACCTGTGACGAAAACAGTTTTTAAGACGTAAATTATTCTTTGCAATAAACTCAAATTTCAACTCACTTCGGAACCTTATTTCCAAAAACTTAAAACATGAAAGTTGTTCGTGTGTGTGTTTTTGAATTACTGGCC
Organism: Hygrophila difformis; assembly: GCA_030278955.1. Classification (NCBI taxonomy): domain Eukaryota; kingdom Viridiplantae; phylum Streptophyta; class Magnoliopsida; order Lamiales; family Acanthaceae; genus Hygrophila; species Hygrophila difformis. The sequence continues at coordinate 47,990,497 of JAOANR010000001.1, read as the reverse complement.
AAATTTCAGAATTTTTGGAGGGAAGACGAATTTTAAATTAAGAAAGGCGTGAACTGCCTCGAATAGGATTTTTCGAACTTGAGAAAACTCGAACTATGAAAACGCGATATCAATCCTTTGATAACTCTGAAATACGAACTTTCGAAAAATCCCGTTCACTAGGCTGAGCCGATCTTCATACTATCATTATCTTTGAGACTGCCTCGTTAGTGGTCTCCTTACTATCTGAGATTGCCTCGTTAGTGATCTCGCGCGCTGTATTTGTGGATCGCCTCGTTAGTGGTCCTACTATCTTTTTGGATCGCCTCGTTAGTGGTCCTACTATCTTTGAGACTGCCTCGTTAGTGGTCTCCCATTGTTTGGACTGCCTCGTTAGTGGTCCTATGTTGAGATTGCCTCGTTAGTGATCTCCCGGTATGGTGTCCTCTTCTTAGTTTACGGGATGAAAAGTAAAAGACTCGTGTGAGTATTTCATTATGCTTAAATCGTATCTATCCTGTCTTCAATTATGTATTTAAAATTTTTGCATCTTAAATTATGCTTTAAATTTCGCTTTTTAAATTAAGTTCTTTAATCATGATTTTCCGCTGCTAATAAATCATGTATTTTTAAATTCTCGTACGGTAAGCGAAATCTTTAGTTTAAACACTTGTAACCCCTTTTATTTGTTAGTTAGGGATTAACTTACTCAGTATATTTTTATACTGACAACCGTTGTCATTTCTTTTTTTTCAGAGTACGTCGAGTGACGCATTGCATATGCACTTGGGGGAAAATCATAATGGACATTTTAAATTTCTGCATCGTACTGTTTTTACCGGGTCTGTTAAACCCGAGGATTTGGCCATGTTGGCCGTGATTTTACTTTCCGCTGCACTTACTTTATTTATTTTCCGCACGTGATAATTTCTACTATCGTACTAAGTATTATAAATTTCCGGACTATATCTTGAAATGTTTTAAATCTTTTACATACCCACAAGCCTTGCGTTTCCTTAGCAAGCTCGGGAAGCCGTGTCTTGCTAGGGGGATGCGGCGGTGACATCCCGGCCTGGGTTATCAAATCCGGGGTGTTACAGAATAGGACATAGATAAAAATTATATAGACAAATTCGAAACTCTCTTATTGAATAAATTAAAATACAAAAGATTCTGAGAAACTAATGCTATAACAAATAAACTCATCCAATTATTTATACTCGGTGGAATAAATCTTTCCACAAAAAGAACAACCAAACAAATCTTTCCCCAAAAAATGAAGTAAAATGGAATGTCGCCGATTATTTGTCATATAAGAAGATGTCGCAACAATTGATTTATTATTTTATGATTATAAATATTCCTTAGCTCTTCATCCATTCAAAATGTTCTTCGTCATTTGAGTTTGTACTCTCGTTGTTCCAATAACTGTCACCAAAACAACAAAAGAAAATAAAAATAATAGCAAAAGAGGGAGAAAGAGGCATGAAATTGAATAATAAAAACTATAAAATGGTGGGGAGATGTATTTGTCATAGAAGAAGATGTCGCAACAATTGATTTATTCTTTTATGATTATGAATATTCCTTAGCTCTTCATCCATTCAAAATGTTCTTCGTCACTTGAGTTTGTACTCTCATTGTTCCAATAACTGTCACCAAAACAACAACAAAAGAAAACAAATATATTAGCAAAAGAGGGAGAAAGAGACATGAAATTAAATAATAAAAGCTATAAAATGGTGGAGAGATGTATGTGTTAAATGGAACAATATTGAGAGAAATGTTAGATGAAGATGTAAGGATATAAATTTGAGGTGGGTTATAATACACATATTTATAGGAGGAATGGGATAAATGAGATCCAGAGTTTAGTATAGAAAGATTATTGGAGCACGGTCCATGGCAATTTTGTAATTATCATCGATGTGGAGCACAGTCCAATGGCATAACCGTAAATAAGTTAGTGTGTGAAAGAGAGTGTCAAAAAATAGATTTTGTGAGGGGAAAAGATTTGGGCGGGAAAGTGTGTGTGTTAGACTATTTTGGTTTATATTATTATATAGATTACACTTGTGTGGAATCAATTTTTGTGGGGGTCTGATTTCTCAAGTTGAAATGCTCTCATCTCTCAACTTGAACTACTACTATTTATTGGCATGAGATGTTTGTAGTCAGCCCTATCATATGCATTTTTGTGTCTATACTTACTTTCTTTTTTACTATTAATTTCAAATAGTGATTATCCACAGAAAATATTACTAATAGGGACAATTGAAGGACTATCTCCATTCCCTACAAGGGGACGGTAATTTTCTATTTCTTGCATCCTTTTAAATCATTTTTTATTTTGTTTTTGATTATATTGTCTAATTTATAGAATAATCATGTGATGGAAGATTTAAAAAATGTCATAATTCAACTAAAAGAAGCTGGAGGGATATTTTGAAAACATGGAGCAAAACCCAATTCGCAAGAAATGGAATGAAAAGACTTAGTATTTGATTTCCTTCGGGTCCTATTGTGTTTGTTGATGTCGTCAGAAGGTTTTAAATGGTCCAACTCTTTATCACTGATTGATCCGTAACTTAAACATGTCAGATGTGTTGTCCTAATCCGATCTATTTAAATCCGCCTAACTTAATAAGTTGATTTTGCATGTTTTCAAAACAGTAATATATATATATATATATATATATATATTATATATGCCATACAGGCACTGTTCCTGGCAACAGGAAATGGCGACATGGATGCCCCACTTTGCCCTTTTGTCAGCCCAATCTTTATCTCGTAACTTAGCTCTCTATCTGGCAGGCCTTATTTGTCGTTCACGCCGTTCTGGGTCCTCTCTCGCTCTTCCACATATCTTCCCATCAAATCCAACTTCCGCATGGTTTCCCAAAAAATCAGATTCACTCATCGTCCCGTTCTACCTTCTCGCCTTACAAGACAACATGCGAGCAATTTCCCCCAATTTTCAAACCTTAGCACCGCTCCCTAATTCCCATTCGATTCGCCGCCACCTCCTCCTCCTCGCACTGGTTCCCCAACTGGAGATGTCTCGCAGCATGCCCAGCAAACGCTCAATCCTTTGTGCTTCGGATCCCCTCCATTTGCCCTAACCCTGGGCCTCCATCTCCATAGAAGCCTCCTCCTGACTGTGCCGCGGTGGTTGCCTGGGTAAGTTGGTCCTCTGTTTGATTTTATGTTTACCTTTGAATTCTGTAGTGTTTTCATCATCGGATGTTTAATGGGGTTTGAGGAGTTTGATGCAGTTTGGATTGGGAATTTGGTGTTTTGACTTCTGAGTTTGGACGGCGGGCTTAGTGACGGAGGGAGGCGCGCTGGTGGAGTACGGCATGGGTCGTGTCGTCGCCGCCTGCTGCTGCGAATGTGGGCCACGACTTGCTGCCGGAGGGAGTTGGTCGGCAGCGCATTGTTTGCGGTTTCTCCCCATTCTAAAGAGGCCAACTGTAGTTGGGTTCAAGGGTGTTGATATTAACAATCCCTATCATTTCTGACATTTAAGTTTGCAATGCTTATATGGTATAAGGTTGATGTTTTGAACTTATGGCAGAAACAGAGGGGACTGTACGGATCAGTGATGAAGTGGAGCCAAGTGTTTCAACATTGCTGATGAATTTTTCCAATGAGTTCGATCCATATGAGGCATTGAGCACACATCTATACCAAACAACAACCTTCTAACAGGTAGATTCTTCAGCTTCAAACACTTGTTGAAGTGATTGAGTTAATTCATTTCACTATATTATTTGAGATAACAGTGGGTACTATTTTTGCAAGCCTTCACAGTATATGTAAAGTACTTGTTCAGGTCATTGAAAAGAATGTATGACGCTGTTCAATTGGATAAGGAGCATATAGCTTTATGTCAAGTGCACCTTTTCATCTTTCTATATATAAAAAAGATCGTTTAATATTTTGAAAGATTAAAATAGTGATGCAAAAATGCTCTGTTTAAAAAAAATGTATATGTAAAACGTTGGCAACTTTTCTTCAGCTCTCAGCTACAGAGAAAAGACCTTATGATTACACCAGAAGTGAAAATCCAACACGGGATGCCCTAGAAATGTGTTAACTTTAATTCGTTTGTCAAAGCAATGAATAGATAACTGCGTACTTCTTCCCGATATAATCTGTGTATATCCATTGACTATTATCAGGCTTCTTGCAAAGCTTGATAAAGTTGATCAAGCCTTATGCTTCACTAGTGGGATGGCAGCTTTGGCAGCTATTACTCATCTTGTCGGAACAGGTGTTTGGTTTTAAATTTTTCACTGCTAGATCAGCTTATAATTCATACATGTTTTGAATTTGCTAACTATCTTTTAGGACATGCAAGTGCGTTTTTCTGAGTGTTTTACGATTGGGTTCAGTTTCCTCTCGATCATACCCGGCATGAATTATAATAGATCTGCCTTGAGAAGCTATAATGTATCTGGTGTTGACTCCATCTGGCAGGTGAGGAAATAGTTGCAGGAGATGATGTGTATGGTGGTTCTGATCGATTGTTGTCAAGAGTCGCTCCAAATTCTGGTGTTGTGGTTAAGTTAGTATTACTTTCCTTCAATGTTAATTTTTCACCACCATTTGCAAGCCTTCTAAGTTGTGACTTCGTCATGGTGCAGCTTGTGGATACCACTAATTTGGAAGAGGTTGCTTCCACCATTGGCCCTTGGACAAAGCTTGTGTGGTTAGAGAGTCCAACAAATCCTCGCCAACAGATATTCGATATTCTTGTATGTCGTAAATTTATAATTATGTGGAAAGAGTTGCTCCTATTTGTCATTCTAAACAAGCGGATCCACGGATCACATGTGTCTAATTCTTGATCATTGATTGTTTGCTATTTTGCTTTTCTTCACCGTTACTGCTTTCACCTTTTATAAAAATAATGTTTCACAAAATAGTTGAAATTGAACATGCTCACGGTGCTCTTGTATTGGTGGATAACAGCATCATGTTTCCAGTGTTGTCAAGACCTTTAGAACTTGGAGCTGGTAATAGTTCTTTTTTGATCGCTCAGAAGAGTGTTGTGTTTGGTATGATAAAATAAAGTGTCCCGTCAACCTGAGTTTGTCTTTGTTAATCAATTTTGAGATATTGTGATGCACTTTGCCACAAAATTCATTGCTGGTCACAGTGATCTATTGTTGGTGTGCTTGCTATCAAGGGAGAGAGGTTTGATTTATGAATTGCATTTAATAAGAATTTCAATTCAAGATGTATATGTAGATCATCTAGATAACTGATATGCAGGTATCATCATTTATGATACCTTCTCTTGTCCGCCCACAACCCGCTCGCGCCCTTGCTTGTAGATTAGGGTCGTTATTGTGGTATCACAACTTACAATACGATCTCCTTTTGATTGTTTTTTAGAGATTGAATTCACTCCTGATTTGTGTGAATTCTACTTTTGGATTTGATTTGGAACTTTGCAGTGAGCATTTCTTCTAATTGGCTTTTTGTATCGTGGCAAACGTTTCTTTACTTTGAAATTTGGTTGCTGCTAACTCGAGGTCCATTCCTCCTAGCTGCATTTATTCACTATATTGATCAATTTTCTCTTTGTCGTATTTGGAATATCTCATTCATTGTAGATGGTAGATCAATTTCGTGGCAAACCCTTTTATTTGTTGATGGTAGATTGAATTTACCTCCTTCTGATTCAATTTATGGGTGTATGATCTAACATTTTTGGGTTTTATCCACAAATTTTTTGCATTTAGATTCGAATGATTAATTTCATGTTTCTGCTTGGCCAGCTTTTTATTTAGAAGGCATTTTAATCTTCTATTTTTTTTTTTAAAAATAGAACATTTATATTTGTTGTTGCTCTCAGTTTGAACTCTATTTTTTCCGGATTCATTTTCTTGGTTCATTCATTCTTAATGGGTGGTATATTCACTTTATGAAGTTAAAGGATTGGTCATGTAAATGATTTCTTCCGGTTTATTAGATATATTTGAATTATTTACATGGAATTTAAAAGTTAGGTGTATCTTTTACTTAATCAGCATTGGCCTATTCTTTACTCTGTTGTATTAAGTAGCTTTTACATGCAACAGGTAATAACAACTAATTGTAATGCAATATATTACCCCCGTTTTTTCGAATTTTCCCCATCCTTTGGTGCCCTCCACTTCCAGCCTTACAATACCATCCCAGTGATCTCATCTAGCTTTCCACACATTAGAGTTTTGGATGTCTTGTTATAGTTTTCTATAATATTTTTTCCACACCGGGTGCACGCTGCGTGGCGCGCGCCACCAGCGAATTCTAGTGTATATGTATATATATTTATTCCACGCCTTAGGAATGTGTGCTATTATGGGACACAATGATTGTCGCTCCCAGAATATGGGTATTAGATACTTTATTTGTGAATCCAATTTATTGGTTTCCATATTCGTTTTATTGAAAAAATTTAACAAAGAAGTTTTTTTTTTTATAAACAGTGACACTCATGTGTCGGCAAAAGTGTGTGGGAGCCCAAACCACACAAATTACAAAGGGGGGGTAAAGGGGAGGGGATAGGGGGCCAGGTAGGGATCGAACTCCCAACCTATAGTTGAGAGAATGGGGATTTGACCACAAAGAATCAAGTTAGTAGTGTTAGAACAAGTTAGAGTTAAAAAGAATTAGAAAATTATATACAACATGAATAATGAGTAACAAAATACAAACATATGTGGGAACAATATTCTAGCTAACAATTTAACAATAATATTTAGTAACAATCAAGACAAACAAATGAATAAAGAATTTAAAGAATTAATACTCAATATAATAATATTATAACATTGATATAAACTACTAATACTAAAAATATATGTACAAGCATATATATAAAATATAAGAATATTAAAAATATGTTATAGGAGTAATAATGCTAATGATAATATTAATAAATATAACACTTATATTAACAATACTTAAATTTAACCTATTATATTTATAACAAAGAATTAATATAATATATATAAGAATACTTTGTAGTCTATATAATTTAATATAATAAAAATAATAGTATTAAAACTAATAGTAGTAAAAATAATTTAAAGAATTTCAAAGAATCACTATATCCATTTTAATCAAAAACTCTTATTTTCATTAAACACCCATTTTCACTACTAAAGTCATTTTTATTTATCAAAACATCCTTTCTTCACTTTTAACACCAACAATTAAACCAAGTTATTCATTCCAAATTTCAAATCAACACCAAACAATTATTTCATTTCACTACTTAATATTCCAAGTGACTTGAATAAAGATCAAATAATTAGAAAACATCTTTTGAAGAACATTTATATGCACAAATTAATCAACCAATTCACACAACTCATGACCAAACCACAAGATCCAACATCTCAAAACTCACCACTATACTACAACAAAAGTCAAAAACTCAGTTTTCATATAAAACTACAAATTGTACTACAAAATAACCAACCATTCATTTATCCATCATCCACATATCAAAAAATCCCCAACACCCAAAATGAACTAGTAAGCTCAATATCATACATCTCAATTAGTCAAATCAATCAAAATCACCAAAATAATCACACTAACATTATTCAACCTTTATTCCAAAAAATCTCTAAACAACTCTAATACTTCCAAAATCATTCATCAAGCACCAAAAAACTCCAAAAACCCAAATAGTTCAACAATACAACTTTCACATGTTCAAAAAATTCCAAACTCGACCAAATAGCATCCACAAACTAACCAAATAATCACACTAGCACACTCAATCTTCATCTACATTCAAAAATCTCAAAGCCTAACTTTCAAAAGAATTTTACATGCTTCACTCAATTAACAACAAATCTTCAAAACACTCAATTACTTCAAAGAAAATTTCTAACATCTAAACTTAAGTCAAACCTAAGATTTCAACAACAACATCACAACACCAAAACTATATCTAGGTTATTGAGAACAAAACAAAGAATAAAAAATTGATTGTGTCAATCATACGAGTACATTACCTTGAGGAGTCCAGACTCGCAGGAGGCGATCATAAAACGAGCATGTAGCAATCACTGGCTTCTCTTCTCCTACAGATGATGGAACGCATCTCTGCCAATCTGCGCCATATGCAAGCGAGCCGTGTTTATCATACGCTTCAATCACTTGGGCTTGATCTCCTTCGAATCTGACAATTGCAAATCCATTGTGCATACAGGCTGTTAGCACCACTCCTGGTACAGTGTGATGGTGCTTAATTCTCCAAACTCCTCCACCTAGACCGATAGAAGATTCGTTTATGGGCTTTGAGCTCGATCTAACATCCCAAATTCTCAGGTATTCATCATAGCTACCGGTCAGCAGAGTATGGGCCTCACTAGGGCTTTTAGCGATGCAGCAAATGCCCATCTTGTGGGCTTTGGAGATTTGGAATACCAGGTTAGATGATTTGGCACGCAAATCCCAACAACTGAACTTGCAGTCGTCTGAGCCTGTGTACACTAGCATCGGTTGTTGAATGTCGAATGAAGCAGCCCAGAGCTCAAAGTCGTGTGCTTTCCATTCTTGTAATATATCTAGATGGGACTGGCCTAGTGATACTATCGAAACAGATCCATCAGAAAGTCCAACAGCCATTGAAATGGCAGATGGATTCCAATCAATGCACAAGCACATGGAAGAACTTATGCTTTGGCCACAAACTTCATTTAGAATATTCCCTTGCAATTCTGAACCATCCAACTAAAAAAAATTAATTATATATTTATAAAATATAAAGTATATAGTATCATTTAATTTATTTACAATTTATATCTTTTTTAATAAACATAGAATGATTTAATCAAGATAATTTTATATTAATATAGATTTATTTTCTAAATATAGATGTTGATTATTTAGAAAGATAGTTTTTTTAAAAAGATTTAAAATAAATTAAATTTAATTCAAGGTTTATTATATAGATGACATGTGTCAGCATTTAGTATTTTTGAGAGGATGACGTGGCGTTTATGAGGTGTCATCATAGGAACCGTATATATGTTTATGATGTTTTATAATTATTTACAGATGTATCTTTGATTTAATATTTTTTAATAAGGTTTAAAATAAAAAAAATTAGATTTAATAAGGGCAATACAGTCTGCACATGTCAAAAAGTATTCAGAATTTATTATATAGATAGATGATAACATGATATTTATTTTTAAAATGTAAAAACAAAATTGGAATTTTGAAAATATATATACTTACAAGATTAATGATGAATACTTTAATTTGTATACGACTATAGGTGGAAAGGAGCAAGTAAGCAGTGCTCGGGCATAGAATATGTCATTTCTTATTATTCAAAAAAGAAAGTTATTCAAAAAATTGAGTCTTATTTATGGTTAACACTTGTGAATTAAATTTAATGACGAAGGACATTGACATTATATATAACAAATAAGTATTTTAAAACAATTTTTTTTAAAAAAAATAGTTGAGATATACTTTAAAAAAGAAAAGAAATGAAATATTTATTAATAATACATTAACAATTTTCTTATAATTAATAAACAATATAATATAATAATAATACATTAATTAATTATAAAAATTAATAAATTAAAATTAATTGTTACAATTAATTTATTAATTTATTCATTATTATTATTATTATTATTTATTATATTTATTATTTTATAACAACAATAATTTTAAGTATAAAAAAATATTAGATCAGACCAGACTAGTTCAGACCAGACCAGACCAATTTAGATCAGATCAGACCAACCAAAAAAATTCAGATCAGAACAACTTATTTCAAGCGAAGAGAACATGGCCTAATTTAGTTAAACGTGAAAAAAAATTCTTTCCTAAAGTAACAGTTTTATTAATTTAAGTGGTGTCATATGCCACCCCTAAACCCTATATAGATCCGCCCCTGGCTTTCAGGCGACAGGATTGAAGGTGGCAACACCTGATTTAATCGGTTTAGTTTTCGGACAAAATACTTGAATGAGGGTTGTAAACTCTAACTTGGAATTTTTAAATCCTCTATTTTGGAAGTTTTTTGGTGTATTGTTTGCATAAATGATTCGGAATCGATGTATTAAATGGTAGTCGAGTCCCATTTCCTATGTTGTACTATTTAGAGGTGTCGAAACGGTCCCGCGGGGCGACACGGGCCGGCCTGCGTGGGCCCCCACATTTTTGCGGGCTTGAACGGGGCGGGCTTAAATGGGGCGGGCTCAAAATGTCTAGGCCCGACCTGCCCCACACGCGGGCCACGGGTTATGCGGGCCGGCCCACGGGCTTTTTTATTTAAATAATTGTATTATTTTTTATTTGTAAAAAAAATAAAATTCGGATATATTTTTTAATGTATATATTAAAAATGAAATAAAAAGATTTATAATTGGTATTTGTGATTATAAATAAGTAAGTGTATATTTATTGTCACAATTATTTACTTTAATGTGGGTTTGTTGAATAATTATTTAAAAGAATTTATGATTATTCCATTTTTAATACTAAAGGAGTATATTATATTTTGCAAAATATAATATGTGTGACAAAATTTTTATAATTAATGATTGAACTGATTAAATTTTAGGTATCACAGATGAAGTCTTTGCTAGCGTTGTATTAGGTAAGACTGTCTGAGAATAATTCATTAATTTTATATTTTATTAGGTAAGACTGTCCGGACATAATTCACTAAATTTTATATTTTATTAGGTAACATTGTATGGGCATAATTTATGTTTTAAAAAATAAAAATTTGGCTGCACAAATAATTTTTAATAAATACAATAATATGGAATTTTAAACTTAAAAACTTGATACCCATAAAATTAATGAACATGGAAATATTAGAAGAGACAGATAATTTGTACTAAGAAAATTCAATATGCAAACAATTTAATCATTTAAATGTTTGATTATATTATGGTAAATATTCATAGTAAAGAATAATAAATTCAATCGATGCACAACGTTAAAAAAAAAAAAAAAAAAAAAAAAAAAAAAAAAAAAAAACCTGAAAGCCCGCGGGTAGGCCCGCCCCGCCGCGGGCCTAACCCGCAAAAGTCCGCCCCGCCGCGGGTTGGGCCCGTTGAGGACCGCATCTAAACGGGCCTCTAAATGTTGAGCCCGCCCCGCATTTTTTACCTTGCGGGGCGGGCCGGCCCAACGGGCTAAGCCCGTTTTGACAGGTCTAGTACTATTTGATAGATTTCGTTAGATTTTTATTTTTTATTTTTTATATTTAGTTTTTTTTTTCGGGCAAAAATAAACATATGAAATGGATTCCTACGAGTGTAGTATGTTGAAAATGGTGGTTTGTGTAATAGAATTTTTGTGGAATGTTGCCGTTTGGTTGGTTTCATTGTAGTTTATGGGTAAATTAAACATTGTAGATTGTTTAAATTGTAATGCAGGAGACTTTGACAAAAGAATCTAGAACGGTGCTAACATTGTTCTTTTGGGGATCAAGAACAAGAAGCGATTATAATCAAGAAATAAAGTTTTTTTTTTTTTTGGGTGAAAGGATGCCAGGCATCAGCTAGAAAGGATTAAAAAAAATACAGAAAAAGGAAAGCACGAAAGAAAAGAGACGAGACTAAAAGCGGGGAAACCAGGTTCCCGAGAAGTCCGCAAACAGCAGAGGTTGAACCTCATCCGGAGGAAAAGCCCATGTCGTAAAGAATTCCACTGATCGAGCTCCTCTCTTTTCCAGAGCATCCGCAACCGAGTTGCCTTTCAGAAAAATATGATACCACTTGTAACTCGGGTGAGAATCAAGAACATCTTGAATATTCCGAACCAGAGCAAAATGAATGTGATCAGGATCTAAACTCTGAGTTAATAGTCTCAATGCATCTTCAGAGTCCGAATAGCAGCACATGACCTCAATGCCGAAGCTGTGAGTCCGCTTAACACCATTCCAAATAGCATGAAGCTCGGCGTCAAGATTCGGAGAGGAGCCTATCGATCCCGAGAAGCCTTCCAACCAGCGGCCACTCCCATTTCTAATCACACCACCAAACACAGCACGTCCTGGGTTTCCAAAAGAACTTCCATCAACATGTAGGATCAATCTGGAGCATAGTTTGGGATTCCATTGCACTAACCTCATCTCCCGTGTACGAAGATCACGTCCACAGGCTTGTTCAAAAGCTTATCCAAGAAAACATGCACGACGGACAACCGCAGCAATATTTGGAGCTTCACCCTTGAAACATATATCATTCCTAGCATTCCAAATGCACCATATTGTCGCCCACTGGAGCCCCGACCAGTGCTTGCCAAATCGCGCAAGGAAAAGAGAAGCATCCGAAAACCTTGAAATCCATTGAGGCGATGGGAAGCCTCCCAGCTGGTTCCAGACTTCAATGGTCCAGTTGCAGCGGAACAACAAATGCATTAGAGATTCCACCATTCCGCCACATACGCTGCATGTAGCAATAGTAGTTAGGCCACGGTGATGCCTGACCTCGTTAATTGGCACGGCATTGTAAGCGGCAAGCCATGCAAAAACCCTCACCTTCTCCGGCGCACAAATTTTCCACGCCCAAGATCTCAACCAATCTCCATGCACACCTTGCTTGTGAAGTAGCCACTCATATCCTGTCTTGACAGTGTATTTACCAGTAAATGATTGCGTCCAACACACCTTATCCCTTGCCATAGCATGGCGAACAAACGGACCAAACTCTAGAGCCTCCAATCGAATATCCTCCAGCACCATAGTATACAACTCATCCCACTGCCAAGCCCCATCATGGAAGATATCCTTGAGACGCAAGGCCGAGTCTGAGATGTGCACATATGGTATTCGAGGCCCAATCGCCCCTCCACGTAACCATGCACTGTCCCAAACATTGCTATCACCCTCTCCAATTTTCAATCGAAAACCCTCCATGAGATAAGGGGCCACCTTCGAGAGAGACCGATACATCACAGATGCACCAAGTTTCGAGTTGAAATTCCTCCCATATTTGCTCATGAGAATGCTAACCCAAAACCTGGGGGCTGCCAGCACAACCTCCGACAAGGACTTACCAAGCAAGGCTATATTCATATCCCGCGCACGACGAATACCGATGCCTCCATGTTTGCAGGGTCTAGCCATTTTGTCCCAACAAACTAGTGGAACCCCTTCGCCATGCATGTCTTTCCATATGAAATCCCGGATGCACTTGTCAATTTTATCACAAACGGTAGATGGGAGCCAACAATTTTGCATGACATAAGTTGGGACAGCCGCGAGAACCGCCCGGGCTAGAGTCATACGGCCTGCACGATTGAGGAGGGCCCTCTTCCAACCTCCCAACCGATTGTACATCTTCTCAAGAGTGGCGTCAAAGTGCACCTGTCTCACCGCCCCATGGAAAAGAAACCCTAAGTATTTTCCCAGATCATCCGCGGCATTAATATTAAGGATCGCGGTCAGCTCCATACGGGTGTTGGCAAGTACCAAAGAAGAATAAAATGCAAGTGATTTACCTGCATTAATACGCAATCCAGATTGCTATACAAACTTGGAAAGCAGCTCATCCAAGCAAAGGGTACTGGAGACAGTCAACATAGAGAATATGAGGAGATCATCCGCGAACATCAAGTGAGATGGGGGGGGGGGGGGGGAGCATTTCTAGCCAACTTAACAGGTTGCCAGGAACCTTGTTCGACACACTGCAAGATGGCCCTAGATAACTTTTCCATAATGATAATGAACAGATAAGGTGATAAAGGGTCACCTTGTCGCAAGCCCTTGGCCGGAGTGAACCGAGGAAGGGTCGTGCCATTCCAAAGAATGGAGTAGCTAGCAGAGCGAACACAATACATGATGATACGACATATGGTAGAAGGCAACTCCATATCCGAAAGGCAGCCCTCCAGGAAGTCCCAAGAAATGTTATCGTATGCCTTCTCCAAATCAATTTTCAATAGAAAGTCTTTCGATTTCCTATTACGATTCCGGAATGTAGTAATAGCCTCTTGGAGAACAATAGCATTGCCATTAGTACCACGACCTGGCAAGAAAGCAGACTGAAGCAGACCAACGTAATTTTGAAGGACCGGTCTCAATCGAGTCATAAGGACCTTAGTCAAGATCTTGTAAATGACATTACAAAGACTAATAGGTCGAAAATGCCGAATTTCTCTGGGGATCTCCACCTTGGGAATAAGGCATATGAACGTACCCAACAAGATGGGATCATAGCCTCCTGAATTCATCGCCTGAGAGACAAACTCCCATATCGAGCTTCCCACAACCGGCCAATATACTTTGTAGAATTCCGAGGGGTAGCCATCCGGTCCGGGGGAAGAAAAGGAAGCCATGTCGTTGACAACGCAATGAACTTCCTCGTGAGTAACCTCGCTATCAAGACCCTCAACAGATTGGAGGGGCGGCAAAGCTGGCAAAGGAGCCAAGTTAGAAAAAGAGCTTGTAGTAAGCCCAAACATGTGAGCAAAATGAGACCTAGCATGGTCCCTCAATACAGTGTCATCAGTTGTCCAAACCCCGTTAACTTTCATGCCCTTAATCTTTGATCTCTGTCTCTTTATCTTGGAGGTAGTTTAAAAATATCGAGTGTTCCTATCCCCATGAGAAAGCCATTTATCCTTAGATTTCTGAAACCAGAAAATCTCATCCTGTTTGAGGACCTCATCCAACTCTTTCATCAACTGTGCCTCAAGCAAGTGATGTTGAACCGAATCCACCTTGCTTAGATAAGACCGAACCCCCTGCAATTGTCTAAGGATGATCGGTTTCCTCTTAGAGAGGTTGCCAAAATTATGCTCATTAAAATAAGTTGAAGCCTCAGTCACCGAGGATAGCCTAGCTGATATATTGGAACCTCCCATAGTCCATGCTCCATCCACCACATGATAATAATGCGGGTGACTTGTCCACATGGCCTCCCACCTGTACGGCCATCGACCTGAAGCTATAGGCGGTGGCGCACAGTTGAGAAATAAACCATTGTGATCGGATCCTCTCCGTGGCCGCAACTCCACTACAGCTTCCGGAAAGCAAGTCATCCAACTAGCTGTAGCAACAGCTCGGTCCAGTCGTTTACGAGCCAATGGGCCCCCGGAGGTGTTTTTCTGCCAAGTAAAAACCTCACCCACCGTGTGTGAAGTTTCAAGACCAGAGTCACTAAGCATGTCCCGAAATGATTCACATTGATGTAGGGGCACATTCATACCCAATACCTCCGAGCTGTTGAGGACTTCGTTCCAATCACCAATGGCTGCCCAAGGACCTTGCATGGTGGACGAAACCTCCCGTATGTTATGCCAATCCTGAGAGCGAAGGCTCAAGGATGGATTCGCATACACCACAGTTAAATACCACTGTTCCTCCCCAACAATTGATCTTGAGAGTGACCATCCGATTATAAACCGAAACCACCGATATAGTGAACGAAGTCCCAATAAGTCTCAGGATCCAAAATCCTCCAGCCCGGCCTATGCTTTCCGTAACATGAACCGGCTCATAGTTCCAACGATACAACAACACCCTAAGGCGATCAAATGCGCCTTTTGGTTCCAATATACAGCAAATAGAGGGTTTAAGTCGAAATAACTCATCATTTATGTGGCGTTGAGTAGGCTTTTGCATGGCGCCACGCACGTTCCATGCAAGCACAGAATAGTCATGGAAACCTATCATTGGGGAACAAGGGTAGAGTCCTCTTTAGTCCCCTCATTAGTCTCCCCAAGTTCCATAGCAGAACTCTCCGACGCTAGTACTGCAAATGAATTCGATGTAGTATTCCCATCCGTCAACATAGGGTTTTGGCCCTGTGGATTGGAGCTTTGACCTTGTGTCATGAAGCGCCTCGGCCTCTTGCCCTTAACTCTTCGAGGATCAGGATTCTGACTGCCTGCCTGGTATTCATCTTCATGTGCAATCCCTTTCAATCTGGCCTGTCCCCCCTCCGGAGGAAGACGTGGAGCAATTCGGATGTTAGTCCGATCTGATAGCACTAGGTGCCCAGCTTGTCCGTCCCGCCGTGGCTGGTGCGGTGGTCGAGTGACCCGGATCCAATCTCCGTGGGTAGCAATAGGTGTAGCAACACCCGTTTGTTTGGGAGCATAACTCCTCATGCGATATCACAGGGATATTTTCCTTATTATGAAGATTTGCTGTTTCCAAATTTCCTCCTTGATTGTAGCGGTTAACCAAACTTGCCACCAGATTCGAATCTCCAGATTTAGGAGATCCCGAAGATTGCTGCTGATCTGTTGCACCTTCCTTCTCGTGTTCATCGGCCTGTGTGTCTGCATGAGCCGTCGCCCCGGGCTGCTCCGGCGTAGGCCGTTGCGGAGGAGGAACGTTGGCCTGATAGTCTTGATGCATGCATTCCCCAAGATCAAATATGAAACGCCCACAGGTTGTGCATATATGATGCAAACCCTCATAAGCCACATTTTGCCAACAACCAGCAACACGTACCTTGCCAATCACCGGTTTCGCTAGATCAATCTCCACACAGACACGGCCAAATCTTCCTCTATTTGTTTCTTTGGTATTAACATCCACACACAGTGGTTTCCCGACCAACCACGCAATAAGTGTCATTGCTTCCTCTTCATAGTACATGGGATCCAAGCCAGGGAAACGGACCCAGACCGACGTGCGTGTAATGATTCCAGCGTTTGCATATAACACTCCGTAAAAATTTTTAATAGAAGTTTAAATTTTAATAAATAAATATTCAAAATTTCTCATAAATAAAATTTTTAGAACATGAAAGGAAAAGATATTTACTTTTAAAGTGCGAATTTATTCAAATCAATCTTAGCTGAGAATTAAATTTTAGGAGTTAAAAACTTTTAAGTATGAAACTATTAAATTAGCATATAAGTATTACTTTATAAATTATCAAAAATTTAATTAAGTTTCCCAGTTTATGTATACGAGCTGGATTAAACATTGCCAAAGGCAAATTAAGTTAAACCAAATTATCCGACGAGGGTACCGGATAGAAATATAATTGAATGGCCAAAGTAGACGAGCTTACGAACTATTGGACTCTAAATAAATATTATTGGACATGAGTAAATGATGAAATGAATAATCATGGTCGGAATGAAATACTTAGCTACTTAAATTATGGAACTAGAGGACAGACAAATTTTTAATTAGCGAAACATTTAATTAATATTTTTCGAGACCTCGACCAATTTGCCTACTGGAACTAATTACTAAGTAAGCTAAACCCATTGAGTTGTTTATAAGTAATTAGGTTAAATATCAATACACTTGATTATTGTGACAAGGAAATCCACCACTAGATAATTTAAATCCATAAGTCCACTAAATAAGATTATGGTAGTAAGATTAAATATTAAATTTAGAAAGTATTAATTAAGTTCATAACGAATGATAATTTAAATCCTAAATTCGCGTAATGGGCAAACGTTAGGGATTTTTGAGTTAATGTTATACTAAATGAAATTGGACTCAAATTATATTACAAATTTAATCATTAATATTAATACTTGACCAATTGAATAAATTATCTAGCGACCCATTTAACGATTAATTGTCCGGATTGAGGAATTTGAAGTGCTGAGTCATTTCACTAAAGAAGATAAATTAATAGATGAACTAATCTATTGAATAACACAATTTATGAGTTAAGCTATAAAATTAGGTCCGAGTAATTAAATTAAAATACTAAACCCATTTAATTATTAGGTATTGTCCGACCGTTAAATTGCGATTGTCCCGAATTGAAGAATGTGGAGTCCCAAATTATTCAACTAATCATACCACATAATAAAATTTATTAAATCCACAACTTAGATTAATTAGTGAATTAAATCCAACACATTAAATTATATAAATGTGAGACTATTAAAGATTATTAAGTCCATAATCTAATTTAGTTAAATAATTAAGTCCAATAAGTCCATTAATTAAGTATAAGTGCTACATCATTAGGTCCATAAATTGGAGAAGGTAAAATTTCGGATTACTCAACTAACGGTAACAGATTCCCAATTATTAAGCCCGCTAAGTTATCAAGTCCAAAAATTAAGCAGTAAGAAATTATTAAGTCAATAGTTAATATTAATGGGTTGATGAGATCCATGATTAAGTGAATTGGACTGGGCTAGTAATTAAGCAAATGATAGAGCCCAAAACACAAAAGAAATAGGCCCAAGCCCACTGACCAAGGACAAAACCCTAACCCTAACCTAGCAACCCTGGCTCCGGCGCCGCCACCTCGCCGCCGGCCACCCGCCGCCGCCGGCAAACACCCCCTTAAGCCTAAAGTTTGGATCTCCAACCCTCACCACCAACGCGCCGCCGCTACCGCTACCATCGGCCGCCTCCGGCTTTTCCATCACCACCCCCGCCGTTCCAACCACCATCTCCACCCATTTTCGTTATTCACCACCGCCCCTGTCCGCCATCTCCGTTTCCGTCGCACCACCACCACTGAATCCCCTTCTATCCATTTCGGCCACCACCACCGAATCCCTTCCCTCAACCACAACAAGGCGAAACCGAAGAGCAAAAGGAAAAAAAAAAAAGAGAGGGGAGGAGAAAGAAGAACAAGAGGGATAGAAGAGGAATAGAAGAGGAAGAAGGGAGAGACCGAGCCGCCGCCGCCGACGTGCGCCTCGGCTTCCGCTGGCGCCGCCGCTCGAGCCCTCACCGTCGTCGCCGCTGCCACCGATCGGCGCCACCGCCGCCCCTGGAATCAATGCCATCCCATTCCAATCTCCTTCTCAAAATCAAAGCCACATAATACAAGACATGAAAAAGGAAGGAAGAAAAGGGATGAAAATAAAAAGAGACCCTGCACCTTGCTGTATTAGTGATTTCAAATCTGTCTCAAGATTGGAAGAAAATTAGGAAACACAAGAACATCGAGACAAAAGTAATCCAAAAGAGGAGGTTGACTGAGAAGGATTTTGAGGGGAAAGGGAGGAAAAGGGGCGAGCAACATGGAGAAAGGGGAATTAGTGTTCTGGCATTTTTTGGGAAGAAACGAAGGACAATTAATGCGCATTGATATCCCAAAGATAAAATTGCTGCTCGGTGATTGTGACCGGATAAAAAGGAGCTGCCTGGTTGCCTATATAAAGACTACTCCCCCTCCCCCAATTTTTCGCACCAAACCCACAACTCATTTCTTTTTCTTTTCCTTCCCGATTCTTCTGTTTCATTTAATTTAGTTTAGTTTAAGTTCTTGGTATTAAGTTATAGTATTAGGGATATTTTCAGTAGTGGGTATTCAGGGTTTTGAATAGGGATTTTCTTGGCAAGTTAAGAAGTTTTAGAGCTTATTACGAATGGCTAATCCATAGAAAGTTTCGGGTAAGATTTATTAAGTTGAAAAATTCTAATTATTATTTCTATTTATATATTATAGCTTACTAAGTTAATATTAAATTTTTGCTAGTCAAATAGCTGTCAAGGGTATCTGCTCGTAGCCTATGCGTGTGTTGCATCCATCCCATCTGCGGTGACTGTAAGTAGATTTTTACTCTTTGGAGTAAAAGCCAAATTTATTTAGCTTAAGCATGAATTTTAAATACCGTTTTCTTATTTTTAAATTTATGCTTATAGCTCCCTACTGCTTTTGGATTATTGGTATGCCATTTTACTGTGCTTTATACTGTTCGCAACTATTCTCAAATCCTACGGATTTTTGAGCTCATTGTTACGGGGGCTGGGTCTGGGTATGGGCTGGCTGCCCAACTCCTACGTTGTTGTGCACTTAATCGCCACACGGGGACTCTTGGGGCTATCCAGGCGGTTCCATATCTGATTCCAGTGGTGGGTTTCGAGGAAATTTCTTACCTCCCCCACACCCTTGCGTGTATGTGCAGTTTGAGCCCGCTGGGATCCTGCACATCACAGTGGCTGGGATTTTATATCTCGGTAACGCATATTGCTGTATTAACTATTCCCGGGTTAGATTAATATTGACTTTATGTACAAATTATTCTCGTTTTTAGCATACCATTACCATAACTGTTGTCTTTAAATTATTTCTGCAACCCAACCTCCTCCGGGAGTAAACTTCTACTTACTCAGCGATTGTCTTCGCTGACTCTACACTTGTCGCCATTTTCTTTCAGGTTTCAGATCTGCAAGGTTCGTTACAGCATATTTTGCACGGGCACGGTACGGGGTAACATTTATATGAATGAATATTTTTTTTTAAAAAAAAAAAATCCCCTTTGGGGATAGAACTTATTCCTTGGCATAGATAAATTTTTATAAGGTAAAGACAATTTTTATGAAGCCTTGGGAAATTATTTATCAAGCATGAATAAACATTTGAGTTTTATCCCGTTTATGCAAACATTGTGCCCTACTGTTTAAACAATGCATTTTTGAATTTAGCAGTGTTATTTTGAAATGCGAGATAGATAACCCCTTATTATTATATTTTTGAAATGCGAGGTACAACCTCTTTTAAAATAAAAATTTCCATGGATTTATTCCATTCCCATTATTGAGCTCCTTTGAGGAATGCGTTCCTCCGTTTGGTTACGCTATACCAAACATTTTTATTAAGCTTATTTTGTACTTGTTACGGTATTATAAGCTTTTGTGCAGGGTATATGCTAACTTGCCCGGGAAGTGGTTAGCATATGCATTAAACTCTGATGTTCTGCACTCATTATTTTTAGCCTTAGCGTATTTCGGGCGGTCCGGAATACGTGGCGGTAGCACCCCACCCATTGTTCCCGCACTTTTCTTCCGTTGCATCCTCAGGGAAAATGGGGGTGTTACAGTTTGGTATCAGAGCCTTTTGCTCTTGGAATATGTGCATTTAAATTATTCAAAATTTATGCAGCAAAAATTATTTTGAAAGTTCTATGGCTATGCAAGTAGTGTATTCAAAATTATTAAATTTTTACACTAAAAGCATTGGAAGTGTTTTTGCGATGGAAAAATGTGCATTTAAATTACTTAAATTTTTGCACATTAGGGATTATTTTTAAAGCATGATTGCTATGCTAGTAGTGCATTTAAAATTTTTAAATTTGTGCACGAAGAAATTATTTTTGAAGCATTTTTCCCAAGAAAGTAGTGCATTTAAATTATTGCAATTTTTGCACGAAAATAAT
Organism: Hygrophila difformis; assembly: GCA_030278955.1. Classification (NCBI taxonomy): domain Eukaryota; kingdom Viridiplantae; phylum Streptophyta; class Magnoliopsida; order Lamiales; family Acanthaceae; genus Hygrophila; species Hygrophila difformis. Next base: position 47,969,413 of record JAOANR010000001.1, on the reverse strand, counting down.
TTTTGAAAAGACTATGCCAAGTGTTTTAAAAATTTATAAAGTTATATTTGGGGATGGGAATACACACACATTATGCATATAGGCACGAGCAGAATTTGGTTGTTATAAGTTATTCTGACAAGGGTTTTTCCCAGATGTCGGACCCGGCACTTTTGGCCTTTAGTGACACCGTGGCCCACTTGACTAGGGACGTGGCCAGGCTCGAGCACGAAGTCTGCGGCCTTGAGGCCAAGAAAGCCCAATTGAGGGCAAGGCTGAAAGAGGTGGAAGCTCAGGTGGAAACCGAGTTGCGCCTGAAGGTGCTGATGCAGGACTACCTCGAGGCTGTCGCTCAGCGACAGGATGGCGAGATTGCGAGACAGCGACAGCGGATCGCTGCGCTGGAGACACACACCATCTCGCTCTTCAAGGAGCTTCACCATCTCAGGACTGAGTGGGGACCCGAAGGGTGGATGCGCACGGACATACTAGACCGTATCCATAAGTACACTTCTATGGAGAACGCGCCCGCGTCCACCAGTGCAGCGGCAGCTGGGGAACCCGCGCAAGAGGGGTCAGACCACGAGGGTTCCGACGAGTAGGATGAGGGACTCGGTCGTTTCCCTCATGAGCCGTCTTCCACCTATCTCTAACTACCTTCACGTATCACATTTCCTTAGTGTCTAGTTCCCAGAACCTAGTCGCTTTATTTAGGACCTACTATGTAGACGATGCCTACAGTAGATGACGGTATTTGCACTTAGTTTTACTTTTATCATCGGTAAGATCTCGGGGACGTTTACCCCAACAGTAGATCTACCAAATCACGGCGTTGTATCGAACCGGCCTTGAGCCATTTTCAGTTTCGGATATATGACTGAACTTCTACTATTATGCTTTGCCTTCGGGGTAATTATGGACTAAATTAAGGTTATGCCTTAGGATTGTGAGAACACGATTTATATGATAGCTATGATAATCACACGGATAACCAAGAATAAGATTTTCCTAAATTTTATATGGTCTTAAAGATGAGACGCGAGTGTCATGTAAGGGCACCAAAGAAATTTTTAAACTCACCACGAGTTCAATAAAATATTTACGAATTTTCCCCAAATTCATATGCCAAATTGGCAAGGGAAATTGAATATTTATCAAGAATATTCTTGAGGGAGCAATTGCCTCAATGACCACTTAAAGGATTAACTTAAGTCATTAAAGTCTATTCCTTTAGGTTTAAGGACTTGGAACCCAATCCTTGATGAAAATAATATGCTAACTAAGGCTCGATGGTATCGTTAGAAATTATTTTCCCAAATATGCTATGTAAATAGATTCTCCTTCATGAATAATAATAATAATAATAATAATAATAATAATAATAATAATAATAATAATAGTATTGACGATAGCAACAACAAAAATAAAAATATACAAGGGATATAATACGATGGATTAAATATTATGGATCGCCAGGGACGAAGTTTATAATCAAGGACGAAAGATTGCATACCCAATAAAATATAAGATTCATAATTACCAAAATATGGTGGATAAATCTTAGTGGAAAATGTAATTTATCGAGGTGATAACCCACCAAGCAAGGAAATTCTCCGTTAAAATTATTGTCATTCGAAAATAATGAATATCAATTAAAGATGACTTATTAAAAGGGAGAACTAGCAAGAAGACATGGTAAGAAGGATATTTATTATAAAATTTTATAGGCCAAGCATTTGAACCTGTACCACTTTCGTGTAACCCTTGGTCGGGTATGCATAGAGGATAACTAACTAGCATTTGGAAATCTCCAAATGATGGAAACTTGGAAATAATTAAAAGATTCTCATGGGTACGACTAACGACGATTAGTAGTTAACTTTATACATAATTATTTCCGGATTAAGGATGAACCGAGTTGGATTTTTCCAAGTGATTTAAATTTTATCTACTTAAGGTTGAACAGGAGGAACTCACCACACTACGTTTAGGATTGAAGAACACTCCAAGTATCATGAATTATTAATGTATCAAATACCAAACAAAAGTGATTCAAAAGAATAAATCTACCTAATAGCGACACCTTACGAACAAGAAGAGCGGGACTTATTAAGGATTGATAAGGTACTCAAAGGAAACCCATCAGTTTAACCGAGTTATCGTAAGTCTTAATAAAATAACGTAACCAATGAGTTTTTGTCCAAAACTTATCCCGAATACCTTTTGAGGAATAGTAAGATACAAGGAATTAAGGAACGGGTAAATGAGATGTCTATTTTCATCTTCCTATGAAAAGAATAAAATCACATAGTCGCTAGCATATCCCGGTATAGAAAGCGTCGAAAGAAAAATGGACCAACCTATGTTTAACCAACACATAAAATCATTTAGAAATATCGACAAGAACACCTAATTCAAATGGACATACCCTTGGATGAGTAATTTAAAAAGAGACATGGGTAATCTCTAAGTAATATAGGAGCATGATAATAATTGGAAAATTCTCGTAGGTAACCGACTAAAGGACATGCGTAATATGAAAAACAAGTTGAGTGGGATATCCTAAGGATTAAAGAAAATTCATTAGATCGAGCTTGAAGAATTCACCGCAGTATTTTTGGATTTGAGAACACCTCAGGCATAATAAATAATTGTTGAACCAAATATAAAACAAGATTGACAAAGTGTTTCGTCACGAATAAATAGATTTTTCCTAAGAGCGACATCGTACCAACAAGAAAAGTGGGATTTATTAAGGATTGAGAGTACGCCCGAAAGATTAACTAAGTCATTGAACCCTTTAGGGTGAAATAGAAGTGAGTAATCAAGGAATAATTAAATGACATAGTAAAACACAATGCGGTTAGTACATTCCGCTAAGGGAGGCGACACAAGAATAACAATGGACCGACGGGCGTCAATGACTGAGGACCATAGGAAAAAAAAAAAAATTATTTAGGTTCATGGCGAATTAAAATTCGATAATAATGAAAAGATGGTACCAGTAACGTGAAGGATTTAACATAAAAGGATATCAAGGATAGACACCTGAAGCGGTTTGAAGAGAATTAAAAATGATAGGACCTTGGAATATGTTTCTATAGGGATATAAATTTAGGAAATATCCCCTAGTTATAACTGTACCTTAGTTCTGCCTAGAGGCTTCGAGGGCGAAGCCTTACTTTAAGGAGGGTAGACTATAACACTCCGTAAAAATTTTTAATAGAAGTTTAAATTTTAATAAATAAATATTCAAAATTTCTCATAAATAAAATTTTTAGAACATGAAAGGAAAAGATATTTACTTTTAAAGTGCGAATTTATTCAAATCAATCTTAGCTGAGAATTAAATTTTAGGAGTTAAAAACTTTTAAGTATGAAACTATTAAATTAGCATATAAGTATTACTTTATAAATTATCAAAAATTTAATTAAGTTTCCCAGTTTATGTATACGAGCTGGATTAAACATTGCCAAAGGCAAATTAAGTTAAACCAAATTATCCGACGAGGGTACCGGATAGAAATATAATTGAATGGCCAAAGTAGACGAGCTTACGAACTATTGGACTCTAAATAAATATTATTGGACATGAGTAAATGATGAAATGAATAATCATGGTCGGAATGAAATACTTAGCTACTTAAATTATGGAACTAGAGGACAGACAAATTTTTAATTAGCGAAACATTTAATTAATATTTTTCGAGACCTCGACCAATTTGCCTACTGGAACTAATTACTAAGTAAGCTAAACCCATTGAGTTGTTTATAAGTAATTAGGTTAAATATCAATACACTTGATTATTGTGACAAGGAAATCCACCACTAGATAATTTAAATCCATAAGTCCACTAAATAAGATTATGGTAGTAAGATTAAATATTAAATTTAGAAAGTATTAATTAAGTTCATAACGAATGATAATTTAAATCCTAAATTCGCGTAATGGGCAAACGTTAGGGATTTTTGAGTTAATGTTATACTAAATGAAATTGGACTCAAATTATATTACAAATTTAATCATTAATATTAATACTTGACCAATTGAATAAATTATCTAGCGACCCATTTAACGATTAATTGTCCGGATTGAGGAATTTGAAGTGCTGAGTCATTTCACTAAAGAAGATAAATTAATAGATGAACTAATCTATTGAATAACACAATTTATGAGTTAAGCTATAAAATTAGGTCCGAGTAATTAAATTAAAATACTAAACCCATTTAATTATTAGGTATTGTCCGACCGTTAAATTGCGATTGTCCCGAATTGAAGAATGTGGAGTCCCAAATTATTCAACTAATCATACCACATAATAAAATTTATTAAATCCACAACTTAGATTAATTAGTGAATTAAATCCAACACATTAAATTATATAAATGTGAGACTATTAAAGATTATTAAGTCCATAATCTAATTTAGTTAAATAATTAAGTCCAATAAGTCCATTAATTAAGTATAAGTGCTACATCATTAGGTCCATAAATTGGAGAAGGTAAAATTTCGGATTACTCAACTAACGGTAACAGATTCCCAATTATTAAGCCCGCTAAGTTATCAAGTCCAAAAATTAAGCAGTAAGAAATTATTAAGTCAATAGTTAATATTAATGGGTTGATGAGATCCATGATTAAGTGAATTGGACTGGGCTAGTAATTAAGCAAATGATAGAGCCCAAAACACAAAAGAAATAGGCCCAAGCCCACTGACCAAGGACAAAACCCTAACCCTAACCTAGCAACCCTGGCTCCGGCGCCGCCACCTCGCCGCCGGCCACCCGCCGCCGCCGGCAAACACCCCCTTAAGCCTAAAGTTTGGATCTCCAACCCTCACCACCAACGCACCGCCGCTACCGCTACCATCGGCCGCCTCCGGCTTTTCCATCACCACCCCCGCCGTTCCAACCACCATCTCCACCCATTTTCGTTATTCACCACCGCCCCTGTCCGCCATCTCCGTTTCCGTCGCACCACCACCACTGAATCCCCTTCTATCCATTTCGGCCACCACCACCGAATCCCTTCCCTCAACCACAACAAGGCGAAACCGAAGAGCAAAAGGAAAAAAAAAAGAGAGGGGAGGAGAAAGAAGAACAAGAGGGATAGAAGAGGAATAGAAGAGGAAGAAGGGAGAGACCGAGCCGCCGCCGCCGACGTGCGCCTCGGCTTCCGCTGGCGCCGCCGCTCGAGCCCTCACCGTCGTCGCCGCTGCCACCGATCGGCGCCACCGCCGCCCCTGGAATCAATGCCATCCCATTCCAATCTCCTTCTCAAAATCAAAGCCACATAATACAAGACATGAAAAAGGAAGGAAGAAAAGGGATGAAAATAAAAAGAGACCCTGCACCTTGCTGTATTAGTGATTTCAAATCTGTCTCAAGATTGGAAGAAAATTAGGAAACACAAGAACATCGAGACAAAAGTAATCCAAAAGAGGAGGTTGACTGAGAAGGATTTTGAGGGGAAAGGGAGGAAAAGGGGCGAGCAACATGGAGAAAGGGGAATTAGTGTTCTGGCATTTTTTGGGAAGAAACGAAGGACAATTAATGCGCATTGATATCCCAAAGATAAAATTGCTGCTCGGTGATTGTGACCGGATAAAAAGGAGCTGCCTGGTTGCCTATATAAAGACTACTCCCCCTCCCCCAATTTTTCGCACCAAACCCACAACTCATTTCTTTTTCTTTTCCTTCCCGATTCTTCTGTTTCATTTAATTTAGTTTAGTTTAAGTTCTTGGTATTAAGTTATAGTATTAGGGATATTTTCAGTAGTGGGTATTCAGGGTTTTGAATAGGGATTTTCTTGGCAAGTTAAGAAGTTTTAGAGCTTATTACGAATGGCTAATCCATAGAAAGTTTCGGATAAGATTTATTAAGTTGAAAAATTCTAATTATTATTTCTATTTATATATTATAGCTTACTAAGTTAATATTAAATTTTTGCTAGTCAAATAGCTGTCAAGGGTATCTGCTCGTAGCCTATGCGTGTGTTGCATCCATCCCATCTGCGGTGACTGTAAGTAGATTTTTACTCTTTGGAGTAAAAGCCAAATTTATTTAGCTTAAGCATGAATTTTAAATACCGTTTTCTTATTTTTAAATTTATGCTTATAGCTCCCTACTGCTTTTGGATTATTGGTATGCCATTTTACTGTGCTTTATACTGTTCGCAACTATTCTCAAATCCTACGGATTTTTGAGCTCATTGTTACGGGGGCTGGGTCTGGGTATGGGCTGGCTGCCCAACTCCTACGTTGTTGTGCACTTAATCGCCACACGGGGACTCTTGGGGCTATCCAGGCGGTTCCATATCTGATTCCAGTGGTGGGTTTCGAGGAAATTTCTTACCTCCCCCACACCCTTGCGTGTATGTGCAGTTTGAGCCCGCTGGGATCCTGCACATCACAGTGGCTGGGATTTTATATCTCGGTAACGCATATTGCTGTATTAACTATTCCCGGGTTAGATTAATATTGACTTTATGTACAAATTATTCTCGTTTTTAGCATACCATTACCATAACTGTTGTCTTTAAATTATTTCTGCAACCCAACCTCCTCCGGGAGTAAACTTCTACTTACTCAGCGATTGTCTTCGCTGACTCTACACTTGTCGCCATTTTCTTTCAGGTTTCAGATCTGCAAGGTTCGTTACAGCATATTTTGCACGGGCACGGTACGGGGTAACATTTATATGAATGAATATTTTTTTTTTTAAAAAAAAAATCCCCTTTGGGGATAGAACTTATTCCTTGGCATAGATAAATTTTTATAAGGTAAAGACAATTTTTATGAAGCCTTGGGAAATTATTTATCAAGCATGAATAAACATTTGAGTTTTATCCCGTTTATGCAAACATTGTGCCCTACTGTTTAAACAATGCATTTTTGAATTTAGCAGTGTTATTTTGAAATGCGAGATAGATAACCCCTTATTATTATATTTTTGAAATGCGAGGTACAACCTCTTTTAAAATAAAAATTTCCATGGATTTATTCCATTCCCATTATTGAGCTCCTTTGAGGAATGCGTTCCTCCGTTTGGTTACGCTATACCAAACATTTTTATTAAGCTTATTTTGTACTTGTTACGGTATTATAAGCTTTTGTGCAGGGTATATGCTAACTTGCCCGGGAAGTGGTTAGCATATGCATTAAACTCTGATGTTCTGCACTCATTATTTTTAGCCTTAGCGTATTTCGGGCGGTCCGGAATACGTGGCGGTAGCACCCCACCCATTGTTCCCGCACTTTTCTTCCGTTGCATCCTCAGGGAAAATGGGGGTGTTACATTGCATGTGTGTCCTTCGACCAGGGGGCTACCGCTAGGTGATGGTCGAACACTGACCATGGGCCATCAAATAATGCATGGCGCCTATCTTCTGCCGATCCAAATTTTGCAAGAAAATACCCCTTATCGCTATCACCCTAAAGCTAATTATTGATAATTTTTAATTCATAAAAAATAATACTACTGATATAATATAATTGGATATTCGGATTTAAAATTCGGATAATATTCTAGCAATATCTCACTGAATACGGATACGGTCGGATATTTTTGAATACAAATAAAAATGTGGATACTAAAATTCGGATTCATATACGAATATTGAAATAGCCAATTGGATAGAAAATTCTGGATTCGAATTCGAATTTAATGGCATCGGATAAATCGGATATTTATCGTACGCTAGACATTTACCTCAAACCAATACAACACATTGAATGCGTTTCCTTTCTCCTCTTCGTGCCGACTACACCACCGACCACCGTCCGAATCGCTCCACTCCTTATGACCCTTTCCTCCTTCGCGGGATATCATTTGCTATGGTTTATGTTTTTCTCTAATGTATATTTCCTTCCATCACATATGGGCATTTTTGTATTATCACATTGGAGTCATTATTCATTAATCTCTTAAAATATTTAAATATTTTAGGGATTACGGTGTGACTTTTGCAACCTAGACCCTTATGTTTTGTATGAGTGTAATCAATGTTATTAAGATCTGGATTATGATTTTAAGATCTTAAAATTTTATGATCATACTTTACTTAAAACAATTTATCTTTATATGAACTTAAAATTTGTAGGATTTGTTAAGATCTCAATATTGTTCTTAGAATCTTACGATTTTACGATATTCCGATCCGGCTCTTAGGATGTTGCTCCTATCATTCATATCAATTTTGCTCTCAAGTTTCATCTCAGAGATTGATTTCACGCTTTGATATCAAAGTGACTTTTTTTATTTTAGGTCCGTGCATTTCTCTGGCTAGCACTTCATGGAAGAATTGTTGCAGCGAATGAGCACCAACTTCGTGACATTGCCCCCTCGGATAGATGTGCACGTTGTGGGGACTCTGAAACCATCCTTCTTGCACTCCGCGACTGCCCTATGGTTGCTATGGTATGGACTAACATTGGCGTTTGGACTATTCAGGGATTTACATCTTCTACAGTAGAGGAATGGATTCTTGCAATGGAAGTGAAGAATGTTGGAGAAGAATGGGCAATGATTTTTGGCTTTGGTGTGTGGCATATTTGGAAGGTAAGATGCGGCGAATTCCTTGGTAATGAGTCCCCTCATTGGATTACTTTAGATCATGAGATCAGAGAACAAGTGTCAGATTTCAAAACATGTCATTCGCAATTGTCTGCTCATGGTGTGCCTCATTGGCGTGCTTCACAGGTTAAATGGACTAAGCCTAACCCAGACACCATCAAAGTTAACTGTGATGGACGGATTAACAAAGGTAGAGGAATGGCAGGGGTCATTATGCGTGATTGTAATGGCAATTGGCTGGGAGGGACTCGCCAAGTTGGTGGAGGGATGTGTAGTGTACAACCGGAGCTTTGGGGTGGTAGTGCTGGTATGCAGTTGGCTTGGGAATTCGGACATTCAAATGTCATTGTCGAAACTGATTGTGTGCAGGCCATGAAACTCATTGCTGACCGAACTAAGGAAGATGACCTTCTGGGGCCATTACAGTGAAAGATTTGGGCTATGCAGTCTTGGTGTTGGAATATTCACTTTGTGCTTATCCCCTGGGAGGCCAATAGGGCCGTTGATTCTCTATTACGATGTAATGTTATGAGTGGCGGCTTGGGTCACCTTTCCCGGCCACCGGATTCGGTTAGGCCTTCCCAACTCTCTACCCAATAAAAACAGGTATTTTGGTTGGTCAGTGCCACCTCAAAAGCAAAATAACTCTACCTCTAAAACAAAACTCCTACCCCAATCCTCAACCTAAAAAGTAAGGTATTTAGGGGACTCACTTCATGTTATTTAATTATCATTTATTTTATCAACTACATTTATTTAATTTTCAAAATAAATCATATATAATAAAAATTTTAAATTATAATTTAATTAATATAAGAAAAAAACAAATAACATATTATTTATTTTTTAAATTCCATAAAATTTTAAAAATACAAATTAAAATGGCATACAACGTAAACTAAAATCACACACAAATTACAACGAAAAAAGCAAAGCTTTGAAAGCAACAATGTAAAGTTCAATACGGCTCATTTTACTGTGTAAATAATTATTCTCCAAATCAGGCCCAAACATGCTCAACTAAGTCTTTTCGAAGTTGAAGATGTTTCTATTTATCTCATAGTTGAACACCCCTCTTGACGTAGTCATTGAATGGTCCGGCCGATCCTTCCCTTACTTGTGGAGGCGGAATTGTGACATTTGGATCGCCGGACCAATCAATAGCTACATTTTCTTCATTTTTTTATTATCACATTGTCTAATATAATGCAAGTTAGCATATATCCTTCGAGTTATTCTTGTAGCAAAAATGAGTTGGACCGTTATCATCGCCCAATGAGCTTGAAGGATTCCAAAGGCTCGTTCAACATCCGTCCTAGCAGCCTCTTGTAGTCATTTGAAGAGCTGCCTCTTTGGATCTTGAGGACATGGAAAGCTTTTCACAAAAGCAGCCCACTCTAGATAAATTCCATCAGTAAGATAATGTCCTTGGTTTTATTCTCTACCATTGACGGTAAAATTGACGGATGGAGCACGCCCTTGCTGAGTGTACGTAAATAAAGGAGATTGATTAAGCACGTTGATGTCATTGTTAGGCGTGCCATATCTATAAATCTGTCGAGGCAACCGCTTCGAGCATGATTGTTGGAAAGCCATGGTCACCTCGTGTGAATTGACCTCTCCAAGCTGTTGGATAGTTCCTACATTCCCAATGCATGCAATCAAGGCTCCCAAGCATTTCGGGAAATTCGTGCCTTTCTTCGTGCATTTGTAACAACTTTTGGCAATCAATGCACTTGGCTTTCTCAAGTAGTACCTGCCAAATACTTCGATCACACATTGACAAAATTTAAAGAGTCATTCTATAGAGGTTGTTTCGGCAACACGTAGATACTCGTCCCAATGGTCGGAAGGTCCACCATATGCCAATTGATGAAGGACCACCGTCCACTTTTGTAGTGCAGAGAAACCCTTCTTTCCCACTGCATCTACCTTGCACTGAAAATACTCATTGTGAGACTCAAGTGCATCAACTATGCGCTGGAACAACTCTCTCGACATACGAAAGGGTCGACGAAACGTCTCACTTCCATATATCGGATCTTCACAGAAGTAGTCCAGGTACAGTCTCGTATGCCTTGCCTCACAATTTTGGTGCACATATGTTCTTTGCTTTCTGGTACTGCTAGTACAATCCCAGCACGACCAAGTAACTCTTGTTGTTTTTTAGCAATGACTCTATTTCTTTCTATATCGTGTCATCTAACATGAACTCATGAATACTATCACTTTCGGTGGAGGATGAATGTGAAGAGGAGGACATGTTTGAGAGAATGAAAGAAATCAAAAGATAATCAATATGAAGATTGTGATATTCTCAGGTTGGATTTTTGAGCATCCAATATCATCATTTAAATAGAGTAGTATTTCACAATGGCTAGTTCCCAACGGCTAGTTCTATAATGACATTTTTGCAATGACAAGTTTTCCAAATGAAATAAAATACATTGATAAGTGTTAATACAAAGGAAGTACAGTTGAATATTGAAAATAATGAAATGAAGTACAACAACAAATATTAAAAGGTTGAAGCGAAGTGCTACAACGACTAATTCTTCAACTTTCCCACCCCATTTCCTTCTTGATTTCTTCAACAACTTCAAGATGGACACGTAGTTGCTCAGGTGTCATCTTCGAGGTATCTTTAATAATTATCTTATAATTTTTAGCTCGTTAAGGGTTTTCAGCTGCACAAGCTTTCTTTGTTAAATTCTTCTAACTCGTGAAGCCTTTTATCAATATCATCACTTTCTCCAGTGGACGTGGTCGCTTTTGCCTTACCCTTCACCATACGTCTTGCTGCATTTCTCCCCATTGGGCGAGGAGCGGCATAGATCTCTCAATGATATCAATAGCAAAGACAAGAAATTAAAATGGATAAGGAAGCTCCTCACAATGATGACTTTTTGAGATGTAAAAAATAGGGTTTCCCCATCTCTTCCAAATCCAAAACAGGGTAATCTATTTTGGAAAATCTTCAAGAATCCAAAATAGTGCACTTAGCTAAAGCTAAACACAAGTTGTTTTGAGTTATGCACTCATGAGGATTTTAGGCTTCCCTAAGCTCTCAATGATCTTTTGATAATAAAAGAGATATGTTCTCATATCATATTAAGCAGAAGATGACTACAAATGAAGGGGAACTCCTGTATATAGGATTCGCAAAGTCTTAGCAAATTAAACTATATTAAACAACTACCGATAGCAATTAAAAAACCCTAATATAATAAAAAAAAGTGTTCCAAATCAAACAAGAAAACAAAGCAGAAAGTGAGAGTCATGCGTCGTAATACAATGATGCGTCGTGATCATGGCCTTCAAATGGAGTGCATTGCAATGCAACAAAATGAAGAATTAGAATTTGGGGGCTCGCGTGCAAAGGGAGGGACCGGCAGTCCATGAGGTAGGAAATTCAAAAATGGTATACTGCGGGACCAAAGGTCTCAGGAATCCCCAATGCCTTTGCAAAGGGAATTTAAATTTGAGAACCTGCCGCTTCGGGACGCATCATAATGCTTTGAACTTGTGTCGTAACAATCCTCTTGCGATGCTTGCATCGTGATGGTGAAGGCCTTTGCGTTGCGACGCAAAGGTTAGAAGGATTCCGACACATGTCCCTCTCTCTCTTTCTCCAAGGGCGGTGATGGACAGCCGGCTGCTTGGTGATGATGACGGGAGAGATTTTGGTGATGAGCGATTGCAGTCGATGGATGGGACTATGTAGACATTGCAGAAGCTTATCGGAATTGGTGCGGCTATTCCGGAGATAACATTTGGAGTGATGAGGTTGATCGAAGCTTGGCCGGAAGTTGAGGTGACATCGGAGAGGATGACCGAAGACACGGCAGTTATGGTTGGAGGTCCACGAGCTCTCTGCTGTTGGTGATGTCGAGCCGCCGGGGTTGGGAGATTTTCGTCGGAGGTTTGGGGAAGACGCCGGAGCTTTGGGGGTGTCCTGGTGTTTGCAGGTCAGCCGGAATATGACTTGGATGCCTCGATGGTCAACACAACGGTCAACAATGCAATCCCTATTTCGGTGAAGGACCAAAGACTAGAGCTCGAATGAACAAGTTCATCAATGCCTTGGAAAGTTATTTCAAGCAAGGAAGTTCAATTGAGGAAGGACAAGAGGAAGCACACGTGGCAGCCGGCTGTTCGGCCACATCTTCGTATTTCAACCTTCCCTAAAATGTGATTTCAAAGCTTGGTTAGAAAGGCGACGTTCTAAGGATCGTGTAGGCTTTCGAATCGCCCCAATCGGAGTTCTAGGACTCCGGGAATTGAATCCTTAACATATACTTCCTCTGTTTCAAAAAAATTGTAACATTCATGTTTTTCACGCAATCCAATGCATATTTTTAAAGCTTAATATCTCAAATTGTGTAAAAATGAAAATTATATAAATTTGATATTCTAAGACTACGCGATTAGACGAATCCAACAAGATCTCACTTGACTATATTTTATCTTATATAACTGTGTTAAAAATTGAATCATTACACTGTGAATAGTAATATCTATTCACATGTTTCAATCTTATAACTATTCAAAATTAAAAATTGAATCAAAATTACACTGTGAATAACTATTCACATGTTTCAATCTTATAAAAACGGAGGGAGTATTAAATAAAGGGTCATGAAAGGGAGACAAGAAACCACGATTTCCATTACATCAACCTTAAACAAACCTAGTCAAGTTGAAACAACCTTAAACTAGTTTTGGATGATGTCTTATACTTTGATAATCATGATTATGGAATTGATTAAGTACTAAACATCTCCTAATGACTTCTAATCTTGTTTTGAAGGTGTTAAGGACAACCGAAGGCTTGTAAGGATGTTCGGAGCTACGATTCATTCATACGTGACATTGTCACAAGCGACACGCGACAATCCTTGGGCGTACGCGATGTCTCGCATACCATGTGCCACGTCATTCCGAAGAAGCATTCTGCAAAATTCTTATGCGATATCTTTTCGCATGGTATATTTTCCTATGCAATATCTTTTCCATGTCATATTCCTACGCTATATCCATATGCTTCATTCTTATGCTTTGTCTTTTGATCTAGGCACTTTACAAAGCGTAGGAGATAGGCACAAAGCGTTTTTGGGACTTTATCGCATGGAATTCCGGACATCGCATGAGGATTTCATCACATTGCGTGTGAAGTTCAGTACGTGGCGTTTGGAGGCTTGAGAGGAAGTTACCTACTTACAAATTGATGAGGAGGTTACAACTAAAGAAGGAGGAAACTTGTTACCTCTTGAAGTGGTCACATGTAATCACCTTTGTTGACTTTTAAGGCATTAAGTGAATGAGTTTAACTTCTCTTGTAACTTATTTACCACTTTAGAAAGTTGCATATGACTTTTGATTGGAGGTCACTTGTTCTTCCCTCCATCTATAAATAGGAGCTCATTTGTAATCTTCCATAACTTTTGAACACTTGTAAAACTTTGAGATTTTCTCTCTTGAATGAAATATTCATTCTTCTTTTCTTTCAATTTTCATCACTTGTGAAGGGTGAGAAAATGAGAGACGTTTAGCCTACGTGTGGGCGTGAAATCGGGTGAAGCTTTGGAGTAGCTTTGTTCGTGGGGACGAGGAATGGACGTCCTCGGGTTCCTTTGGTCGTTTGCACGATTTGGAGTGGATGAGGCCATGTAGAAGGCATCGGTTGCTTCCATCTTTGTCGTTGTCAAAAGGCTAAGTTCGTTATCCTTTTCAAGTCCGCATTGTTTTCCATTTTATTCATCGAATCACAACTCTCTACCTCTATTCCCTTCTCGATTTAGGATATTTTGTGATTAAATTTTTTTGATGTCGAGATCATCCATAAGGATCCATGGCAGAATATGTGAGGACGCAGGTGGCGACGAGGGCCACGGATTGGGGCCGGTGATGAGTTGACCGGAGAATAGGGAGACATGGACGGACGGCAGCGGCTGTTGGAGTTGGCGGAGTAGGAAAGCTTAAAATCCCATTCGCTGCTAATGCCAACCCGTTGGAAAAGAAAACTTCAATTGGAGGTGGGGCCCGCGTACACACAATTTGGCTTGGTTAAAATTAAATGCAAAAATGCAAGTAATTGCAATTGGAGCAGGCTGGAGATCAAGTGTTGTTGGACTAGTTTCAAGGATGTGGCTCGAAGAGTGAATTGGGCCGGCATGGACTTAATTAAATCATGGATCAAAATCGCGTTGGGCCACATGAGTTGCACTCAGTGGGATTCATTAATTTGTCGGTAAACTAGGGTTCGGACCCTTTTTAAATTTCTTTTCATTTTTTTAGGCCTCATCCCCAATTTTGTTATACTTTGCACCCCATTATATGTTTGACTTTAGTTTACACATGTACCATATGGAATTTACCAAGTTCTTAGTTTGTAGTTTACCACATATATCATATGGTATTTACCAAATTCTTGGTATATGCTTTACCACAAATATCTTATGGTATTTACTAAGTTATTCCATAGATATCATATAGTACTTACCAAGTTCTTGGTATGTGTTTTACCAAAAATATCATATGGTGTTTACCAAGTTAATGATATGTGGTTTACCACTGTATTGGTATGCGCTTTACTAAAGCTAGCATATAATATTTACCAAGTTACTCCACAGATATCAAATTATATTTATCAAGTTCTTGGTATGTGTTTTACCACAAATACCTTATGGTGTTTACCAAGTTATTCCACATATACAAAATATGGCATTTTCCAAGTTTTTGGCATATGCTTTACCACAAATATGTTATGGTGTTTACCAGGTTATTGGTATATATTTTACCACTGTATTGGTATGTGCTTTACCAAGTGTTTGGTATGTGGTTTACCAGATTATTGGTATGCGTTTAACTTAACTTTACTAATACATGGGGTCTAAAATATATGTTTGAAATAGAGGGGCTTTGACTCTTATAATGTTTTGGTATTGGGTACCATGCCCTAGTTTTCCCTTAATTTGTTGGGTCTGTTATTCAATCGGGCCAAAGTTTCTCTTCCTCAATTTAATTAATTTGAGCACAATTCGGGTTCGGATTATCAAGTTGATTGATCCGGGCTACCATGCCAAGGAGGTTCTGTCCTAATTTCATTTCCAGGTTCGGAGTCAGTATTTGAATTTTGAAGACACCACATACTCTCCAGCCTTGACTTTTTGGATCCACGAACAACACAATCTGGATCGGCGAACTTTGAACAGACTTTCAAAACTTTCCATGCCTTTATTTGTGTAAAATTGGACTTATGTTTCTCTTTAAATTGAACCTTCGCTTTTTCTATAATATCAGAGTTGCTGCACCCATTTCCCCACACATTCTTCTCCTGATTAGCGACTGGCCTGAATGTCATATCCTTTGAACGATTATTGTTGTAAGCGTCGGCGATCCATGTCCACATTTGCTCCGACTTTCGATTGTTTCCGACGATGGAGTCTGTGCTGATATCGACCCAACAACTCGCGAGAAGAGCATTTTCATCAAAAGAGTAGGGAATTTTTTTGACACCAGGAGCCGTTGGTGGAATTTTGGTGCTCCAAAAGTCAGCAGCGAGATTTACCGTATCAAGTCCTGTTGGAGAGAATTGAGATAAAAAAGACGAACGCTGAGAGATCGAAGATGCAGTGTTTCTGTCTGTATCCGGTGAACTTGTGTTGATGGTTGGACGAAATCCGTATTGAGGGTGAGGAGCCATGTTGAATTTTGATACATGAAAAATGGTGCCCCAAAAGAATTACGTAAAAGAGTTGGGTTGAGGAAGCTACCATCTATAGGAACATTTGGTGGTGGAAAATTACTTGGAAACTTGACGAAAAACTAGTATGAAAATTTGGATTTAGAGGATGAAAATTTGCACGTGGACGAAAATTCATATTTGGAGGTGTTGAATTTTCTTCGGAGTTAGAAGAATTGAACCCGAAATTCATCCAGGAATCTTTATCCATTTTTTTGGGACGAGTAGAAAATAAAAGTAACAATCAACTAAGAAGTTTTAATATTTCGAAGAGAAAATAATGTAAGAAAAAAAGGAGGGAAGGATGTATTTATAGTGATATTTAGTTTAAAAAAATATAAAAATAAAAAATAAATTGCAACGGTTATGTAAATAATTAAAAAAAAATACAATAGTACATCTGCACAGTCATGTGAATAATTAAAAAAAATTGAAAATAGTCTAAAACGGTCAATTAATGAAAATTTTAAAAAATCAATTGTGAAAGAGATTAGAAATATTCATGTAGTTAGTTAATAATTAAAATTAATTATTTCATAAAATAATTAGGGAAAAAAATAAAAATTTATTAAAATAGTGAGTATTGAATTTATCCACTCTTTTTTATATAGTTAATTAGTTATTATTATACAATACTTATGGGTAATTAGTTAGTTAGTTATTGTAATAATATAAAATCCAAGTTGGCCATTTTATATTTTTTTTTGTTCATTTCTATTCAAATCGTCAATTTCAGCTTTTTTTTAGGTAAATACTAGGGTATCCCCAGGCCACATTGGACCCAAGACTAATCCCTCGAGGATCTGCAAGGGCAATTAAGGGCGCCTCTCCCAAAGCAGTTTTTTGCATACACAAGGCTCGAACCCGAGACCTTGCTTAAGCGACTAGAGCCCTCATCCACTCAAGCCAACTGATGTTGGTATCGTCAATATCAGTTGGCTATTTCTTTTTTAAAAAAAAAAATTTATTTATAATTCGCCAATTGGCGAGCTGTATTTTATAAAAAATTAATAATTAATTCACTTTTATGTATAAACCGCCATTGGCGATTAAATTATTAATTTTTTTATTTGCTTCGGTCGGGTGCTGGCCACACCATGCGCGCGTAAGGCCACGCCTTGTGGTTTCTTCAGGCGTGTGTTCACGCACCAACACCCTCACCATTTTCTCTCTACTTTCTTCTGAGGAGAGAACTCTCTTCCTCACTTCTTCTCTCTTCCATTCCCACAATGGCATCTTATTTGTTTTTGGGTAGAACACCTCACACGTTATCCCCTTCTACCTCCCATTGTGGGAGGCCTTAAGAAACACATGGAACTTGACTGTGTGGGAGTTCGTCATATAAGATTGTATTTTGAATAAAATGGTCATTCGCCCCCCTTTACACCGAAAAAAGTAACTTTTTTTACTTTTGTTTGAAATTAATAACTTGTAACTCCTTATATATATAATGTGTAGAAAAATAAAATATGCATGTTTATGTACCATTTTTAGGTTTAATTATGATGCTTTCACTTGTTAGTATGCATAATTGATTTCAACCATTGATTTAATTTGAAAAAATCTTAGGATATCCATTCAAATAAAGAGAAAAACAATTCAATGTAAAATCAAAATTTTGATAACCTTACCCTAGTGGGGATGGAGACTTATCCAAGTGGTCAAGTCCTCCGACTCCCAACGTGTAGGTTGGGGGTTCGATTCGTCACTCGGCCCCTATCCCCTCTCCTTTATCTCTCTATTCAGCCAAAAAAAGAATGATGACCCTAGCAACAACTCAAAACTCCAGGAAAATAGCCAATATGGTCCTTTATCTATTGGTTTTCAACCAAATCTGTCCATTTTGATATTTTGACCCAATTTAGTTCATTAAGTTTCTTAACCTCAGCTCAATTAGTCCTTTATATTTAATTAATGATAAAAAATGGCTAATTTAGCTGAGATTAAGAAACAAAAAGGACTAAATTGGTTAAGAATATCAAAAAGGATTAATTTGGAAAAACAAATAGATAAAGGACGAAAATGACTATTATTCCATATAAAATATTATTCTTTTGGGAGATTTTTTTCGAGATCATATAATATTTTATTGAAAACTTATTGAAATTAATAAGAGCCCATTTGGAATGGCTGCTAAAGAGGTGCGTTTCACATTTGCTTCTGCCAAAAGCACTTCTAGTATAAATTAGGTGTTTGGTTTGGCTTTTAAGAAAAAACAAAAGCACCTCGAAAACTCAAAAAGTGCTTCTGGGAGAAGCAGCTCATGGGGCGCTTCTCCCAAAAGTAGAAGCCAAAAGCACCTCGTAAAATGTGCAATGACTTAAATACCCCCACTACTTAATATAAATTACACTATAAATATATCTTATTATCATATTAAGTAGCACGCCCTTTTTGGTAATTACTACATTCCAAAAGTACTTTCCAGTTTTATTCATCCAAACATATCTTTTAGAAAAAGCCGCTTTTCAAACATTTCATCCAAACACAAAAGTTACATGCTTTTGCTTTTGACTTCTGCTTCTGCTTCTACTTTTGACTTCTGCTATTTTCAGAAGCCAATCCAAACGGGCCCTAATTAATAATTTCTCATGTCTTTTAAAAAATTCAAACAGGAGCAATTAAAAAATAAATATTATAAATTCAATCACACAATAAAATTGAATGTAAATACTACCAACCAAATAAGCACATAATATTTTCTTTCACATTTTTTTTCTTCATTTTTTAGTTACAACTGAGATAAATAACACATTCACAATATTGTAATTAAATATCTTTTAACTTCTACAACTAAATTTTCTTGACATAATATTTTTCTTCACAATATTTTATTCCAATATTGTGAAGAAAAATGTTATTCATCTCAGTTATAGCTAAAAGATAAAGAAAATAAAATATTGTAAAGGAAAATATTATGTATGTATTTGATTGGGTGTATTTACATTCGATTTTATTTCGTATGATTGAATTCATAATATTTATTTTTAGAGATAATAAATAAATTAGGCCACTAGATGATGGATTTCAGGTTTGGGCCACCTTAATTTTATTTTGTATTTGGGCAAGACATTGTATTTTGGATTTCAGGTTTGGACCGGAATATTCCTTGGTACGGGCTAAATTAAGTGCACGCGGGATGAAGCCCATGCGTCGGCTATTTGTGTTTGGTTTTGACTGAAAAGAAACGCGGGTATGTTAATTCTTCCCCATTAGATAATGAGAAACAAATTACCTCTTCGATGTAGATTTGCCCAACGAAATTGAGTGCGATTGAAAGAGTGCTAGCTGCAATTGTTCTTCGATTATACCCTCATTCTCAAAATAAGATCTGGAGAGAGACATCTGCTGGACTGAGGCAAGAATGGCGAGTTCGGATGAAGTGGGCAGCGGTGATTCCACATTCGGCCTTTAAAGGAAACACTGGTTCTATGGGTTTCTTGCTCGAGTGAAAACCTCTTGAAAGGCGCCCAACGCCGGGAGGAGGTTCTACTCTTGTCCCCAATGGCGGGTAATTTTTTCTGGGTTAGTGTACCCGTTATTCATTTTTGGGTTAGTGTATACACAGGACTCATCAGCCATCTCTTTCAGTAGAATCATGATCACAAAAGCTGCAAATTGGGAAATTTCGATTTTATACAACATTCAAGGAACCAGTTTCCTCCCATTTGATAGATATATATATGATTTGTCGTCATATGTAATTTTCACCTTCCAGTAACTTTAAAAGTCAATTTTTTTAAAAACATGATATTTTATTAAGTATTTATTTCAACAAGTTTCAATAAAATATTATATCATTTCAAAACAAATTAATCTCCCAAAAAAATAAATTCGTGTATGGAATAATAGTCATTTTCATTCTTTATCTACTTATTTTTTCAAATCCATCATTTTTTATATTCAGATCCAATTTAGTCTTTTATATTTCTTAATCTTAGTCAAATTAGTCTTTTGTCATTAATTAGATAAAAAACTAATTGGGCTGCGATTAAGAAACATAAAAAACTAAATTGAACCTAAATAGCAAAGAGGACGGATTTTTGATGAGCCAAAGAGGACGGATTTGGTCCAAAACAAATATACAGAACCGTATTGGCTATTTTCCCCAAAACTCCCCTAAATAATTAATCAGGATACTGAGACGGATCCTACCCGACCGGCCGACCCAATTGCCAAATTGCACTATCAAAATCAAACCCCAATTCACAGCCTCAACGATCAATTTCCCATTTCCGATTTCCTCTTGACCTGCGCTCTCAATCATCAGCAAATAAATCCTCCGAATCCTGTCGATGGAGAAACTCATGCTCGTCAGAGCCCTGTGCCGTTCAATTGCTCGCAGATCTTCTTTTCTATCGTCTTCCGCTGCGCCCGCAGCCGCCGCCGTCAACCACCATATCCGCCATCTTCATTTCTCTTCGACATCACTGACCGCCACTCCCCCTAAACAAGGTACTTTCTTTTTTCGTTTTTGTATTGTTTTTTCCGTTATTTGGGCATTTAATTCGGATTTTGTTGTGCTTGTTTTGATTTCGTCTTTTATATTTGTATACGTGGCTTTCTTCTTCATTTGTGATTTCTATTTGTTGAATTGTTTTGCTGTGATCTGTCCTCTTTTTCAGTGAAAATTCGCGGCCCTTGATGCAGGGCGATTGCGGTGACTTGTGAAACTTTGAAATTAGATTGAATTAAATGTCGATTACCAATTATATATGTATTACGGTTTCGCCTTGATGACTTTTCAGAACGGATACGATCTGAACTATAGTGATGTTGATGAAAGTCTCAAAATTACTGTGCAGATTAAAGTGCATAACTATAAGTTTTCTTATCCCAAGGGTTATGAATGCATAGATTTTTTTTCACTGTTATCACCGACTTTATGTTGGATTCGGTTTTATCCCTGAACTGCAGCATAGAGAGAGATTTATAGGCATCCTGCTTTGGTTTTGGCTTATGATTATACGTTTGAATTAGATTGGAGAAGATAGGAAAGAGAATAAAACTGTGGTAAATGGAAATATATTGATTTCCTAATCCTTTTCGGTTGTTGAAGAATTTTTCTTTTAGGCGTAATATGGAATGCTGTTATAACCCTCCATTGATCTAGTTGAAGTTTAGTAGTTCTTTGGTTCCTTTATGCTATATATATACTTCAAATCTTTTCATTCCTGTGTCAACTCATGTTTAAAACTTCCCTTACACTATCCTCACTACCCCTGATGTGCTTTCTTGTAGGTTGTATTCATCCTTTTGCTACACGATTTGGGGGATCACGTTATTTCTGTGAAGATGCTTCACATCTGCCTGTTATAAAAGACTCGGATATAGAAACTGCTTTTAAGGACTTAATGGCTGCATACTGGCATGAGATCCCACCAGTAGTGGTTCATGATGTCATGAATGCATTATCAAAGAACACAGATGATAAGGATGCCCAGGAAGTCTTGAAAAATGTGTTTCGAGCGGCAGAGGCAGTTGAGGAATTTTCAGCTATTATCATGTCATTAAAAATGGAACTGGATGATTGCATTGGGGGTAGTGGCGAGGTAACATGAGCTGTCTTGGGGTGCAGTGGTCTCAGTTGTATAATGATTTGTTTTAATTTCCTTCTAATCATATGATTTCCGGCAGAATGTGAAACCGCTGACAGAAGAACAAGCACAGGCATTGCAGACAATTTTCAAAAGATATACTGCTTATCTGGATGCATTTGGGCCGGAGGAAACCTATTTGAAGAAGAAGGTGGAGATAGAGTTGGGATCGAAGATGATATACTTGAAAATGAGGTGTCGTGGCCTTCATGCTGATTGGGGAAAGGTATCATTCCTTTTGAAAATGGTTATATCCAACAACTCTAGTTCCGTTGAAAATAAATGTTATAATAACCTATTCATGAATGAGATTTCTCTAGTTGAGCTTCAACATGTGTCAACAACTTATCACACACATAAAATTGAGAAGGGAAAAACCACCCTATCTTTGCATGAATAGACTACATATTGATAGTAGGTGTCTTGAAGAATATCCAACCCTAAACGATTGGGTAAATTCAAAAAGGCAATGAGGTATTTATGGAGATATTGTCCTGAGTATCCTTGCACCTTTACACATGAAATGAATTCTGTAGCTGCTTTGAATATTTCCTGTGCTGTTTATTTCATGGGTTATGTTTTGTTTTCAATAAAATGCAGGTTACAGTACTTGGGACTTCTGGGCTTTCTGGTTCTTACATTGAGCAAAGATCATAAATCAAAGAGTGAAGGAAACTTTCACTTGTTTTTTTCTCGTGCAGAATTATGACAGGGCAGTATTTCAGTGAAGAAGTTTTTCCTGCTAGTTTATTGCTCTTATTTTCCCTTTTCCCATTCCTGGTGCTGTGAAATCTGTCACTCCAACAAGTTAGCATGAATAAAAACAATGGCAAACTTCCTGATCTTTCTGATGCTATTACATTTCTGTTGATCTTTCTGCAACTTTATTGTGAGAGTTAAGCTTATCTTTTGCTTTGAAGTTACATTCCACTACAATTGAGCTCTTGAATTTCTGTTCACTCGTACATAGAACGCGACCTGGTATTCAAAGAACTAATTTAAGTCGTGATATTGTCGCCATGCATATTGCTACATGATGCATGTGTTACAGATTTGCTATACGTGGGGATGTTAGAAAATAGGATGTACTTTTATTGACCAAACATGGATTATAGTGTTGCTATTACATACGAGTACACACCCTCAAGAAGACATTGAAAATTTTGAAATGCGATCAACCCCTATTCATGCTTGTAATCTTCCTCATTACCTATAAGCCTCAGTACCTGTAATCTTCATCATACCTATAGTTGTCGTCGTAGAATGAATGGTTGCTCGAGTACTTATTGCTGCTTGTTGTTGTCTCTCTATTAGTCTGCATGGAAACAAAAAACAAATGAGGCTCAGTGCAATGCAAATTATGTACGAATTCTTTTGAATACTCCCTCTGTGTACAATTTGCATTTTGGAAAAATTCTCTCTTTCTTTAATATTCTGCAACCACCGGATTGAAGCAATTATTGTGGGAATGGAGAGAGCATATAATATATGTATACCCTGTGAATCATCTTCTCAAAGGCTTCGGTTCCATTTTCTTCGATATATTTCTCTGCTGCAGTTAGGATGTCATCCGGCCTAGTGAACACGTCCTTCGTATTAGGCACATACCATATGTTGACAGTCTTCTGACGGGTGATGAGATACGGCCTCACAATGTGCTCATACACGTATGCAGCTCCGCTGAAGTATGGTATCACCAACCAGCAAGTGAAGATCAGCTTCACGTACGACCAGAAAGGAAGCCTGTTGTGCATTTCGACATTAAAGCTGTTTGTGAATTTGATTGGTTTGGAAGAAAGAAAATGGAGGATACTGAAAAAAGACCATTTGAACAAGATGTCATGGATTCATTCACCCATGAATACTTCATCGACTAAGGGGATTTCCAATTTCAAGTGGGGTGGGTTATGGGTAGGAATCAAGGAAATGGTGTATGTATAGCTACTTGCAAATTGAATGGATATACGTCCTTTTGCATTTGAAAGATTGATATATTGGGTTTTTGACATAGGGGCAGGCTTCGTTTGGGAGCAAGCAGATTCGATAGGAGAATAATTAAGCTATAGATAATTGGAAATTAGTGGAGAAGAGTGAAGAGTGAAATGGTTTCTATCAACCTTTCAAACACTCTGAGTAATTGCATAGCTTAATTACTCTTTTAAATCTGCATGTCTAAACCAAATGTATTAACCTGTGAAATATTGGGAAGTAGTATTTGATAATGTCTTAACAATCCCTTTGGTAACTTGACCCAACATTCAAATACTTGTTATTTGTCCTACATTCATTTGTGAAAGTACTCCTAATTGGTGTACAAGTACTACTACTTGTCTTACCACTTTGTACGCAACTAATTAGTAATCATGATCAATGAGTCATGACATAAATACAGAAAAAACAAGGAATTTCAACATGAAAGCAACTATTGGCAAAAGAAGAAATGGAAAATGAAAACATGCATACCATTGTATGAGCTTAGCAAAAGTAAGCTCAAAAAGAGTGATCATGGAGTAAAGAACCCAGTAAGTGAGCCATTGTTGATCATCAACCGGCGATTTCGTCTCGATCGCCCTAATCGAAGCATATCTGCTCATGATCAATTGTCAGCCCAACCCCATCATAATTAATTGCTCTAAATTTGAAATCAAGATGAAAAAGTACAAGGCATAATAGGACATGGGAAGGTCTGTCTACTTACAGAGGGTAAACCAGGCTAACCACAGGCCTGCAATTTCCACAGAAAAAAACAGACAAAATCACTTCCCAAATCCATGTTAGCTCAAAACCCAATTCGGAAATGCTCTCAGGAATCCAACACCAACACACAGAGTGTCAACACAAAGTGAAGATCCCAGAACACACAGGCAGAATTCGAACACAGTAACAAAAAAACAATTAGAAACTTATATATATACCCAGCAAGAACATCAAAGTTCTGGACAACCACTCTGAGGAAGCTTTCGGCTCCAGATCCCCCCATTTTGGGCAAAGCAAATTTGAGTAATTTTAGTAAAATGTATGCTTTATAAGGAAGATGCACTATCACTCTGTCAGCTTATTTCTGCATCTGTAACTGAGTCTGTTAAATTTGAGGGTTTTGTTACACTGACTTAGGTACCAACCATCCAAGCCCATTGGAGTGCTACTGGAGAATAAAGGCACAAAGATTAAAGCTCCAAAAGGAGAGCCAAAGAATAGAATATGTAAAAGCTGGAAAGTGAAATAGCAATGGACAAAAAATATAGGGATAATAGCAGTATTTAATAGTATAAGATACTAACAAGATTCTGCAAAACTATACAAGGGTTGGATGCTATAGTTTTTAAGAGTTATTCATTGGGTTGCAGAAAATTGAATGGAACAATAAATCCAAAAAGTATTTATACGGACATTTGTATGATGAAACATCAATAAGGGCATTTGCATGAGGATGCAGAGATAAATGATTTCTCAGATCTCAACCTCAATGTCATAACAAATATAAATAAAGATCATTTCGATACTTGGGTAGAGCATGTGGTGGGGATCACATCCCCATATCTCATTTTACTATCTCGGTTATCTTTCACCTTTTTTTCTTTTCTTCTTTTTTTTTTTTTTTAACTTATTTTGAAATAGATGTTGGTTAGTCCCTCCATGCCGTCCCAAGATAAAACTTTCTTTCACTTTTTCATATTGTTCATATTCAATTTATTGTAACTATGCAATAAACTAATATAATCAAACTTCTTGTTAGATTCATCAATCTGTATAGTTTTAGAATATATATAATTTGATGTCGTTAAAAGTTTTAACTTAAAACAATGAATACATTAGTGCATCACTTTTTTCAGTGACACCAAAACGTTACTAAATGTGTCGCTAACTACATCTTTTTGTTGTTGTTGTGGAAGTTTAGGACTAAAATGGAAATGCATCACTTTCCTCTTTTGACATACCCGAGCTGCTCTAGAGTATCCTCCGCCAATCCAGAAGTTTCGATCATTTAATCGTTTTTCCAGTCCAGGATGTGCGTTTGTGCTGCACAATGAATATCACAGAGCAGCTGATGAAAGCATAATGTTCGATCAACCAAAGATGATTTCACCAGTAATCATTGCAGGAGCAGACGCCGTTTCTGAAAGAATGGAACCTACTTCTGTCTCTCAGCATAATCTCCAACCTATAAACCTTTGAAATCAATTTCATTACAGTATGACAATCTTTGCACACTCTCAAGTTCTTCACGATTCTTACAACACTACGATTCCCCAATCTCGCCATCCCAAAAGCAACCGCGAGTTTCTCACTGTGCGTAATAATTGCATCCTCCTTTTCTTCCTCCTCAATGTCGTGCAAAACATTGACAACTTCTGGAACGTAACCTCCTTCAATTCTAAGCTTTGGCATGATTTCCTTAAGCTTCTCGTATGCGTCCTTTGCAACATCGTCTTGCTTCACGCCAGCTATAAAAGTGTGCATGACCTTATCCACTTCGATCATACTCCAACCAGGAGTTTTGGATAACTTATGCTCAGCCATAGATTTTCTAACCGATGCAACATCCTTCCATTTCCCCGCAACAGCATAAATATTTGACAACAAAACATAGTCGCCCGAATTGCCTGGATCCATCTCTGAGAGCTTCTGCTTGACCTGTTCCGCCAATTCCACATTACCATAAAAGCTACAAGCACCAAGAAGCGTCCGCCAAATGACAGCATTGGGTGGAATCGGCATCCCAGTTACAAACTCATAAGCCTTCGATAGCTGGCCAGCTCGACCATACAAATCAACCATACATCCATAATGCTCCATTTCTGGCTTGATCCTATACGCATTAGTCATTTTATCGAAAATCTCACATCCCTGTTCAACCAAACCAGCATGACTACAAGCATAAAGTATGGCAACACATGCAATGCCATCCGGTTCAATTCCAGATTCTTCCATTGCACGGAAAAGGCCAAGTGCCTCCTCACCATAACCTTGAATTGCCAATCCTACAATCATTGACGTCCAAGAAACAATACTCTTCTCCCCTGGCATCCTCTGAAATACCAACCGAGCCATATCTACACTACCACACTTGGAGTACGTGTCTATAAGTGCATTATTCACCGGTGTAATCCAAACCAACCCAATTTTTTCAACATACCCTTGCAATATCTTTGTGAACTCGAATGCCCCAACTTGTGCGCAAGCGGATAAAACCCCTGTCAAGCTAACCTCATTCACCCTCATATCCGCCCTCAACAAGTCCCTAAAATACCCAATCGCATCATCAAACCGTCCATATTGCGCAAAACCAGCAATCATAGTACTCCAAGAAACCTCATCCCTCATCGGCATCTCCCTAAACACCTTCCGCGCCAGCGCAAAATCCCCAACTTTGGTGTACCCAGCGAGCATCAAGTTATACGAAGTCAAGCTCCTCACAGGCATTGAATTAAACACTCCCTCCGCCCCTTTCACGTCACCGCTTCTGAAGAAAGCAGTCACCATTGCATTCCAAGTCACCACATTAGGGTCGGGAATTTCGTCGAACACCTTCCAAGCAAATTCTGCTCGCCCGCATTCAGCATACATGCTTATCAAAGTAGTGCCAACAAAGAGATGACCAGCAAGCCCTCGAATCAAAGCCTGGGAATGCAGCTGAATCCCCGTCTTCAAGCACCGCATGTTGGCCGCGGATTTAAGCGTGAAAGCCAACGTGAAGCTGTCGACATGCGAATTGAAATTTTTTAGCAATAGGGAGAAAATGGGGATGGATTGATGGGGCGAATTGGATTCGGAGAAGCCGCGAATGAGCGTGTTGTACATGAAAGGGTCGGGATTGGGGGCGTGGCGGAGGAGGAGACGGGCGTAATCGAGGGCGCCGGGGAGGTTGATGGCACAGTGAAGGAGGAGCTTTCCGGCGATGAAGGGGTGGGAGTCGAGGCCGGATTTGGCGGCGCGGGCGTGGATTTGCTGGAGGGATTTGAGGGTTGTGCAGGCGGTGAGTAGGGAGATGCAAGGATGCGCTGCATTGTTCATCAGATGCAACCACAACCTGCAATTCAATACTCCAATTCTCCAAACTGGGAAAAGAATGGTTTCAGCCAAGAGGCGCCAATTACCTTTGACATCAACTGTCGCCGTAATTTGAAACCTTTTTTTTCATTAAAAAAAACAAAACAAAACAAAACAAAAAACAAAAGTCCGCAAAGAGGGGAAATTATTTATTAGTACTAGGTTATAATTTGTTAAGTAGTGTCAAGTTAAAAAAATTTAGTATCTAGTACCATTAGGTTTAAAAAAATCTATTTTTAGTAAATTTATATGAATTTTACCATTTTTTTTACAATTGGATCAATTATACTTATATCTTATTCACGGAAAAAGTTTATATTTATATCTTGAACGTTTTAAAATTTTTAAGTTTTTCGTAACATTTTAATTTTTTCCTTTAATCTTTTTTTTCTTTTAAACCTCTTGTATCAATTATATTTTTGTGTATGCAGAATTCTGATTTGGGAGAGGTAACTCTTCAATGCCCACCAAATCCTCAAATGATTAGTTTTGGGTCCAATATGGCCTGGGTATATCCGGTACACACCAAAAAAATTATATTTTTCGTCATCGGATTCGAGTATTTGTGTATGTAGAATTATGCTTTAGAAGAGGCAACCATTCAATGCCTACCAGATATTCGAGGGATTAATCTTAACCCAATGTGGCCTGGGAATACCCGGTGTATGCTAAAAAAATTATACTTTTTTGTCACCGAAAAAAATTATAATTTTCATCCTAAGAAATTTTATTTAGTAAGATAAATAAATTTTTTTTTATTTAAACTAGATTTTATTTTGTAACAATTAAAAACTATGTTTTTTGTTTTCATCCCAAGAGATTTTTTTAAGTAAGATAAATAAAAGAATAAAACAAAATACATTTTTTACATACTAAAAAATATAAATAAAAGAATTAATAATGTGTTATTTAGAGAATAAAATCTAAGTTTTAAATAATTTTATTTTAAAAAAATTATGTAATATTTAAAAAAGTAAGTATTTGAATGATATGAGAATTTTTAAAAAAAAAAGAAAAATAAAAAATTAAGGAAAATTTTAAAGTATTGTAATGAAAATTATGTAATTTTTTAGTTATTTACAATACTGCAATGAAAGTGTTTAAACTTTAAAGTACCGTTAAGCACTTATTAAGAGTACTATTATGTGATTATATAGAGTAGTAGTACTATTATCAAAGTATTTAAAGTACTGTTATGCACGTATTAGGAGTACCATTATATGCTTTGTACAATACTGTTATTTAGTTATTTAAAATACTGTTATGTACTTATTAAGAGTATTATTATGTGATTATGTAGAGTAATTTAATAAGCACATAATGATACTCTACATAAATTAAATACTTTCATTATAGTACTTTACTAAGCACATAATGGTACTCTTAATAAGCGCATAACAATACTTTAAATACTTTCATAACAGCACTCTACATAATCACACAATAGTACTCTTAATAAGTACATTACAGTACTTTAAATTATTAAATACTTGTACTCTACTAAGAACATAATGATACTCTTAATAAGTACATAATAGTACTTTAAATAACTAAATAACAGTACAATACTAAGTACATAATGGTACTCTTAACAAGTGTATAACAATATTTTAAATACTTGCATAATAGTACTCTATATAATTACATAATAGTACTCTTAAGAAGTTCATAACAGTACTTTAATTTTTTTTTATTTTTTCTTTCTTTTTTGAAAATTCTCATATCATTCAAATATTTAGGTATTTGAATATTACAATTTTTTGTTGAAATAAAAATTTATTTGTTAAATAACACATTTTCAATTCTTTTATTTATCTTTTTTAGGGTGGAAAAATCTATTTTATTTATTCTTTTATTTATCTTACTTAAAAAATCTTTTGGAATAAAAAAAATATAGTTTTTAATTGATACAAAATAAAATCTAGTTTAAATAAAAAAAATATTTATCTTATTTAATAAAATCTGTCAGGATGAAAAATATATTTATTTTTTCGATGACAAAAAATTATAATTTTTTTGGCATCACCGGCCAAAAACTAGTTTTTAATTTATTCGCGGGTATTCTCAAGCCATATTCGGCTAAGATTAATCCTTTAAGTATCTGTTGGACATTGAAGGATTGTCTCTTTCAAAGCATAATTCTACATTCAAAAAAACTCAAACTCGATGACAAAATATAATTTATACAAGAATTTCAAAAGAAAAAAAAAACAAAAATATTAAAGAAAAAAATTTTAAAAATAAAAAAAAAAACTTAAAATTTAAAAAGTTAAGATATAAATAAAAAAAATTGGTGAATAAAATGTAAGTATAATTGATAATTGTACAAAAATGGTAAAATTCATATAAATATACTAAAAATAGAATTTTTTTACCTAATGGTACTAAGTAATAAATTTTTTAACTTGGTACCACTTAACAAATTAAAACCTCCAAAATGGTACCAATAAATAATTTCCCTTGAATTTTTCAACATTTTCACAAAAATTAGAAATGAATAAAGGAAATGATATAAACCGGTGGGAACCTGCATAAAAAAAAATTCCATCATGGTTAAAAAAAAAAAAGGCCATATAATTCATCAAAATATTGATATTATTCACAATCTGGCGCCGTCCACCGCCCGCTAGAAGTGGTGGACCCAAATTTGTTTTTACAAGTAGAGTTCAAACTATGGGTGTTATCGAGTCGAGTCGAGCTCCAGTATTATGGTACTTGAGCTTGACGATAGATATTTGAGTTCGAGTTCGAACTCGAGTATCATCGAGTTCAAGTTCGAGTAGCTAGCGAGTATTTTTTTTTACTAACTCGAGCTCGAGTCGGTAGCTTAAGTTTGAATTTTATTTTATTTTTTCTTAATATTTGATTTTGTATTTTTAACCATAGCCTAAAAGACACAGTTCAATTTGATATTTGAATATTGTGTTGGTTATTGTAAAATTAAGATAGAACTAAAATTCTTTAAAAATATATTTTAATTTTTTAACAGTATCTATTTTTCCTTGTTTAGATATTTTAAATAAGTAACATATTTTGTAATAGAATATAAAGTGGAGTGTGAGGGAAAGTATAAAATGAAAATTATTTAAAATGTATGTTAAGGGTGTTATCGAGTCGAGCTCAAATGCTCGAGTACTAAAATATTAGAGCTTTACTTGATAGGAGCTCGAGCTTGAATCGAGTAGCAATAATTGAGTACGAGTCGAGTTTTTTTCGAGCCGAATCCGGAGTCGATTACGAGTAGCACGACTCATTAATCACGCCTAGTTCAAACCTATTTTTTATACCATAAGCATACAAAATAATTATAGAACGTTTTGTTAACTCAATCTTAAAGTCTAAGTTCTAGTTTAAAAGAATTGTTAACAAAATTAACTGAAATTCTTTATAATAATCTTATGATTCTTTTGAAGGACCATCACTAAACAGTAAACATGCAACATAAAGTCAAGTAGATGCAATAAATATGGAAGGCAATAGTTTTAAGTTATTCACAACCTTATTATAGGGAATATTTGGGGCAATGGTTGAAACTAGCTAAGGGTACAAATGAAAATTGTTTGTTGCCAATTGCTATGTTTGAAGATCCAATACTAACCATCCTTGATGAGCCATCTCAATTCTCAACACCTTGTATCTATCTCTAAACTTTCTTATCTTTTCTCTCTTCCCATGCTATAAACTACTACTTCCTCAAATTAATAGGCACAAAGCATGATGCTGAGTTGCTGACATTTGGTCAAATCTTAACAAAAGTACAATTTGATCTAACATTTTCTGGGCTAAAATGAAAAAAATTCATAATGACCCACAATTGGTCTAACGCTATTCCGAAAGCATTTTCTATGGATCACGGTTTTTTCTTCTATAAATGAACATTCTAACTGGTTTGGTTCGGGTCCAATGCCTTGATTGCCAAAATGTCCAATGCCTTGATTGCCAAAATGCAGTATACGGTGAGGGGGGATGACCTGCTCTGTTCGTGGTTGTAATGATGTTTTCACTTAGAATGTGCTAAAAAATTCCAAGGTTTCTCATCTTCAAAGCAGTTTAAGTGCCCTCAACATTTCACCAGTGATTCTGTTCAAACGTTTACATTGGTTTTCTGGAATGTGCTCGAGCTGTACCACTTCCGCAGCAAACTAATTCGATCACTGTGGCGTCGGGCAGGAATCTCTATGAATATGGTACAGATTTTTGGGTATGGCGAGGGTTGCGAGAGGTGTTAGATTTGAAGTGTGGTTATAGAGTAAGACATCTGCAAGTGTAGGTAATAGGATGAGTCGAATTTACCTGATATGTGGAGATAGTGGCTCTGTGAGTTCACTTTTTAATTTGATTTTTTGTTGTTAGAGTATTGTAAATGGAGCTGAGGCAGGGTTGGTGAGTGGAGTATCATGTTGTAATATTGTCAGCTGATCCGGTTGTGCCGGTTGTGAAATAAACAATGCTTTCTCCTCAAAAAAAAAAAAAAAAAAAAACTGGTTTGGTTCGGGTCAATTCGGCGTGGTTTTGGATGTTGGGTGAGTATGATTTGAATTTAAAAATGGGGTTTCAAGTCATTAGGAAATTTTTCAATTGTATTTCGGCCCTATAAATTTTGGACCAAATGGTATCTCAGTCAAAATTTAACCGGACAAAAATGGGAGGAAAAAAAAGAGTTAATCCGATCAGACCAAAATAATTATTATTATTATTATTTTTTTTGGAAATATTGAACCAAAAGTGGACAAGAGAAAAGTATGTGAGACCAAAAGTGAATTTTCCCGGGAATTATTTGTCTCCCTTTGTATGCCTGTTACGAGGTTTATTCCACAATGTGAGTTGGATAATCTGATGTGGGAGCCATGTTCGGATTAGTCTTTGCAGAACCCTATCGCTTTCCCTTTCCTATAAATAAAAAAATAAAATTATACAGCAATATATAAATGGAAATCGTATACCTAAACAACATCCCCAATATATACAAAAGGTAAAAACATACAGTTCATGCTTAAATATACATCATTATTAGATTAAAAATAACATCCACTTATGTATGCTACAAAATAAACTGCAAGTCATCCTAGTATACTACTCAACTGCGAGGTCCTCATCATCATCATCATCCTATATCAGCTATATAGATACATATATTTATTGTATATGCATATCAAATGGCGGATGGCGTGGCGGGGTTATGGCGGCCATCAAATATATTAAATTAAAATTATTTTTAATGTTATAAATAATTAGAAAAATAAACAATAGAAATAAGTTAACAAAAATATTCAAATAAAATTCATAAAAGTACTTAAAAGTCTTAAACAAACACAAATAAAATTATTAAACTAGCATAAAACACCCTTAAATAAAAAAAAATCTACTAGGAGCATACCCCTCTTCTTTTTTTCACTTGATATCTCATTAATTAAGTCTTCATCTTGGTCCTCTAACTCATCCCTAAATGCAACAGCCAACTTTTCTTGATTGACAAGAAAAAAAAAAAAAAAAAAAAAAAAGTGAGACATTAATTTTAGCTTCAAATTGGAGTTGGGTTAAAGATTTATTTTCTTGGAAGTTGGGACTTTTCTTAGATTGACAGAAAAATTTAGCATTCCAAACATTTGTTGACTGTTAGTAACTAAATTTTACACAAGCTTTCAGACTAAGAAACGAAACAGCACAGAGAAACTAAGTCTAACCCTAAACCTAGACAAAAGAAACGAAACATAAACAAGAAGGAACCTGCTAGCCGCCGCCGCCGCCACTTGTCAGCGAATCGCCGGAGCTCCACCGCTTGTCACCGCCGTTGCCGCAACTCACCGGAGGTTGGGTGTGCTTTGGGAAGACACTGTAGCTAGTTTTTTATTCATAACCCTAATTTCTTCTACCTTTAAAGCCGGATTTTGGGCCGGATCTTTCTTAATCTTTCAAAAATGGCAATAAATATGCATAGATCTACTGGATATTTTCAAAAAAACTCGATCTACTTTTCTGAAATTTCAAAAAAAAGCTCTCATGCCAGCCATAACCGCCATGGCGGCCGCCATCCCCGCCACAGCTACCTTGTGGCAGAACATGGTATATCGTGGCGGGGAACCCAAATCCCGCCACCGCCACACGCCATGGCGGCTTTTTAACAATACTGATGCATATATATATATATATATATATATATATCTATATATATATGTGTGTGTGTTATCACCAAAAAAATTAATTAAATTGATTGGTAAAAAAAATTAAAATTAAAATAAGAGTAAAAGTTGGCCCGGAACAAAGATGGCACCCATGAGCTATGCCAACTAAAGGAAAAATGAGACCAGTGCCGAGTGGTGGAACAATAGTAAAATTTAAGACACAAGGGACCATCTATGGGTGAGAAATACAAAGTGGTCGGCTGCGCAAGTGCCAAGGAGCCCTAGGTTAAGTAGTCCCAATGGAATAGGAAAGTGGAACTAGGCGGTTGAAGGTCAAGAATTGTTGAGCCAGACAATGACCACATGGAGCAGTTCAATGCTAAGAGTCGTGGGATTGGCAGTTTCCCAAGGGCGGTTATTGGGCCATCTATAAACACCAGGCAACTCAAAAGCAAGGGACACACAATCAACACCCCAGCAACAATTGCTCGTTATTTTATCTTAGTTTTAGCATTAGCGTAGTTTGTAGCTTGTAGTCAGTAGTTGTTAGATAATAGTTCTTGTAATCGACAGTGGGCAAGGAACTCGTTTCATGTTCATTGTTAAAAAACTTTTTTGAATGAGCAATCCAACGAAAGAGTTTTATTCAAATTCTATCGTCTTAGCCTGCAAAAGGCTTACTATTTGTTGTTATTCAATTTCCGCGATAACAAATTGGCGACCATAGTTGGAGACGATTGAATCGTTTACCATAGATCAGTCGTCAGATTAGGAGAGTTTGGATAACTTTTTTTTGATAATCGAGTTTGGATAACTTTGTGCTCAGATCAGTAATTATATCCCAGATAAATATGTCCATGCTAAGAACATCCACTAGCACTAATAATGGGAAAAGGTTTAATCGAGTTTTCATCGACACTGGAGCAGTATACAACGTCATCCCACTCACCACTCTCAAGAAGATATGAAAGACAGTGGATGACCTTGCTGAGGCAGATCTAGAGCTGGCGGGTTTCAATGGTCATGCCACTAAACCTTTGGGTATGTTGATAGTTCAAATTGGAGTCGGTTCTAAAGTGGTGTCCACTGTTTTGTTTGTAGTGGATGCAGTTACCACCTACTCTGCTCTGCTCGGACGAGATTGGATCCATTCAACTAAGTGCGTCCCGTTGACTCTGCATCAAAAGTTGGCCTTTTGGGATGGTGATAAGGTGATCTATGTGGAGGGCCATCAAAACCCATTTCAAGGGTGACACTATGTTCTACGAGACTTCAGTTCCGCCACTTAGTATGAGCGGGATAGTTGGTGCATACCCCATGCCTAATGCCAGGCTCACTAGGAGGGGCTATGTTTTTTTACTGAATGTTTCTGCTTTAAAACTTGGTTCAGATAGCCAGAAATATTAATTGCTTACGAAATATTTAATAAATGTCAAGTTCTAGTAAAACATGAAGGAATTTGTGGGGCACATAGGGCAGGCCTTAACATGTGATGGACTATACATCGATGCGGCTATTATTGGCCTAAGATATTTTGAGCATTGCATAAAGTATGCCTAACGGGGCGTTTGGTTCGGGGGATCTGAGATTCCCACTGGGAATCTTACGTAGGGAATGAAACATGCCCATGTTTGGTTCGGGGCATGTTTCATGTGGGAATGTCACATTCCCACCGAAGTGGGAATGTTGGGTGTTTTAGGTGGGAATGTGATTCCCACATGGAGGGCATGTAATCTTAGATTACCACCTCCACTTTACCTACTTTTATACCAATTTGACTTTTATACCCTCACTTTTTATACTTATTTTATTTTATAAATTTATATATTTGTATTCTAAAAAATGATAATTATATGGAATTTAATTTTAAAAAATCAATTGAAAATTTTAAATTATTTAAACATATTTTTTAATATATATTCTCATATTTTAATATATATTTTTATATTTTCTTAAAATTTACTTTTCTTCTATATATAAAATATAAAATAAAAATAATAAGGATTTAGAGACATTAAATAAGTAATTATCATACAATAAATTACGTATAAAGAATATTCAATATTTAAAAAAACAAATCGGCTTAAATATTTTTATTGTGTAGCAAAATGATATATTTATAACATTTGTTCAACTGAAATTCATGGACATTATGGTAAATTAATCAGAACTGGTAATCTGAGATTCCCAATCTAACCAAACGAAATAATCTTAAAACATCAAAAAATAAGATTCCCAGTAATCTCATATTCCCAGTAATCTTACATTCCCAGCAATCACATTCCCACTGGTAATCTAAGATCCCTCCAACCAAACGCACCGTAAGGGTGTGAAGCCTGCCAAAGGCATGCCAACTTAAGGCATATCCCAGTGTCTGATCTAAATTACATGATCAAGCCATGGCCTTTTAACTCAAAGGCCATCAATGTGATAGGGATTAACACCCACCGTCAAGCAAGGGTCACAAGTTTGTTATAGTGGCAACCGATTACTTTACTAAGCGGGTAGAAGTGATACCCCTAAAGTCAATGGTCCAAAGATATGGGATTGATTCCATTGATTCCCACATAATCCATCGGTATGGAATCCCACATTCAATCACTACAGACAGGGGGACTGAATTCGTCGACGATGTTCACTAATTACTTGGCATCGTTTAAAATCAAACTGAGCCATTCATCCCCTTACTATGCTCAAACCATTGGTCAGCTGAAGTGGCCAAGAAAATATTAATTAACATAATCAAGAAAATGATTGTCGACAAGCCAAGACAGTGGCACCAAAAGCACTTCCACAGGGTTTACTCCATATCGGCTAACATTTGGCCAAGATGCAGTACTACCCATGGAAACACACAATACCTAGCACACGAACCAAGGATGCCAAAAAGGTTAATAAGGATACTCATGAGACCATGCTCATGAGGGAATTAGAGCAAGTTCATACCGATCGACTTTAAGCAATCGATCACATGGAAAGAGAAGCTCAAAGAAGGGCTCAATATTATAATAAATGGGTCAAAGCAAACCCATTTAAAGTTGGTGATTTAGTTTGGAAAACAATATTGCTGCTACAAAAACAAAACAATAAATTTGGAAAATGGTCCCAAACTCATGGGCAACAATGGAAAAGAAAAACATGGAAGCATACACGCAAAATATTTAAAAAGGTATTTCCCATCATGTTGGGAAAACCATGCAGAACAATGAACAAAGCAGACATTCTAAGGGGTCAACCTATGGCCTGGCTTGGGAATAGGATTCTCATCCAAGAGATCATCGAGCTGGGGCAACATATTCTCCCAGCTAGTCTGGAACTCCTTGTCTTCGATCTACATGAACCAGCACCAGCAGGTCAACACATCAACTTCTCTCTCGATAGTGTCTTTAAGTTGAGCGAATGGTGTGACATTGGTTTCAAAATCATCACGCCATTCAAGAAAGTTGACAAAATCAGAAAGGGATGTTCCAAATCACCAATTGTGCGGACATAGTCCGTCCGAAACCGATACACAAGATCGATGCCAAGATCCAGAGTCCCTTTACCCCTAACAGAAAAGGAAAGTGCGGCATCAATATCGACGAGGAGTGTCTCTAAATCGTATGCGTGATCGCCAATTGGATGGTTGTTCACGAGAAAAGGCTGGAGTTGTTCTAGCCAATTCTCCTGAGTGACTTTCCTGGGTATGGTTGACATGGTGGTAAGGACATAAAAGAAAGAGGAGGCGATTGGATGTGTTGCAGTGGAGAAATATAACCTAAATGGCTTCGATGACCCTTTATAGGGGAGTACATCAAGGGGCCAAGGTGGTTGACGGAAAAGATGGAGCACACTCTATGATTTCGTAGCAGATTTGTTGAGTAAACATTCGAATCTCCTTGGAGTTGACTCAAAGGCTTTGGTGTATCTAGCCCGATTCAAGGACTAAGGGCAAGGCTTGGTAGAGTGCATAATAGGTTAGGATTTTCTTTGATTAAGGATATGAAGATTTCAAATGAGTAGGAACTGAAAACGCAGATGCCTATATATAAATGGCATGTTACGGCAGGTTTATCGCTTAAAAAATCATGTAAATGTTCTAGATATTGACCAAATCTGTTGGTTTCTTATTAAATAAATTACCCGTTTTTCTAATTACCTATTTTGTGTGGTCATTTTCGTAAGAAAGAGGGGGGGGGGGGGGGGAATAATGTATTTATTAGGGCTAAAGATTGCAGAATATTTTTGCAATCGATTTTATTTATTTTTTATTTTTTATTTTTTTTGTATTAAGGAGTCAATGCCATTGGTTGGCATGGTGTTAAGGACATAAAAGAAAGAGGAGGCGACTGGATGTGTTGCAGTGGAGAAATATAACCTAAATGGCTTCGATGACCCTTTATAGGGGAGTACATCAAGGGGCCAAGGTGGTTGACGGAAAAGATGGAGCACACTCTATGATTTCGTAGCAGATTTGTTGAGTAAACATTCGAATCTCCTTGGAGTTGATTCAAAGGCTTTGGTGTATCTAGCCCGATTCAATGACTAAGGGCAAGGCTTGGTAGAGTGCATAATAGGTTAGGATTTTCCTTGATTAAGGATATGGAGATTCCAAATGAGTAGGAACTGAAAACGCAGATGCCTATATATAAATGGCATGTTACAGCAGGTTTATCGCTTAAAAAATCATGTAAATGTTCTAGATATTGGCCAAATCTGTTGGTTTCTTATTAAATATATTACCCATTTTTCTAATTAGCCATTTTGTGTGGTCATTTTCGTAAGAAAGGGGGGCGAAATAATGCATTTATTAGGGCTAAAGATTGCAGAATATTTTTGCAATCGATTTTTTTTTTTTTTTGTATTAAGGAGTTCATGCCATTGGTTGGCATGTTATCGACAAAATATTTATATGTATATATATATATATATTTAACATATATTGTTTGTGAAGTTGCCATCAATTGGCAAATTGCTTCAGGTTCCATGTGGTCGAAAATCAATGTTTAAGCACCGTATAGATAAAAGCCATTCTGTATTTTCAAGAAATAAATTACACGTGTTTCCTGAATTGGCTCCTTTTATGATAATACCACATGGCTTGCTTACGTTTTACTGTATATGCGTACATATATCCTATATAACCAAATCACTGAGGCATGTTTTCATGGGATGAACTTGCAGGCATAATTGACGCTACGCCAGATACAGTTTTCCCTTTCCTCATAGACGTGGCCCCCAAGAAATCAGTTACAT
This sequence comes from Hygrophila difformis, assembly GCA_030278955.1. Taxonomy (NCBI): domain Eukaryota; kingdom Viridiplantae; phylum Streptophyta; class Magnoliopsida; order Lamiales; family Acanthaceae; genus Hygrophila; species Hygrophila difformis. The sequence goes on along the minus strand of JAOANR010000001.1, from coordinate 47,930,111 downwards.
ATTTGTTATTAGCCGGAAACACTCCGCTCGATCCTCCTTTGCAATGTTCAGGTTCAATAGTGCAAATCCTCAGGCCATTCTTCCTCACACCCACGGATGCACCCGAATATTTATTAGATTATGCCAAGAAGATCTTGGCCCACTATGAAACACTTGAGCTAGAGTGTCTGAGAGCAGGAATCAAGTCTCTAGCACCGATTGTCGATGAATATGTAAAGTGGTATGAGAGGGTTTGTCCATTTGCGGAGAGACAATGGCGTGAGCAGGGGATTTATGAAGCCATTAAGTCCTACGCAGAACGTTGAGGTAAGGGAAGGCTTCCTCACCACCATAATGTGCTTCCGGGACTCATCAATAAATTGTTTTCTATTACCTCATGGCATGATGAGTCTCACCTTATATGTAGCGTTACTTGCTCAACTTCCCGTCGCTTAGCAGGATGCTGCCACTATTCGTGATGCCCCTTCATATACCATCCACTCTAAAAAGAATAAGAGTGCTCAATATGGATGGTTTATTGCTAAGAATCAAGGCAAGCCAGGTTTCCAGTTTCCCCCAATGAGCACGCTGCCTTCCTGTTGTGTTGGCTAAACCGATACATTTTCTGTTCCGGCAGCAAATGCATCCTCTTTCATCATACCGACTTGGCATGTTTTCTAGCCTCAGGAGGGCGCGTAGCCTATGCACTTTATTTTTGACAGATCTATACAAGGGGTCAACAAGTGTGTTGAGAAGACTAGGGCTGGAGTAGTTTCATCCCCTAGTATAAGTGGCCCTATATGGTTTCTGAAGGTTTGGTTCCGACTATATTTTGTTATTGGAAAACCTCCTAGGCAACGGGTGGAATTCTCAATGGACTCATCAGTTAGCCCCTTAGCTACTGTGATGGCGTCAACTTCTCATGGGCGGAAATTGAGCGATTTAGTTAGCGAGATTTTATCTCGACCTCTTATGGGTGATAGGTTCTTTCCCTATTAGCGATGCATGCATCTGGCTTCATTCCCTTTATGGACGGACCCGACCCGGTCATTCCCTTTTGATGATCATTCTTTCACTAGAGATGACACGGTGTCTTGGGATTCCATCACTAGGCCATGCTATCTATTAACTAGCAGGTTTATGACGCCCAACATATGGGTCACTACGGAGCCGTACATGCCTCAGTGCTTTGCCCAGAAGACCACTGAAGGTTCTGTTACCCCCTATCATGCGACCTCCTATGCTGCCTGGATTTAGTCCTATTTGGTGCAGCAATCCATACTTCCTTTTAGGCTACATCTATGTTCACTTACGACAGTTCCCGTCTAGTGGTCGGGTTTCTGGCGTGAATATGGTCGTTCTGTTGATCATTACCTTAAAGCCCTATGTACTGATAATGACGTGGTGGCCAAAAAGAAGAAAAAAGGCAATGATTCCACTTGTGCCACACCGCCTGGGAGCCCCAAACTACTTCAATCTTCTAAGAAGCGAAAAGCAGGGGGTGTAAAGCCATCTTCCTCTATCAAGAAGGCCACGGGTGCAAGTACAACTCCCATTGTTTTTTCAGGTAACTGGCCACCCAATACACTGGCTTTTAATTTGTGTTCATATTCATGTTAGTTAATTTATGTGTTCATATTCATGTCAGTTAATTTATGTGTTCTTATGCTTGCATGTATATATCTTCATAAACCATCTCAAGGCCCCAGGACTTGGCCTCCTCTAGGCTCTGCTTTTGGACGAGAGGAAACAGAACAATCATTAGGAATGCTCTGGCAACATCCCATTTGACGGGCAAAGTATTGAGGCATGTATGGCTCCGCAGTGAGCCATACCTTGGGCGTCATAAACCTGCTTCGTTAATAGATAGCGTGACCTAGAGATGGAATCCCAAGACATTGTGTCATCTCTAGTGAAAGAACGATTATCGAAAGGGAATAACCGGGTCGGGTCCGTCCATAAAGGGAATGATGCCAGATGCATGCATCGCTGATAGGGAGAGAATCTATCATCCATAAAAGGTCGAGATAAAACCTCGCTAACTAAATCGCTCAATTTCTGTCCATGAGAAATTGACGCCATCACAGTAGTTAAGGAGCTAAATGATGAGTCTACAGGGAGTTCCACGCCTTGCCTAGGAGGTTTTCCAATAGAAAAATATAGTCTGAACCAAACCTCCAAAAACTATATAGGGCCACTTATACTAGGGGATGAAACTACCCCAACCCTAGTCTTCTCAACAAACTTGTTGATCCCCTTGTATAGATCTGCCAAAAATAAAGTGCCTAGGGCTACGCACCATCCTGATGCTAGAAAACATGCCAAGTCGGTATGATGAAAGATGATGCATTTACTGCCGGAACAGAAAATTTATCGATTTAGCCAACACAATAGGAAGGCAGCGTGCTCATTGAGGGAAACTGGGGAACTGGCTTGCCTTGATTCTTAGCAATAAACCATCCATATCGAGCATCCTTATTCTTCTTAGAGTTGATGGTATATGAAGGGGCATCACGAATAGTGGCAGCATCCTGCTAAGCGACAAGAAGTTGAGCAAGTAACGCTACATCTAATAAAGTGAGACTCATGCCATGAGGGAATAGAAAGCCATTTATTGATGAGTCCCAAAAGCACATCATGGTGGTGAGGAAGCCTTCCCTAACATCAATGTTCTGCGTAGAGGACTTAATGGCTTAATATATCACATGCTCACGCCATTACCTCTCTGCAAATGAAGAAACCCTCTCATACCACTTTACATATTCATCGATAATCGGTGGCAGAGACTTGATCCGTACTCTCAGACACTCTAGCTCAAGTGCTTCCTGGTGGGCCAAGATCTTCAGCATAATCTAGTAAATAGCCGGGTGCATCCCCAGCATCCATGGGTGTGAGGAAGAATGGCCTGAGGATTTGTACTGTTGAACTTGAACATTGCAAAGGAAGATTTATATATATATATATATATCCATATATATCGTCGATAACATGCCAACCAATGGCATGAACTCCTTCATATAAAATTTATATATATATATATATATATATATATTACAAACAAACGGGAAACTTGCTAGTCAATGGTATTGCATATGGTATAAATGTGCTCATCGATTGAATAATAGATTTTGGGAATGAGACAAAATGGTAAGAGCACAATCGCAGGCCCGACTAATTAGGGGTGGGTCGGTACGGTATACCGAAAAAATTTCGTCGTACCGTATATTGTACCGAACTTTACTGTATTGAAATTTTCATACCGTTTCCGTACCGCACATTTCGGTATACCGAAATTTTCGGTATGAAATATTTTCATACCATTGCCATATCGACATTTCGGTATGTTCGGTATATACCTGTATACCGAACCTTCGGTACATACCGGCATACCGGTATCACGTTATATACCGACATACCGAACTTCGCTACATACCGACATACCGGTGTTGCGGTATATACCGACATGCCGAACATCTCTATATACCAGCATATCGGTATTGCGGTATATACCGGTATCGCGGTATATACCGATATACTGAAGAATCGGTATATACCGACATACCGATACCGCGGTATATACCGAGTTCGGTACGGTAACGGTATGATACCGTTGTATACCGTTACCGTACCGAAATCTTACGGTACGGTATCATACCGTACGATACCGTACCGAAAATTACGGTATACCAAAAATTTCAGTATTCTCGATATTTTTTCGATACGATATGTGCAGTATGCGTATGCGATATATTCGGTTTTTATTCCCAGCCCTACGACTAATAGCTATTAAGAGATAGGTGAGGGGCAACATGTGCCATAACCAAAAAAATAAGTACCCATATCCAACTCATGGCTTAATATTGAAAGGGAAATGTCTCTGTTGGATTACTTACCGGCCAATCGACGGACATCAACTAGTAAATTTTCCTCTTTAAAACCATATGTTTAAAAATGAGTTAATCGATTGATAAGAGTTGGCACTACTCTTTAATGACAATCGATAAGAAATTAAAAATACTAAAACACTACATAACAAGAAATTCATTGGTGGCCAGGAAGTAAATAGAAAAGAGAAGGGGTTCCAATGAGACCTTGCAACAATTTTAAAAAAAGAGCGATGCCAAGATGGCATACTTCAAAAATAATTCATAGATTATGCCCACCTAAAGATAACCAAAAAATGGATTAATAATATTTTTGGCATAGCAGAATATAAAATATAAATGTTACTGCCAATTGTTTGGGCTTTGGTAAAGTAATGAACAGAGAAATAGCCATCCATTGGCAATGAATCATCAACACACACATACAACAACCGCAAAAATAAAAATAAAAAAATAATGTGTGGAGTTGCTCATACCTGGAACAGCAGCGGCATTCAAGGACTATGGCCCTGGTAACGGACTCGGACAGCAATGGAGAGAACGCAAAAGGGCTTCCACGATGAAGACAAAGATGCAAAAACAAAAATGCTAGGCTTACATCATAACCAATGAGCAATCAAATTTATTAGAAGGCGTTCCCCTAAAATTCAATTCTGGCCCGTCTCTCATTTAATGAATAAAGGAACAAATAGTAAGCAACAAGTCTATGTTCCAGAATAGTTGGCAAAGACATTTTCCATATTGCCAAAGGTGGCAGCTTGGTCTATATCAGAATAGTTTCATGAATTCAGATGCCAAACAATGGAAAGATTATGAACCTAAATTCCAGAAGAAAAAAAAAAAAAAAACTTGATTCTAATAAACAACCCAGCTAGTTGTATTCAAGAGATTGGAAAATAAAAATATAAGAAAATGAGTGCCACTGCTACAAGGCAAGAAAGATGAAGAAGATGAGGTAACACATGGCTAGTCAACTGTTCATTAACAATGTACTAATAAGTTAGCCTTCGGATTGTTTAATCAGCAAAACATTTTTAATGTGTTGACAAGTGACGAATTATTTATTCATTTGATAAACTAGTGGGAAACAAATGGGATATGACCTGTCATTGACTTAGTCCATGAGGCTATTAATTGATACTATGTTGCAGAAGCCAATTCAAATTGATATGGCCTTGAATTAAATATTCATCTCATTAGAGTCTTCCCAAGAAATTGAAGAAGACAATGGTCAAAAGAAAAGGCTGGCCACGTCTCCCAGGCTGAGCATAAACCTCAACAAGCATATCAAGAAGCTTGTCAATCTCCATTCAGCAAACACTTAACAACTTGCACCAGATGTGTTACCCAAAAGATTCAAAAAATAATAATAATAATAAAATACAAATAAAATAAATAATAAATAAAAAAAAGAAAAATTCAATTACTTGGCGGCAGCACTCAATGCTTAAGATGCTAGTTGCCAGATAGTTTATGGATAGTACAGAGCTACCTCTCAAGGCATCATGACATTCAAAGGACCGAGAACAAAAATTTTTTTTTTTCATCCATCACCATTCCTATCGAATTCCATGGGACTTTGAATCAGTTTTATTTTGTGAGGCCAAATGGTTAAAGTCATATGGCCTTGAATTGAGTTATCATCCCACTAAGGAGTTGCAGAGGACAAAATCAAAGGAGGAAAAAAGAAATGCCCATACCTGAATAGCAGTAGCGGAAAATGTGAATTCAAAAAAGAATGCCCATACCTGAATAGCAGTGGCGGAAAATGTGAATTCGGAAAGGGTGGTACTCGGCGATTGCGGCGTTGGCTACTCAACGATTGTCATTTACTTCAAATTCCAACAAATGGGATTTTAATACGGGAACCGGCGATCGTAGTATATGACTTCGAACAAAGAGCCGACGAATGCAAGGAGAGCAAAAAATGGCGGAAGCGGAAGAAAAGTCTCGCCCTTTTGTTGAAATCTGGGCTTATAAATGGACTAGGTTTTTTAAGAAATTTTGAGTTAAATTTTTATTTGGGCCATAACAACGAGCCAATTATGATTTTAGGCCGTAACAAAATATAATTATGAATTTAGGCCATTATATGGCAGTTGGGCTGAATTCTAAGTCAATTCCCGCGTGCATCACAATTGCGAAAGTGTGGAATAAACAAAAGCGTGTTTACCGAATTCTCATTGACGTCCAAGAGAACACAGGATTTGGGGAAAAACATACCCTAAATCGTAATCTTATATGGGCCAACAAAAGGGAACCGAAAATTGCGAATCTGAGAGGGAACCGAATATTGCGAATCCAGGAGCAGCATATACCGGAAGATTTAATGGGTATCCGGCCGGGCGGCGTGCCGACAACAAAAGGGATTGGCGCCTCCACCTTTCTGTAAGTACAATTCGAACACTCAAGCACACATTTTTATCCATCTAAATATTTGTTAACACACCTAACATGATTCTGCCCCGTAAACAACACAATTCTTCCAACAAACAAAAAGACATTAATTTCTGTCCCATTTACAGTAGCCACCAAGAAAATCACAATGATGTTTGAAAATCACATTTATTTCTGGCCCATTTTCAGCGAACAAGTGGATACTGACTAACAACTTCAACAAAGACATTGTCAGTGTGAAGCTAAAATAAGCTTAACGTAATGTTCTTTCATTCATGAGATATACAAAAGTATATATAGATTACAAATAAATAGCAAAGGAAATATATGCGGCTGGTTACAACAATAATGAGAGAGATATTAGGTAAGACCAAATCTACATATATTTATATCTCAATATGCTCCCCGCAAGATGGTGGATCCATCGGAGACTCCAAGCTTGGACCGAAAATGCAGGAACGACGGACGTCCAAGAGGCTTTGTGAAAACATCAGTAACTTGAAGTTTTGACGGAATATGCTTGATAATCAACTCACCATTAGTTACAAGTTCACGGACAAAAAAATAAAAAGCTAAGTGCTTCATACGGGAATGAAATACTGGATTGGCACACACATATATCGCCCCAAGATTATCACAAAAGAGAACAGGAGGCCGTGGAAGAGAGACACCCAATTCAGTTAATAGGTTTCGCACCCATAATGTTTCAGCAGTTGCATGAGCTAAGGCACGATATTCAGCTTCCGTTGACGAACGAGAGACAGTTCGTTGCCGGACAGATTTCCAAGAAATGAGATTTGGCCCTAAGTACAGTGCATAAGCTGTAGTGGAACGAGCACCATCTTGGAGACCACCCCAATCAGAGTCAGAGAAAGTGGTGAAGGTCAGCGGGACACCTCGACGAAAGAACAAACCGTGATTAATAGTACCCTTAAGATATCGTAATACTCGTTTGGCAGCAGTCCAATGAGATTGACAAGGTGCATGGAGGAATTGTGATAAGCGATTTACAGAGAAAGGGGGTACTAACTTCCTTTGCTCCATCCATATTACAAGAAATAAGAATGTTGTGAATATATTGTCTCTGAGATAAGAAAAGACCTGTCACTGTAGGAATAACCTCAATGCCAAGGAAGTGATGTAATGACCCCAAATCCTTGATAGAGAACCGGGTGGCTAACTGAGAGATGAAGACATCTAAAAATTTAGAGTCATTTCCAGTCACAACAATATCATCAACATATACCAAAAAGTAGAGGATCATGCCATGTGAAGAGTATATGAACAAGGAAGCATCAGCACGGGATTTGCAAAAGCCACAGGAAAGCAAGAATTGGGATAACTCCATATACCAAGCTCGAGGAGCTTGTTTCAATCCGTATAAAGCCTTCCGAAGCTTACAAACAAAGTTAGGGCACGTTGGATTAACATAACCAGGTGGCTGCAACACGTATACTTCTTCGTGTAAAGTACCTTGTAAGAACGCATTGTTAACATCGAGTTGCCGAATGCACCAATTTCTTGATAAGGCAATGCTGAGGATGATGCGAATAGTTGAAGGCTTGACCACTGGACTATAAGTATCATTATAATCACGCCCAGGCTGTTGTAAGAACCCTTTAGCAACCAATCTAGCTTTATAGCGGGACACAGAACCATCAGAATGTCGTTTTACCCGGAAAACCCATTTACAGGGAATTGGAGCTTTACTAGTTCTGGGAACCAAATCCCATGTGTGATTTTTCAATAAGGCATGGTATTCCTCATCCATGGCATGCCGCCACCGGTGGTCACGTAAAGCTTCGACAACAGTCACAGGCTCAAGAGCAGGCAAAATAACATGAGTGGTGGCACAATTCACATAAGCATCGCCAAAGTATTTTGGATTACGTTTCCGAGTACGAGTTGGACGTGGATGAGGGGGTAACTGAGGAACAGGGTCTTCGGAAGGGGCTAAAGTGGGTGAAGTTGAGGCAGAGGGGGGAGGGGCTTCAGATGGGGGTAAAGAGGGTAAGACTGAGATGGAGGGCGGTGGAATTGGAGAAGACGGTGTGGATTCTGGAGGGGAAATGAGTGAAGGGGACAGTGGGGCAAGGGTAATAGAAAGAGCAGGTGAAGTGGTTGGAGGGATGGACGGTGGTAATGAGGGAGGCAAAATGGGAGGTGATGCAGTTAGTGTATTTGGGAATAATAAAATAGGAGTTGAAGAGATACCTGACGTAGTGGAGCTGCTAGTATGAGGAGGAGCACCAACATGACTTCCATACTGCTTTTGGAAAGGGAACTCGAGGTCAGCAAACTTAACATGGCGAGACAAATACACTCGACCAGTGGCTGGATCAAGACACTTATATGCAGATTGAGTGGTGGAGTAGCCAAGAAAAACACATGGAAGAGAACGCGGATGGATTTTAGTCTTAGCATATGGTCGTAACCACGGAAAACACAAGCAACCAAAAGGCTTGAGTTTATAATAATTGGGTGGTTTTTGAAAGAGGAGATGGAAGGGTGACATACCAGAAAGAATAGGTGTTGGAAGTCGGTTGATAAGATATACCGCGGTTTGAAATGCATAAGACCAATATTGCAAAGGTAAAGCCGAGAAATGAAGTAATGACAGACCGGTCTCAACGATATGTCGGTGTCGACGTTCAGCTAAACCATTATGTTCAGGTGTATGCGGTGGGCTAGTGAAGTGAGAAATGCCAAAAGCATTGAAGAAAGGGATTAATTTCTGAAATTCACCACCATTATCTGAAAATATAGAGACAATTTTGTGGCCAAAGAAGTTTTCTACAAGTCTTTTATATTGAGGAAAAATGGTAGAAACATCAGATTTATACTTGATTGGATAAAGCCAAGTGTATCTTGTGTAAAAGTCAACAAAGATAACATAGTAACGATAACCATCAATAGATTTTTCAGTAGGACCCCATACATCAGTATAAATGAGTTCTAATGGCTTTGAAGCAGACATGGAATTGTTGAAAAATGGTAATTTATGACTTTTATTGACTGAGCAAGACGAACAATGAAATTGTGATTTAAATGGCTGAGATCTAAAATTATTTCTGAAGATGAGATCCAAAGTTTTGGTTGATGGATGCCCTAGGATATGGTGCCAATTGGACTTTGAAGATATAACGGTGGAATTTGTTTGAGGAGACGAAACACAGTAAACATCATGTTGGTTTTCCCCTCGCATCAGCGGTGCCCCCGTACGCAAGTCCTTCACAAGGAATAAGAAGGGAAAAATTCCACAGAGACAAAATTAGATTTACATAGCTTGGCTACAGAAATTAAATTTTTATGTAAATGTGGAACGCATAAGACATTGGATAGGGTGAGATGTTTAGAAGAAGTTGGTAGAGTAATGTTACCAGTATGTGTAATGGAAAGACCCTTACCATCACCAAGGCGAACCTCATCCGGTCCTGTGTAATCAGTGCACGATTGTAAAGCCCCCAGATCTGGTGTTATATGATGTGAAGCACCAGTATCAAAGAGCCATGAAGGCGGTGAAGGCATGGGGGAAGCTGTAGTTGTGTGGACTTCTGGTGCAGGAGCATTAGTGTAATTTGAGGAATAATTAAGACTGACATTATTCTCTCGTAGAAATCGTGCAAGCTTGCGACAATGCTTCGCAACATGGCCAGGAATGTCACAAAAACGACATATAACTCGGCGAGAATTATTTCCAGTGAAACCTCCACGACCGCGATCAGAAGGACGATGATGGCTGGATGTGCCAGATGGTGACCGATTACGGTGTTGATGCTCAAATCTTTGGGTGATATTAGCGGTGGCCAAAAGATTCTGCTGGGTAGTGTCGCGTTCCTTAAGGAGGCGCTCATGATCTGTAAGAATATCCCGTAATTCAGGGAAGGAAATTGTCGTTTCATGAACTCGCAAAGCAGAAACAATGGAGTTATAGTCATCTCCAAGTTGGCTAATAACATGAACAATGAGATCCTCTTCTGAAATCGGACATTGAGCAAGGGCTAGATCATCTGCTATTGCTTGCATCTCAAGAAGAAAGTCTCCCACAGATTTGTCTCCTTTTGATGTTTTCACCAATTTTGCTTTAAGAGAGACAATACGTCCTCTAGATGAGTTGGCAAAACTAGCAGTTAATCTATCCCATGCGGCTTGAGATGTGGTTGCAGATGATATTAGAGGTTGAATAGCATCAGAACAACTGCCTAAGAGGGCACTGATAATGGTTTGATCTTGACGAAACCATATTGTGTAACATGGATTAACAGTTGTTGGTGTGGCTTCAAGAAATTGTCTGGGTGCAGGAAGAGACCCATCGACATAACCAAAAAGACCCAATCCAATGAGTGTAGATTGGACTTGACGTCTCCAGACTTGAAAGTTGGAGGAAGTGAGTTTAATAGGAAAATGGGTGGGAGCAGTCAATTGAATGACAGTGGTTGCTTCTGTAATCGCCATAGGAGGTGGGAAAGGTTGTGCTGATTTAAAGATGAGGCTCTGATACCATGTGAAGCTAAAATAAGCTTAACGTAATGTTCTTTCATTCATGAGATATACAAAAGTATATATAGATTACAAATAAACAGCAAAGGAAATATATGCGGCTGGTTACAACAATAATGAGAGAGATATTAGGTAAGACCAAATCTACATATATTTATATCTCAATAGTCAGCATCCAAATGAAACTTGCAAAAATCAGAATGTGACATTGCGAACGAGAGGATATCGGCCATTGTGAGCAACAGTGGAATCGATGTCCAGCATTTGGGGCTTTCTAACTGGTCTTCCGTTGAGCAAAGTGACCACAATGGCAGTCGATTCTTGGAAGCCCATAAGAAGTATCACAAGTCAAAATCGAATCCAACGTTGCCATTGTCGCCCTTTTCTCAAAGATTCAGGAATTTCCAATTTTGGGGGAAGCACTACCGTGAACGGAGAGGGAGAATCGGGAATGTGTCGGGGGAGATAATACAAAAAAACCCGTCCTGGTCGCTAAAATGCCAGCGCGTGAGTAGCTCAATGCGTTATACACACGCGGCCCGGTTCCCATTGGAATTGGAGGAATTGGCATAGAATTCAGCCCAACTGCCATATAATGGCCTAAATTCATAATTGTGTTTTGTTATGGCCTAAAACTGGAATTGGGTCCCTGTTATGTTATGGCCCAAATAAAAATTTAACTCAGAAATTTTTAACCCTAAATTACTTGAAGAGGAAGTGCCAGCTAGTCGACGAGGAAAAATATATGATATGTTCCTTTTTCTTTCGCCTTGTTATTTATTTTTCATCTTTATTGGTTTTCTATGTTTATACATAATGTTCAATATATGACATAGAATATTAATAAAATAATACAATTAATTAGAAAATAATTAAATTGAAAAACTTTAATAGAATATTAAATTAAATAATTAAATTTAAATAAAATAAGATATTTAATAAGTATAAATTAATTAAAATAAATGTTTAAATTGAAATTAATATATAAATATGAAAATGAACTTATTTGAAATATGAATTCAATTTAAAAATAAACTCTTCTAAAAAAAATTAAAAAAATAAATAAATTAGATATCTAACAAATTCAAGAGTCAAATTTAAAAGTAGACTTTGAATATTAGAATAGGGGCAAATGTTATCAACAAAAGAGTAATTAAATTGATTGGTAAAAAATAAAAAATTAAAATTAAAATAAGAGTAAAAGTTGGCTGGGAACAAAGATGACACCCATGAGCTATGCCAACTGAAGTAAAAAAATGAGACCGTGACCAGTGCCGGGCAGTGGATCATAGTAAAATTTAAAACCTAATGGACCACCTATAGGTGATATATACAAAGTGGTCAACCGCACAAGTGCCAAGGAGCCCTAGGTTGAATAGTCCCAATTGAATAATAATGTGAACTAGACGATTGAAGGGGCAAAAATTGTTGAGCCAGACAATGACCAACCACATGGAGCAGTTCAAGGCTAAAAATCATGGGAATGGTTGTTTCCCAAGGGCAGTTATTGGGCCATCTATAAATACCAGGCAACTCAGAAGCATGGGACACACAATCAACACCCCAACAACAGCTACTCGTTATTTTATCTTAGTTTTAGCAGTGGTATAGTTTGTAGCTTGTAGTCAGTAGTTGTTAGATAATAGTTCTTGTAATCGACAGTGGGCAAGAGACTCGTTCCTGTTCATTGTTTTAAAAAAAAATAAAATAAAATAAAAATTGAAGGCGCAATCCAATGAAAGAGTTTTTATTCATTCTGTCGCCTTAGTTTGCAAAAGGCTTACTATTTGTTGTTATCCAATTTCCGCGATAACAATATGCATATATGTGTCTGTATATCTTACAGTATCTACCTATGAATATTAACGAAACAATATACACAAAGACAAATATAATGTTGGAAGATCAATGGCAACTCAGATGAGCTTCTTGAATCTTTATGGATGAATGGGTCAGTTAGGCTTGGAAACAGAACAGCCAAGTGTAAACCTTCGAGTCTTCATTCTTCCGTTCAAGGCTAGAGCAAGAAGATCGAGTTCTTCCACATACCACAGTTCCGAAACTGTTGCCTGCATTCATAAATGTCAAATACAATGTCAGGTACTCATCATCGTTCCATTAGCCAAATGCATGCAGCTTTAGAAAGCCTCAAAATAAAAACGCAATGAAAACGGGGACACATCTCAAAGTTCAATCTAATGGAAATATTACGGTGGAAATTTGGTTCGAATAATTCATCTTGAATCATTCTTTAGAAAGATTTACAAACTCAAATTACAAAGAGAGAAGAAGCATACCTTCTTTCCTTGAATTTGTCTGTTCAGTTTCTCTACAAGATCATGAAAAATTTCGATATCTGTTTTATTTTCCTCCTACACGAAGCAGTAGAAAAAAAATTGAACAAGTTATAAAAGAGTAAAATTGCGTGAGGCAATAGTATAAACATAGCATAAATTTCAAACGATATGGACAATGAAGTGGACAGCCTTTGATTTATGATTTTTCGCACCATCATACTTTGCAGGTGATTTCTTGAATTCAGCATCAATGTTTAGACCCGTGAAAACTGGACACCAGATATCTACCTAGAAATTTTGCTCAAGAAAATATATACCTCAGGGAACTTCTTTGGGGGACCTAAAATCCTCGCAAATGAAGTATGAAGCATCACCTCGTTATACTGTAATGAAGAACAAATGATATCAGAAAACTATATATTGAACTGAATCTATAGATTCACCACCTCTTTACTATCCCAGTTCCCGTTCTCTGAATTTATATCAAATAGTTGATAATTGCGATAAGACTCTCTGCTTCATTACACAATGCATAAATGTAAATACAGCAAATGATGTCAATCTAGTCCTTACAAGCTGGTTTTGTGGAGCACGTGGAAGAGCAGCTTTTAATTTAGAACGAATATTTACTGGATCATCGCCAGAAACTACCTGAGAACAATAGGCATCATCTCAGTCCCTTAGTGGGAAAATTGGATGAGAATTACAAGGAATGAATAAAAAAAATTGCTGCACATACATCATATTCATATTTCTACATAACAAGGACAATTTTTGCACCTATCTTAGATACTTTAATGGCTGTTTTAAGAAATAAAACACGGAAACCTGCATAGCCTCCAGCCGGAGAAACATCTGACCAATTTAAAATCAAAAGAAGATAGCAAACAGTTACCTGCCAACAACCTAACAGGACACCGGTAGATGTCAAAACTACTCGATCAAGGACAATATCCAATGGGCAGACAGTCGTGGTAACATCTGCTATAGAATTAACTTCAGCTTCAATCTGGGATTTAGCCAGTTATGAAGGATATATGATCAGTTTTACATACAAGATGAAATCAAAGATTGCATTCTAAGAAAGAAAAGGCAATACCTCTGTCTCTGAGGCGGGGACGGGAGTTTTGTGATGTGAAGCATGCACCATGCTAAAATGATACATGGAAGAGTTCTGAAACCAGATTGCTAAGCGAAAACCCAATAAATATCTCAAAAAATAAACAGAAATGAACGTGGCATCATTGATTTACTCGTTATTTAAGTGTGCAAAATCCTGATCCTATAAGTTGAATATTCATGTCATCGATCAAGCCGACATAAATAACTCACATTTATCAAAATATGGTGAAAACACATTCTTCACAGCCTCTCTGCATCAATACAGAAAAGAGAATTAGTGAAAAGGCGTTTTTGCCTTATCAAAACAATATTACATAAAAACTTTGTCCTCGAAAAGAAAATAAATGGTACAACTGAGCAAAACATGAACGAAGACGGGGACATTAACGCATTCAATTCCCATTTATATATATTCTTCAAAATGTGAAGCATCTCACGAGATTGGAACAGAATATTGAGTACTCAAATACAGGACGTTTGCACGCACAGGAGGATCCGCCGCCTAGCAAACAAGGAAAACGTAGATTGAAAATTGTTCAGAAGTTTGAAACTGAAAGGAATTTATTAACACAGTTAAATTTTACCCTTAGCACAGGCGTTACAATTCCTTCCTTCAGAGTAAAAAGATCCGATAACGATAAAGACTGTGAAGTTTCTCCTTGTTTAAGAAAAACAGCCCCATTCTCATCCAAATCTCTAGCCATTTTAGTGTACAGTACAGATCTCTGTTCAGCATACGTCACTGAAGAACCTGCCGAACAAAATGCAAGTTCAGCACCCTTTTCGATACAATATAATTCAAACAAGCTGTACATGAGGCTACTGAACATACATTAACTATTGAGCCAAGAACAGGAAAAACTTGTGTAATAGGAAAGGCAAGGCAAGAAAAAATGAAGAGACCTTTCTAAGCCATTTCAGGTATAATTAGATCATCTACTTTATAGAATACAAATCCACGATTTGACCAATAACCTATAATGGTGATAAAAACACGAGTTATGCTTGCCCTGCAGACAAAGCCAACTTCCCCACAAATTTAGCATTTCCAAATTTCTACTTTGATTATAATGATACAAAATGACAAATAGAGATGCTTAGGTCTTAACATTTCCTGGAAAGGAAATCACCCAAAAGAGTTGCAGTATGTTGCAATAACTCAGAAATACCCCAAGTTTAGCTTTGACTTAAGTATATACTCCTATTAACTAGCTTGGCCCAATCTCTAAAAACAGGTGCATTACCATACAAACAACCAACTTCAAAACTAGAAATTAAATGACAACAGAATAATTTATACTCACTTTCTTCAGCATTAAAATACAAGAAACATGAGCATCCAGAGGGATTACCAATGTCTCTGAACCTTATTGCCAAAATCAGGGCTTTAAAGCACCTGCATTTAATTTTCCCCTAAATCATAGAAGCCCCATCTATAATTCTTCCATGAAATTAATGGGCTAGCTTATTAATTCAACTTTAAGGCCAGTTTGGAAACCATGTGCACCAAATCCTTCTGGTAGCTCCAAGAAAACTCTGAAAACCTCTTCTTTTCTTTTTCTTAACCCTCCTTAGTATGGCTTTGACACCAAGCAAACATTTTTTTCCAGAATTGAAAATGGCAAAAACCTCTGATGGCAACCGCCAAAACTCGAATAAAATATCAATAGTCGTACAAGATCTCCTTAACCCAAACCCCAATAACAAAATCAACATCGTTTTCCAAAAAGCAAAAATCCCTTGAAGCAATCACAGCGAAATCGAGGGGCATGTTCTTACCGGGATCTGCAGGAGAATTAGCCTCTGGTTGGGATGGAGAATTTCGCAGAGCCATCTGGAAAAAGCAGTAAAAAGTTAGAGCGCATAGAAACCAAATAGCGTAAATCTTGGTGGGAGACGTCCAGCACACTTTCTTGACAACCCATTTAGCCATTGATTGAGATTCGGGTCGGAACCTCGGATTCAGCAACGTTTTAATTCATGATTGAGTGAAGAATTGAGGATTTGCGGCAAGGTCTATCATTAGGGTGTCTAAATTCTCGACCTATAACAGTAGTGTAGTGGGTAGGGGCCGACCTTTACCTTTGATCACCAGCTTGACTGTAATGAATTCCACCTGAAAGGACAGAGCTTCATCGATGGTCTATGGTAGGGTTGTAAATGAACCGAATCGAATCGAATACCACAGTATGTGGTATTCGCTTTGATTTGATAAGATTTTTGAATATTATCGAATCGAATCGAATTATTCTATAAGGTAATTTAATAATTAATAAAATTAATTTTAATTATTAAACTTAAATATTTAATTTGATTTATAGATCAAATTTAATATTTTAATATTATATATAAATATATTTATATTAATTAGTAAATATAATCACTAAAATTAAATTTTTAAATTATTTAACAAAATAAATTTATATATTTATATATAATTTTAATATAAAATCGAATATCGAATCGAATCAAATATTAATCGAATATCAAAATTCCGAATAATTTCGAATCGAATCACGAATCGAACAAAAAATATTTGATTCTTTTACAACCTAGTCTATGGTCATTGCTGGGGAACTATCCCCTAATTTGATTTAATTTACTCCTATTTTTTTCAATATTTTAAAACAACCTTTCATAAAATAAAATAGAAAAGAAAAAAAAAAGAAAAAATAAAGAAATTCTAAAATTGTTTAAATACTCAAGGTTTTAAAAATCGGTTTCGGTATTTATATCGGATATATAAATTTAGGGAAATTTCGAAGATATTTGAAATTTCGGGGATATTTCGGAAATATTTGTAATTTTTTGAGAAAACTAATTCGAGTTTCTGAGATGATGAAAATGAAGTTATTTCAAAATTCCTCATCTTTATTGCTATATAAATTAGTAATATGCTAAGAATATTATTGACATTGATAAGAGACTTAAATTTGATAAATAAGTTAATTGTGTGACGTCATCAATATGGGTTGAAACATAAATTTTAATTTTTAAGTTTTTTTAAAAAATTATATTTTTAAAATTTAGAAAAAAATTAGTTTCTTAAAAAAATTTCGAGAAATTTCGGATTTCGGGCGAAATTTCGATGGAAATTTTGCAAAAAAATATTGCATGTGAAACTTTGCTTCGAGATGTCCCGAAACCCGAAATTTCGGTCGAAATTTCGGGGATATTTAAAACAATGAAAATACTAATGGTATGTTTGGTATGGAGAATCAATTTGAGGAGAAAATGAACTTTTAAAGAAGGAGAATTAAGCTTGAGAATGATTTTTTTTTTGATATAATAGAGAATTCAAGATAGAAATATAGTATATCATTGATGTAATCCAACATTTCTCTAGCCTGTAAAAAAAAAGATAGAAATGTACTGTATAATTAAGTTAATTAAGTTTAAAAGTAACCCCCAAATGGGAATCCAACCTACAATATTCACATTGGCAGTTGGGGACTAGACTATTTGGTTTAGTCCTTATCTACTCTTGAAACTATTCTATAAATAACTTCTTTGAAATAAGACTCTTAAAAAGATTGTTCTATAGAGTAAATCTTATTTTAATAATTATATATACTGAAGAACACGATACGAATGACTACTTTAAAATTATTCATGCCATTCATCTCAATCTCATGAACTAACTAGGCATGATCAATGTCTCGTTTTTTGTCTAATAAAGACTAATAAGACTAGTTGGATAAGATCAATTAAATGTGATTCAAATATCTTAGATAAGCCGAAGCCAGAAAAAAGGTGGTGTAAGTTCATATTACACAAATTACAAAGAGGGATAGAGGCGGATGGAGAATCAAACTCCCAACCTGAAGGTTGGAAGTCAGGACTTTGTCACTTGAGCTAGTGCCCATCCCCACATATCTTATTTAATTTCTCCAATAATTAACATAACTATATCCTTACTTGTTTTGCACATAATTTTTGGAAGTTTTGGGGAGATTTAGATTTTATATGAAAATAATATCTTCGTTCTTTACACTAGTTTTTAAATGCTATAGTTGGGAATTCATGGTCTTATAAAGCTCTGCAAACAGAAACTATTTTTAATAACTTTCAGGAGCTTTCAAAAATGACTTTTCAATTTAATTAATTCTTTTAACTATTTTAGAAATGGAAACTATAGCTACTTTTAAAAATTATTTTAAAAAATTAAAAATTTCATCCCCTGTTAAAATCTATAGCTCTCAACTGCTCCAGATCTTAGCTACATTTAGTTTTGCATAACACACCCTAGCAAGGGGATATGACTTGGGTGAAGATTGTTGCACATGCAGTCATGATGCTCCAAGCTAAATAAGTGATGTATCACACAAAAGTAATGTATACGCCTGCATAAATAATACTTATGATATGGCAAAGCTATCATTTTCTGATATACAACCATCAATTTCGAATACGCAACTATCATTGTTAACTTGCATATGTTTGAGGTGGCTACATCTTAATTGGTGGCAAGGGGCTCAAGGGCCTTCTATATTAGTAGTGTATCTGAGACGTCATCTTCCAAGCCCAAAATTGAATGATACTTCTATATTATTTGATATACTATTACTGTTTGAAATTAGGGATTAAACTGCTTATAAAAAAATAAGAATTTATTATATAGTTATTTTATTAAAATTAGAGATAAATTAATCCATCACAATTGTTGTAATCTGTGTAAATAAGTACTATTATAATTTATTTTTTTTCCTATTGATTAATATATTAAAGATTAATTTAATTACTGTGACGTCAGCGCCTAATCCTAGAAATAATCTGCTTGGAAATTACTACATTACAAACTATTTTAATTATTGTCAATTAAAAAAAAAAAACATCCTCCAAATATATTAATTCAAACTATCTTAGTCATTTTGCCAGTTGATCATATAATGAAGTCCCTTAATCCAAATATATTAATTCAAACTATCTTAGTCCTCCAAATATATACACTCTTAATCTTTGTTACATCATCTTATTATTAAGCAATTAATTAATGTGTCAAATAACCAAATTGATTGAATCAGCATACTTATATAATTAATGTTGTTGGGAATTAGCAAATATAGTGCATTTCATTGTCAAATATCGATACACAAAATGACTATTTAGATTGAAGGTTGATCGATTCGACCTCAATATATGGGGTGGTAGTTGCATCATGCATTATATATTGGGTGTTTAATTATATTCATTATCGCAACAATTATTGTCGGCATACGTACACTTTTCTTGTGATATCATATTTGAAACCGATCATTGTTTTGCACCGCACCCCAATCCATCAATGGGCTCCTCATCAACATGTTTGAGAATTGAGATAGATAGCCTCTACTTGATTGATTCAACACGTACGGAACATTGTTATATATAACTGATGATGCAATTTGTTGTTCCTTCGAAATCCTTCTTTACTTCAACAATAAACTACGGAGTATGATGTGTCTGATAATTGATTTGTTTGTGTGCATTTTGCATTGGTAGTGTGTCCGTACCAAAAGCCCACGGTTATGTATAAAGTTGCAATATGCGTCGTCGTATCCATCAAGTATATATGTTGGCAAATGTTGCATCCTTGAACTAGTTTATGTCTTGCAATATGCATGAAGCATAAAGCTGAGAATATTGTACATGGTGGTGTGAAAATTATTATTATTATTATTATTATTATAGTACAAGCCACTCTACCAACATGGGCTGGGCCCATAACAATCTACAGCAGCCTAAGCCCAACAATGAATTGTATTGGGTCGGGCTGGGGAGAGGGGTGTTGACCAAAGTTGATCAAATACTACTACTCTATCCTATCCTTTCAAAATGCGACTTTATATAACTTAAAATAACTCCTGCTTTATTAAATAAAGTTTGCTTTATTACTTTGTCAAAAATCCATGATTATTTTCTTTTCTTTCTTTTTATTTGATTATCTCTCTTTAAGGGTTGAGGACTTACTCTAGTAGTCAAGTCCGTCCAGATGCGGATCCAAAAAATTTTGGCAGTGGTATCACAAAACCTAATGAAAACCATATTGGAATTAAAGATAATCATAACACAAAAAATATAAAGAGAAGCTAAGTCAGAATTGATAATAGTGATACCACCGTAAAAATTGAGTGGTTGCACCAAAACAAATTACTATAAATGCAAACAAATTTTAACTTAAAATAGCAATTTTATTAATTTGAGTGGTATTCCGTGCTACCACAAGAGTGTATGTGGATCCGCCTATGAGTCCCTCGACTCCCAACTTATAGGTTGGGGGTTCGAATCCCCACCCGCCCCCTATCTCTCCTCTTTGTTCCCTTTGTAATTTGTGTGAAATGGGCTCTTACCACCATTTTCCAGGCTTTTAATGACTCCTCCAGAAAAAATCTCTGTTTAATAGAAACATGTTATTTTTATGATTATTCTGCGTTCCTATATAATAATAACATGTACTATTATGAAGCAAAGAACGGATTAGTCTCTTATAAGAAGTATATCATAGGTTTTAAACAAATATTTGATTCCTCGGTTATTTTGGTTAAAATAACTAGTAATTTGTTCCTTAAATTAAAAAAAATATCCCTTGAAATTCAATCAAATAAATGTGGACCTTTATAGATTGCTTCTGTTATCAAATTTTACCCAAGTAGATAAATTTGTGTTCTCATTGATTCTTCTTTTGAAAAAAATAAAATATATGCATATAGCTAATCCTTTTCCCGGTTAATTCAAACCCATATCTTCAATCATGCAACATATATAGAATAATATATATTTAAAGAAATTGAGAAATTGATGGGAACTTCAAATTAATTAATATTAATATAGACATAAAACGACAAGTGAGTCCCTAAAATAGGGTGAGCCAAGAAATGATCCCCCTTTTAAGACTTTCTTTTCAATTAAAAATTGGAACAAAATCATTAGCAACATGGAAGCAATGGATTAATGGGCCATTAAAGAAAATAACAAGCTAGTTGTTAGTAGTATAATAAGATTGAAAAAGAGAAGACAAAAAGACATCTTTCATATGTGTTCCAAGCTAGTGTTTGAATTTGTATTGTAAGAAGATTATGATTGTGATTTGTGGGTTGTGAAAGATGTAAATTGTGAAGGGGGAATTTAAGGGCAAGGGGGACCAATTGGTTGTACCAATTTGGTTCCAATCCATGTGACAAATTTAGTACAACCATATGACAAGTTTCCATGTCATTCATCAATATTAGTTGTATTAAAATGATCAATAAAGGGGCTGCTAAAATGGATGGTATTTGATGCAAATCCAATGCCAGATGCCTCCATCAAAAAAAAAAAAAAAATTTCGCCAACCACTTTTTTTTTGTTGGATTTTGCACCACTTGAATTTTTTATATAGTAGTTTTGTGTGTATCATTCTTTTTAATAAAATAGTCTCATTTCCTTATTTTTCATTTCAATTTTGATATTGTTTATTCTTTTATTTGATTCATCTAATTACATAATTTTACAATATATATTCTATATCATTTTTAATTATATATTTTAAGATATTAACTATTAAATATTAATAATTACGTAGAACTATGTATTCAAATCAGAAGATATATTTAAAATGGATGGAGGGATTATTATATAATTTTTTAATAAAGAAATAAATATAAAGTGTTGACATTAAAACAATGCTAATGTGATGATCATACTACCATGTCGGGATTCGTCAGGGTGCTGCGATATGATGTGCTGCGGCACATTACAGTCGTTCATTTATTTTATAAATTAATGATTGAGATCAACTTGAAGGGTAAATTGTAAATTTGATGTATTACTCCCAAATATAGTTAGTACATTTTAGCGACAGCGTAGGTACATTTCAGCGATATGTTGATTAATAGCGACAAACTATAATATATTTCAGCGACATGCAGAGTGTTTTTAGCAACGGCTTCTATGTATTTCAACGACATGTGATAGTATATTTCAGCGACGTGCTATAGTAATTTTCAGCGACTTGATCATGTGCATTCCAGCGACTTCATAAAGTTGCAACCCCAATTCTTCGTTTAACATATTTCAGCGACGGCTTCTATGTAGTTCAGCGACGTAGTATAATATATTTCAGCGACGTCCTATAGTATTTTTCAGCGACTGGATGATATGCATTTCAGCGACTTCGTAAAAGTTGCAACTCCAATTCTGTGGTTTAATATATTTAAGCGATGAGTTGTGTGTATTTCAGCGATATACCCTATGCAACCTTATATATATTTCAGCGACAAAACCATTATAAATATTTTTTGGACAACTTTACCCACAACCATTTACAACCCTTGGATTTAAATGAACGGTTGAGATTCTCGCCTTGATGTGCTGGGGATTGCGTCAGTCGCACCATAACGAAGCCCTACAATGTCATGAGAATATTCCAGCCCTTCCTTAGAGCCTTTGTTCCATAATACATTGTTGCTTGCATGCATTATTTTTTTTATTAAAGAATTTGTCCTTGGAGAAGAAAAAAATACCATGACGTTTTATAGTTCTTCAAAAGTTATATTCATATTTATGGCATTAGAAGTTATAAATTTTACATCAAAATTATCATTCATTATTAATATTAATAATGACCTTACCAAAGAATATTAAATATAAATAATGGGTACTTAATTTCCTTATTTAATTTTATCATTAAAAAAGAGAGCGAGAGAGACTTTTCACATAAACACTTACGGTCCGTTTGATCGGAGGGATCTTTGGATTATTAGTAAAAATGTGATTGTTAGGAATGTGAGATTGCTTAGAAATATAAGATTGATGAGAATATTATTTTTTGTATTTTAAGATTATTGCGTTTGATTGGATTGAGAATCCTGATTCCTACATCACATGAATAAATCATAATGCCCATAATTCAAAATTATTGTTTAGTACTTCTCATGAAGCCTATTTCTCGTTCAATTCAATATTTCGTCATTTACAATAAAGTTCATCTGCATCCTTTTTAAATTTGCATTAAATATCATATATTGCATCACATTTGAAAGATAATTGTAGCTTGGAATGAGTTAAAACTAAACTTATTTGTTGCATTTTATATAATAACAAACTGTATACAATGAAATGCATTGAAAGTGTTCAAAAACTCAATCACCACAAAAAGAATAAAAATAATTTTTTTTGGAAGAGAAAATAAAAATATATTAAAAACAATCAATGCAATTTTTCAGATGGCATAGCTTGATACGGTCATTCTAGGGTTACATAAATAAATAAAAGGGTTGAGCTTTAAAATGAGTTGATGTATGGTTTTAAAATTTTAAAAGGTATTAAAAGATAATTCAATGTAAGATGAAATAAAAGATGCCTGATAATCTTAGAATATCTCGCCTCTACATGGGAATCACATTCCCATCAAATCTCTCCAATATTCCCACTAGGATGGATATCTAATATTCCTTGGTATGATATTACCCCAACAAACATAGCATATGCATGACATTCACTACTCAAGATTCACAATGAGTATCTAAGATACTCCAACCAAACGCCCCGTTATAGTAATTTAAAAAATTCCAGTCATATACCAGTTTGTGTTTGCTTGGAATTACTAAAAAAAATGCGAGGTATTGTTAACCATAATATTTTTTTATTTTTATTTTTACATGGACACAAGAATTTTACATGGAAAATGTCGAGAATCAAAAACAAACACAATGTTCCAAAGAATTCCTCAAAACATAAGCTCGAAAATCGAGAACTAGCTTAAGTGATATGAAACTCATTACTACCCAATCAGCTTGTGGGACTAATCTTATACTTTTTTTTTTGAGAAAAGAATTTTATTGCCATAGCAAAGCAATTACACACAGCTGTTCCGAGATCTGATATCCCAACTTAGACCAAGAAAATTACAGTCAGAACAACAACAATCATTTGCAAAGAGCTAACATTGTGACAGCATGTTTGAGCAATTCTCAGCTTTTGTCAATGATCATTTCCACCGAAATAGCTTTGATGCATCGACTTGGGCGTCCAATCTGTATTACTACAAAAACCCAATGTGTTCGACTCCAATCTACCAATGATTGCCATAGGCTCTCTCAGGGGACCTCGGTATCATATTGAGGAACCTTCGATCATCGACAGTGCAATTCACAGGAAGCCAGCGACTATTATCGACTCATATTTGTCCAGGACGCATCTGCAGCAGTGGGAAGATGACCCAAGCATTCCATTACTTGCTTCAAACACATCTCCCCTACACATAACTCAACACCAGTGCATCATAAAGAACAAATGGGTTTTGGGGATAATAGAATCGAGGGCGAAATACGAAGGAGCAGAGACCAAGAAAGTTTAAGGGGATGAGGAACCTCCAATGCATCATTATACAAAATTCGAATCCAGTATCCATCTCTCAAGGCTATCATACCACACGGCTTATCAAAAAAATTCAAATTCAAAAAAATTCGCCTCCATCCGCACACTCCTCCAATAACCATGCAACCCAACATCATCATTCTTACTACACTCCTCTCTTCTAATTAAACTTCCCCTATCTTGCATATCCAGGACACCGCAATATGATGTATTATTGTCCGGATCTGAATGCTTTTTATCCCTTTTTTTTATATCTTTTTTTTTCAATACTCTTTTTTTTTTTCATGACCAAAGCGGAATCTAAAAATCGATCCTTAACTCTTCTAACTCATTATTCTACCAGACACCAACCAAAAAAACCTCCCAAACCCATATTCATAGGTGCTCACCCACTCACCTTACACCCCTGGACCGTAAAATTACCACCTCGCAAAGACTTTTGTATAATGATTCATTAGTAGTTCCAGAACATCCCTTCGGGACTAGAGGATAGGATGACAGTGATAGGATTCACCTTACATCCCTCCCAAACCAACTAATCTTATACTTATTTAATATAATTACAATTAAATTTGTTTATATATTTTTAAGACATTAAATTTTCCTTATTATTTTCTTTTTAAAAACTTTTTTTTTCCCTTGCACATCTTCCGATTCTCAATAAATTTTGGTAAGAACGAAATACACTTAGGCTAAAATGGCTATGGATATTGATGTCTATATCGAACATATAAATTTACGGAAATTTAGAAGATATTTGAAATTTTGGAGAAAATTTCGGAAATATGTGCAATTTTTTTAGAAATCCACATCGACTTTCTAAGATGATGAAAATGAAAATATTTCAAATTTTCTCATCTCTGTTGCTATATAAATTAGTAATATACTGACAATAATTATTCAATGATATATTATATATGCTGATAATATTGTTGCACTATATTGATTAAGAAGATTTTGACTTAACATAAAATGAAAAAAAGTTAATTGTATTACATAATTAATATATATCGAAATATAAATTTTAAAAAATATACTATATTTTTAAAATTTAGAAAAAATTTTTTTTGAAAAAATAAAAATTTCGGGAAATTCCAGTCAAATTTCAGGAAATATCGAGTTTCGGATGAAATTTCAATGGAAATTTTACAAAAAATATTGTAGGTGAAATTTCGTTTTGAGGTGTTCTAAAACCCGAAATTTCGGGATTTCGAGGGATATTGAAAACAATGAAAACGGCTAAGACAATGTAACCTAAAAGTGGATCGGAGGAAGAAATAGACAAGCTTTTGAATGATGTATTGACGTGGATGATTTATTGATTTCCCTTTCACCAAATAAACACATAGGCTAGAATGAGCAAGACAATTTAAGCTAAAAAAAATTGTTGAAAAAGAATAATAAATTTTTTTTTATTGATATGGAATATTTCCGTTTCTGCCACGTTGATTTTTTAAAGAACCTTTCAATATATTCTAAACATTCATAAACGATAAAATTATCAAAATTAATCCTTTAACTTTTAACCTTTTGCTTTAATTTATTTTAGGGCATGTTTGAAACATTGTGATATTATATTATGCAGTGTTTGGTGTTAATTGATACTACTCCATCCGTCTCTTGTTTGACTTTTTGATACTATTCATTGTTCTACTTTGACTCGATTTTATTGCATATATATATTTGGAAAAAAATAGTCGATTTGGGTCTTGTTAGAATCGTATAATCATGTAGTTTTAGAATATATATTTTACATAATTTTTTATTGTACACATTTTGAGATATTAGTGGTTGAAAAAGTGCATTGGATTGTGTGCAAAAGTGAAACAAGACAAGTTAAGTATGACGGAGGGAGTATATAACATGATGTATATATTATCTTTTAAATAATTAAATAAAAACCTAGTTTCCTAAAATTTATAATTATATATATATTAATAATTAATAATATATGAAATAATGTTAGGTAACCTATCCTCCACAAAGTATTAAATTATACCTCAAATCTCTCAATAAAAAAATAGTACATGTACATCTCTTAGAAAATACTATCAAACATGGAATTATATTATTTTATGCAAAATACTTTGGGCCATAATACAACACGCCCTCGTGTAATTATGTTGTGTTGATTTAACACATCTTCATATTTTTTTTTGAGTGACTAAGGCTCTAATTAATTAATTAATTAATTAATGGTGTATGATAACCAGTTGAGTTAATGTACAGTTGGTGGATTTTTCTGCACGTACAAGATGATGGCTTCACCATTAAAAATGATGTTGCTGGCAGTCCTCCCTCAAATCTCAATATTGTCCATCCATCATTTTTACAAGCGTCGTGCATCATTTTACATATTGCCATCATTTTGTTGCTCTGGTATCACAACATCAGGTACTGTTACCAGCACACAAGCCATATCTGTGTGCTTCATTCATTCTTCCTGACCCAAAGAGAAGAATGAGGTACACTACAAGAAAATTCTCTTATAGCGACCGCCTTCCACGACCGTCTGCCTGCGGTCGTCACCAGCGACCGTTTCCGCGGCGGCCTTATGTCGGTGGTTGAACCAACGACCGTCTTAGCAACCGCCTTGCTGGATTCTGGTGGACTTTGACTTAGCGACCGGACTCTACACCGCATTTATTGTCGGTCGTTGGCTGCGACCGTCACTACAACCGCAACGGACGGTCGCGAACTTAGGGTTATATTGTTTCCCCTTCGCTCGCTGTAAAACACAGTTACAGAGAAATCAAAATTGTGTGCGGCGATTTTTACTCCCAAGTAGCCGTTCCACACCCCCGACCACCGCCCACCATCGCAACCAGCCCGGCGACGAGGTCCGAGCCACCCCTCGAAACCAGTGACCCCCCTCACTCCGGCGCACTCCGTTGAACAGCAGCCCATTTCTCGGCGCTTCTGAAACCGCCCCCGGCGCCTCTCTGCCCGGCGACTCTGTGCGTCGGAAAGGCCGTCCAAGGCCGCACCAAGGCGGCAGACGGTGCGGGAGTAACGTCGGCAGTTCACATTTGGGCGAAGGTAATGCTTGTTCGATTCTTGCATTCCTTTTCATATTGGATTTGTAATCTTGCACAACTTGTTATGATTTTTGGTGGAAATGCAATCTGTTAAAGCTATTATCATTATTATTAATTTTTTTTTGGTATTTTTTTGCTGGTGAACGGATTATTTTTGGATCGCTGGTTCTGTTTATTTTTCTGGGAAGATGATGTGAATTGTGTTTTTTTGTATTAGGATTCAGATTGTTGCAATTTGATCGGTCCTTACATCAATTTTTCTGTGAAGCTGTCCTATGTGTGAATCTGTTACATTGGATGTGGCGATTTTGATGTGAATATGTTCTAGTAACATTAATCATTTGTATCTTGTTTTGATGGTGTTGGAATCGTTCACCAAGATTTGGTTTGACAAGAATTTTAAATTGACTAGGGAATTTATTGTCAGCTTTGTTTTTTTGTTTAAATTATTTATAGGTATTTCTGGTTTGGTTAAAAAGTGAGTTGTAGTTCACTTTGGAACATTATTGGGAGAGTTGGTATTTCTAAATTGGAGTTAGGAATTGACTTGGAATTGCTAATGGTAGTTTTTTCGAGAAATTTCAAAATCAGATAACATTTGAGGATACTGGACAAGACTTGGGAATTGATAATAATAAGGCACACAGTACATATTTTGATTGATTATGGAATTACTCGAATGCATGTCTTTAATGTAGGGGCATATTGAATTAATGGATCGCACTTGGATGTACCGCCCACGTGGTGGGGAGCTAACAACTGAATTTAAGCAAGGCGTGATATCCTTTCTTCGGGTTTGTCGTGCAAACCCCGAATGTGATATAGTAGAAGGGATGATAAGGTGTCCTTGTGCAAGATGTATGAATAGATGTTATTTACCAGATAAAGATATACAAGGACACTTATACAAGAAAAGATTTGTAAAAAATTACGAACGATGGACTTGTCATGGAGAGCCACACAACTTTCGCCCTCTGTATGATGATGAAGCACCATCGGGAGGTGCAGCAGGTTGGGGCATAGAACCGCCTTCAAACGACTACAGACAGATGATAATTGATGGAATGGGTGACACCTTGTGTAGTTTTTGGCTTTTGAATACTGTTGGATGTTCTCTTACTTATTACTAGTACTTGCTATGTTGGTATTGCATTTTTAAACTTATGAATTTTTGCTTTGAATGTACATAATGTAGTTGCTATCAATGGAGAAGTCTTAATTTAAAGGTTTTAGTGAGTTTTTCTATGGTGTATTGTTTGAATGAGTGTTATTGGAATGCTTTGTGGTGTTGATAGGAAAATTGGTTTTACAGCAGGTTGGATTGCTGCCATTAAAATTGGCATGTTGGCCAGTGTCAGACCTAGCGACCGTCACATACGGTCGCTATATCGGTCGCTGACCCCTGCGACCGTCGCAGACGGTCGTCAAGACGGTAGTTAAATCAAACCGGTGTGTGGCCCGGTTTGGTGTCTAACGACCGCAATAGGCGGTTGTTACGACGGTCGTAAAGTATTGACGACCGCCGTGACGGTCGTTAATGCCGTCGTTAAGGGGACGACCGCATCCAATGGACGTCGCTGCACGGTTACTAACGAGTGATTTAGCGACCGGCCGGATGCGGTCGCGGAGGCGGTCGCTAAATCAAATTAGCGACCCGTATACCCAGTTTACGACCGCAACTGACGGTCGCTATAGGGCTTTTTTCTTGTAGTGGTAAGAATCTATCGACTAGGGGTGAACACGGTTTGGGTTGGTGCGGTTTCGCTTCAAACCCAAATCAAACCGTAAAAAAACGATTTGGGAAAAAATCAAAACAAACCAAATCATTTTAGCATTTCAAACCAAACCGAAAAAACGGTTTGGTGCGGTTTAGTTACGATTTAACCAAAATTTTAAAAACAAAAAAATCCTATGAATTACAGTCATAAGTGTAATTGTCAAAACTCCAAAATGATAATTAAAAATTTTTTTAAAAAAAACTTAAATTTACTGTTTACAAGCCAAATATGCCTTCTTATCTTTTAATCCAGGAATCTGAAAACTTGCCATCCAACCACAATATGCCTAGCCACCTTCGAACAAATCAAGTCTCGAATAATCAGGAATTATCATAAATTTAGCGATCGAATTCGATAGCTAGATCATTTATGTTTTGTGACTTGAATTGAAGTCCATAGTTCCATCCAACCTATTTGGTCGTTTGTCCTCTCACCCTGATAATGGCAAAAAATGACCATTATTTTCAATCCATTTCCGTGTCTTAAACGGGCATTTGATCGCATTCCGGTCTTACATTAAGTAAGAAAGCAGTCGAATTGGACCAATTTATGCATAATTGTAAAAATAATAAGCTGGTGTGAAAAAGACATAAATATGTAATTTTATTACATATTTAAGTTAGAAAAATCCAAAAACATGAGAAAAAGAAAAGGAAACAAAAAGATGGGAAAAAGATAGAAAAACCCACAAAAAGAATACTTTCGGCCCATCTGGCCCAATCCAGCAGGCCCAGGAAGACCTTTGTCGCGGAAGCCCCTTGGCGCGATGCAGTGTTCCGCGACAAAGGCATGTTCCGCGACCAAGTGGCCCAAATGAAGAGAAGACCAGCCAAGCCCCTTGGCGCGATGACCTTTGTCGCGATGGCATGCTCCGCGACAAAGGCATGTTCCGCGACCAAGATGCACAAATAGAGACACAAGACCCAGTCGAGAAGCCTTGCCACATGCAGTGTGTTCCGCGACCAACTTGATGCTCCGAGATAAAGCTGTGATGTGTGTGATGTCTTAAGACACAATGGGCTAGAATCAAGGCCCATGGGCTTAGGGTTACACTTCTATAAATATGAGGTGTCTCCCATGAGCTAAAAGTTAGTTGACCAGTAGAGAGATTGAAATTGTTGTAGAGCTCTTGCAGGCAAGCTTAGGAGTTCTTCCTTAGGTAGAGTAGTTTAGGTTTATTTTCATGTATTATTTAATTTTTGCTCTTAGTTTAGCTTAGTTTAGTGTTTTATTGTTCACAGTTGCTTAGATAGCCATTTTTATACCATGTTTTGGTTTCTAAACTCTTGTTTTAGGGTTTGTAATACCCAAATCATGGGTATTAACAATACCTCTTCAATAATATGGGAAAACATTCTTCATTTGTGTCCCAAATCATGAAATGGGTCTCACACCCCATGGATTTATGCTTTCTTTTTCATTTTGGGGTCATTTGACCCCCATTTTGTTATTTTTATGTTTACTGTTGGCATATTATGGATAATGTTGTGTGGATGTGTGATCAAACCCTAGATTAGGATTCCTGCTTTATTTTAATATTCTGCCCATCCTTGTTATTTTTGTTTAAGCATGTTCTTCTTTATTTTGAATGTTTCTTGCTTATTTTTAGCTTAGAATAGCTTTTTGATCTGAAATAGGGTGAGATCACGCTGTTTGCATGCCACTGTTCATTTCTGCTTTTTCTGACTTTTGTCCTGAACCACCTTGGGCGCCAACCGCCTTCTGGCGCGGAACCACGTTCCGCGACAAAATGGCTGTTACGCGACCAAGGTGTTTCAAGACACTTGTCTCCATAATTTAAAACCCTTTGTCGCGGAATACCTTGTCGCGGAGCCACGTTCCGCGACAAAACTGTCCATGCATAGCGACAAAGGAGCCAAACTCTTGCATTCTGTCTTCATGGCTTTTTGTCGCGGAATCATCTTGTCGCGGAGCCACGTTCCGCGACAAAATCCCATTCTGAGACAGAAAAATTATGCCATGTTCCTTGATTTTTGAACACCTTGTCGCGGAACACCCTGTCGCGGAACCACGTTCCGCGACAAAATTTCCATGCATAGCGACAAAGGTTCAAATGCTTTAGAATTTTATGAAAACACTTTGTCGCGATGTCACTCTTGTCGCGGAACCACGTTCCGCGACAAAATCTCACATAGCGACAAAGAGGCGTTATGCTGCCAAAAATTTCTAAAAACTTGTCGGGATATCCATGTCGCGGACCTCGGTCCGCGACAAAATTTATGATATCGCGACAAGGGTTCCTCTCCCTCTATTTAATCTCAAACAAATTTCATTCTCTCCCTATTTTATATTGCAACACTCACATCATAGCCCCACGGGTTAGGATGTAACATTCTGGAATTGCAATATAGGGTGTTATGCTGCCCAAATTTTGATTCTCCATTTGCATCACTTAACTGATTGAACCCTTGACTCATTAATGATTAAAGATTGAGATTAGCAATAATCAAACTTCAATAATCATCGTGACTAAAGGACCCTTGTTCAATTGCCATTAAAACATTCTTTTATAAACAAAATCTCGATGGCTTAAACAGATAATCTGGACTGTAATTAATTATGGTAGGAAGGATTATTTAAGACCATCAATTGTGGACCCAATCCACAACCTTGCATGAGAAACCAATGTCTCTCATACAAGGGATCTTCTTTTATTTCTTATTTATTTTGTCTTTGTGTGTTGTGTGGAACCATTAGTAAAGAATACATCAGACTAATGTTGGCGGGTACTCCCTCATGGATAACTAGCTCGTATTCTGGGTATTAGTTACTAATTGTTATTTTGCATGGTCTGGATGGCTGTCAGTGGAAGCCTTGGCGGTTCACCCATCCGGGGTTATAATAGCTGCTCGGCTGACTCCCATCCAGATACAGTTTTATTTTTATTATCTTAATTTCCAAACCCGAATCCCAATCCGTACTGGGAGTCAGTTAGCATCAGTCAATGCCAACTGATGATCATTATAGAAGGGAAGCATGTAGGTTTTTATCCGAATTCACAGACAATGGAGGCCCAACTGGTGTTGACACCACCATTATAGGGTCTAAGCAGTCTAAATTCGCTCCATCCGAGTGATTGGGAAATTGGACAGTAGATGTTTACAGTCCACCTGATTATTCTGCCATTACTCTGGTCCCTTGACCACTTCATTCTGTGTTGCACCTTCTGTCTAGACCCGCATCTATATTTTGGGTCAATTAATTTTACACTTCCATACATCTTTATGCATGATAATATTATATACTATTGTGGTCTGTACTTATTTTGGGATCCTTCCCTTGGACAATAGAAGTCTAGATCCTAAACAGATATTGCTTTATAAATTTCCAACAAAAACCTCTTTATAAAATCCGGATCTGAGTAAGGGATAAATTCTTCAGTTATGACTAATTCATATTCTGTCAAGGGTTGTATTTTGGAGAATTAAGAAGCAGATTCAGCGATTAGGTCTCGCCTAGACTGAAAGGGTCTGTGTTTTAACTGAGAGTCTAGTACCTGACAGGGAATGATTTTCAAATCCATTGTTTTTCCAAAATTGCTGGTTGATGGAAATGTAAGATTAAGTGCTACACCGAGATGGGGTCCACTTGGATTCAAATACAGTGTGGTAAATAATCTTAAAGGAACATCATCCAGGCCTTGGTTATTTTCCAAGATAGGGTTGAGTTTTCTTTCAACTGCTATCTTCTTCTGCCAAAGCCTACTTTTGAGTCCTGAGTGAGTGCATCCGGAACGAACTAATTTATTAGTTCGTTTCATTAGTTTGTATCTCATAATCACCCGGAAGGAAGTGAACACACTAGTGGTTCACTGAGAGCCGGGAATTCTTGATCCATACTCCTTCATTCTGATGGGGAGCTGTCTTTTACTACCAGGGTCAGATTTTCAAAACCTCCGAGTGATAGGATTTTAAATGCTTTCTTTACCGCTTTCTTTTAACCGCTTTCATTAGAGGTCACTCGGTTGTATTGAGAGTTGTGTAGCTGCTACTAGGATTGACAGTTAAGGGATAGTTTAGGGCTGAATTCAAATCTTTGGGTGTGACATGGGAGAATGATAGTGGTACTTGGCATTTCAATAAATGATGTGTCGGGTGTTGCTTTTCCACCACAGATGAAGTAACACACCCAGGCCAGGGCAGTTACGAATCTGTGGTATCTTAGAATTTGCGGTCTTAAGAACATGTGAACTCATATAGCAAGTACCTGTCTGTTAAAGGGAAAGCCTTATTGAGAGCATGAGAATTAGCTATCTGATAGAATTATCCCAAACAAAGATCTGCGTATAAAAATGGAAGTTTAATATTGCTGTGTCTCACTCTTGTCCAATTTTCATTCTTTTCTTCCTGTCCCTTCTGTCTACATTGTGACTCAACTTCATGGTTGGCACAATGCTCCTTTTCCCTGCTTTCGTAGATAATGTTTACTGCATTCCTAGAATAATTTTGATCCGTTTTCTAGAATAGATTTATTTGCTTTGTAGATTAATTTAACTGCTTTCAAGATCTAATTTAAATTCATGTTAGTAGGTATTAATCATCTTTCAAACCTATTGAGCAATACGAATGGAAAATCTAGTAAAACGACGTGGGACCTGCTTCTATCGCACATCCTCCAGTGAACGATCCGGTCTTACTATAAATTACTGCAATTTTTGACACCGTGCGCTTTCGGGAGCACAGTTTCTTAACTACGAGCAATAAAAACATGACTACGTATAAATATATCCCTAATCACAACACCGCCATCATAATTTGGTTTCATTAAATAAAACCTAAACCAGGATCACGAATTTCCGGAAAATACTCATGTAGTGGGAATTAGTCAAAAGTTTCATGGCAGGAAATCTTATGGCAAGAATTGATGAGAAGTATCATGGCATATTTGCCGGGGATCCTCAGTGTGACAGGCTGAAGGTCAACCTATCCCGGCTATGCCGTGAGATTTGTCAACATTTCATGACAGAGAGGACCACAGCGCCATTTGAAACCAAAGCACCATACTTGAGTAATAAAAAGACTAATAATCTTGATATATCCCTAAACCCTTTCCCGTGAATCATAACGCTTTTCATTTAATAAATCTGACCTGGTATAATTTTAGCAAAAGCTCGTGTTAACGAAACTTGTCAAAAGTTTCATGGCGCCGTTGCCGGGGAGGATGCAGCGCCGTTTTATTTAGAGAATTACATTCCTCATTGCTCCTAGAGTAGCCTATACATATAATTATAAATATTCACCTTCAGAACCACATCTAACCTGGGGATTGTACAGGTACTGTCATTATTGAAGCCGTTGTTCTATGCAAAGGAGGAAGCAGACGCCAGCCGAGATCCCGTTTAATTCAGAGATAGAAAAGACAGCTCGACGTCTTAGGGCGGAGACTAAACGAAGAAGGGAACGGGAACGACATGCATTACTTTCGCCAAGCACCAGCAGCGATATTTCCGAAATGGCAAACCCTGACATCCCACCAATCATTCAACCCAATCCCCCACTTCACAACATTGAGGAAGACCCCGAAGATGCTGATCATGATGATTTGGATGATCCCCCTCCCCAGATCATACAAGGAGGTGGGAATCCACCAAACATGGAGCAGCAGCACTTCGAGGCAGCCCCTCCCAACCCGAACCAAAACCCACCAAACAACCAAAACCAACCAAATCAGCAAAATTTCCCAAACCAACAGAATCAGCAATACCATAACCCCCATCAGAATCCCCCGAATCCGAATGATTTCAATGATCCGAGGAACTATTTCATGCCTCAGAACTACTACCCACAGCAGTACCAAGGCGGGCCTGAGAACAATCATCAAGCAGCAGCTGCTGCTGATTACATGCAGCCGATTTTAGAGCCATATCTGAACATTCCTGGACAAGCTCCATTCCTGGCCAGGAATTTCGAACTGAAACCGGCCCTAATCAATCTAGTCCAGAGCAACCAGTTTGCCGGAGCAAGTCATGAAGATCCCCATGATCACCTGCAAACCTTCCTAGAATTGTGTGACACGATCAAGAATCGTGATGTACCCGCAAACACTATTCGACTAAGGCTATTCCCCTTCTCTCTGACAAGCGGAGCACGAACATGGTACAAGTCACTGCCCGTAAATCAGAAGTCTACATGGGAAGATGTGATCAGAAACTTCCTAGCAAAATACTTCCCGGAGTCCAAGGTGGATGAATGCCGCTCCAAAATTGCGGAATTCAAGATGAAACCAGACGAGTCCTTGTATGATGCAAAGGAAAGATTCTTCAACCTACTCAGAAAGTGTCCTCAACATGGCTTCCATGACTGGGAGAGACTGAGAAAGTTTTACAGTGGTCTGACCCCAGCATGGAAATCCATGCTTGATGCTGCTGGTGGTCAACATTTGCTCTACATACCTATGGACCAAGCTTGGGCAAAGATTGAAGCCATGAGTGTAAACCGTTCTGTTCTAACTGATGATGGTAATCTCACTCCCCCTCGTAGCTTGTGTGTTGTAGGTACAGTAGAGAAGTCAGACATTGAAAAGCTTCAAGAGCAAGTGGCAGCGTTGTCTGTAAATCAAGGAGCTGGAAGTTCTGCGCAGGGACAGCAAACTGATGTGATCTGTGGACTGTGTCAAGGCGCTCATGCAACTGACACATGTGAGCAAGTCACAGCTGAGAGCTGTAACTATGCAGGAGCCTTTCCAAATAGACACCCGAATTTGTCTTATTCAAACAACAACGCCTTAAACTCACATCTCTTGAACAAGCCACAGCAACAACAGTTCAACCCTCAGCAGAACCAAGGATTCAATCAGAACAGGGGCCAACATTTTCAGAATCCAGGTTTCCAACCTCAAATCCAGCAAAGGCCACCTCAGAATTTCCAGAATTTTCAGCCCAATCAGAGTTTCCAGCCTCAGTTTGTTCCAAACCAAGGCCAGTGGAATCAGAATCAGCATCAAAATCAGAATCAGAATCAAAAGCCTCCATCAAGGCTTGAGAATCTGATGACTGATTTCATCACTAGTCAGAAAGAGATCAACAATCAACTGCAAGCCTCCATCAGAAATGTGGAGACCCAAGTTACACAGATGGCTAATGAGATGCAGAAAAGGGACAAAGGAACATTGCCAAGCACTGCAGAAAAGAACCCGCAATGCAAGGCAATAACCTTGAAATCTGGAAGAGTGCTAGCTGGACCAAAGGGAGCAGATACTGGAGCAGAATGTGAAGAAGATGATATTGTTGACAATGCTGGTAAGGAGGCTGATAATGGGAACGAAGCGGAAAAAGAGACAGCCGAATTGCAGACTGAAGCTGCGCCTGAAATGGCTGAAATAGATAAGGGTACAGGTGAAGGTACAACTTCCTCCCCTTCACCACCAAAAATTGCTAATAAAAAGTACATGCCCAGGATTCCTTATCCTGCGCGGCTTAAAAATAAAGAACATGATCTTAAATTCAAGAAATTTCTGCAACGATTAAAGTCTGTAGAGATAACCATTCCTCTCACAGAAATGATTTCCGAAATGCCCATCTATGCTAAGTTCTTGAAAGAATTGATTTCAGGAAAAAGGCAGGTTGAGCAGGAAGAGGTAATTATTCTCAACAACACATGCAGTGCCATCGTTCAGAGGAGAATGCCTGAAAAGAAAGAGGACCCCGGATGTTGCACACTTCCAGTAGAATTCGGAAAGGCCAAAGTGAGTATGGGGCTTTGTGATTTAGGATCAAGCATCAATGTGATGCCACTAGCTATGGCTGTTCGCCTTAAGCTTGGAGAAATTCAACCGGTCAAGATGAGAC
Organism: Hygrophila difformis; assembly: GCA_030278955.1. Classification (NCBI taxonomy): domain Eukaryota; kingdom Viridiplantae; phylum Streptophyta; class Magnoliopsida; order Lamiales; family Acanthaceae; genus Hygrophila; species Hygrophila difformis. The sequence continues at coordinate 47,892,974 of JAOANR010000001.1, read as the reverse complement.
TGCAACTTGCAGACAGATCGATCACTCAGCCCGTAGGAATCCTTAAAGATGTTGTAGTCAAAACCGGGCAGGTTCTTTTCCCGGTCGACTTCATCGTCCTCGACATTGAAGAGGATTCTGAAATGCCGCTTATCCTTGGACGCCCATTTCTAGCCACTGGTGGTGCACTGATTGACGCTAAATCCGGAAAAGTCACCTTAAGGGTCGATGGCGAGGAGATCATCTTTGATATGGAGAAATTGCAGAAATTTCCGAATGACAGTTCTTGTTTCTCATTTGAAAATGTAATAGTTAGGGAAGAGCCAGACTCTGAACTTGATTGTGAAATGATGCTGGATGAACTATCAAAGCAGGTACTGAAGCCTGCTGGCGTGGAGCACAAAGGATGCAAAGCCGTTCACTTCGCCGATCCCGAAACAGGGGATTTGGAAGAATTTGACGGCATCGACTTCCATGATGACGCCAACCAAGAGGAGGTAGAGGATCCTGTACTGATGCAGGATCCCGAAGGTAAATCTGTTCTCCCACTACCCAATTCTCGCAAACTACTCCCTTCCGTTGAATGTCCACCAGAGCTTGAACTTAAAACATTACCCGATCATCTCAAGTACGCTTTTCTCGCAGAACATAAAAAGTTACCCGTGATTGTTTCGGCTAAGCTCTCCCAAGAGCAAGAAAATGCTCTGGTGGTCGTTCTTAAGAAACATGTACATGCAATAGGTTGGACCATTTCTGATATAAAAGGAATAAGCCCTTCTATTTGCATGCATAGGATTCTAATGGAAGAAGAGTTTAAACCCTCCCGTCAACCTCAGAGGCGATTGAACCCCCTTATGCAGGAAGTGGTAAGGAAAGAAGTTATCAAGCTCTTAGATGCTGGTATAATCTATCCTATCTCTGATAGCAAATGGGTTAGCCCGGTGCAGGTCGTACCCAAACGAGGAGGGATGTGCATAACCAAGAATGAGCAAGGAGAAGAGGTTGCAACCAGGCCAGTAACCGGATGGAGAGTTTGTATCGATTACCGGAAGCTGAATGAGGCCACACGCAAGGACCATTTTCCATTGCCATTCATTGATCAGATGCTTGAGAGGTTGGCAGGGAGAGAGTTTTATTGCTTTTTGGATGGTTATTCTGGTTATAATCAGATTGTTATTTCTAGTGAAGACCATGATAAAACCACTTTTACTTGCCCGTACGGCACTTTTGCCTATCGACGGATGCCTTTTGGTTTGTGCAATGCACCTGCTACTTTTCAAAGATGCATGATGTCTATTTTCTCTGAATTTATCGAAAAATGCATTGAGGTCTTTATGGATGACTTCTCTGTATATGGAGATACGTTCGAAGATTGTTTGACCAATCTTGCTAAGATTTTAAAGAGGTGTGAGGACACTAACTTGGTTTTAAATTGGGAAAAGTGCCATTTTATGGTCACTGAGGGCATAGTGTGAGGTCATCGCATTTCTCGTGCAGGCATTGAAGTTGATCCAGCCAAAGTTTCCATCATTTCCAATCTCCCTCTTCCTAACTCGATCAAATCAGTTAGGAGCTTCTTAGGGCATGCCGGTTTTTACCGGCGATTCATTAAGGATTTCTCTAAAATTGCCAAGCCGCTCACTAATCTGCTTTGTAAAGAAAATCCTTTCTTAATAAATGAAGCGTGTGTCCAAGCCTTTGACACGCTCAAGAAGATGTTGGTTTCTGCACCGATAGTGCAACCACCCGATTGGTCACTGCCTTTCGAGGTAATGTGCGATGCTAGTGGTCTCGCCGTGGGCGCAGTTCTTGGACAACATAAGGATGGGAGACACTGCGTAATTCATTACGCGAGTCACGCCCTGAATGAAGCCCAAGTCAACTACACCACAACGGAGAAAGAGATGTATGCTGTAGTCTTCGCGTTTGACAAGTTCAGACAGTACCTGATAGGTACAAAGACCATAGTATACACTGATCATACAGCACTGAGATACTTGTTTAGCAAACAAGATGCAAAACCTCGATTAATCAGGTGGGTACTTCTGTTGCAAGAATTCGACATCATAATAAAAGATAGGCGAGGTCGAGATAATGGTGCTGCTGACCACTTATCTCGATTAGATAATGATAAAAAGGAAAAAGCCGTCAATGAAGATTTCCCGGACGAACAGTTGTTCGCGTTGCATCTGCATAATCAAGCTTGTCCATGGTTTTCCGACATCGCTAACTTCTTGGCATGCGGAATAACCCCCCAGTTTTCGAACTATCATCAGAGGAATAAGTTCAAACGAGATGTATTAAGTTACTTCTGGGAAGAACCTTATCTCTTCAAACACTGCCCTGATTTAATAATCAGGCGATGTGTGACCGAGCATGAAGCTTATCAAATTGTCAGAAAATGCCATGAATCAGAATATGGAGGTCACCATGGTCCCGCTCGAACGGCCCACAAGGTCCTCGAATGTGGATTTTATTGGCCTCACATCTATGAGGATTGCAGGACATTTGTTAAGGGCTGTGACAGATGCCAAAGATTAGGAAACATCTCCAAGAGGGATGAGATGCCTCAAAAGGGGATTCTCACACTTGAGATCTTTGATGTATGGGGCATTGACTTCATGGGACCGTTTCCACCATCTGGTGGAAACTACTATATCTTGGTAGCTGTCGATTACGTATCCAAATGGGTCGAGGCTGTCGCATTACCAACCAATGATGGTAGCCAAGTCATCAAGTTCCTCAAGAACAACATTTTCAGTCGATTTGGCGTACCTAGGGTGGTGATATCTGATGGAGGAACACACTTTATTAATAAAGGTTTTGAAACTTTAATGAGTAAAAATGGGATCCTCCATAAGATAGGCACGCCTTACCATCCTCAGACTAGTGGTCAAGTCGAAGTATCCAATCGCGAAATCAAACACATACTCGAAGCCACTGTCGGGATAACCCGTAAGGATTGGGCACGTAAGCTCAATGATGCTCTATGGGCATACCGCACAGCATATAAGACTCCCATCGGGATGTCTCCATATAGGCTGGTCTTCGGAAAAGCCTGTCATTTGCCCGTAGAGCTAGAGCATAAAGCTTACTGGGCCGTTAAAACGCTTAACTTCGATCCGAAAGTTGCTCAGAGCAAACGTAAGTTGGATCTCAATGAAATTGAGGAAATACGAGCGCAAGCTTATGAAAGCTCTCGAATTTACAAGGAGCGGACCCAGAAGTTACACGATCGCCGGATCAAACCTAAGTATTTTTATGTTGGTCAACATGTGTTATTGTTCAATACTAGGTTGAAGCTGTTCCCCAGAAAGCTCAAATCTAGATGGGAAGGACCACATGAAGTACTAGAGGTGTTCAAAAATGGAGCTGTCAGGATTCGAACTGGCAGGGGCGATATAGTGGTGAATGGACAACGATTAAAAGAGTACCTTGGACAGTTCGATCCGGAGAAAGAAAGCCAAGCAGTGGCAGACCCGGCTTACACTCAATAAGAAACAGCATTTAAAAACACAAAAATTTTAGTTTATATATATATATAGTATATATTTACAGTACTTATTTCATGACGAGCAAGTACCCAAAGATCAATTAAACATTTAGAGTACTAAGACTCTAAATGTGAGGATGTTGATATTTGGAGAAAATCTAATGCATTTCATTCATCTATCTTGCAGAAGTTCGGAACCCCCAAAGAGAGGAGCAGATAAAAGTAACATGGAAAAACCAGGTTCTTGGTTGGATTAGTTCTATAAATCTGAGAAAATGCTTTCGGGAATTGAAGAAATTCAATACCCGAAATAAAATTCACAGATAAAATGGAACTGACCCAACCTAATTTTATGCAAGTGGATTGTTTTAATTTTCAGCCCAGCATTTTGAATTTACTTGGACTGAGTTTATTCAGCCCAAATCAAATAAAATGGACTCAGGCCCACATCACACTCGGGCCCAGTCCAAGAAAGTTTGAAAATTCAAAAAAATTCTTTGTCGCGGAAGGACCTTTGTCGCGATGTCATACATCGCGACCAGGCCCTGTTCCGCGACAAACTCCCTTTTCCTTCTTAACCATTCTCCGGTAATTGTCGCGATGCACCTTGTCGCGGAGCATGACTCCGCGACCAAGCCCTGCTCCGCGACATGATCTGCGTTGACCTTGTCTCCATACTGAGCTTTGTCGCGGTAGCCTTGTCGCGGAGCATGACTCCGCGACCAACCCTCAACTCCGCGACCTCTCTGATGTCGCTATGCCTTGTCGCGGAACCTGGTTCCGCGACAAAGTCTCGGATTCCGCGACAAAAGTTCAAGTATTTATACCCCCCCACCCCCTCCAGTTTCTTTTCGCTTTCTCTTGTCATTTCAACTTCCCCCAACTTCTTCATCTTCTTTTCCCCCATTTTTCTCTCATCCGAACGAACACCACGTGTTCTTCGCACTCTTGCACTCCTTTTCCAAGGGGAAACTATGGACCGATTTCATGGACTCCTCCCAAACCTTGGACCCGTGCCTAGACCCGAGCCAAGGAGGAGAGGGTAAACCCTGTTTTCGCCATGTTCATAGCACCCATTCGGACCCTTCATTTTTGTTTTTGTTTTGTTGTGTTCTTGGTGTGGTGTTGTTAGTGTGCATTTAACTTTGGATTTTTGGAAGTTTTCAAAGTGCTCCCGGTTATGAGCACTATTTTAAAACGTTGAAACCCCATTTTGAAACTGGCAATGGATAAGATTTTTGAAGGTTTAAAACTGGAAAGAACAAACTGATGAACATTTGGGTATTGTTTTGAATATCTTGATGTTGTTGGTTTGATTGATCCTGATGTGATGTGCACAGTGTTGAGTTGGTGTAATAAAAGAGGTAAGATCTCTTTGGGCACATTTGTCCCCATGTTAGAAATCTCATGGGAATAAATGTTTGTTTGTTTATGGAAACATAGTACAAACACCCAATAGGAAGCTTCCACTTTTAATAAAAGCAACTTTTAGAAAAAGACAAAAAGAGTTATCTTTGTTTAATGTTTGACTTGAGTCTTTTGTTCCCAATGGAACACTAGTGTGAGTAAGATAGCAGTACTTTTGTCACCCAACTGCTATCCTTTTCAAAAATCCAAAATGAGACCACTCACATCCCACCTTTGTTAAATAAAACAAGTCAACCATTTTTAAAATTAAAAACAGTGTTTGCAAATTTTTGGATGCTTTAACTGTCCAAACAGTCCAAGCTATCCAGAAACAGCAGATCCGTTCCGCCACGTCTCCATTGCACATTCCAATATTCGAGCATTCCATTTCCATCTATCCATCTCATTCCACTTCCAACAAGTGTCTCGGACTTGTTTAATAAAACTGAAAACTTTTGGGCCCAATGGCCCATTAAAAAGATTTTAGGCCCAATGGCCAATTTTATTTTATTTTGGGCTCTCCAGCCCATTTAAAACCAAATATTATTTACATGTGCTTTAAATTAAAATTCAAGTCAGAAATTTAATAATCTCACATCTAGAGCAAAGCTCTAAATGTGAGGATGTTGGTTTCTGAACTTGAATAATTTCTGAAAATTGCATAAAAATTGGATTCATCACTTCTTATCTTTTCAGGGGTAATCCTCCCATTCCAAATCCTGCACCAGAAGGAACCAAGCTGCTGGACCTACCGCTCGAACTCCTTGGTGAGATTCTCTCCCGGATAGGAGAGGATGAAATCAGGGAGGTGTTTGCTGCGCAACGCATATGCAAGAAGCTCAGGGATGCTGGGAACCTTGCCATCGTATACAAGCGATGCGAGGTTGACTCCTCCACTGTGAAGAGAGGGCAAGAAAGACTCCGTTGGCAGAAGGAGAGATTCCTGCAAACATGCATAGCTGCAGGAAACTTCAATCTCCAGATCATTCCAGCACTTATGGCGTTTGTAGAAGGGAATGAGGAGCACGCTTGTGAACTGCTGCGCCCAGGAATTGAGGACAACCACAAGGCGTCAATCTTCACCCGGGGACTGATGCTTATGAGTAAGACGGATGAAAGGCAAGTTGAACAAGGAATCAGAATGATCGAAAGGATGGTAACAGATCGGTCAATCCTTCAGTACACGTCTACCAACGTCCTCGGATGGATGACGGATAACCCAGACACTCCGTACCTATAGGCTAATCAAGAAAACAGAATCTACTGCCCAAGGAGGAACGAGCCCATGATGATCCATAACGGCTGGTGTCTGCGGTGTGAGTTGACCAGTTACATCCACTGGGCCAGATTTCTATTCTGAAGGAAGAAGATGAATCCCAGTCTATTAGGTTCTATTTCATTTCCATTATAGTAGTAGTAATTTGCAAGGGATTTCCTCCTTTTGTGTGTGCAGGTTTGTATTAACTGCACGAGAATCCCTTGCCTCGGTTGTATTTATTTGCTTCCCCTAAATTGGAACTCAGTTTTTGAGACCACTGAACAATTCTTTACTGCTTTCCTTTGAAAAGATGTCTGCACAGTCCGAGATGAATAAGTGACTGTCAGGCCAAAAATATGCTGTTGACATACTCAGTATGTCAGCAGTGCCTCTTTACTGCTTTCAATTAAATAGCCAGCAAAAATATGCATAAACTTGCTCTAAATTCACAGGTTGAATTTAGGCTTATGATTAAATTTTCAGACTTTTAAATTGGGATAATATAATTGAAGACATGCATGAAATGAATTCCTGAGGTTTTGAGCTATAAAAATTTAATGATGCGATCAGCTTATTGGGTAATAAATCTGCATGTTAGAGATTTCGATTGAATAAATTGTTAGAATTAAGCTTTGATTAAATTTGAGAATATTGTATGACATGAATCAACCCAACCTTGTGAGATTTGAGCCATGAGTCATTTTCACTCATTCATTTTCTTTGATGTGTGAATCATTTTGATTAAAGGAAACTAGAACTTGCGATTGGGACCGATCCAAGACCATGCCATATTCCCGAAATCGAGCATATGATCGAGGCACCTAGAAAACCCAAATTTTTGGCCTTCGTTTGAAATCCAAACCCAAAAATATTTCCCTTTAGGATTAACCAACTTGAGCCTATAAGCCTAATTTTTCTTTGAAGCCCTCTATATTATTCCTAGCCTTATAAAAAGACCAAGAAAATCAAACCCAAGTGTGCAAGGATGAATTCTATCAAGGCATTACAATTTTTGATCATCAATAAAAACTATAAATCGGTATTCTATAAACCGATTCAAAAAAAAAAAAAAAGTTTCAACACAAATAAACTGCAAATGACAAAGCAAATTAGACTTAGTCTAATGTCATGCAATGGAAAAAGAAAAACAAAAGAAAGAAATATGGATGATCATAAATTTTAAATAAAAAATGCCAAGTTATGATGGAATTAATACTTGCCACTTCTTAGCCCAATAATTCCCTTTTCCCACCTAATGTTACAA